>OY728152.1:1615215758-1616415758 GCA_963277665.1 Viscum album | reverse complement strand
TCACTTAATGAACCATTATAGTTTTTTGTATAGTAAGTCGTTTGGGACATTAAAATTAAATTGAAATTAGTTTAGGATGATTTTTTTTTATTTTTCTAAAAAATATGTTTTTAGTGGATAATAAAAATTATAGTTTTAACATATACTATAACTATTATTAAATAAAAATGATTTAAATTCGACTTATAAATTTATAAAATATTTCTTATCAATTAAAATTTATTTAATTAGTAAAACAATACATTTAAAAACAAAAAACTCAATTTCCAAACATATAAATCAATTTTCAAATCCTGTATTTTATTTTATTCTAATGAAAATTATCTTTAATGTTTTAATTTGTAAAAAAAGTTTATAAGGTTTTTTTTAGTTTTGTATGTTTATAAATTTAAAATAAACCAATATTTGTTAATAAAACAATAATATAAGTCATAAAATCTAAAGAAGGTGACTCAAAGAGAAAGGTAAGTGTTTCAAAACCCATGTTCTTAATTTTAATTATCCACTTACATATTATATAATATAATTGATCAATAAAATTAATATTAATTTGTTTTAATGATACTATAATGTTTTTATAAAACTCAAAAATTTATCAGTTTTTACTTTCTTTTAAACTCTTTTAAAAAACATCGTTCACCTATGGTTGTTTTTGGTCACCAATGTGAATGACAATGTTTAATTTTTAACTTATTACTTTAATGTACATTATTGAAAAAAAATTCTTTACTTAATATAATATTAATAAAAAATAATTCATGTTTATGATTTTGGAATGATAAAATAGGCATAATGATAATGATATTAAAGGTGAATAATTGAGTTCTTTTTAATCATCTTAAAAAATCCCGCTGAGGAAAATTCTATGAATTATAACCATTTACTAAAATATTAAACTACCATAATTATATAAAGATATGAGAAACTATTCTATAACACATAAATAAATTATATATCCAATTTATAGTGGACTTCAACTATTACTGTTACATCAAGGTGGTCTTGGAATCCAGAATAAAAAACCCTCAAAATGGTCGATGAAAAAAATATTAAGGTAATAAATGAATAAAACATGGTAATAAGTAGATTATAAAGATAAAATAAATATAGAAATGGTTTTAAATAATGTAATTAATGAGTTTAACTTGACTATTCAGAAGTTTAGTGGAACATCTGAAGCAATTCAGGATTCGAGTTAAGGGTCATTATCTCTTTTCTCATTCATGAGGTCATGTTCTCTATCACCAACTCTCTCTATCCCATCCACTATATCCATTTAATTTTTTTGTCCTTTAAAAATATTTCCTTGATGTATATATCCCCTTATTCCTTTATCTTCTATGGATATTCAGGCCTCTAAGTTCCCTCTCCAATATTCTCTTTAAATTAAACCCAATAAGGGAAATAGTTTTATTTATTATTCATTTTCATGTTCCACTCTTATAATGATTATTTTATTTCTATGATTTCAAAAAAACATTTTTGTTTAAACATAAAATATTTTTTTATTTTTGATATTTCAAAAACCCTTTGAATTTATTCCTAAATTATTATTTTGGAATGTTCGATAAAAGAGTTTAATTTCATCATATTTTCTTTATATTTTGTTATGATTTTTTCCTTCACATTGATATTTATTATCATGATACACAATCATTTTTTATAATGAATTCCAAGGATGGTTTAATCCCATGTTTTTTGGATACTACATGATACCTTTATGGATAAGGATTTATAGATTTATTATGTTACCCATTTATTTCCTAAGGGTTTATTTCATTTTTATGATTTATGTATATTTATTTTTTATATGGTACAAATATGGATGAGATATTATGAAGAAGGGCGGGCCCAAAATTATTTATCCCCCTAATAAATTATATAATACTTTATATCTCATGATAAAATTATGTTTGAATATGATGTGGTTAGTTTATTCCACAATATTATGCATGGTTGTGATATGAATAACTTTATCTATAATGTTGTGATATCTTGGCAGTGAGCCTTAACCCATGTTTATGATGAAATGCCTTATATTTCCTCCATATTTTATTATTCACATAATTACCATAATCTTGTAATATTTTTTCCCTTATGTCATGTTTCCATGTAGTGGTTTATGATCCTTTTATTTTATGGTTCCATGTTATATTTTCCGACTCTTAGGATTTCTCAGCCCATATTTATCATATTTTATCTCATTAGTGGTATTTATAGATAACACCTTCTTTTAGGTATGTTTAAATGATATCCCATGTCATGATTGATGTACAATGAGCTCTAGGATAAAACTAAAAAGATAGAAATAAAATATTATATAGTTCATTTGAAAATATTTTATAGTGTATCCAATCTCTCAAATATAAAGTACCTCTATATTTTTTGGTGTGAATTATGGATATTTATATTAATTTTTTTTCATTTTATTTGTAAGATATGTGGTTTATTATACATTTCCCAAACCAATTTAATGCTTCTCGTGTCATGTTCATCTAAACATTATTTTAATTTATTCATTTATTTTACTATGGAATGTCTCTTTATTTCCTTTGGTTTCAAATTATTTTCTTAGAAACACTATCCTAAAAAGTAGTCCTCAAGTATTTTCTCATCATCTATTAGAGTTTTTGAATATTTTTATTCATTTTTATTGTATTTTAATTTTGATATTCAGTCTCAATGGTATTTATAGAATTATAAATCATAGATTCATTTATCTTGAAATAATTTCCCAGAGACTAATTACATTGATGATTTTTAGGACTATTTTTATTAATTATTTTGATGCATTCATGATTTGATTTTTACATAGTATACTTGAAGGGTCTTGGAGGGATAACACTTATCTTATAAAAACTATATGATAACACCAAACCTAAAAATAACTAGAATCTATCTACACATTTATAATTAATAATAAAACAATAAAATAACACTATACATTTCTATATTGATCTATCTTGTCAACATTAGTTTGATAGTGATCCTTGAAAAAAACCTAAAAAACACATACCAAATAGTGTGTCCATGGCTTGTACAAATGTTATGTTGCTCTGAAATGATTACCTCTTCTTAACAGTTTAATGAAACCTTGGTTAAATAAGAATATTGAGAGAGAAATAGAAATATTTATCCAAGGATTTTATCACAGTCTCATAATATAATGGAATAAATCACACAAATCCAAGGATAAAACCTATTAATATAGCCATATAAGGACCGTTCTTGTATGTGGAATTTTATTCCACATTGATTGATAGTTTAAAAAATTCTCAACATTATAAATCTTGTAATGAACAGTTATTTCTTCATAATGTCACCTAATATTTAAAAAATAATTTTTGCATATTGAAAATCATACAATCAACATATCATAATGATTCAACTCAGAATGATAGCTGGATTGGAATATAGAGGTTTAACCAAGCATAATTATATAATATGATAATTCCCACACACACATACCTGACATAGAGACTTTAACTATTACTTTTTTTTCTATAAAAACCATTGCATCCTAGTGGCCACCACTTTTTCATAATTCCTTTACTTAACCTATCCAACAACCACCCACTTATTAAAAATCTTTATTGACATATTGAACTATAAAATTACGTAACATTATATTTAAAAACATGTGAAACCATATAGAAAACTCTATTTTAGATATATTTCAAAACACTTTTTGAAAAATTAATCATATATTATCACCATACGTTACATCATATTTAATAATTTGTAAACATTAATCTATCAATTAATCTACATATCCTCCAAAGAACTTATAGTGTATCTATCAATGTTTTATATGAACCATTTATAACAAAAGTTAATCCCTATTCACACAACCATAAAGTGTGACCCCATGGGATACTTTAGCATTACAATTTTTTTTATAAATTCTCAAATATATAAATATTAGAAAAGCAACCTCTAGAAAAACATCAATTATAATCAAGGTATAAATGAATCACACATGATATCTATCAAACATATGTAGAATCATACCTATGTACACCGTTTTTATTATATAAAAGTATGAATAATTATATAATCCCTTTTTCTAATAAATTAGTGAAATTGGGAAATATAGTGTGTCAATACTATATAGATTACTCATAATTTCTCTATTCTATGAGTATAGAATGACCGTATCAATAATTAAATCACATGTTATTCATATAAACGGATAATAACATCACATTCCCCTCACCCAAATAAATAATAACACAAAGTAAAACTTATCTAGATATGACCATACACATCTTTGGTCTATTTAAATCAATGAAACTTATATCATACTAATTATAGAAGAGGAAAAACCCCATCTTGGTTAAGTATCAAGCGATGAAATGATCAACAACATACTCAATTACCTCTTATTATAAAATCCTCATGGAATTTATAAGAAAGGTATTAAATTATTAATGTTATCATGCTAAGAATCTTGAAAACCATAGGTACAAGGATTTAATATGAAATATACACCCATATCATTCTAAAGATATAGTGCATGACTGTCTTTATGGTTTACATAGTGGATCATCTGGCACAAAAAATTCATTTTGTGCCCCATGAGAATATTCCATATATTTATATGAAATCCAACCCATGATAACCTTAACATTTCATTACAATATATAATAATCTATTTTGAACATCTGGTAGGGAAAACTCAAATACATACTTTTAGAGGTCAATTATTATTACACAACATGTAATATATATAGCCAATGTGAAATAATAATAAAGTGGATACTACCTTTTTTGTAAGACAAAAGATTTTATATTCTTAAAATTATTTATGAAAACTAAAAAAACTATACATAAGTTCATGTATAATCATATACCTTATGAAAAACAACTAGATAAGTATTTTTTTTGATATACTTTTAGGGTTTTGTTAAACTCATTACATCTTTATATAATTCCCACCACATCTCTATGTGTCAATATGATAAAATCCTTCCAATAAACTCTATTAATGGATAAAATCAATGAATAAAAATAGTTTTAATAATAGTGGGACTTAGGAATCATATTTTTAGTGTTTAAGTACTTGAATATATTATTTGAACTCCTTTACTTCACAACATAAATGCTGCAATGTTAATAACTTATATTGTCAACTAAGAAATCGTTATAAGTTTATTATCACAATATTTAAAATTTAATATTCAAAATTTTATTCGGGGATCATTTGGTTATAAAATTTTACAATTTACATTAATATATTTATTTACCAATATTTCTTAAACCCCTCCAGGATATAAATTTCCATTCACTATGTTATGAAAACAAAATATAACTCTTTATCTTTCTATTTACCAATACATTTGTTTTTTTAATGGGGATAGAAGTGAGCCTATGGTACTTCCATGCTATGATACTACTACTAAACAATTTATAGAAGAAGGAAGGAAATGCCAATCAACCTAATTTTTGAAAAGAGGGGAGGCTATCCTAACAAGGTCAAGAGAGGATGAAACTGCTTCCTCATGTACTTATTTATCATATCCTACATTCGGTGGAAGTTGGACTAAGTTTAAAGAATTTTAGGGTATTAAATTAAATTCACATTTATTTTTACAATAATAATATTTTATTTATTATACTTGAACTTCTCTAAGTCTAAATATACTCCCAGATTCCCCTTAGAGACTATATTCAATTTAGAAAATCATGCTAAGATACACAAACATATTTGTTTTAGGAAATAACACATAATTTTAGTGGGAATATTTTAAAAAATAAACTATTATCAACCCTGTATAATATGTTATTTTAAGTTTTTATAGAACTACTATGAAAATAATACTTTATTTTTTAAAATTTTCTACTAAATGTGGTGGGAAATCATTCTCTTATATTTCAACAAATATTTTGATTAAACTCATTTATCACGGAAAATATAATTTTTTATCCTTAATTTTAAAACAAATTATAAAACATTGATGAATTAGAAACACTTTGTATTATCTCATTTTATTTGACTCTTTGTTAAAAATAACTTTTATCATCATATATGAGAAATGGGACTTGTATACACATCCGTTATTCATATCCTTCTAAGCCTGAAATATTCATTTTCCTTAAAAATATTCATAATAATAACCTTTTATATTATAATAGAATGAAAAATACATGATACATAAATTCATTCCATTATTTATAATTCCTATATACTAAATATTTGTAAAGTATAAATTTTGTAGCATATACCCTACAAAATTAAAGAATTGATTCTTTAACACTTATATATGTTGAGGACTCTACAAGGAGTTTCTCAAACCCATTTTGGTATTATAGAAAATTACATCCTATAGAAACATTTTACCTCCTTCTAGATAGCACATTTATATTTAAATTTTTTTTTTGGATACTCAAAGAAATATCTATAGACTTTCAAATAGATTTTTCATCTCTTGATTTGAACTTTTTCTCATTTAGAATACTAATACTACACTATAACCTATACATCTCATGTCTGGTTTTTCTATCCTAAAAACTTTGAATAAATATGTTATTATTTTATTGAACTCTTCTAAACCATTGTAACATTTACAATGATGATAATAGAATGAATTAAATAGCCACACCAAGCCATAAAGTAAACCTTTAGTCTCTCTAAGTCACCGACTTACTTAATCATAAGGATTACTTTAGCATAGACTAAATATCCTTAGTTAATATTTCATATAATGATTTTAAAACATTTAAATGAATCCTTTTATACATCACATAATAATATAGAATCAATTATTGAAATACTTCGAAAATTATTATTCAGGAAGGTATTTCTTTAACACATAGAATGTTCCTTATTACTTAAGAATAATTATCAATTTTCTATAACAGTTTATAGATTTATTATATAAAGATGTAGATTCTCAAGGATTGATATCAAAGTCATGTTTGATGATAACGTTTCTATTTTATCTCTAACAAAATCTTTTATTATGTAATTATGATTTTAACATTCATTTAATAAATACATTTATTAAATGTGATTTCAATAAAATAATGACCCCTTTTAATTACATCATATTAATTAGTGGTCCAAGATCCATATTTTATCATTATTTATCCTAATTAATATCATAACATGAGCCATGAATATTTTTAGTAGACAATCATGCCAATCATATCACATATGAATCTTGGATAGTTGAGTAGATAATTCCTTTCCCAAATCCATTATATATATATACACTCAAATCTATTCCTCTAGTATCGTATTGGTTAGGTTTTTGGATATAAGTTTAACCTAAATAATACACTAAAAATGAGATATATAATGTTTAAGGACACCTTATTACTTACTTTCCTCGCACAAGAAAATATAGGGGAACTAATTATTGGCATGGCCTACCCGATTGTATGACTGCTGTCATGAAAAGTGTTTTCTTTGAAAGGAATCTGACACTTAGTTTTTTAAGGTGATTTAATCTGAAAATCATATACCATGTTTTCATTTTATGTATGCAGGATTATGATGATTTAGTTTTTTAATCATTATTATTTCTAATAAATAAATATGTTCAAATCATATTGATGTTTAAATATTTACACAACTCATAGCTCTTATTACTAACAAAAATTAAATGAAAAAATATGTTTACCCCTATCAAAATTCATACTATAAATAAGGTACTGGAAACAATTTCAGGTAAATCATTAGAATCGAATTAAATTAATAATCCCTATAAGAGTAAGTATTGATAAATAGGTTTCCAACCACCACTTTTATAGATAAGGAATAATACACTAAACCAGTGAGAAAACCGAACAAAAGTCCATATATCAAAGGTTCTTTACTCAAGATAGTCTTAAAAGTTATAATAATTATAACATTTAATATATATAAACTAAAGTTAACTTCTTAATTCAAACTCATAAACCAATACAATAAAAAATTTATGGTAAAATAATACTAAAACAGTTATTATACCTATAATGTAACTCGTTAAATGCATGTATGCTAATTGATGGTAGTAATTTTACACATTTAAAATAAATAATAATAAATAATTCATAATATAAAAATTATATTCAGGAATAATAAAGTATGTAATGATAAAAAATAAATAAAATTTTTATAAATTATGATATAAGAAAAATAATTACAAATAATTCATAAATAAATTATAAAAAATATAATTTAGGCATGAATAAACATAGAAAATTCAATTTTATCCATTATAAACTTTTCATATTATCATTTACTTGATTTTAATATGAACACATTTATATTTTATAAATTTGTGACACATATGAATACTTTTATTATCAAATAGTAAATATTTCAAAATGTATGTAACCATTTACATAAATCAAAAAAATATGAAATAAGGTTACTAATATAAATATTTTTTATTTAAATTAGGGATCTAATCATAAATAAATACAAAAAAATTATATTTCACCTTATTCTGATAATAAAAATACACTTTATTCCCAAATCACATCAACCAAAATACTTTTGGTGGAGGTCCCAAATAAGAAAAAAAGGTTTTTTTTGAGAATTTAACAAAAATAATGTGTCTTCAAAATTTAACTAAAATGGATTTTCACTATAGAATAGTGTATGCCATTTTAGTATTATTTTAATTCTATAAAAATAACAAATTTTTGGATTCCATTTTATGTGAATCCAAACCATTTTTTCTAAATTTTTTTTGTCGTCCAATGATTTTCATGCAATCCATTCCAGGTTACCAAGGAATTTCAAGTGGCATACCATTTTAATTATCCACATTTTTTTTATTTTATGGTTAAAAAATATAAAAAATATTTTTAAACCCTAACATATTTTGGGTTTCCCCTATAAATTAGGTCACCATGACATAGTAAGCACCCAAACACGACATAGAGACAGCAAATATTATTCTCTATTTTTCATTAAAAATATATCCATATATTTATTCCAATTTTTCTTAGAAAATGGCATAGTCTCATTAAATTTATATTACTTTACTTATTTTAAGAATAACATTCCATGGCAAGAAAATACTAAGAACTGAAATATTCATTTTAAATGGTTATATGTTGTGGTACTTAGAAATATCATTTTTTATATTTCTTCATTTATTTAAAAATCAAACCAAATGTTGGTAAATTAGCTCTAATACCGCTGAAGGGTTTTAAAGGATAACACAAATCCTAAAAATAGTGGGATATACACCAAAACCCAAAGAAACTGGGATCAATAAATATTTTTGGAATGAATAATAAACTTAAAGAAGAATGGACTACCTTTATCTATTGATTTGGTTCATCCACACGAGTTTTATAATGATAACTGAGATTCAATCAAAAGACTGCTTTCTTATAGGGTATCTACAAGCTGCATGAATATACTGATGCTTAGGAAAAATTATATCTACTTCATGGTTTTATATAACCTTGGTTTTAGAAAAATAATATAGATATATAGATATAGATTACAATGACCCAATATTTTTTCACAAATTATTACCTATTTTTTAATAGAAATGTCTAATAAACAGAACACGAAAATCATGAGGCCTAGTGTCTTAGGATGACTAGGTTCGTAATACATAAAAATAAACTAAAACTCAACATATTTATTTTATTCTACTTAATTATCTCTTAAATCCATTTTATCTCTTAAAAATTTATATTATAACTTGGGGAATACATAAAAGAAATGTTTATAATATAAAGCCCAATAAGGGAATAATCATGATAAAGAAACATAACATGTCAGTCAAATGACATAACATGATATCATAAAATTAATTAATCATGAATAAACATAAGGGAGAATAACTTAAAGGATATGGAATCATAATATCATGGTGGTAGAAGAATGTTTCAACAATAGAAAACATGACCTAATCCTAAGTCAAGGCTAAATTCCAAGAAAAATCACATGGTAGACCGAGTCCCATCAAAGATTAGGTTTACTATATAATCAAATACATAATGTATCATGAGAAAAAAACAATACCCAATGTATTGGAGTTCTATCTATATTAATCCATCAAAACATGTACATGCATATGTTTTCTATATAAGGAAATCAAACAAATGAAACAAACACAAGGATTATCCATGGAAAGAAATGGGTTTCAAGACCATGTCATAAGAATAACCAAATGGAATATGATAATAGTCTCCATAAAATAATGTATTTAATAATTATTGGATGTTAATAAGTATGTTTACTGATTAATTATGTCCAAGTTAAGTTAATACATGAAGAACAGTATAGAAATCCATTTAGAAATGTGCCTATTAAGAAAGGCACTAGGTAAAAGGCTAAAGAGTCTTTAAAAAGGGTAAAAATAATAATATTTCACATAAAAATAGAAATGTAATAAAATTATTTTAATGAAAAAATGAGTTATCTTATAAAACATGGGTGGTTTAAAACATTTTAAGGAGTGATGATTTTAATGGGTTAAGAAACAAAAAAGTTCCCTTTAATCAAGTTTTCTCATCAATATAACTTAAGAAGGGAACATTTTAAAACATTTATAAACCATAAAAAGGATGAATTAATATGGGTATATATGTGTAGGAAATATATAAATAATAAAAAATAATTAAATAAGTCTATTAGGGAAATAAAATGACATAAGAATGAGAAATCATAACCCCAAAGAAAATACGGTGATTCAGAGAGATCACTTACCTTATGTTCTGGAATCATTCTAAAATTGAACATAAAAACATATATAATAAAATTATATTAATTAATTAATTAATTAAAAAAGAAAAATTCAATATATATTTGTTTTAATATACTATTATTATGTTTATTAATAACCATTTTAATGAGATATAATGTTTAATTTTTTTGTTCTGAGGGTGTTTGTTTCGTGGTTCCAAGGTCAAATCACTTGAGGATAATTATTGGTGTTCTTAGAAGTTATACATACAATACTAGAAGTGAAATGAAATAGTATTAATGAGCTCATAGAAATTTAACTAGTCCCAAATATCCCTTTCTGTTTCGATATAGGGACAAATAATTTAGTAAAAATATTAACATTATGCTCTTAGTTCATTTTGTTGGTTTTACCGACCATTACGAACTAGAATAATATTATTTAAAATATTTACATATATTTATTTAGAACATGGAATTAGTTATAATACAATTATTATTATCTTATTTAACCATAATAATATTTTTATGACCATCCTTGAAGTTGATGGAGAAAAACTAAGTGTGTAGTTCATGGAGGCAGTGAACCAACCATATTATGAACAACGTATTCATTTAAGAATAAAATTAAAATAGGTTAGAAGATGGGTATTACATTAAAAAAATAAAATTCCCTTATATTTATGATAATATATTAATTATTTAATGAAGGATGATGGATATGAGGATAATGTGGGAGAAGAAATTAATTTAAAAGAGGTAAATTGAGAATATTACCTCTTAAATGTCACCTCCTTGAAAAACTCCTTAGGTAACTTTTAATTGGTAATTTTGAGATACCAGTAGCAAAGGTACATGGGGTAGTTATTTGGGAAAGGAATTAGGCATAAATATTTCAATCTACATGGCTCATAAGGTCTGAGGAGAAGGGGTTGTGAGTGGTAGGAGTTTTAAGGGGAGGAGAGGGGTGCTTTTTTAAAATTATATTTATTGGTTTATATTTTGGATAAAGACTATAAAAGTATTAATTATTATGAATATATATAGTAAATTTTGAATGTGAGTTAAAAATTATTGATTCTTACATCATTCATGACTCAATTTGTTTTGTATTTCGCTTATAATGTTAAATATTGTATTTTGTAATTTTTTACAAATCACTATTTTTTTTTCAATTTTAGAAAAGTAAAAAAAATTACCCTAATATTTTTTTAACATTTAGATTCCAAAAATTAAGTCCATTTTATTAAAATAATTTTATAAATTTTATAAATTTAATTTTTAAATAAAATCATAATATATTTAAAAATTACCAATTTTAATTTTATGATCTATTTTTTAACTCTTTGAAACAGTACTTATAGTCTCATAAAATTATCTCATTATTATAATAAAACATTATACCAATTTATAAATACATTATATTAAAATAAAATTTCTTTTAAATAATTATATTTTCTATTAAAATGGAAATAAAACATTGATGTTTTTCTATTCTAATGGCTAGGTTACTATTCCAATATTTAAATTTGTAACTGTCATATGAGATCCCTAATTTCTATAAATACCTCGTATTTCATTCATTATCAATTAAATTATCCATTCTCTCAAAGTTATATAAATATTTTCATTTTCAAAATACGCATTTCATTACTAATATTCTATTTCATTTCTACTATATTTTCAATGAGTGAAGTTATTCTAGAGGATTGAGAAAATCAAAATTTTCATATTTTAGTTATCTTATTTTCTATTTTTTACCGAATTTTAGTATCTTCAATTATTTTGTCCATTTTTATTCTCTAAATGTACTTTTAAAATTAATGCAATAAATTATTGTTTATTTTATCATGTAGTTCATGTGAATTATATAACATTTTATTACTAAATATGACATAATTATATATTTGACCATGAGTTCATTGAACTCACGTAAATTTAATATTTATATATCATACTTACACTAGTATTATGGTAAGGAGGGTCAAACCACAAATAAGGAACAAGGTGTGGAGAATATAAAAACTAAAAAAAACTAAAACTAAAAAGTGAACAGTGAAATGGAATATAGTGGTTGAAAGTAATGTGTGAAATGGTGTGATGGAGTGACTTCTGGGACTAAAATAGAGAGTAGACAATGATAGATGAGTTTAGGGTCCCCAGGATATTTTGAACCTATTTTATAAAATATGTTCTTTGATCCTACTTAAATTAATTCAATATTCAGTGCTTGAAAAAATGTGGATATTCACTAAGCTCTTTCTTTAGTTAACTTCCATAGTTTGATTAACCTTATTGAGCCTTTATTTTTCAATAGTGACCCTTTAATTAATCCATTCATTATGAGGAAAATAATAATTGAAAATTTTCGGTTTATAATACTTTTTTCACTGATCCAAGGAGAATTGATTCACTACAATTACCTTTCGGTTTTAATTTTGTGTTAATTTATTCTCATAATCAAACATAAGAGAACAAATAACTTAAAATTTTCACTAAAAAAAGAATTAATTGATGCAATATGGTTAATTAAAAATGAGATCATTGCAGCCCGATTCCCCTAATTAGTTTAACTACACATAAAAAAAATAAATAATCAAAGTGAAATAAAATAAATAAAGAAATATCTCTTGTGAGACTGTTCCTTCCTCTAGATTTAACTCCAAATTCTCTACCCCATGCTCTATTTCTTACTCCTTGATATGTTCTCCAAGTGAATGGTGAATGATCATACAATGGTCGTTATAGAATGGATAGTATGGATGAAAGGATATGGAATGGGTGAATAGGGTGAATGGAATGGATTAATGGATGGGAGATGTATAGTGGACCCTCAACACCAAATCCTAAAGTGGTGATCTAGAAGTCACCCAACATGCACCCTTAGATGCTTCTTGAATCTCCTCAATGAAACCTCTACTTATCAACTGAATACTCTACACATTCCTAGAACATGCTCATGGTCACAGCTAGGTTAATGTTCTCTATCTCCCACATGGCACGTATTCCACTTTTTATGGTCATCCTACTTCTATAATTGTAACAAACCTCTTCCAGCATCTTTAACATTCAATGAACAAGCACAATGATAGAAAATATATAGATTAATAAATATAAATAAACTTCAAATACTTATATTTTTACTTATTATTATTATTTTTAAGAATAAATTTATAAAAACATATACATAAATATACAAATTTAATATAAAATATGTTATAAAATTACAAAATTATAAATTATATTTTTTATTACAAATAAATATATTATAAAAATATTGTTATAGTTATTATAATTATAAAAATATTATAATTATTATTATAATTAATTATATATGTTATTACGATAAATTTGTAATGTGATGTCTGGAAAATCTAAAATAAGAACATTGTATTTGATAGTGTGTATGACACACGACACTAAGTGCGTAAGATAATATAATATCTGTATAAATTATAATATATTTAATATTTAAAATATATTATATATATTTGAATTTATGCAACACCAAGTTAACTTGGGTTACATGTAAGAGCGACCTTCCTCGATAGCTTGTGTTACACGCAAGAGCGACCGTCCTCGATATCTTGCATTACACACAAGACTTAGTTTCACCAAATAACAATGTTCTATTAAAATATTATTATTTAATATAATATGATATAACATATCCTTTATGTTAATGGTTATGAATGGTATTAATTAACTTATAATAATTTATTTTTTACCAATTAACAAGAAATGAAAATTAGAAACAATTGGATATAAAAAAAATATTATTATTTTTATGCTTCCAAAGGATTCTTATCTTAAAAAACATAAATAATTACAAATATTGAATGGTTTTAATGAAATATATGTGTTATATATTCAATAAAATATATCTTATATTTATCCATTAGTTTTGATATGCATAAGATAAGAACAAACCCAATTTCACATATAAAAACCTATATTTTAATAAAGGCAATTTTACCACCATTTAATGGTGAATCTATTTTGAATATTAATTTTGACACTATTATAAATTATATTTGATAAAATAAAATTCATTATTTAATTCAAAATTTCAAAATTATCCTTGGGTGAATTTTTAGTATTTTTCTGAGAAAAATCATTTTTTGATGAATTGGGGAAAATATTGCATTTTAGTTATAAACTACCATTTTGTTTAAATAATTATTAATCATAAACTATATTTTCAAATTTTTATAAACTAAAATTAGATCAATAATAAATCTATCAAAAAAATTTAGTTTATTATAATGAATTTGACATCATAACTGAATATAAAACTCATCTATCTTTTGAACATTTTTCTACGAAAAAAGTTAAACCGTCTTTCTACAAGATTAGCATTAATATTAATTTTTCCACTTATATGATTTGGATTTAAAAAAATATAAATTAACAACTTTAATAAGGATGATATTTTTAGTCTAATAAGATCAAATTAATTTTGACCAAAATGATTAGTGAATGTGATTAAAATTAATTACAAAGATTAAGTTGTAATTAGGCTTAAAAATGGGCTGAACCTAATATATAATGTACAATTACTTATACTCTTGTAAAAAACCCATTGTATTCCCATAATTATTCAATTAACCTTCAATTATTTATTTATTTTGTTTTTTATGAATTTTTTTAGGTAACAACATGTATACACCTAACTTGTTCCAAAAAATTCCCAGTGAGTCCTTTTCCTTCCCTATAAAATGACACCACCTCACCCCCTTCCTTACACCTATATAGACACATTACATCATAAAAACTATTACCAAGAGGTGTCCCAACATCCCTACCCTTATCCTAGAATCCCACCCATGGGAAGAAATCAATCCAAGGAATATTTTGGTTTAAACCAAAATAAGTTACCCAATTAAGAGGTAACGTCTTCTCTCAAGATTTTTAGTTTAATTTACATTATTAAACCCCTATAATCTTATTATTATATGATTAAATAAAAAAACCATAATTATAAGTATAATAGTATATTTTTATGTTAATATTTATACTTACACTTACACACACCTCCATCTAATGGTTAACGAAAATATTGTTTCTATGTTTGTCGAACTACTGCCTCACAAAATGATGATTGTTCATTTTTCCGATTTCAAAATTTAATGGTTCGATATTATGATGGATACAATATATATATATATATTATAAATGATATTTAAAATTTATTTATGCTTCTTTAATTTTTATTTATAAAATACCTTTATACATTCCATTTTGCGTTAATACGATAACATCGTTTGGGGGAAGTGTGGACTACCGCCCCCTCAAAGCGACATGATTAGTTCACTTGATAAATGAAACATACGAAAGATGAATTTAATTAAAAATATGTGTCATAAAAAACTGATATATTATATTCATGAAATAATTACCTTTTTTTAAATATACTATATATATATATATATTATTTTCTTTATTATCCTTTCGCACACTAAAAAGATATAATGTCGATCGTGGACGTGTGAACTACCGCCTCCTCGACAAGATGTGATTAATTTTACATCACAAGAATTATATATAAGTATATATTATTAAATAATAGTGTATTTATGATATAATTATCATTCTGGAAATATATGGCATTACTTACCTTCTTTCCATAACGACTATTGAAAAATTGGAACGTTACTCATGCGTACATACGACCCACCATCTCCATGAACGTAAAATTGGTTCATTTTTCATAAACATATTTAATGATTTATTTTAAAATTATAATTGAGGAATAAATATGATAATTTTTCCATGATAATTATTCTGTAGATATTATATAATGATCCACTTGACCATAGTTTATCGACCAAATTTGTTTTTGACACATACACCAAATCTGGTTAAAACACTCGATATAAACTTAATTTTTTAAGTAGTTGTATAAAATTTAGTAATAACTGAAATAAAAGTAATGATACAAATGAAAACTTTTCTCAGTAAATAATAAAATTAATATAAGTTTATTATATAGGAAGTTAATGGACGTTCACTCGAAAGGAAACTCAAGGTAAGGGATTACATCTTAATTTACATTCTATTGAGACTTATTTGTTGTTATGCACTTAGTTTCTTTTATATGGTGTATATAATTAAATTTTACATGATATATGATGCATATATTTATTCTCAGTATGTTATAACTTTCATTTAATTTTATTTCTTTATGAGCATTATGATTTAAAATGTTTCAAAGTGGTTTGGGACATTTTGGAATGTTTAAAGATTACTTTCCTCAACATTAAACTTAGTGATATTTCAATGGTATTACCATTTTAGAAAATTATATAACCATTTGTTAATAAACCATTTCATTATAATGTGGATATTCAGGACCATTTTCAAGTATTAATACCATTTTAAACTCTTTGGTACTCAAAAGGTTTTTCAGAAAACCATACTTTTTTCTTCTCATTAGTCGAAGAACCTATTTTATTATAAAAACCATGGTTTAGTAAAATGTTTCTAAAAATGTTATCAAAATGATTTGGTAAAGAAATTTTTACTCATTTTTTCTTTTACAAATGTTTTCAAAGGAATATTCTTGTCACTTTCTGAACAAGGAATTTTTCTAACCTTTAACAGTGCAAAAGGAATATTATTTTTACCTCATATGACTTTTATGGATTTACTCGCTGTAATTTCTTTGAATACTCCCTTCAATGTTTAAAAGCATACTTTTCTTAATAAAACATTTTCAAAAGTGATTTTCAAAGAATAGTTTTTTCAAATAATTTTTTTTCAAAAAGTTTTTAATAACAAATAGGATATTTTCGTAAATAATTTTTTTTAAAGATATTTTTATAATGTTTCCATTCATCAGTGAAAACAACCCTTTATTTTACTCCACATGGGTTATGTTGTGTTGATACCATCCTTAATATTTCTATATATGGTCTATGATTAATTGGCCCAAGGATAGTATTCACATTCACTTCCTTGATTCATTTTTTTCCCTTGAAATATTCAATTTCCTATGATCATTGAACATTGAATTTCCCCTAAATATACATATCATTTTTCATAGATATGATTTTTTCTTGAACCATATATGATTTTTCATAGGTTTTTTTACTTTTAAAGTTATTTGATTACTTGGAGAAATATTGATAAACCTGTAACCCTTTTTCAATACATATATTTTATAAGGAACTTCGTTTATTTAAATGATTTAGACATGAACTATACAGGTTAGGGACTAATTAATGAAAAACTTGTGGGTTAGATACTAGTTAGTGATAGCTCTATGGGTTGGAGAATAGTTAATGAAATCCCCTTGATGCATTGGTATTCTCATGGGATGAATTAGTTGCACAAATTGGAAAATTTTGATTTATATCTTCATGGTAAAGGTATCATGTGCCAGATAAACATGAAGTCTAATAATTAAAAATTGAATTTATTGAAAATTTGTTTATTAATATTCATCCATAAGATTTCTCACCGGCATATCTATGGATTCATTTCATTTCTGTTTATTAATTAGATGTAATGTGTTTCAGTTTCTGACCTTTCCACGTTGAATTTTCCTTATCTAGTTATTTGAATGGCATGTGTTTTATTTTATTGCCTTACCATATTATTTATCAAATTCCTTCATAGTTTTTTTCTTATATGGTATATGTGTTTAGTTATTTACCATGCCATAAATATTACTACCATTAATTTATTATTTCTTCCAGAATATTTTTTCCTTATTGAGAATTTGAGCCCACCCTTATTAGGCTTCTTTCCCCAGGAATTTAATAAGCCTACTATGAAAGATAAACAAGGATTTACTATATGGAGTAGAGTCACAATAGAATTTATTTATTTAGAAATAAGAAAAAATTAGGTTTTAATTAGTTTAATTATTTTTAATAAAAGAATAATTTATTTATCTATTTTACCATGACTAATAATCTCTTTGTACTTTAGGATTAAATTCCTTGTAACTGTTCCAATTTAATAGTAGTAGACACTGCCTCTAGGCTATCTAGGGTCATGGTAATACATTTGGTATCAAAATAATTTTAATAGAAACCTTGGGAACTCGATCTAGAAAAAATAGTATAGAGAACATAAACCTAAGATAAAATTTGAGGATAAGTATATAAGAAAATCCTAAATATTCGGTTGGGTAGATATTATGTGGTATTTACTATAAATACATCCTTTTCTAGATATTACAAGTTCACGTGGTTCTGGAACAAATGTACCTAGAAGTAATAACCCCGACAAGGTATTCCGATCCTGACTCGAGGTAACCTGGTACATGAAAATGAGCCTTACTCAAAACCTTGTTTGACACTCCCAGGGGATATGCTAAGGAAAATTCAATATTTCGTTATAAATAATTATAAATAATTTAAATGGATAATTACAATGAATTTTCAAGGTTAAACATAAGGTGTTTTATTTTTAAAAACAAGGTTTCATTATTTAAAAATCCTAGAAATGATATTATGGATAAACCCTAGACTAATGAAGAACCTATATGGAAATAATTATATGAAGTATTTATGTATTGAGGGTGTATTAAAAACTATATTTAAAAGGATATTTAGTGATTAACCTAATTTCAAGGATGCCTATCATATTTATTTTGGAAGTTATAAAAATTTGGTTTTAGTAAATGAAAACCTATAAGTCGGGTGACAACCAATAAATTCTGGAAAGGCCATGGGTCTTGATCCCATGATAGAAGGATGATAAGGGTTTACCTCTAACCACTGACCTACATAAATTTATGGTTAATTTTTCAGTATTTTTAGTTAAAATTTTTTATGAATAAATATTAATGATGAACCAGTATTATCACTTTTGAGTATTAGAGATTAATATATGAACCATACCATTTTTTAAGATAGTTAAAGACAAATAGTTATACTTTCCACTCTTTTATATGCCTTAATATCCTTTAGAATTATATTTTAGTGCTTCAAGCATAAAAAAATTCATTATTGTTAATTAATTTCTGGGAGTACAGGGATGAATTAGAATTTGATCGAAGAACAACCAAAATTTAGGATTGTTCATATGAAATTGAAACCTATAAAATAATAATATTTCATTTTATTCTTGTTTAGTAAAAGAATTACCCAACATTAGGAAAATGACTTAGAAATAAAATGTTGTCCTAATAACTTAATTATTGTTGAACTGATGGTCTAATAAATCATCGTAGACTTATGGATTTGAGGCTCGAAACATTCAATTGATTATTCACTTATTTATGATTAATTAAATCAATAAATCTATATAAATTTTTACTCTTTTCATATAAGTACGTATCTCTAGTTTCCACTGATGTTCTCCTACTTGGAGACCTAGTTACTTGAAATTCCATGTAACCTTTATACTTTTCATGATCTCTTTTATATAGGATGACTTATGAACCCTTCTCATGATGTGGGATTTAAAACATATAAATTATAAAACGATATATCCACATTATCAAGTTTAAATTGTAGGGATGCAATTTAAATAAGGTGGGGAGAATTTTATGCCCCAAAAATATAAAATTAGAACGTTGTATTCAATAACATGTATGAAATGTGACACTAAGCACATAAGATAATATAATATCCATATAAATTATAATATATTTATTTTTATGCGTCGAAAGGGGTTTTACCTTGATAAACATAAATGATTACAATTAGTGAAAGATTTTAATGAAACATATATGTAATATATTCAATAAATTATTTTTTGATATTTATCCATTAGGTTTGAGAAACATCATTTTTTTGATGAATAGTAAAAAATATCGCATTTTAGTTAAAAACTGCCTTTTGGTTTAGATAATTATTAATGTTAAATTATATTTTAGGTTTTTTATAAAGTATAATTATATAAATAATAAATATATTAATATAATTTAGTTTATTACAATCAATTTCACATTGAAATTGAATATAAAAACTCAACAATCTTTGGACATTTTTTACTAAAACCAGTTAAACTGTCTATCTGCAAGATTAACATTAGTCATAAATTTTACACTACTGTGATTTTAGTTTAAAAAATTGATATACACCATTATAATCAGGATTATATTTTTATTTTAATAAGATAAACTTAAATTTTGACCAAAATTATTGGTGAAAGTGATTAAAATTAATTATAGTGATTACGGTGTAATTTGACTAAAAATGGACTAAACCATATATTTATGGGCACAAATGACCTATAAACATGTAAAAATACCATTTTTGATCCAATAATTATTTTATTAACCTTCAATTACTTATTTTTGTGGGTTTTTAAGGACTTTTTTTAGGTAAGAACATGTGTACACCTAACTTGTTCCAAAAAATTCCAAGTGAGTCCTTTTCCTTTCTTATAAAAGGCCACCACCTATCCCCATTAATCACACATATCAAGACACATTGTCTCATAAAAAATATTCCCAATTATTCTCCCAAATTTCCTATCCTAATCCTATATGACCCCTTGGTAATAAATTAATCCATTTATGGTTTTGGTTCATCACAAAAGAAGTTACCCGATTAAGAGGCAACGTCTTCTCTCAAGTTTTTTAGTTTCATTTCCATTATTCAAACCTTATACTATTATTTTTTTTATTACATCACACAAAAATTATTATAAATATACTAGGATGTTTTTATGTTTATATTTTTACCTTAACTTACACCCACCATCATCTAATGGGTAACGAACATGCTGTTTCTATGATTGGAAAATTACAGCCGCATGAAACGATGATTGTTCATTTTCCCATTTCCAATTTTCATGGTTGTCCATTATGATTGAAACAATATTCATATATATTATATATGATATTATTATTTCTTAATGATTTTGGTTTTTTTATTTAAAACACACCTTAATACATTCCATTTTACATTAATATGATAACATCGTTTGAGGAAGGGTAGACTACCGCCCCCTGAGAACGATGTGATTCATTCACAAACTACATAGAATGTATAAAGGATGGTTTCAATTAAACATATGTGACATAAAAAAAATTATATTATATTTATAACATAATTACCTTTCTAGAAATATTATAAATAAATAAATATATATATATATATATATATATCATTTTCTTTATAATCCATTCACACACTAAAAAGTTATAATGTCTTTCGTGGATGTCTGGACTACCATTTCCTCGACACGATGTGATTCATTTTACATCACAATAATTATATATCTATATATAAGTATATATGATTAAATAAAATTTTATTTATGATATAATGATTATTCCAAAAATATATGGTGTTACTTAACTTTTTTTCACAAATATCATTGAAAAATGGAAACGTTACTCATGCGTACGTACAACCTACCATCACCATGAGTGTAACGTTGGTTAATTTCTCATAAAATTATTTAATAATTGGTTTTAAAATTATAATTTAGGTATAAATATGATATTTATTTCATTATTATTATTCTTGAGATATTATATAATGACCTCTTTGACCATAGTTTACCAACCAATGTTGATTTTGACATATAAACTGAATCCGATCAAAACACCCAATATAAAGTTAATTGTTTAAGTAGTTGTATAAAAAATATTAATATGTGAAATAAAATTAATGATAAACAAGAGAAATGTTCTCAAGTAAGTAGAAAATTAACATATGTTTATTATGTAGGATGTTAATGGAGGTTCACCCAAAAGGAAACTCAAGGTAAGAGATTTCGTCTCAATTTACATTCTATTGCGACTTATTTGTTGTTATGAACATAGTTTAATTTATATGGTGTATATACATCCATTTTACATGATATATAATGAATCCATTTATTCTCATGATATTATAACTTTAATTTAATTTTATTTCTTAATGTGGATTATGATATAAATATTTCAAAGTGGTATGGGGCACTTTGCAATGTTTAAAGATTTTTTCCCCAATAATGACCTTATTGATCTTTAATTGGTATTTAAATTTGGGGAAATTATATAACCATTGTTCAATAAACCCTTTCATTATTTATCTAGTTATTCATTACCAATTTGAAATATTAGTCCTATTTTTCAACTCTTTGGTAATAAAAAATGTTTTTGGATATGTTTTTCTAAAATACCTACTTTGTTTCACTCTTTAGTTAGAGAAACTGTTTTCATCTAAAAACAATTTTTTACTAAAATGATATCAAAAATATTTTAAAAAGGAATTTGTAAATAAATTCTTACCCATTTTGTCTTTTACCAATTTTTGAAAGGAATATTATTTTTACCTTTTGAACATTGCATTTTTATAACATTTAACCTTGAAAAGGAATGTTATTTTTTTCCTCATATGACTTGTATAGATTGACCATCCAAAATTTATTTGAATCCTCCATTGCATATTTAAATGGTTACTTTTTAAGAAAATATTTACCAATGTTATTTTCAAATTAAATCCTTTTCAAAATATTTTTCAGAACAAAAGCATATTTTCCTCAAAAATATTTTTTAAATATCTTTTTATAATATTTCCATTAATCAATGAAAACAACCATTTATTTAACCCCACATGGGTTATGTTTTATTGATACCATACTTAATCTTCATATTGATGGTTTATGATTGTTTTTTCCAAGGATATTATTCACATTCACTACCTTTATTCCTTTTCTCCCATTGAAATATTTAATTTCCTATAATCATTGAACATTGTATCTCCCCTAAATACACATATCATTTTACAGGGATATGATTATTTCATAAATTGTATACCATTTTTCATAAGATTTTTAATTTTAAAGTTATTTTATTATTTTGGGAAATTTTTATAAAGTTGTATCCTTTTTTTAATACGAATATTTTATAAGGCACTTAGTTTATTTAAATGATTGGACATTCACTATACAAGTTGGGTACTAGTTAATGCAAGTCCTACAGGTTAGACAGTGGTTAATGAAAGATCTATGGGTTGGGGATGGGTTAATGAAATCCCCTTGATTCATTAGTAGTCTCATTGGATGAATTAGTTGCACAAATTGGAAAAGTTTAAACTGCCTCTTAATAGTAAAGTTATCATGTTCCTGGGAAACATGACGTACAATAATTAATCATTTATTTTATTAAGATTTTTTTATTATTCATCCATGAGATTATTGTCAACATATTTATGGATACATTTCATTTTAGTTCATTGATTCGATGGAATGTGTTTCAGTTTCTTACCTTTCCATATTTATTTTTACTTATCTAGTTATTTGAATGATATGCGTTTCAATTTATTACCTTTCTATATTTTTTATGCAATTCATTCTCAGTTTTTTAGTTACATGGTTTATGTGTTTAGTTATTTACCATGACCTAAATATTTCTATCGTTGATTCATTATTTCCTATGCTATATTTTTCCCTTATTAAGATTTTGAACTCACCCTTAATATGATTCTTTCCCCAGGAATCCAAGAAGACTACTATAAAAGATATGAAAGAATTTACTAGATGGATTAGAGTCATACTAAAAGGTATTTATTTAGAAAGAAGAAAAAAATCATGTTATAATTAGTGAAATCATTTGTAATAAAAGACTCATTTATGTATCTAGTTTACCAAGACTACTAAACTCTCAGTCCGTTTGGATTTGATTACATGTAATCATACCAATGTAATAGTAGCAGACACTGGCTTCAGTATATCTAGGGTCAGGGTGATACAGGTAAAACATAATATTATATTATATGAAAAATAAAAATAAAAATAAGACATCATGTGGGGGAGGGGGGATCAGCTTCCAGCATAAAGATGAGGGATCAACTATGGTGATAGGAGTGGGTGGCACAACAACACTCTATGGATAATGGTCGGCACATGAGAAGATTCCATATCTAGCACCGACGACTTCGAGAAGTGTCTGGTCTTCAAAAATGGGGAGCTATGACAAGTGAGTAGGTTCATACGGTGGTGACTCGACATCACGACAGTGCAATGATGGGGGTTCGAACGACGGTGGCCAGTGGCATAGGTTGAGTCCACAACGATGATGGTGAGTGACGGTGAGGCTCGACTTGGTATTATTTGGTAAACTGGATGACTTATTCTTAGACTGTGGGTTCAAATATCCTGATGAATTGGGAATTTTTGATTTTGAGTAAATCAATTTGGACGTTCTTCATTTATTGGTCGCATTTTAAGAATTTGTATTTTGCCATTATTTTTTTCTTTATATTGGTTTTCTTCAGATCTGATTTTGATAGGATGTAGGTGGAAGAAGCATGGAGATAGTGGGGGGTGGGTGTAGATAAATTTTGGGTGTGAGTAGGGTCTAACTATCAGAAATCTTCCGATGGTGGGTGGAATAGGCAAGAATGGTGGGTTTCTGTGTGAAATGGTGACTAGAGGATTCACCATTGCAAGTGTTTGTCGATGACTCAATTGAGTCACCGTTGGATGTGTGGTAGTGGGTATATAGAAAAGGTGGAGTCACCATTAGCATTGCAAATGGTGGGTGCAAGAGTCATCATTGGAAAATGCCAACGGTGGGTGGATCTCGCGGTGGGTGTTTTCTTGGTTGCAACAACACCTAGAGAAAAATTATATAAAAAAAATTAATGCAATAAATTAATTTAACTAATTAAAATCAAATAGCTAAAATTATAAATGCAATAAAAATATTAAAATTCAAATCTTAAAATCTTAAATATAATATTATCTATGTTACAAGTATTCAACACATAATTAAATTCACATTTTAATTTGTCAACATATTTTAACAATTTAAAAAATAAACTCATAAAAGTTAATATGATAAAACAATAAAAATTAAATTTCAATTTTCTTAAACTCATTAAATAGCTAAAAAAATTAACAAAATAAAATAATTAACTAATTAAACTTAATTATTTTAAATATAAAAACTAAAATGATATTTATTTATTACAAAATAGAATAAAAAATTAATTGAATAGTATAATTAATCTAAAAATAAAAAAACAATAGAATATAATAAAATTAATTACAATCACAACGAAAATAAATTAAAGAGTTAAATAAAAACAAAAAAATAAAAATTTATTTATTATAAAAAAATTAAATATAGAAAAATTGTAAAATGAGAAAGAATTAATAAATTAATATTATTATTTTGAAAAACACAAAAAAAAATGAAGAAACGAAATAATTTAAAAAATAAAATGAAAAAATTAATTTAAATTAATAATAAAGAATTTAAAAAGAAATTTTAACTACAACAGAATTAATTAGTTAATTTAAATTATTTAAAATCAATAAAATAAGCGGTAAAAAATTAATTTTAACAACAAATAATAATTTAATCAATTTAATACATAGATGAAAATGATTGTTATTTGTTAAAAAAAATTTAATACTTTAATAATAAAAGAACTGTAAAAACTGAAAGTTGATGTGAAAAAATTTAAAGAAAGAAAGGCAATCTCAAACTCCCCCACACTTAATCAATTGAACTCTTAGGAAATTCAATGTTTTTTATTTATTTACAAAAATTTCTAAAGAAAGAAAGATATCCTGCCTAGTTTAAATTCACATGCCTAAATGAAATAATATTAGAAACTCTTTCATTGCTTGAAACTCTCATGCCTTTTATGTGAATATTTCTAATTGTCTTGCTTCAATTTCAAAATCAAGATCTAGTTATATGAGTAAAATATTTTAAAAATAATTGGAAGTTATATTTTAACAAAAGGCACTTGAGATTAACACTCTCTCTTTGGTTCCAAAAATAAAAGGTCTAAAGTTTTCTCAATGATGAGTTAATTTTTGATAGGGTACATTATTTTAATTTTTCCAATTCATATTTCTTGTGAAAAACATTATGCATAACAATTATTGAATATTAAAATGGATTTTATTTATTAATAGAAATGAACCTAGTGCCCTTGTCTCAGAGACTCATTATGGGATCCCATTTTCCCATTTTACTACAATTACAAAAGACTTAAATCATTATAATTGGATAGGTTAATGAGACGATTGTTAAAAAAGTTGATTCACCTAGGTTTGAGTTCGAATTTCATGTTTTACCAAGTCAAAATCAAAATTACACAAAGATATCTCCTATCACACTCCCTTTCCATGATTCGGTACTAAATTTACATAAGAACAGTGGGTGAAATCTCTCAAAAATCACTCAATTATTACAATTTCAGACCCAATGAAAGAATTTAAAGTAAGGATTCCATTTTGTTTCCTAGGAAGGACATAATGGTTTTTTGTTGTTGTTGTTTTTCTATTTTTTTCTTTTTTTGGTTTTTTGGATATTCTATATAAAAAAGAGAATGTATTTACTGCTTGATCGAGAGGAAATTTAAAAAAAAATTAGGGGTTCATGATGTGTTATCTATGAAGAATAGATTATCATAGTGAATATCCCTCCCCCTCACTTAATTCAGAGATTTTCACCAATTCTATGGCCTAAGGTTGAAGACAACATCAATCAAAATAAATTGAAAATTCATCAATAATATATATATATAAAATAGAATGAATTTAGAGCTTGAACATGATGAAATTTGAAAAATTTAAGTGTTTTTTGATGTGTTTTCTGTGAAGAATAGTTTAACATAGTGAAAATACTTCCCCCAAAACAAATTCACATCTTTTTCCCCAATGCTCAGTACTAAGGTGGAAGAAAAATTCAATCAAAACAAAATCTAAATTCACTAAAAGAAGAATAAGTAAGGGGCTTTTAGAATTTTCAATAAATTGTTTTCCACACAAAAATAAAGTAAAAAAATAATATACAAAAGAAAACACCATCCATTAGTAACAATAAATTCTATAATATTACTTATCTAAAAAAATTCCATGCATTAGATGAGTTTAGGAGTAATTTTCCAAGAAAAAATAGGAATTAAAATGAAATTTATAGTGAATTAAATGAAATCATAAGAAATTATAAAATTTAGTGAAAACAATTTAAACCAGTTACTCCCCAGGTATGTAGATGATATTTTCAATGATGTATAACAAAATTCCATTTCCCCTTTAAACTAATGAAACAAACATCTAGTTTATAATTTAAAGTTCCTACAAAATAAATAGATTTAAACTAAAAAGTATAAAAGAAATAAAAAATTGAAGGTGACCAAAGTTAGGATGAGGGAAGTGTTATACAGTTTTTCATAAAAACTTCCCTTCGATATGAGTGTTCCAAATGAAGCTTCCACTGGTACAAAAAACCACATAACTAACTGAGACAACTAGACCACCTGTACCTCAAGTCACCTGGTAACTGACACTGTGAGATAAGAGCCCCTAAATCTTGAGAAAAAATATGTCAATGAAAATATCAATAATATAGGTTCACTAATTAAGAGAGACACACAACCGAGTAAGGAGCATTTATTCAAACATAAATTAATAATTCAACCTAAAAAAACCATGGGTTTTCTCCCATGCAATGATTAGTTTAATGTTCCCGACCATAATTTATCCCTTATTCTCTTATAATGATGATCATTCAGTGGGAAAGTTTTATCATTATTTTACCCTTTAATATTTAATTTTGACAATTTAATAATTTCACACAACACCTCATGAAACTCATCATTTTGAAAAAGTATGATAAAAAATCCAAACACTCGAGGACTAAGTCTCCTTCTACCAAAAGCTTCAAAACCCAAAATGTAATTGAAATAATGAGGTAGAACATGAAATAGATCTATATAATATCCATGTTATCTAGTTTCACTCTAAATGGGATCCCTCACAACCCCATAATTATTCCCATAATAGGTTCATAAAGAGAAGCAATAGGTGTTGTAGGCATGTCATTATCAACAATAAAGTGAATTGAAAATGAATCAACCATAGGTGCACCAGGGGTAGAAAAATCAAGTTTCTCTAAGAATATCTCAAACTCATGGAAAAAAATATCATCATTTGGGTAGTGTAAATAAATAGGGGTATAACTACAATCCATATTTGGAAAAAGTTCTAGATACTCCTCTAAATTACTCTTAACTAATCCGAAATACTCACCTTCAAAATTAAAATGAAGAGAACTGACCCCATACCTATCCTCAGCTCTAAAACTTTCACTCTCAGTAGACAAAGTACCATGACCATAACAACTTTCCTCAGGCTAAATATAATAATAAGCAACATCAAGTTTTGGGACTTGGATGGGATGAAATTTCTGAATTTCTTGAGAAAAACTATTAGAAAGATAGCTTGATTTAGGAAGGATCACCTCATAGTTTTGAAGAATGAATTTCCAAATGTCATTTTCAATTCTCCTTAGCCTTTCTAGATCTTGTATGGATTTAAAATCAGTGAAATTTTATTGGAAATTATCCCTGATAGATTTAGTGATTAAATCATTAATGGGATGATGATTTTACATTATAATATTCGCTCTAAAAACCTCATAAACAATATAAATCAACATAAAACACACCTCAAATGGAGACTCTTTGTAGAGATGAAATACCTATTAATCCTAACCAGCCTAAAGGAACAACTTACCCTTTGATATATCAATCAAATCACTAGTAATGTCTAGGAATGGATTACCAATAATGAGTGTAATGGTGTGGTGACAATTCATGCGAAGAATCAAGAAGTTGTGGGGAAAGGAATGTTTCCCTACAAGACCAAAAAATCATATACCCTCCTATAATGGTAGGCAAGTGATATGTTAGATAAATTTAGGGTAACTTAAGTTGGATTCATATCATTAAAGACCAAATTTTAGAACATAGGGTAGGGTATAATATTAATGCGAGATCCCAAATCAAATAAACACCTAATCATATATTATTGACCAATTTTCAAGAAATGATAAAACATATAGGGTCTTAAAGTTTTGGGGGAATTTTTTTTGTATGATAGTACTACACTCCTCATTCAAACTCACTATTTATCTCTCACTCCAGTCCCTCTTGTTATCTAAGAACCTCTTACGAAATTTTAGGTTTGAGGGGATTTTTTTCAAAGCTTACCCAAAGGGCATGTTGACATTGAATCTCCAAAACATCTAAAGAAATTTGAGATAATAAGGCTCAATGGTTTTTTTCAACCTTTGTGGAAATGCTATGGGAGGTGGGTAATTCTTTAAAACATATGGGTTATTCCTATATCCTAAATCTGTACTTTCTCCTTTACTTATTTTATTAACTCCCATTTCATTTTCCTTTTCTCTTGGTCTTTATCATGTGAATTTTCAACACTATTCCCAGTTTCTCTAGGTCTGTCAAAATTTTTTGATTTGTTATTTTATATAGTTTCAGTTCCAGTTTAATCTTGATCATTAATTTATTCTTTTATAGATTTTCACATAATTTTTTTAAAATTGTAAGACCTGAATTGGTAGATAACACCATGAAATTTTCTCTTGGGTTTGACTCAATTGTACCTGACAGTTTTCCATGGTCTCTTCCTCTAAGGTCCCTATCTATTTGACCCTTCAAAATTTCCAGAACATGATTTCTATAATTAGTGCATTTTTTAAAGAAATAATTTCCCATAGAATCTATTTTATTATTCCCTTAAGTTCCCCATAATAATTTGATGATTCATCCTCATGTTGATTTGAATTATAAGGTAATTGTTGTGACTGGTATTTTGGGGTAGTGGGTTGTTTGATTATACCTTGCCCTCTCAATAATAGGTCAAGATCATTTTTATATTTTGAATTGTATTGATTAGAGAAGGGATCATGGAAACCCTTATTATTAGACCTATAATCCACAAACTGGGCACTGTAATCCAATTGAATAGGGAGATCAATGTTAGGACAACATTTTTGAGTGTGACCAAACATCCCACAATGAAGACACTACTCACTAAGAAACCTATCATCATCAACAGTTGACTATGGGTTATTTTTTGCACTATGGATGACTCTGTTTCTTATGAAATTATATTGAGACTTTTGGGAAATATTTTTAAATAATTATATCATCTCATAAGTAGTGGATTCAGAGAAGTCACCACCACTGAATTGGTCAACTATATTCTGGTTTTAAGGGGTGAGATCATTCTAAAATGTACCCATAAGTAGGTCAGAAGCTAACTGATGATGGAGACTTTACCTAATAATTCCTCTGAACCTATCCCTTGCATCCTAAAAAATATACCCTCATCCTGGAAAAATCTATTTATCTTGTGCCTAACCTATATGGTGGTGTTTTTGAGGTAGGATTTTGATACAAATGCAGTGAAAACATCATCCTAGGTTTGAATAATTTTCTTATCTATGTTTTAAAACAAAGTTTTACCCCCCCTTAAGGAATAATGGAAACAATATCAACCTTAACTCCACCTCAGACAGATATCTCAGAGAAAATTATTGAACATACCCATAAAAATTTCTTATCAAATCAAGTGAATCCTCTTTAGGGAGGCCATTGAATGATAGAAGTCGAGAGAGATGGGACTGCTTAATTTAATAATTTCTAGACCTATTGGAATATATTATGGAATAATTATTTTTTACACTGTTGGAAATTTGGTATTCTCTAAGCCTAGGTCTCTTAAGAGAAGGCACAATGGGATGTGGAACATTCATATTTTGATTTTTAGCTATGTTTTCTAGATTTTTCATTCTTGTTTTCTTCTCCTTTCAAAGAAAATAATAGTTCTTGTTGATTTTAAATATTCATGTTTCAAGTTCTGAATTATTAGTTCAGGTGTTCATATAGATAATGAAAACAAAATTGATATTTTTTTGGTATAATTTTTATGTTTTTTAAATTTTATGTTTTATGCTTATTTATCTTTTTTTATTTTTGTGTGTGTGTTTTTTAATTGTCACACATTACTTCCCTAGAAAAGAAACCAAAATTTGAATAACTAGTTATTGGACTCACAAAAATCTAAATTTTAGATAACAAAACTACACTAGTACTATGGTAATAAGGGTCGAACAATAGAGAATGACTAAGGTGTGCAAACTAAACAAACTAAAAACAACTAAAAAACAAAAACTAAAAACTGAGTAGTGAAATGAAATGCAATGATTGAAAGTGAAGGGTGAGATGGTGTGATGCAGTGAGTTTTAGGACTAAAGTAGAGAGTAGACAACGATGGATGAATTTAGGGCCCTCATTTCACATTGAATGGATAAAAAAGTTTTTATCCGATCCTAAATAAATTAATTCAATGATTCATTGATTAAAGAATATGTATATTCACTGAGCTATCACTTCATTGAACTTCCACTATTTGATGAACCTTCTTGAGCCTTGATATTTTGATATTGACCCTTGAATTAATCTTTTCATTACTGATAAGAGATTCATTAACCATTTCTAGTTTATAGTTCTTCGGTCAAAGATCCAATATTCATTGATTCACTACAATTACATGTTGTTTTTAACATAGTGTTAGTTTATTATTATAACTAAATAGAAAAGAACATTAGACATAAAAGACTCAATGAGAAAAGGAATTAATAGAAGCAAGATTCATAAAAGAAAATCAGGTCATTGAATCCGGATTCCCCTAATCAATTTGACTACACATAAAAGTATAAATACTAAAATTAAAAGAAAATAAATGAAGAAACATCACTTACAAGATTGTTCCTTCCTCCACCTTCAACTCTAGATTCTATTCTCTGTGATCGGTTTCCTTCCCCTTGATATGGTATCCCAATTAATGGTGATTGATCATATGATTGTTGTGATAGAATGGATGTTGCGGATGGAAGGATCTGTAATGGGTGAGTGGGGTTAATGGAACCTATACTTTTCAACTAAATGATCTGTAAGTCTCCTAAATGGTGCCCCCAGATGATTCTTAATTATCCTTAATGAAACCTCTACTTTTCAACTAAACGATCTATGCATTCCTAGAGTGCACTCACTGTCACATCCAGGATAATGTTCTCTATCTCCCATATGGCATGAATGCCACTATTTATTCTCCTCATCCTCCTGTAACTACAACAAAGGAAAAACTTCGTTACTTGATGATAAGGAATACCAGCTGGTTACCCATAGGAAAGATAGTCTATGACTATATATTATAGAAAGGGGCCAGATAAGGAAGAATATGAGAGTATTGAGGATACATTGTGAAAAGGTAAAATTTTCACTATCCCACCAAATCCTAATCTGTGTAAATTTTCTTTTCTTTATTTTTTATATAGTTCATTGAGTAAGAATGTGTTATGTGAAGAATTTAGTGATGATTATGAGGATACAAGTAACCCTAAATATGACTCTAGATTTATTCTAAAAGATATTTCCATGGGGATACTATCTTGATTCTGAGTATAATAGCAAGGATGATGATTTTTTGAGTGTGTATGAGAATGGCGTCACCTAGAAATCTTTTAAACTATGAAGGCATGTAAAACATCTGAATAAAAGGGGAAACTCCTGAGGAAGGGATGACAGACATAAACAGAGGTGATTGAATGGTATTTTATTCTTTGGTGGTGTTTCCACTTTCAGTGTATTTCTTTCCAACACTTTTGGTTTCTTATATAATTTTTTTATTAATAAATTTTCTATGAACATGGGTTTTAACCCATGGTTCATGCCATTTTGAGTAGAAATATATTATAAAAAAATATATTTATTGTTATTATAATTATAAAAATAGCAGAATTATTATTATAATTAATTATATACATTATTATTTTAAATCCGCACATTTTATTATTATATTATATGTATAATAAAAATAAATATAAGACAACATGTTTGTAGGGGATTGGCCTCTGGAGGAAGGGAGAGGGATCAACTGTGGTGAGAGGAGATGGGGGCACAATGACACTATATTGATGGAGGTTTGTTCTAGGGCAGGTTCCAAAACTAGAACCAATGAATCTAGGAAGTGGCCAGTATTGAATATATGGGAGCTACAATGGCTGAGTAGGTTCAAATGGTGGTATCCCGACATCACGATAGTGCAATTATGGGGGATCAAACAGTTGTCACCTATGGCACAGGTTGAGTGCACGACTGTGATAATGAGTGATGGTGAGGCTCGTCTTGGTATTCTTTGGTAAAACAGGTGACTTATTATTCAACTATGGGTTTAAATATGATGATGAATTGCGTATTTTTTTATTCTAAGTAAATCAATTTGTTCATTCTTCATTTCGTGGATGTATTTGAAAAATCTTTAGGCTGCCATTTTTTTCTTGTTCTTGGTTTTCTTCGTATCAAGTTCTGACTGGCGGATGGTGGTAGAAGTCGGAAGCTGGTGTGGGAGGGGGGGGGGGTTGTAGATAAGTGGTAGTAGTGGGTTAGGACCCACCATTGTAAATCTGCCAATGATGGGTGGAATGATCAATAACAGTGGGTTACTGTGTGAAATGGTGACTCAGGGAATCACCATTGTAAGTGTCCAGGGATGAATCAATCGTGTCACTACTGGATGTGTGGTGGTGAGTAGATAGAAAAGGGGGATTCATCATTATCATTGAAAATGATGGGTGCATGAGTTATCATTGGAAAATTCCAACGGTGGGTGGATATGGCAGTGAATGTTTTCCTGGTTGTAGTAACACCTGGAGAAAAATTATAAAAAAACAAATTAAAGAAGTAAATTAATTTAACTAATAAAAATCAGGTAAATATAATTATAAATTAAATAAAAATATTAAAATTCACATTTTAAAACGTTTAATATAAAATTATCTATTTTAAAATTATTCAACACATAATTAAATTCACATTTCAATTTTTAAACAAATTTTATCATTTAAACAAAATAAATTAATAAATGTTAATCTATTAAAATAATAAAAATTCAATGTCAATTTTCTTAAACTACTTAATTAATTAAAAAATTATTAAATTCAAAGAATTAATGAACTAAATTTAATAATTATAAATATTAAAACTAAAGTTAGATTTATTTATTTATAAAATTTAATAACAAATTAATTGAATAGTTAATTTAATAAAAAATAAAAAAATAACATAAAAAAATAAATTTAATTATAATAACCAAGAAAATAAATTAAATAGTTAAAAAAACAAAACAAATTGAAAATTTATTAATAGAAAAAAAACAGTTAAATAAAAAATAAATGGAAAATGAGAATGAATTAAAAAATTGAAATTATTATATTTTAAATGTATAAGAAAATAAATTAATGAAATAATTTAAAAAAATAAAAAGAAAATAATAATAATAATTTAAACAAATATCAAAGAATTTAAAAAGTAACATTAATTTCAATATAAATAATTAATTAATTTGAAATTATTCAAAATGATTAAAATAAACACTAACAAGTGAAATTTTAACAACAAATCATAATTTAAAGAATTTAACATTAAATGAAAATGGTTTTTAATTGTTTGAAAAATTCATTAATTTAATAATAAACTGAAAATAAAAAGTTAGAATTGTTGTAAAAAAAGTGGAGAAATAATGGTCATATCAATATACAAAAGGGAAATTCCATTAATAAAATTCTGGGTTGTTATATTCTTCCCCCTTAAGAAATTTCACCCTTGAAATTTCGTTTCACATACTAAGGTGAAAATAGGTGTGGGTACTTTTACTTCATGGATTCTTCCAACTCATATATCACCTCCCCATACTTATTGTTTCCCTATAGTACTTTGACTAGATTAGTTTTCTTATTGTATATAAGTTTTTCTCTATGGTCCCAGATTTTTATTAGCTGCTCCTCATAAGGGAGATCATTTTTAAGTATTACTACCTTTGAATTCAGTATATGTGATGGATCTCGTATATAATTTCTCAAGAGGGATTTGTTGAATAGGTCATGTACTTGAGAAAGGGATAGTGGGAGTGTTATTTGATAAGACACTAATCCAATGAAATCAAGAATCTCAAAGGGGTCAATGTACCTGCGCCCTGGCTTTCCTTTGTTCCCAAATATCATGAATCTATACCGTGGGGATATATGGAGGAACACTTTATCTCCTATCTCAAACTCTAGGTCTCGTCGATGTTGATCAATATAGCTCTTCCATATACTTTGAACAACCATTATGTGATGTTGAATTGTATTAACCTTTTATATCATTTCATTGAACATTTTTGGACCCATCAGCTTTCTTTCACCAACTTCAAACTAACACATAAATGTTCCATATCATTTTACATAAAGGATTTCCTATATAGCCATTTATATTCATGACCGGAAACCATTATTGTATGAGAACTTTACTAGAGTAAGATGTCAATCCCATTATCATTTGAAGTCTTTCGAGAATGCTCTAAACATGTCTTCTAATGTAGGGATAGTCCGCTAAAATTGGCAGTATTTTAGGGGTGATCGGTTGCAGTAAAGTTAAAATAAGTTTTTATATCATGTTAGAGGGTCTTCCAGAATATAGACATAAATCTAGGATCTTGGTAAAATTTAATCAATAGTGGTGTTCCGTGAAACCTCACTACTTCTCTAATATATATCCTTATAAGTCGATCGAGTGAGAAGTCCTCTAAAATTTAATAAAATGGTAAATATTTGTAAGATGATCCACTGTTACACATATTGTATTATTTCCTCTTGATGCCTTTGTAAGACCAGTGAAAATGTCCATGGTGATGTTTTTATATTTTCATATAGGTATGTGTAATAGTTTAATCATCTAATTTTACTTTTTCATTTCAATCTTCATCTACTGACATACTAGGAATTTTGATGTATATTCTTTAACATCTTTCTTCATATTGGCACACAAATAGTGCTCTAAAAGATTAAGATACATCTCTATGCTTCCTAGGTAGACGGAGAAGGTCGATCTATGTGAATCATTCAATAACTAATTATTTATCTCAATATTTGATAGTACCCATAGTTGTGACATAAATCTTACAACTCCTTCATCAATTTTTAAAATTGAGGATTTACCTTTTCTTATAGTTTCAAACTTCTTATGTATTTCCTCATCATTAATTTGAGATTCCTTTACATTATTCAAAATGGATGTTTGAGAAATAATTTGATAAATTAATGATTGTTTTATTTTTTTATGATCCCCATGTCCATCCTTTGAAATTATAAGAAGATTGGATCCTTCTAAATTCTCATCATTGTTAAGATTGTTGGATTCATTAAAATTAGAGCATCTTCCACTTTTTTTAATTTCCTCTGATGGTATTATATTGAGTATTCGTATTCCTTGATTATAACTAACCATATTAATTGGTGTATACTAACCTCCTTATATGTGAATATATACATCAGGAACTTATGATTTATATATATTTCACACTTCTCCCCACATAGACAATTTCACCAGATTTTCAATGCAATGATCACTACAACCAGCTCTAGATAATGAGTTGGATCATTATTCTCTTGAAATTTCAACATCCTTGAGGTGTAGGTTATTATTTTATAATTTTTTATTAGTATATATCCTAATAACTTATTTTAATAATTTTTGTATACCTTGAAAATTTCATCACTTGTGGATAGTGTGGGTACTGGTGAAGTGATGATCCCAATTTTCAATGATTTGAATATTTCGTTACATTAATCAGTCCATAAAAAATTTAATCCCTTATGATTTATATTAGTTAGTAGGTTTTTCAATAGTGATAAGTTCCTCACGAATCAGTAATAATACCCATTTTGTCTAAGGAAACTAAAGATCTATGTCACAGATGTTGGTTTGAGCCACTCCTTAATTTCCTTTTTTCCTAGAGGGGTCAACAGATATCCCTTTACTGGTGATAACATACCGTAAGAATGATACTTCCTGTATACAAAACCCACATTTATTATAATTTTCATATATATTATCCTTTCATAAATTCTTTAATACAAAATTCAAATGATCCTTATACTAATCCTTTATTTTAGAGTATACAAGAATATAATTTATAAATACTAGCACAAATTTGTTGAGATAATCTATAAAGACTTTATTCGATAATTACATTAAGAATTCTGGAGCATTAAATACTCTAAAGGGAATCAATATGAACACATAGTTTCCATAATTTATTCAAAAGTAATTCTTAGGAATTTATACCTTCTTCACCTTTAATTGGTGACATCCTAACCAAAGGTCCACCTTAGAGAGATACTAGGATCCATGTTGTTGATAGAAAAAGTCATCAATCCATGGATGGTGATACTTTTTCTTTATCATGGGATTTTTAGTTATCAATAATCAATGTAGAGGAACATTAAACCATCCTTGTTCTTTATTAAGAGGAAATGTTCATCCCATGGTTAATTACTTAGGCATATAAAAACATTTTCCATATTTTCCTGTAATTACTTATTTAACTTAGTGGTATACATTCAGCAGGGAGTATTGGATATTGGTAGATATCTATGTATAGGTTCTATTGAGAACTCAACCTATCAGTTGAGATAAATACCAATCAACTATTTAGGGAATACATAAGTATAATCCCTCATAATTGATATGTCATTAAGCATGATTTTCTCTTTTGTCTCAATCATTATGGAAGGATATGATTTCTCATAAGGCAATTATATCCACACTTGATAAGAATATTCCAAATGAGATTCATCCTTCTACTTACACTTATATAAAATCCTAGTATTACCCATAATGTGAATATTTATCTCCCTCTCCTTATTGTTGATGTTCTATTTATATAAGGACAACCAATCCATGCCCAATATAACATCAAACTCCCCTAAAGCAAGTAGGATAAGATTTACTGGGAGGTTTGGTCTATAAACAACAACTATGGATGTGTTATATAATTGAGATATAACAATTTATCAATTTTTCATTCTCATAGAAAGACCAAACCCATTATTTTGAGGTGGTGTTTAAAGAGTTATACTAAAATTTTAAGATGTGAATGAATTTGTAGAAAAAGAAAAAAAATATATTCACTATTATTGAATGAATAACCAGCATATCTGTTACCAAATTGTTTTCAGTATCCACATCAAAAATAGTGGTAACATATTCCCTTAATTTATATCTATTAATTTATGGTTTTTATCATTTATTTTCTATTAAACCCCTTGTATTATAGAATTTTTTCAATAAATGATAGTGTTCATTATAATTGAAACACTGAACCACATGTTGAGTGTTGATCTAAACCATATTTTATTCCATCGCATTAGTGGGTTTCCTCATAACTATTTTATATTTATTATCCCGATTACCCTCTTTTCTAAATTTAAAGAATCTCCTAGTTCCATTGACATAGTTTTTGAGATGCTTCTTCCACCATTTTTGACACGTGGGATGTTGGGTTTTCTTTCCTATATGAAATTTATCCGTTGATCCTATTGAATAAAAATAAATTTTAGTGTTTTTATATCAAGAAAAAAAATACTAATGAGATTCACCAATATCATTATTATCCTTAAAATAATAATGTAAAATCTCATCATAGTTTTCAATGTTTTGAATTGATAAATATTTTTATAGACTCAGATTTAACCCACTAAAGAAATGATATACCTTATTTTCAGTGTTGATGAAATATATGGAGGCATACCATGCAATATTTTTGAAGTGTTACTCATATTCCACAATATAATCATCTTATTTTAGATTCATTATAAATAAATACATCTCTATTTTGAGATGGAGTGCTCAGGGAAAATATTTATCGAAAAATATTTTCTTGAATCCTTCTCATTCCATAGAATCAGTTTCCCCTTTAGACTTCACGTTCTTGATCTATTTTAACCACTGATCAAATTACCCTTCAAGATAATAAACAACCAGCATTGATTTATCTTGTTCTGAACATGAGAGGATACATAAAATCCTCTCAATATAGAGATCCTCTGTTATTCTATAAGGGGATCATAATATCCACATAAATTAGGAGGCATTTATTATATTAAATACATGGCCACAATTGATATTTATTAGGATAAAGAGGGAATTACACCTAATTCAAGTTATTATTCATAGAAAGATTCAGCTAAGATAGTAATTCCATGAAGTTACCATATACTATTCCCATAACATTAGACATATCAATAGAAAAATCATCACATTGAATATCATGTGGGTTGTTTGTATGGTTCCTCATATTTCCGACCATTATCTATAATAAATAAACAAATGATAATACATAAAATAAAAATTATATAAAAAGGTAAACCATGAACATAGAAGAAAAAAATTATAAAAAAAAATTATAACCTAACTTATGAGTCTCTATATTTTAACCTATCTTATCCATTATAATTTTTCATATTATTTTTTCTAACCTAACAATCTATTCAAGTTCTTTATAATGGTTTGTAAAGATTTTGTGAATTAGAAAAATCATATTCCATGGGAGTTTCAAACTAGGGGTGCAGCAAGGCCTCTCTATTTTAAAGTAGTTAAATAACTAGTTAATACCCAATACACCCTTTTTAGATTTATTACCCTTAGTCACAACTTTCCTAGAGCCTCATCCACTTACAGTATCTAGGTAGGTATGCAATTACTTAAAAATCACTCACTATATTCTTTACAAAAAATCCAAGATATTTTTCTTATACATAGAATTATCTTTATGTTTCTCACTAAATTATTCTATTATTAATCCATAAAAATAACTAAACCTTGTTTTTATACCAACTATAGTGACCAAAACTTTTTACACATATTAATAGATGATTTTTTAAATAAATATCTAATAAATACAACCCAATGATCGTGAGGCCTAGTATCTTTGGAAGAGTAGGTTCACAATACATAAAAAATAAAATAAAAAATATATTTATCTTATTCTCATTAGTTGGATCCCAAATCCCTTCGATCTCCTAAAACATTCATAGGATATCCTAGAAAATATAAAAAATAAAGGGGTGATCTATAAATCTCAGTAAGGGAATAAACGTGATAAAAAAGTATAACATGTGAGACAAAAAACATACCATGATATCATTAAAGACAAGGATAATGGATAATAATATGGTATCATAACATAAATAACATGGAATCATAATGTCATGTAAATAAAAGAATGTTGCAATAATATAAAACATGAAAAAATTATAAGTTAAGGATAACTACCAAGACAATATCATATGGTGGACAGAGTCCCATTATGGATTGGGTTTACTCAGTAATCCCATACATAACGTCTCATTATAAAAAAAATACCCAATTTATTAGATCCCTATCTAGATACACCCATCATAACATTATAGGCATATGTGTGCCACATAGGGAAATCAAACATAAGGCATAAACATAATGATTACCCATTGAAGGAAATGAGTTGCATAACCATGTCATAAAGCATAAAAAATAGAATATAATAATGGTATCCACGATAGAATGGATTTAAGAATTATTGGATGTTTTTAAGAATAGTTCAGGAAGAATTATATCCATGTTAAGTGAAGGCATGAAAAGAGTATAGAAATCCCTTTGGAAATGTGCCTCTTAAGCAGGGCTTTAGGAAAAAAGTGTAATGAGTTTTTAAAGAGGGTAGTGGAATAATAATTCCCATTAAAAAAGAAATAAACTAAAATTATTTCCATGATAAAATGAATAATTTTATAAAATAGGGGTGGTTCAAAACAGTTTAATGAGTGGTACTTGTAATGGGGTAATAAACAGAGAAGTTTCCATTAATCAGGTTTTCTTATCGAGAGAAATTGAGAAGGAATCCTTTTAAAACATGTATATCACCATAAAAGAAAGATTAATTAAGATATGTATATATATTTGATATATATATATATAGAATATATAATAATTAAATGATAATATTATAGTGACAAATTGAGTTAAGAGAGAGAAACAATAACCCCAAAGAAAATAGGGTGGTTCAGATAGATACACTACCTTATGTTCCAAAACCATTCTTCACATTCACTTACTATATAATAAAAATAGATAGATTAATTACTTAATTAAAAAAAATTACATCTATATTTTATTTAATATAATATTATTATATTTATTTGTATTCATTTTAATTAGATATAATGTTTATTTTTTTTGTTTTGAGGGTGTTCTTTTGGTAGTTTCAAGGGCGTATCACTTGGGGAAATTTTTTAATGTTCTTGTAAAATGATACTAAAACTCTATAAGTTAATTGTAATGGTATTAATGATCTTCAAAAAATTAAATGGTCCCAAATATCCCTTTCTATTCTAATATTGCGACGAACCATTTAGTAAAAATGCTAACATTATACATTTAGTTCATTTAGACAGTTTTACTGACCATTATGAACTAGATTAATTATATTTAATATTATAGATATATATTCATTAAGAATATAAGTTAAGTTATAATATAATTATTATTATATTATTTAACCTTGATAATATTTTTTCGACCAACATTGATGGAAGAGAAGAAAAATGAAGTGCATTGTTCATGGGGGTGTTGAACTAACCATATTATGAACCGCATGTTCATTTAAGAATCAAATGAAGGGAGGGTAGAAAATGGATATTCCATTAACAAAATAAAATTATAGTATATTTATGACAATAATTATAATATTTCATGTTGGATGAGGGGGTGAGGATTAGGTAGAATTTGTAATGAATTTAGAAGAGGTAAATTGAGATTATTACCTCCTAAATATCACATCCTTAAAAAAATCCCTAAGGTAGTTGGAATTAGTATTTTTGTGAGACCATAAGAACTAATTCATAGGAGATAAGATTGGTAAGTTAATTAGGTATAAATTTGACAAGCTATTATGCTTAAAATGTCCGAGGATAAGGTGTTGTGAGGGTGGTATTTATAAGGGGAGGAGATGTGTGTTTTTTGATTATTATATTCATTAGTTTATTATTTGGGTTCAATAATATCAATTTTATTTGTTATTAGGAATATGTATATATTAAATGGTTCTTTTGAGTTCAAACTAATTGGTTCTTACATTATCCATGACTCAAAACATCATGTATTTAGCTTATAATGTTAAATATCATATTTTGTCATATTTTACTATTCACTAAAAATCATATATTTTATAAAAATAACAAAAATTCCCCCTAAAAATGTTTTTATGGGTAGATTCCAAAATTTATTTCTGTATTATTAAAATAATTTTCTAAATGTGATAAATTTATTTTTTATATAAAATCTTCATTTATTTTAAATATACCAATTTTAATATTATGATCAATTTTTTAACCCTATGAAAAATTACTTATGGTCTCATAAAATTATCATATAATTATAATAAATATAATACCAATTTATAAATCCATTTTATGAAAATGGATTTTCCTTTAAATCAATTTATTTTCTCTAAAAATTCAAATAAAACATATATGTTTTACAAAATTATGAAAACTTAATTTATTATTTTTGAAACATTTATTTACGTATATCATGACATGAATATCTCACATTTGAATTTTATAAGATATATAAATATTATTTGCATTTATATAGTCTAGGATACTATTTTAACATGCAAGTTACTATTCATAATGCTTAGATTTCTATTCGAATGGTCAGGTAACTATTTCAATGGTCATATTATAATTCCAATAGTCAGATTTGTAACATTAGTATGGGATCCCTAATTTCTATAAATACCTCATACATTAGTCATCATTCTTCACTTCTATTTTTCTCATAGTTATATATATTTTTTATTTTTAAAATGAATATTGCATTAATAATATTCCACTTTGTTTCTACATTGATTTTTGTGAGTGCAGTTATTTTGGAGGATTGATTAGATCCAAATTTTTATATTTTAGTTATCTCATTTTCTATTTCAATATACAATTATAATATTTAAATTATTAAGAAAATTTATATTCTCTAAATTCAATATTCAAATTAATATAATAAAATATAGATTGTTTTATCATGTAGTTTGTGTGTATTATATAATATAATATTACCAAATATGAGACTCTTGTATATTCAAAAGGGAAATTCCATTGATAAAATGTTGGGTTGTTATAGAGAGAGAGATTTAGATAGGGAGAGGTAGAGAGAAATATTTGGATAATGATTTTGTTTTAGTGTCTCAACACAATAGAGTCATCCATACACATCCAAGGATTGAGAATTTTTATATAGATATTCAAGGACACTATTTGGATATGAAGCTTTCAACCATGTTGAAAGAGAATTTCCAAAAAACTACCAAACATTATAACTCTTATAATTCATAGTTCAATATTGAAATTGATCAATTTATTTTTTAAATAATCATTTTGGATGTTCAAACTCATGTAATCATCATTTAATGATGATTCAACTAAGAACGATAGATGGATTATAAGATGGAGGCTGAACTAAGATTTATCATAAAATAAAATAATTTCCATGCACACATTCATGGAATTATGAATTTAGCAATGTCTTAGTCTTCCATGCAGGACACCATGACATAGTGACTATCACAATACTATGGGTTTTTAGTGTAAATATCCAAAAATATATAATTTATTTTACTTTGGTTTATTGATTTAAGTGTGAATATTTAATTATAGGATGTTTTATATTTTTATATGATTTTAAATTCATCCCCTCTTGAATTTTCATTATCTCGGTTACACTCCTTTCATATGTGAGACAAGATTTCATATTAGTACGTGCACAAGAAACAATTTTATCTTTTTGAGTTTAACATTCTAGAGAGTAAAAACCCACTTATAAAAGTCTATTTTCTTATTGATATCTAACACTTGGTATTAGAGTAGGTCTCCCATTTATTCTTTCTCATTGATATCTAAAAATTCTTATTAGAGTTAATCCCTTAGCTTTGTGTTGACTTTAATTAGTCAAGATAATAAAGTTAGCAAGAAAGTATTTTATCATACTCGTTGTATGAAAGTCATTTTCAAATGATTCTTTATATTGATATCCCTCCTTTTTTGATGAAACTTATTTTTCCAATTGGAAATATGAAAAAAATATTCTTTTATCGATAATTATATCTATTTGGATAACTATTTTTAAAACATACTACATTCCTATGAAGGATCTTAAATCTCTACTCTTAATGAAATTTTAAATTTTCCTATGAATAGTTCTGCTAATAAAATTTGAATATATAAAATGAGCATTAATTTATAGAATATTATTTCATCACTATACACTACCCATGATATATAGACATTTCATAAGATAATCATTGAAATAAGACTACTAAAGATAAATGATACTAGAAATGTTGAACATCCTCTATAGTAATCAACTAAAATACTATATGATCATATTCTATCTGACACGACATCCAAATACTGAATAATGGAAGAATATGAATCAAATATGAGATTAATTAATATTTTATTATGGGATAATTAATCAAATTAGGAAGTTGACTACAAGTAAAAAATTATCATTATATTGATCCTCTTAAGAGTCAAAGAATAAAAGTAAAATTTGATATGATATACTAATAAATTCATTAAGATTTATTTCATATTAATAATCTAGATATTTAGGTATAAAATATAATATTTATAAATTTTAAAATATAGAAAATAAAATTGACACCACTAAATATAGTTTTTATGAGGACTCAAACATAAAGGAAGAAAAAAAATGATATATTGAATTTACAAACTAAAGACTCATACTCCAAAGAAAGAGATTATGAATAAGTTGTAGTAGGTACCATAGAACCGAATTTATTAGTACTTGATTACATGTTTTCATTATTAATGAATTTTCTTATCACATTATTATTATTCCTCTATATTTTTTTTTCTAACAATGTCTTAAGAATATGTTTCACATTGAAAGGTCATAGTAGTTCTCTGCTATGATGAGAACGAATAGGTTCCATGATAGTATTACTGAATATATATTCTAGGTTCAAATGATATTATATAAAATGACAAAGAAAATATAGTCCATTAATGGTTGGAGAATCATACGATAATAATACACCTTCTCATGGTGTTCTTCCCTAGTAATCTACAAGATAAAAGGTTATGTGAATAGATCCTTTAATATGAAATCTACATTTCCATGTGTCATTGGAAGTTAATATATGTGGACATGTGTATTGATCCTTATAAATTAATATTTCCATTAATAAATATAATGAATAATATACTTTGATATATTGATGAAAACTATGATAGTATATGCTCATGAAAATATAGGATAAATTTGGTGTGTTATGAGTGATATTTTTTTAATGGATAATGAGATAATGGGTTTATCATTCCTATCCCTTGATCAAATTTTATATATCAATATCTTTGATTAGAATAAATTTGCATTCATAAATCCATTTCCATGGTTTTCAATGGGAGAGTTCATTTTTGAAAATACAAAGAAATAGAAATCAAACATATTGGTTGATAGAACTGGAATGCAACCTACTTGATTTGAGATATCATGATAAAGGTATTATAAGACATGGTAAGTGTTAATTGGTGGTGGGATGTTTTTGTGACATTATCTTCATTCTATATATATGAATTAGTGTGTTTCTAGATGATAAACTTGTAGGAGTTTATGCATAATTCCACTGAGAAATATGCCTATAGGGTCACACACTAAGTGTATCATCACTCTCAATTAAATTCAAGTATTGAATTTAACAAGTTATAATAAATAATATTTATTCAGGTTTGGAATATCACCATAATTTAATCCCAATTTATTTGAAAGAATAAGTGACATAAATAATAATAAATATTTATTTTTAAGTTTTTAAAGTATAATATTTATTATATTTATCATATAATAATACATTGAAATTTATTTATTAAAAAGTCATTATTTGAGGATCAGTAAATTTTCATGAAGGAATACAAACCAAGCTTAATGGTCCAATTGGAAATTTTATAAAGTATATTTATTTATATTATTAATGTGTTTCACATTTCATGGAATTAATTATAATTTTATTCTTATTGTTGGACATGGGTTTAATTAATAATTATAAAGATAGAAAGGGTTTAGTGTGGAAATTTCTAACCAGAAACCTACCATAATAAATATCTAATTATACCTCTTTCTATAATAACTTTTGGTATCCACAAAGAATAGAGAGATACTATCTCAATCCCTAGAGAGACATCTAGAGGTATATAGTTCAATCTCTCTTCCTCCTCTCTCAATCCACTAAGAGGAAATCGAGTGTTTTTTCTTCTTCAAAATACATCTGATGTGGTCATCCATGAATAATGAACATGATTAGGATCAACCATGCTAATACTCGGTAATTCTACATTGAAGTTAAAAGATTGTGGTTCATGTGTGGATCACCTCTAGAGGGATTATACACTTGGATCTTGCTGAGTAATGACTATAAAATGAGATATAGTTAACCGGTTCATTAAAAAAGAGGAATTATAAGTTGAGGTAATTCTATATATACTCATAAATTAATTATAAATTACATTTGGTAATACCCCTATTATAGTTATTGAATTTTATCTAGTAAATAAATCTATAGTTTTCATTATAAATAAAATTTTAAAAATTTTTGTAATGCATTACATATAAATTAAGACTAAAATATAAGTTTTCCATTCTATCAAAGGATGAGTTTTCTACACATAGAATCTATAAGTGGTGTTAAAGGGGTCTCATGTTTAATTAATAATTATTTATTATTCATTTACTATTTTCATTTATTATCTTTTTATCTTACTTATGGAGATTTATTTTAGTATTATAACATCCTTATCTCTTCCTTTATTCATTCTTGCTAACATAACCAGTAATCAGTTAAGATTAAAAAACAAAGAAACATCTGAAGAACACCATATGAAGGTTCTAAAGGTTCTACCATGAGAAAACAATAGTACAAAGTGTATGCTTCCTGTATACTGACTGAAAATTAATTTTTTATTATCATAAACCCTCTTTTAAGGGATTAGGGGAACTCAACATGACATCACGACATAAACAACAACCAATCCTTTGAAATTAGAAAACCGTAGGGCCACAAGGTAAACATTACTACAAACTTCTAACCAAAAAGCAAGAAAATCAACAAAATCACATCAGAAACCTTCAAGGCAAACTCTCCCATTCCAACCCCAGTGATGTGATTACATCCTCCTCAACCTGTTTGACATCTACTCCTGTTTACTTCTTTCAATGGCTATGGAATAATCAGGAAATTCCTCCATGGATTGAAAGGAAAAAATAGAAACTCCTACACCTTCATCATAACAGAACCTCCATAGCCAATTTTCAGGAAAATTCTTAAGCAGCAATCACAAATAGGGAATTCACCTACGATTTAACTGATAGAAAAATCTGGGAGATACAGATCTGTAATCCCTATCCATCACATGATCCATGTATTTTTTTTTTGTTTTTTCATATGTATCTCATGATAAAGTCATATAGATCTGGAAAAAAACTGATCTAATATCTAATAAAAGAGGATCAGTGTGTAGATCCGAAAAGACTGGAACACAGGTTAAAGAACTACACACTGTTTAATCACAGTACATGATGTGTAATACATGAATTCTCACAACCAAGAACACAAGGTGTCCTATAATGTTATATGTCATATACATGAAATAGGGATGGATGATCCATGCAACTCTAAGGCAACACACAATTTATTTTCAGCTACACTCCATGTATCTCAAACTTGTTTATAGACAGAAACATACCCAATCCCTAGGAATGTGCTTCAGACATTGGTAGAAGAAAATACACTCCATGTACTGTAGTAGACACCTTATATTCTACTACTGAAAATGGGACCAGTTTTTATTAGAGAATAATTAAATATATAATCATATCTTTTCACATGTTTTCTCCATGTCATTTATTTTATAGTACAGACTATGTCATAGGATTTATATTCATATATTAAAAATATTCCAATGTTAAAATTTTGGATAAGCACACAAAGTTCCATCTATGTACACTTGGGTACTTCATTTATTTTAAATGAAATTAATTTTTTTTAAAATTCTAGATGATGGTTTGTCAATTATTCTTGGATGGAATTAAAATAAATTGAATAAATTGGATTAATTTTTGGGGCATCATCTTACTTATGGAAAAAATAAATGTAATTGATAATAGGGTTGCCAATGTATGCTCGTTTTATATTACATAGATGATTATGAAATAATAATAACCCTATATATGGGATTAGTTCTTTTTAATATTTTGTTGTTAAATTAAAAATGATGACATGAAAGTCATACCCTCCCCTAATCATGTAAGGGACAATGAGTTCATAGTTTCTTTTATACAAACCACCTTTTATCTAATTCATCAGATACTATCATCTTAGTGTGAGTAAAAGCTTATATAAGGATGGATCTCCATGGTGAGAGGAGGCAGTCCAAATCTAGGGGCCAAGACAAATCCAATTAAGGTGATACATTAAAGACAATGTTGAATGTTGCAACATGAACCAAGCTATGGTTCGAGGTGTTTACCCCTAGGGTCGATGGTTTGTTTATCATCTACTAGATAAACTAACCATTAAATAATCTCTAAATCATGCGACTTATATTTTATTTCTGAAAGTAAAATGGTTTATTATTTATGGATATGGATATTGAGTGATCACCTAATACCTTAATTAAGAATATTGCAAGATGGAATAAAATATAATCATATTATGCATATTTTTTTATCAAACAAGGTTAACCACTTAAGTAAAATACACTTAATATAAGCAAGGAATGTTATAAAAAAAGTCTTTACACATAAAGATAAAAATACAACAACTAAAATATTAAGTCAGTATAGGCTTCCACTGCATTATTTAGAATAAACCTCATAGTTCAATGTGCTTGACCAACCTAAGTTGGGGTGATTTAAATTATCATGGAACTTTTAGCTTGATTTTTTGTGTTGGAATAACTTGGTTTACATCAAGGGTTGACTTACCAAGTAGGAATTTGGGTAATTAAAAGGAAACTGTTGATGAAATCCTTAACTAGTATTGTAGTATTCGGGAGTCCACTCAAATGACCAGGGAACTATAAGTTATTGTAATTGGCAAGTTAGACCTACCTAAAACCCTTTAAATGATTTTTCCGACCCACATAAGGGTAATGATAAGTGTAATATTAATCCTTTACACTAGAATATATAAGATATAATATATTAAAACACTAATGGCCAGGGCTATTTGGTTTCCAAAAATATTGGTAGAGACTAATGTAATTTAATTTTAAATTTATTAATCTGGTTTTGTAACAAAAAAAGTACCAATTATCTTCTCTAAATTTGTGGAAAAGGAAAATCAAATGAATTTGAAAATATCAATATAATATATACTAGAGAAGGATAAACTTCTAACTGACATGAATTTATAGTAATGTTATAGAAATTTACACATTATACTATTCCAGGAACATAAATTATACTTTCTAGAAACCCCACTCCCTGAGTCACTTTCCAAAGAGGCTAGTGAGGAATAAGTATCACTCTATTTGAGGCATGTAGATGATTATAATAATATCCAATTTTTCATTATATCTTCCATGTTCAATGATATTTTAAATAAATATGAGTATATGGATGCTTGTAACATCGTTTCTCACCTTTGGTATCTATGATAAGAGAAGGTGAGATCAAAGAGATATGAGATCTCCAATGCACTTTTCATGTGCAATCTTAGATACTTGGTTCTAGCTTGGACACATGTAGTCAAGATGATTGTATATATTGAGCTCTTGGATGTCTTGGGTTTTAATATTCCTAATGAACTACACATATATCTCATTCTTTCCTCACTATCCAAAACCTTATCCATTTTTATTGTGAGTTACAATATGATAACTAGTGGGAAGACATTGAAATTCTTACTAACATATTACATGTTGATAAATACATGGGGAGTGAAAATCTCATTGTACTTATATGGAATAAGAACATGAGGAACAAGGAAACATGGCCCAATACTCATCCCATATCCCAGGCTCTTGAGACATTTCATTCCATGAAGAAAAAGATCCAGAGGAAAGGAGAAGAATAAGATGCGACGTGTTTTTCATATGTCAAGAAGGGGCACTAGAAGAGGAATTAAATCCATCAAAATAATCAAGGGTAATATTCTGGTGCATTCAATATCTAGTGTAATATTTATATATCTATAATATTGGTATTATATACTACATGTGGTGCTCACATTTTTATCCAAATACCGAAACCATGTAGATTTTGGAAGGTTTAAATAGTCAAGGGGGATCTATGGGCTACCAATAGAGAGAGGATGAATTTTGTAGACATTGGATACTACCATATCACATAAAAAACATGATTGATTTTTGTTTTAAATAATTTTTATTATGTTCCTAGTGTTAATAGGAAAATTATTTCCATTTATTGTTGAGACATGGATGGATATATTTTCAGTTTTGTAAATAAGGGCTGATACTTTTATAAAGATGTCATATGTAATGGTATAACATAGTTGAATAATATTATGTATTTATTAAATTTAAAAAAAATTTAAAATTGATAATGAAACAAGTATTTGTGAATCATGTGACATCTAGTGATGGCATTACCATCTTGCTCACATAAATGATAAGCATTTGAAAAAACTCTATCATTGTGTTTACTTAGAATATTTTGAGCTTAAACCTCTTGAAATATGACATTCTTGTTTACAAAGTAAGATGACTAAAACACCATTAATTTTACAAGGTGAAAGTTCCATATAGATTTACAAATGGTACACACTGATGTTTGTGGACCCTTTCATGTAGAATCTGGAGGTAGATTCTTGTAATTTATTACCTTTACCAATAACATGAGTAGGTATGGTTAAATATACATGATGTGGTATGATTATAATTCCTTTGAGATGTTCAAAGTGTTCAAGAATGAATTTTAAAAACATATTAATAGGAATATAAATAAGTGTCAATTGTATTGGGGGGTGAATATCTTTCCCAAGACTTTAATAACTTTTTATGGGATTATGAAAGTTTTCTCTAAATAAATCCTCATTATACACTATAGAGGAATGGTGTTAGTGAAAGGAGTAACCATATCTTATTGAACATGGTATGTGTGATGATGATTCACAGATTACCTATTTATTGTTATGGGTATATTCGTTATAGGTGGCATCATACATACTAAATTGAGTACTAACTATAGTAGAAAACATTATTTCCTTTGAGTTGTGGAGTGGAAAGTAACCCATTTTGACACATGTCTATGGATGGGGTTGATAGGTGTTTGTTAAGCCAAGATCAAGTAACAAACTTGCACCCTGAGTCAAAAAGTGTGTCTTTATAGGGTATCCTAAGGAAACAAGTGGATACTATCCATACAACCAATTAGATAAAAAATTAGGTATTGTAAGAATGTCCTCCTTCTTAATAGAGAGGACATACTCAAAGAGGATAGTGGGATAATGATTGAATTTAATTCTCAAGATACACAATAATTGTTATAAGAACAAATTCAACATGTCCCTGTGGAAGAGATTATTCTCAAAACACAATTATTATATAGAATAATAAGGGAGTTAAGAGAACTAGAGAGATATGGTTTTCAAGTCATAGATTATGGTGTCTCATTATTGGTTGAAAATAATGACCCACTCTACTATAAGGATAAGGTATATCTCTTATAAGCTATAATATTTCAAGAATCCATTAATTTTGAGATTGATTCCATATATCAAAAGAAGATTTGATTTTGATCAATCCACTAGTAGATGTAAAAAATTTTGGGCATAAATGGATATTCAAGAGAAAAATGAACATGAAAGGTATGGTAAATACCTATAAATTATGACAAGTGTATAAAGGGTTTAAATTATTTCAAGGCATTAACTATGATTAAACCTTTTCTCAAATTTCCATTTTTAAATCTATTAGAAATTTTCTTTCCAAAGCAGGATTTCATGACTATAAGATTTGGAAAATGGATTTCAAAACCAATTTTTTTCCTTAATGGGAACCTTCAAGAGGATGTACATATTGAACAACAATATGGGTTTTAAACTCAATAAAATTTAAAAAAAGATATGAATGTTTATAAGTTCTATTTATAGATTAAATCATGAATCTAGATCATGGAATGTTCAGTTCAATGTACCCATAAATTAATTTAATTTTATTAAGAATGAATTAGATCCATGTGTTTATAATATGTTTATTGGGAGTACATTATTTTCATATTAGTATATGTTGATGACATTTTACTAACTGGAATTGATATAATAGCTTATAAGAGTTTAAGAGATATTTGAGAAAGTGACTCTACTTGATGAAATTAGGTGAAGAATCTTGCATTCTAGGGATCACGATCATGCGTGATAGATCGAAAACAATTCGTGGACCAATTCAAGGTATATTAATTGACCAGATACTGAAGAGGTTTAGTATGGAACAATATAATAGAGGATTGGTTTTAGTTTCACATGGTATAAATATTTTCAAGAAAATGTTCCCTAAGACACAAGAGGAAAGACAAATATATAGTAGGATCTCAGATACTTCTATGATAGGATCTATCATGTATTTCATGTTATGTATAAGGACTTAGGTTTCTAATTATTTGATCATTGTAGGTAGATATCAAGAAGATCCATGTGAATAGTATCTGGCTAATATTATTGATATCCTTAATTGTCTAAGGAAAACTAAGTATATGTTCATGGTGTATGGAGATGTTTAAGAGATAGTCATCATGGGTTATATAGATTCTAGCTTACAGATATATCAAAATGATCTAATGTCACATCTTGGATATGTTTTTTGTCTCAAAGGAAAATTTATGAACTAGAAGAGTTATAAACAACTGGTTTTAATATCTTCTATAACATATCTTGAGTATATTATAATTTTTGATGAAAATAAGGAATTAGTTTTGATTCAAAACTTTTTCAAAGAGCATGATGTGGTGCCTAGTAGTCAAGACCCTATCACATTTTACTATGATAACACTACAATGATAGATCTTTCCGAAGAGATGTGCTCACATCAAAGTGAAAATCACATAATTTATAGGTTTCATCTCTTGAGGTATTTTTCTCAATGAGATGGACTTACACTGAGAAGAGTGTCCATAGAGGGAAATATGGTGGACCCCTTAACCAAAGATTTATATTAGTAGAGGAAAGAGTATAATGTGAGAGATTATGGAATGAGATTTTTTATTAGTTGGCTCTAGTGAGAGTGATATTCTATTGTAGTTGGTTCCATAAAATACATTTTCTTAGTATTTTATTACATATTTTCATTATTAATTAAGTTTCTTATTGCATCATGAGTTTTCCCCTATATAAATTTTGAATGTGATAATATCCTAAGAATATGTGTCACACTAAAAGGTAATAGAAGGTCCCTTCTATGATCATAACCTAAATTTTACACAATATTATTCTTGAATATATGTTTTTTTATAGATGATATTATTTAATAGGACATAGATGATATAATATATTATGGGTGGGAGGTTCATAATACAATGATAAACGTTCTCATGGTGTTTTCCCTTGGAAAAATCTAATAGAGAGGGTTATGAAAATAGATATTTCAATAGGAAATCCATATTTACATGTTTCATTGGATGTTCCTATCTGAAGATGTATATATTGATCCTTAGAAATTAATATTATCATTAATTAATATCATGGATCACTTAATTGGATCTATTAGTGAAAATTTTTATGACATATGATCGTAGAGGGGTAGGATATGTTGGGCATGTCATGACTGATACTACATTAATGTACTATGCGAGAAAGTGTTTATCCATTATTTCTATTCATGTGAGTTGATATCTTGGGACCTTTAATGGTAATTAAGCTGCCTACATAAATCCATAGCCATGGTGTTCAGTGGGTGGTTTCATTTCTTAAAATTCATTGAAATAGAAATCAATCTTATATATTGATGGCCCCGACATGTAACCTACTTGATTTGTGATATCAAAATAAATAGATTATATTACATGGTAAATTTTCATGGGTGAAAAGATATTGTTGTGACATTAACTTCTTAAAAGGGAACCGCCCTTTCTATTAATTCACACCTCCAAAGCCTTTTGGCTAGCCAAACCCTACCAAAATCTCCTTCCAACTACCCTAAATTAAACCTAGATGAATTAATTTGATCATAAATCCAACCTAAGTATCCCTTTTGTTCAAATCAAAATGAATCACCCAAAGAAGAGGTAATTATTTTATCACCTCTTTCAAAGTTATATTCTTCTTCTTACACTTCCTCTTTCTTTGTTGTTTTCATAATATAAGAATAACTTCAGTAACTTCTACATGCTAAGATGTTACTATAAGTATGGTATAACCATATTCATTATTCTATCTATCCCTTTAATGACAAAGTCACCATACGTGCGTACGTACGAATTACCATCTCCACGTCGTGGTATAGTTGGTTATTCAACACATCATTATTTGGATGGGTTTAATAATGAGTATAATTGATGTAAATAATAAATCTAACATGTTAATGATTCTATATATATAATATTCCATCCAATTACATACAATTTACCATAAATAGAATGATATTGTCACTCATGTGTACGTACGGCTTACAGTCTCCACGATGCGATGAGATTCATTCCCCATCATAACCATTCAAGAATAATTTTCATTTGATGATTAAAAATAATTTTTAAGAACTTAATATTATTATATATATGAATCAAATACATCCCAACCATAAAAAACATAACTTACATAACAAAACATATAAAGGAAAATGAATTTGTTAACACGAGAAACAATGATAATACTAAAATATTATGAACATAGAAATATTAAAGGATCATTTATGATATAGTATTTATGTATTTGGTTCTTGTATAATTTAATAAAAATTATTTAACCATTATACACTAGGTTAACATACCTAGTAATAATGAAAAATTACATGGTAATGGTTAATTTTACAATCTCTTTATTATCCGAGGTTTTTTATACGTAAGTATCTATTGGTATTTCTTTATCATCCACATTCATGTTTCTTAAAAATATATTTCAAAACATTTTTACTATTTCCTAGACTATGGGTTAAATTCATTTATACCCCTGTTTGACTTTTATAAAATATTTTGAAAGGAATCTTTCCATCATTTTCCAAACAAGGTACTTTATGTCCTTTTCAACAAATTAATGAAAGAATGTTTTTTAACTTATATGACATGTGTGGATATTTTAGTCCATTAAAACACCTTAAAATATTCCCTTATAATCTTATATGAATATTCTCAAAATAAATGTTTTCTTTCATAGTTATGAGAGTTTTAAATGATTTCAAAGTAAAAATATATATTTCTCTCAAATAGATTGTGGATTGATATCATCTATGTCGACATATATTGTTGAATTTTATGTTTAATTGAATTTGATTTATTATAATACAATATTACATATTGTATTGATAGTTTTATGATATGGTTGACTATAGATGTGTTATTTTTATGTCATTCATAGTTTATGGTTAAAGTATTAATATTTCCTATGTTATTTTAATATGAATGTTGGTGTTATGTTTCATCGTTTTCATATGAGGAATGCATATGGGTGTATTAAGTGATGGGTGGGGTCCGTTATTTACCCTTAATGTGTTGGTAGGGCTCATGAGGCAAACTAGTGTCTTGGAACAGGGCCTTGATAATATTTTTATTTATAGTCTTGCCATGAGGCCTTGACTATGTGGTTATGATGTTTAACATTATGCATTCCATCATTACAATATTAACTATTGATATTACATGTGATTATTCGACTAATAGAATAACCTTGTGAATAAATAAATGGAATTATTTGATTTATATTTTCCATATTATACTGATGTTTAAGTTTAAAAGACTTGTGTTTTAGTCTAATACATTGACTTAAATGTTTATTGTTATTTCTGATAGTTTTCACTATATTGTTATCCTTACTGAGCATCTGAGGTAACCCCTTTCTTATGTTTTATTTTTCCCATGATGCAAAGAAGTATAATATTAATGACTTGCAGGGATAGGCTAAGGGATATGAGTGTGTTCAAATGCGACACAATGTTACTTTTTCTTTTCATAATGTAATGTAAAACTTATGCATGAATCTAGTAATTCCAACGGTACTAAACTGACCAGTCTTTTGAGACATGATATCTTGTGATCATGCTAATGTTATGTAATAATTCACCGACTCTGGTTAACTTGGGTTAGGTCATTACAGTTGGTATCAGAGGAAGTCTAGTAAAAACCATGGAAACTACATTTAGAAAAACTATGATTAGAGAACATTACCCTAATATAGACTTCAAATATTAGTATAGAAGAACATACATTTTTTTTGGAAATGTAGATATTATGTGGGTTTTACAAGAAATACATACTTGTATAGATACTTCAAGTGGAAGTGGTTCTGGCATAAATTTACCTAGGCGTAAAAACTTTGAAAAAGAGTTTCAGGCTTGACTTGGGGTATCCTGGTAAACGAGAACTGGCCTTACTGCATACCTGGTTTGACACTCTCGAGGGATATGCTTAGGATAATTCACATTTTCTTTAAAAACCATTATTAAGTATTGATAAGTATATACTTCCCCAAGGATTTTTTTTTGATTTTGGATTATATGAATAAACTATTCAATTTATATTAAGTGTTTTAGAAGTTTTGAATTATGAATTATGATTCATAAACTAATAGAGTGTATGTCATTGTTTAGAAATGGAGCCTTGTGGAAGGAATGTAAACTGTATCAACACACATAATCCATGTAGGGATTTCCCTCCTATTCAAGATAATTTTATTGGTGATGGTTATGAAACTGGTGCTGAATATCTTATAACCATACTGGAAAAACTCACTCAGTTTATGAATAATAACCTTACCCATATGGAGCACCCTTATCCACAACATGGAGGATCAATGTTATACCTATTCCTGAGGCAAAAACCACCAGTATTCAATGGTACTACAAATCCATTTTGTAGCTGAGCAGTAGATAAATTCCTTAGAGAAAATATTTCATGATTTGGGGGTTAGTGAATGAGAAAAGGTTGTCATGGCAGTTTATCACCTCTCAGGAGATGTAGATCTACGATGGTCATTAATCCATAACACAAAAGAGGATGAAGAAGTATCAGATAAGGAATGGAGGGAGTTTAAAGAGCTTTCCATAGAAAAAGAATTTCCTCATGAACATCGAGTGGATATGGAAATGAAAATTTTGAGTCTGAAGAAATAGGAGGATGAGAATGTCACAAATTATGAGGATAAAATTATAGGATTATCAAGACATGCTGCAAATTATATATGTAACCCCAGAAGTAAGATTGATCAATTCATTGATGGGTTAAAACCATTTATTCAACAAGCATTAGTCTTACAATCCTTCTCATCATACAGAGATATAGTCTAATGTGCTATAAAGACAGAAAAGGAATTCTCTAATTCTTATGAATTTAAAAAAAAAAGATAAGAAGATATCTACTAAACACTCTAGAAAAGGAAATAATGGGAAGAATAAAAAAGTTGAATTTCCACCTTGTAGTAAATATGGGAAGAAACACCCCGATACTTTCCTGAATGGAATGAGAGTTTTTTACAAGTGTGGAGAAGAAATTCCCCAAGATCATGAATGTAATGGGAAGAAATAAGCTACCAACATTCAATGCTATAATTTTAAAGAGATGAGAAATTATGCAAATGATTTTCCTAAGCGTCAAGGAAATTTTCCCTTGAAAAAGTAATGGGAGCAAGTCCAAGCTTATTTCTTTAAAAGGATGGGGCCGAAGCCTCAATTTATTATTTAAAGCAAAGACCTCTTTAGACTGGGTAGAGGGAGACCCATTACATATCCCAAAGGCCCAAGGCCAAGTAGCCTGAATACAAGGCTTGAAAGCCCATTTTTGGCCCAAAGGACCCCTCGGTGAACAGTACTAATACAGTACCGCGCTGCTCCAATACCTGCTACAGTACAACCGCCGCTACAGTACCTGCTATAGTCCCTCCGCCACTACTGTGCCGCTACTACTAAAGTTCTGTCGCTTCTACAATTCCGCCACTACTATAGTACTGCTACAGTTCCCTGCTGCAGTACCCCCAGAAATTCTCCCCTACCCAGATTTGATCCTGGGTCTTTTTGATGCCAAGCAGGAGCCTATAACACTATGGTACATGCTCATTGGAAAATGTGTTGTTTGGTAACGAGGTATTAGGGTGGCCTCCCCACCTGCATGCCGCACGTCCCCAGCGAGGCCCAAGGTGGCCAACCCTTGGGCTTAGGCCAGTTTCTAATGGGGTAGAGGGGCCCACGAGTGGTTTGTTAATATATAGTGCGTGTTGCCTTGTGAGGACTCGAACCCAGAACCTCGGGGTCAGGACACCACCGCCTTTAACAAACTCACATGTGCCCCGCAGGCAGAGCAATGCCAAGATTATGTGATCACTATTACTGAGGTTGAAGTTCCTAATGATGTGGTGGAAGGTAATTTAATCATTTATTCAAAATTATCCAATTCATTATTTGATTCTATATCAACATATTCTTTCATATCATCCCACTTTTCTATGAAAATTCAATATTTCCAATTTGACTTAACAAGGGAGTTGTCAGTTAAAACTCTTAATAGAAGTATCATTGTAACAAATTTTTGTCAATGCATTACCATTATGTCATATAAAAGTGCTTTATCTGCTGATATTATTTCCATAACCATGATTAAATTTGATATAATCCTTGGCATGGATTGACTTTCAGACCATGATGCAAAAATTTATTGTATGAAGAAGGAGGTTACAATTTTTGATGATGATATGGAATCCCTTATCTTTAGAGCAAAAACATCACAATATGATTCTCATCAAGATCCAGCCCCAGTAGCTCTACTAAATTAAATTATTTGGGAGTAAGGGAGTTAAATAACTATGGGCGAGGAATGAAATGTTAAAATAGATGATGTACTTATTATGCAAGAATGTGTTATTGTGTTTCCAATGTATTTACAAGGAAATCCTCCAAAATGGGAAGTTGAGTTTTATATTGACTTAATTCCTGGTTCAAGGTCTATATCGAAGACCTCTTATAGAATGGACACTATAAAATTTGTGGAACTAAAGAAACTCAAGGACCCCGGGACACCCTGAGAGGGGACGGGTGAATCAGGGTAATTTTTTTATTTTAATGTGATGGATCTTGTTCTCACGTTGGTAGGAACTTTTTGAACCTGTATGATGAATATGATCAGAAAGAAAACATTCACATGCACAGAAAAGACACAGCACTTTTTACTTGGTTCCCCACTAAGGGCTACGTCCAAGGAGAATACGCCGACAAGTTGTCAGTCGTACCAAATTCCACTAATCTTCACTAGCTGTGGATTACAAAGGTTCGGGCACAGTCACTCTGTCCTAGGCTCGCTGCCTTTACAAAGGTTCAGGGATAGCTCACTTCTTCCCTCAGGTCTCTCCCATTGACTCCCCCTGGCTCAGAGCCCATGGTGAAGTCACACTCAGTTTATAGACATGAAGGTCTCTTCATCATTTCATAAGAATTTATCATCCGTTGTATGTGTATGCTCTATTGAAGTCCAATTCTCACTAGAAGACAAATCTCACTTTGCGCTGAGGTTACCGGGTGATCTTCCAGCTTTCGTGCAGCTTCAAAAGGACAAATGTAATTTAACAACCCTGGCGCGCTTCTCCAAGCCCGGCGTGCATGTTTCAATCCAGGCACGCAAGTCACGTGCGCGGTACAAATTCGGCGCGCAGGTGACACCAACCCACTTGCGCGACACTGCCTCTTTCAACTCCGAACTTGCGCGACGTTGCCCCTTTAACTCCCCAACTCCCTTGGTCGCGCAGCCAACAAACAGCGCAAAACCTCTACTTGCGCGACCCAAAAACCACTTGCATGGCTCAACTACTTGAACAACGAGAGCTCAAAAAATATCTAAGTCTTGAACTTTGTTACAAATGAGGAGGGGTGGTCCTCTATTTATAGGCAAATTTGACCCCCCTGCGCAGTGGCGCGCAAGTCTTCCCTCGGTGCACAGGTTCCAGCACACAACTCATCCTCCCAAGCCTCTGTCGCGCTACTTACTTGCACAACCACACAAATACTCATGAGACCTTCTTTCCTTTTCCATATTTTGAAGTTATAATCTTGAGAAAAAATAGATGTGCAAGTTTCCAATCCTCCTAGGCATCGGCGCACAAGTCTCTTCACGGCGCGCAGGTCACTTGTGCGACCAGCCCAAAACTTGCATGGCCCTTACCCCCTTTCCATTTTCCCATGTTCTGATCATGAAAAACATATTGCACGCAAGTTTCCTCTCCTTTAAGTACATAGCGCGCAAGTATCTTTGCCAAAAACAATTTTCTCCATTTGTCGATTTTCAGGCCCAAAAATTTGGCAAACACTGGGAAACAACGCCCCCTTCAATATTGTTTTCTGCTTAAACTGTATGATCTCTTTGCTGGTACACATTCTGAAAATCCACTGAGGATTGACAAAAAACACAAACCATACTCCAAATAATTCATAGAAGACCATGGTTCCAACAGAAACAACTAGAGGAATTGAGTAATAAAGGATTTATTCTCCCAAGTGTTTCTCCATGGGGAGCCCATGTTCTTTTTTTAAGAAGAATGATGGATCTATGATGTCATGCATTGATTATAGAGAGATAAATTCTATAACAATAAATAACAAGTATCCCCAACCTCGCATTGATGATTTATTTTATAATCTTCATAGAGCTCAAAATTTTTCAAAGATTGACCTTCGATCTGGATATCATCAGTTGTGCATGAGGTAGGAAGACATTCCAAAGACAGCATTTCGAACCAGGTATGGGCATTATGAGTTTATAGTAATGCCTATTGGACTGACTAATTCACCCTCTATTTTCATGGATATAATGAATAGATTTTTCAAAGAATATTTTCATGACTTTTAAGTGATATTTAATGATGATATCTTGGTATACTCTAAAATTTACAAAGATCTTGAAAATAACTTGCGCACTATTCTAAAGACTCTTAGAATAAATGAATTATATGGGAAGTTTAGAAAGTGTGAATTTTGGCTTTAATAGATTTATTTTCTTGGCCAAATTATATATGAATATTGAATCTCTGTTGAGTCTTCAAAGAAAAGGGAAATCCAAGAATGGCCAGCACCGACGAGTATAACTGAGGTACAAGATTTTATTGGTTTATAAGGTTACTATTGGAATTTCATCCAGAATTTTGCCCGATTGGCTAACCTATTAACCAAGATCACATGTAAAGGGGTTAAATTTTTTTGGACAAAAGAGTGTGAAGAATGTTTTGAATAATTGAAGAGAATATTAGTCAATGCTCCTATCTGGACTCTACCATTGGGGAATGATGGGTTTGTTATTTATAGTGATGTTTTAAAGAAAAGACTTGGTTTTGTCCTTATACGGAATGATAAAGTTATTGCCTATGCATCATGGTAGCTAAACATTCATAAAAAAAACCATCCCACTCATGATCTTGAGTTAGAAGATATAATATTTTCTCTGAAGATATGGAGACACTATCTCTATGTCAGAAAATGTGAGAGATATATAGATCACAAGATTTTGAAGTATAATTTTTCACAGAAAGAACTCAACATGAGAAAAAGGTGATGACTTTAACTACTCAAGGATTATTGTTGCACAATACAATACCACCCGAGGAAGGAAAATAAGGTTGAAGATTCTTTGAGAAGAAAGTATCATGAAGTTTTGAACAAGATGAGAGTTGAAAGGGATCCTATGTTTATGGATCTAGTACAGTTGGATATGAGAATAATCATGGAAGGTGAAAAATCAATACTTTTTCAAATGGTTCCCAAACCTTCTTTACTAGAAAGAATAAAATGTTATTAGAATGATGATGAAGAGTTTCAAAAGAAATTTAAAGCTGTAAATGATTAAACATTGATTTAATTCGTATGTGAAGATGAAATTTTAAAATTTGGGAAGAGGATTTGTGTTCCCGATATACCTGATCTAAAAAGGGAATTTTTGGATGATGCTCATAGCTCCAATTTCTCTATACACCCTGGTAGCACTAAGATGTATAGAGATTTGAAGGAACATTTTTTGTAAGACAACATGAAGAAGGAGATTGCTGATTATATATCAATATGTATGGTTTGTCTATAGGTGAAGTCTAGAAGGAAACATCCTAGAAGAGTCATGCATCCTCTTCCCATACCTAAGTGGAAATGGGATGACATTACGATGGAATTTGTCATGGGGATACCAAAAATTCAAAGAAGGAATGATGCAATATGGGTCATTGTTGATTGTCTTACCCAGTGAACACATTTTCTTTCTATAAGAGAAGATTTACCACTTGAACATTTAGACATACTATATATTAATAAAGCTGTAAGAATTTATGGTGTACCCATATCTATTTTTTCTGATCATGATCCCTGTTTTACATCAAGATTTTGGAAAAGTCTTTAGAAGGCCATAGATGCTGAACTTTGTTTGACCACTGCCTACCACCCTCAAACTGATGGAAAATCAGAATAGACTATTAAAAACTTAGAAGACATGTTGGGATATTTCTCAATTCACTTTCAAGTTATGTGGGATCAGTATTTACCTCTGGTAGATTTTCCTATAACAATAGCTTCTATTCAAGTATTCAGATGGAACCATATGAAGTGTTATATGGAAATAGATGTCGCAACCAAGTTGTTGGGATGATGTTGGTGAAAGATAATTTGTAGGCCCATAAATTTCTGAGGAAAAAATGGAAAAGGTGAAGATTATCCAAACCCACATCAAAGCATCTCAAAGTAGGCAAAAAAGCTATGCCGATAACTGAAAGAAGGATTTGTAATTTCAAGTAGGAGATCTTGTCTTCTTGAAAGTATCTCTATGGAAGTGTGTTATATGATTCGGTAAGAAGGGTAAATTAAGTAATAGGTACATCGGAAATTTCGAAATTATAGAATGAATTGGAGTTGTATCTTGCCGTTAGGCAATGTCACCAAGTCTCTCTAATGTTCATGATGTGTTCCATATATCATTGTTGAGAAAATGCATGCTTGACCCAATGCATGTGCTCACCTATAAAGAAGTAGAATTGAAAACAGATCTATCTTATTGTGAATAGCCTATCGATATTCTTGATAACAGATAACAAGTGTTAATAAATCAGATGACTCATCTGGTAAAAGTTCTTCGGAAAAACCATAAATAGAAGAGGCAATGTGGGAACCCGAGGAACTTATGTTGATAAACCACTTGAATCTTTTTATGCAGTAATATTATAGAAATTTCAAGGATGAAATTATTTTAATGAGGTAATAATGTAACACCCCAAGCTTCCACGGTATGCTTTTCTTTGAATAATACAATATCTTGCGTTGTACACAGCTTCGAGTTCTAGCACAACATGACCAATCAAACTAGCCATTTAAAAAGACATTATGAATAGTATTACCCACTTTTTGAAATTTTACAAAATTTTATTTTTCAAAATGGACATCATTTTTGGTTTTGGAAAATCAAAATTAGGTTTGGTTTATTTTTTGGTATTTTTTTGAAAACATTCAATTTTTGATGAATAGTGAAAAACACTATGTTATTGTTTAAAACCATCTTTTTATTTAAATAATAATTTTTAAATTAAAATTTATTTTAAATTCAAAATAGATAAATAGTACTTATGTTAGTTCAATTTAATTTGTTTTAGTCATTTTATAATAATATTAGATATTTAAATTTTATTGAACTTTTTAACGTCTTTTACCCACCTTTTTGCACTTTTGAAAATTTGTATAAAATGTAATTTTATCGCTTCTATGAATTGAATTTCAAAAAAATGACCGACACGGCTGTCATAAGTAAGTAAAATGTGGTTCAATTGGATTAAAATAATTTTTGGCGAATAATAATTTTTGAATTTTATTTACCACAGTTAAAAATAAATAGGGTAATTAAAGCTAAAAATAATATTATAATAATATAAAATTACCCGAAAACATGACCTGATTCTATTGGATAATTGTTTCTCGACCAAAATCAACCTTTGGAAAAAATAAGAACATTTTTATTCATTTGGGTAAGATTAGGACATTTATTATATTTTATTTAAAGAAGAGTTAAAAGTGTTTAATTCAACTTTTAATAACTGAAGAATTTTTAATATAGGTTTATACATAAGATAAATTAGACTATAAATATTCATTAGAAAGATAAAAAGATTTCCTAGATCATGGTCTTTTATTTATAATTTTTAGACATTAAATAATTAAATTTATTTATGACACAATGATGAAATAATAATTACCTTATTAATGAAATATTAAAATAAATGATATTATAAATATTAAAATATCTTTAAATAGAAACTTTTTATACCATAACCTAATTTTATATCTGAATATGACATGATAGGGTTGATTAAATTTTTTTTGACGGAATCATGTTTTTATGACTTTAAGAATAATTAGTTACTAAATAGTAACAAAATTAACATAAATGAAGTTTAAACATACTATTTATTAAATTATATAATTGTTCTAAAAATCTATGATTCCAAATAATTACATAGATAATGATACCTATGTCATTAATGAACCAATTTTGGTTCTATTGGAATTTTAGAGTAACTATATTAACCATTTAGTATAAAAATACAAGAAGACATGGTAAAAGATAAATTATTTAACTAATGGTTATGTTTAAAAGATAAAGTCAATATGGTGACCTAAACATGCCTAAAACCTATTGTTTGAGATAATTTAGACCCAATACCACTTTATAATAGAAACAAAATCAATTTTCATCTATTATAAATAGATAATCATTTTATAATAAATTAATATTTCAAGCTTATCCTAAAGTGCCCCTCACCTTTCTTATAAAAGGGAACCTCCCTTTCTTTTAATACACACCTCCAAATCCTTTTAGTCTTGGACAAATCCTGACAAAACATCCTCCAAACTACCCTAAATTAAACCTAGAGGCCTTAATTTGATCATAAATCCAACCTAAGGACCCCTTTTGTTCAAATCAATAGGAATCACTCAAAGAAGAGGTAATTATCTTATCACCTCTTTCAAAGTTATCTTCTTCTTCGAATTCATATTTCTTTGTTGTTTCCAAACTAAAATAATAAATCCAGTACCTTTTACATACATATATGTTATTATAATTATGGTAAAACCATATTCATTATTATATCCATCCTATGAATGACAAAGTCACCATACGTGCATACATACATCTTACTGTCTCCACGTCGTGGCATAGTTTGTTATTCGACACTTCATTATTGGATGGGTATAATAATGCATATAATTGATGTAAATAATAAATATAACATGTTAATTTTTATGTATATATAATGTTACATCCAATTACATATTATTTAACTATCAAAATAATGATATTGTCACTCGTATGTACGTACGACTTACCGTATCCACAATGCGATGAGATTCGTTCCCCATCATAACCATTCAAGAATAATTTTCATTAGGTAATTAAAAATAATGTTTAAGAACTTAATATAATTTTAGATATAAATAAAATACATCCCATCCATAACAGACATGAATTTTGTTTCAAAATATATAAAGGAAAATGAATCATTTAACACCAGAAACAATGATAATACTGAAATATAATTAATAAATAAATATTAGAGGACCAAATATGATATAATATTTATGTATATGGGTATTGTATAATTTAATAACAATTATTTAAACATTATAAAGGAGGTTAACGTACCCTCAACTAAGGAAAAGTACAAGGTAAGGGTTAATTTTATAATCTCTTTATTATTCGAGGTTGTTTATACATAAGTATCTACTGGGACTTCTTTATCATCCACATCCATGTTTCTTAAAAATTTATTTCAAAACATTTTTTATATTTACTAGACTAGGTGTTAAAGTCATTTATACCCTTGTTTTACTTTTATAAAATGTTTTGAAAGGAATCTTTCCGTCATTTTCCAAACAAGGTACTTTATGACCTTTTCGATAAATTATAGAAAGAATGTGTTTTTAACTTATATGGTGGGTGAAAATATTTTTCGCCATTATAACACCTTATAAGATCCCTTAAAATCTTATATGAATATTTTAAAAATAAATTTTTATTCTTTTATAATTATGCGTCTTTTAAATGATTTTACAGTAGAAAGTGATATTTCTCCCTAATTGTTTTGGGATTTATTTCATCTATGTCAACATCTATTGTTGGAATTTATGTTTAATTGAAGTTGATTTATTATAACACATTATTCCATATTTTATTGATAGTTTTATGATATATTTGATTGTGGATGTGCTATTTTTATGTCATTCACGATTTATGGTTAAAGTATTCACATTTTTTGTGATAGTTTAATATGAATGTTTATGTTATGTTTCACTCTTTTCATATAAGGAATGAATTGGACATAGTAAGTGATGGGAAGGGCCCGCTATAGCCCCTCAATGCATCGATAGGTATCATGAGAAAAAACTAGTGTCTTGGAATAAGGCCTTGACGATATTTTTATTTATAGTTTTGGCATGAGGCCATTAGTATGTGGTTATGATATCTGACATTATGCATTCCATCATTATGAGATTAACTTTTGATATTACATTAGATTATTCAACTAGAAAAATATCAATGTGAATAAGTAAATGGAATTATTTGATTTATCTTTTTCATATTATGCTGAAATTTACGTTTAAAAGGCTTGTGTTTTAGTCTTATACATTGCCTTAAATGTTTATTCTTATTTATGATAGTTTCCGCTATATTTTTATCCTTACTGAGCATTTGATCTCACCCCTTTCTTATGTTTTATTTTTTCCAAGATGGGAAGAAGTATATTATGACTGACCTATAGGGATAGGATAAGAGATATTAGTGTGTTAAAAGGATACACAATTTTACTTGTTTATTTAATAATGTCATGTAAAACTTATGTATGTATCTAGTACTTACAAGGATACTAAACTAATCGGTCTTTCAGGACTTGATCTCTTGTGATCATGCCAATGTTATGTAAAAATACACTGACTCTGGGTAACTGGGGCCAGGGCATTACATGTCACATATCCTCAAGCATGTGCCTCGATCTATAGAGGTTGTTAGAAGTAAGGAGTGAAAAAAGCATGATAAATGATTTAAATTCAATTAAAGAACAAATAAAATTACATTTCATGTCAAAAACCATATAAATACAACTATTCAAAATAACTTTTGGATGTGGAAAACTAGTTCTATGAAAAATAAACAATAATTTAGGGTATGATACTAAATAAAAACACACTGACACTAAGCACAGTTCTTCGACTATGAGCCACCATTTCATCCACTATAACTCAAAGGTGAAGTTATGACGCTCAACTTATGAAGACCAATTTATTCCCTATTAATTATATCATATCCAATATCATTTATAAGTCCACCAAAATGAAAAAGTAGGGGGTTAATATAAAACTCAATAGTATTTCCAAAAAACTCCAATACACGCTAATGAAAAGGTAATAAAAATTCAATTCCAAATACTATGTTAAATCAAAGTAGTTCAAAGAAAAATAAATTGATTTAGAAAATTATAAAATGAAATTAAGTTTTAATATAGAATTTTACATTTCATCCAAAAAATCAAAGTAATACCCAATTCAGAAACTTTTATCCACAAAATTTCAAACATTTTTCCAAATACATGTTTTCTTCTAAAAAACATCATTGAAAAATAAAATTTCCTTACAAATATAATAAAAATCATGTTTTCCAACAAGTGTAAAATTTTATGTTTTTTGAAATTCCATGAAATAACCACTTCACAAGTCAAAGGAAAATGTCTATTTTCTGAAAATGATGAAAAAACCATTTTAATAAATCTTTTGGAGATGTATTATTTTTAATTTTAAATATAAATATAATTTGTAAAGGCTTATTGGGTTTCAATAAGTTATAAAATACAATTAGCCAAAATATGTCATTATCTAGCCTAAATAATGTAAAATGAGGTATCAACCACTACACATCCAAACTCGTTATAATGTGAATGATTTTGTTTGTCTACCTCAACCCACACTCCCTAATCTATCCATTACAATGGATTGGTATGGAAAATACTAAAATATGAGTTTAAATCCACATATCACACTTCAATCCACAAGTTTCAAAATTTTAAGAAAATTAAAATAACACAAAATCCATTCAATTTTTATAAATAAAATCACCTTAAAAGATAATTTATACAATTTCAAATGACACATTTCACAATTGGTATAAAATCAAACCACTTTACAATAAATTTATTCCCCTTTTAAAAGCCTCATTTTAATACCAAAAAAACTTATTAATCACTTTTAAAACTATGTTCCAATATAAAAGAATTATGATAATAACTTTTAAAAATAATGATTTAAATCTTGAGGAAAAATCTACTTTAATTAAAAAAAATTCAATTTTCGTTTCGTAATTTAATTCTAAAATCAAGGATTGTAAAATCCCCTAATTTTTCATCAAAATAAAAATATGAAAAAATAAACATCATTTTATAATCTATAATTTATAATTGGAAAAATATGTTTCAATTATAAACATATACATCACCTCATTTTTTAAAATTTCATTTTTAGAAATCCAAAATAAAAATCAGTTCATATATTTGGGAATCCTCTTTTTAAATTCCCAATTTCGTGCCCATATCCATGGTTATAAAACCCCTTAGATTTCTTAAAAATCAATTATTCCAAAATAACTTATGTATATAAATCAAAATTTGAAAGGAAATAAATCAATTTTATCCTATATTAAAAATAAATTCAACATCACAAGTGGAACTAGAAAATACATAGATGAGATCAAAGTCACCTCACTAGCATGTTGTTCATGGATGTTTCCCCTAAATATCATAGTCTAAATATCATGATATTTTTTTGAACTCACAAGTCCATATCAATAATTCTGAAAATTATTAATCTATATCCCTAGAATCCAAAATCTGACAACCTTGAGTCCAAATTCAAGAGGGAAAACAAGTGGTAATGAGGGAGAGAAACTATATATTTGATTTACCTAAGATCTAATGTCCATTCCATTAATCATGTATTTTATCTATTTATTAGAGGCTATGTGATCCAAAAAAGTTCCCCCAATTTCCATAAAAATTACCCGAGGGTGTTTGGGAGGAAGAAATGATCATTTATAAGAGTTTGAGGTGCTAAAATGTTGATATGAATCATTAAAAACGGATTGAATAATCATCATGCACCGTCCTAGGGAACTTACACCTTTCATTAAGGTCCTTCTACTCTAAAAATAGAGTGCATGGCCTGTGAGACCATGGTGGGACTATTTTAGGACCTTGAAATACTATCTACCTTATATTTTATCATTTTTAAGGACTCTAATACTATATTGGGATCATTCAGAGGAACATATATCCAAACACAACTTCTACAACATCAACCTTGAACCCTTATTCACACAAAACATAATCCTTAGGGTAAAGAACCCATTCTAAATTAAATGATGTTGTAAAAAACTAATTTTTGAGATAGTATAGGAATCCATTTAAAAATATTAATCAAGAACACATCACAAAACACTTTTTTAAGAATTAGGATCACATTATATTCCCATAAAATAGTGAATCCTAAGAACCCAAAAATTTTAATTTCATTTAGAACTTCTATCCTTCACTAGGGTAGTGTGTTAAGGGGGGATGGGGTAGTGCGATTCTTCCTATTATATTTTTTAAAATCAAAATAGGTTAGAGTTTTAGTTGAGACTAAATTTTTATTAAAAGGGTATGAGTTTAATTACTCAAGGGGGAAGTATGTTCAAGGGGGAGAGTGAGAGTTGAGACCTCCGGACATGAAAAAAGGATGAAAAATTCATTACCCCTTTAGTTTTAAATATTATATTAATTATATTATTAAAATAAATGAAGATTTTATAGACATGATATATGAGTTAATGTTTCATTCCTTATGATCCATAAAAAATGGAAGATTGTTAGTTTATCCCCTAGATGATGCAATTATTTTCCTATAGAATAATATGTTTTAATGATCAAAACACAATTATCGTTTTTTTCTAAAATATATACCTAAGTGTTTTTATTGGTAGCTATATTATACTGACTGATGTATAATAGAATAGACAAAGGATGTGAACTTCACCTACTAGCCTATACTGATAAACCAATTAAAAATAAATGAAAATGGATGAATTATATAATATAAGGAGAATAAGTGGAAAATATTTCTATAGAACGAAATTCATCATCTATAAAAAACTTATCAAAATATAAAACCAATTTTTAAGTACAAAGGAAGAATCTAAGAGCATCTAAACAATTCATAAAGACTTTTTGAGAAATTTTTCTAGTATTCTAACCCCACAAAACCCTGATGATTGGATGATGACGATACGTTGATGATGAAATAAAAAATTGTAATGGATATATTTTTTCAATATCATCTTCACCTATTAATGATCATATTTTCACATTTTGAGTAGTTAATTAGGGATATTTATGTTAACTTAGAGGGAAAAAAGGTAAATAATATTGAAAGAAGCCCTAAAAACTACAATAGTCAAATGACAAATTATCACAATAGAATCTATGTCAATACTAATAGTTATATTTCCTAATGATTAGATTTTCAACATTTTATATAGGCCTGAGGATATATTTTTTAAAACATTGAGAATTGATGAATTAGTTTATAGTTGAGTGAGTGGAATGGGATAATTTCAGATCTAATAGGTAAAATATAACCCTCTAACTAGTGCATTGGAGAGATATAATATAATCTACCACCCTTAGTGTTTAATTGCTTAAACCATGGTCATAAAAAATTCCCATGAACCATAACATAATGCATAAAATATTGTATCATGAAAACATTGTTTTGTAATGTAAGAATTATTTTTAGATATTTATAACCCTATATTCATTAAAACCATTTATTAAAAACTAAAATTCACAAATAATGGAAAATAAGGGTTTTATTTAAATAAAATATGATTCATAATACTCGAATAAAAATATCAAATTATTTGGCCCAATACATAATCATTACTTAATCTTAACATAGGTCAATAATTTGACATTAATTCACATCGAGGATCTTTTTAGGTTTAGAGATTTAGAGAAATAGGTCATAACTCATACATAACAACTAAAATATTACAATGTAGAAACTTCCAATCACTATCCATTTTTTCAAAAATTAAATACTTTAAAATAAAACATGATTTATTTTCTCAACAAAAATCTTCCTGACTTCTTCCTTTCTATTACACATCCTTACGCCCTGTGGAAAACATTTCAAAAACTTGGGGTGAGCATAAAAAGCTCTTTAAGGGATACGAAAGGAGTAAATACAATTTTTCTTGTAAATACATGTAAACTATGAATACTTTATGATAATTTATTACATTTAACCTTTTGATGTTGTATGTACTTTTCACTGAATATAAGTACACTGTTTACCATTTTTGTAACCAATATACTTCCATAAACTGATAGAAATAAATGTATAACATATAATGGTATCTAGGAACATAATAATACTTTAATGGAATAACCATATATTATACTTAAAAACATATCAATAAATGTAATAGTCGTATGAAGGACTTCCATTCCCAAGGCATTAGAGATTATAAAGTAACCACCCTTACTTAGTTTATCACCAAACCACCCATTTTTGTTTATCATGTAACCAATCATCTTTGATTTATCAGATTACCACCCATCAAATGTCTATGTATCATTATATAAACATAACACATAAATTATATTAATTATCATCATTTATGTCATAATATTTCATTTTCAATCACAGAAAATAATTTCAAGATATTCAAAGATTAAATCCATTTCCAAAATCATTTAAATCATTTTATAATGTGACTTTTGAATCAAAGTGTCCCATACCACATTAAATATTTTAAAAGAAATTAACACATCAAAATATTAATTTCCAAATAAATAAATTAATAAATTGCATTATTTAAAGATGGACATGAATTATATGGTTTTATAAAAATAATTCTTTAAAATATTAAAAATTATGTTTTAGTTAAAGAGTCTTATACCACTTGTGATGCACTTGATTAAAAATCATTAAGAAATAACATTAAAAAAAATTTAAATATCATTATAATATACTATTTCATGATATAACACGTCAAAAGGTTTTTATATACACATTATAGGATAATAATGGTTCATAACATCAAAATATACCTCAACAAAAGGAGATTGAGATGATGTCCCTTACAAAGATTGTATCATTATAACAAGGATAAATAAATGAAATAATTATGTGTGAAAAATATATATACACCCAATATGAGTGGATATTTATTGTAAAAAAATCATAGGATATTCCCACATATTCTTAGAAAAACAAAACCAATGACATGGATATTTAACTCAATGAATGGATATTGAGTTATGATTTCCCTTACCTTGAGTCTAACATGTCCCGTACGTTATATATTTTCCATAATAGTAGTAATAGATTTCTTTTCAAATTACATGAGAACCTATTTCATGTTTATTATTCCTTTTATATCACTTATTACCATGTTATAAAACTTACATTAATATTAATTTCATATCATATGTTTTGTTCATATTCGGTACTTGAGTAAAAAGTTAACATGTTTTGATGTAAATTGAATATTTGGTCAAAATTAAATCATATACAGTATATTATTATGATTTAAACATCATATATATCCAGTATATATGTATTTATAGTATCAATAGTATTTCAAGATAAAAAATGAAATTCCCCGTTCATGGAGGTAGTAGACCGTAGGTACGCATGAATGCTATTTTCATTACTTTGTCACATTAAAAGAATAATAATTAATGTTATAAATTTATATTATTATTCCATTATTATTTTAATTTAATATATGTCCTATAAGTTTTAAAAAACATTCTTTTATATGTTCTATTTATATTGTGAAGAGTCATATCGCATTGAGGGTCGGTAGTCAACAATTCCTCAGACAAAATTCTCGAATTTACACAACAAGTAAAGAAACCATTTATGTTCTAAATAACAATTTTAGATGAATAGAGGCAATAAAAATATAATATATAAAATATCTAAAATAGTTTTCATTGTAATGGAAACCGTTATAGGCGGTACGAGAAAATTGACCCATCATCATTTTATGACACTATAGTTCACCGTACACAGAAACCGTATGTTTGTTACCCATTAAATGGAGGTGTGTGTAACTGTAGATAGAAAAAATAGAATAAAAAAACTCTTATATTTGGGATAAAATTTTTATTTAGGTAATCATAGAATAATTAGAGTTTATGCAGGTGATAATGGAAATGAAACTGAAAATCATGAGAGCACGAGTTACCTCTTAATCGAGTAACTTTGTTTGGTTTATACCAAAAGGCTTCTTTGACAGGATTTATGCCTAATGGAGGCTTATAGGATGAAAGTAGTGATTATAAGAAGATGTTTGGGTAGTTATTTTCTGAACCATATGGTTCTTTAATTGTGAGTATTAGAGAAGTGTGATTACCTTTTTATAGTAGAAGGGAGGGGCACCCTTGGATATTATTAAAATATTAAATTAATATAAAACAATTTCTTTATTAAAAAGTTTCCAAAATGAGGTAAGTCTATGTTAAGATTATGATAGATCTAAATACACTCATCCAATAATTTTTAGAAATGTATTGACTTTATTTTAATCCTTAAATTTTCAGTTTACCCTTAATTATTCTCTTTTAATATTTATTGTGGTAATGACATTTCAATTATTAAGTGGATATTAATTTAACTTATATGGGGTCAATTTCTTATAACAATACACTTAATGAACTTATAGAAATTATCATTGATTTTTTTTAAATGATTTTTAGGATTTTAAAATAATTTAATAAATTCTTATTTTTACTAAACATCAATTGTGTCAAGTTTTACAATATTGATTTTATTTAATTTAAATAAAATATAAACAGAGAGATAACTTCGAACCAGCATATTTAAATGTCTTATAACATGTCATATTAACCAATAAAAATAATCAATGACATAAATTATTCCATATAATATTTAATTAAATATGTATAAAATAATTTATTTCACATTTCATTTAATAAGATAATTATTGTATCATTATTGTATCAATATTTATAGTAATTATATAATATCTAAAAATTATAAAAACATTCACATGATGTAGATAATTTCAGTGTATTTGTAGAGACTACTTATGTTCATAGTTTCATTAATTTTGTCAACACATTAAAATTTTTAATCTTATAAAATATAAGATACTAACCTTTTGTCACTTTCTTTTGTTTCAATAATAATTATATCACTTTTGTGGAAAAAATTCCATTAAATGAATCCATTTTGATCATTAGGTTTTAAGGGTATGTAGTTATTCATCGTATTGGATTTTTGAATGAGTTACTATAAGTTTATTATCCTTATCATATTAATTGTTTCCCTAATTTACCTGATTTACTATTAACCGTGGTAAATAATAATTATCAAAGTTACAATTATAACGTTCAAATATAAAAGGTACATATTTAAAAAATATATAAATTATGATTCAAAATATGGGGCTTATTTATCAAAATTGCAATCACAAAAGTGGATGTAATTAAATTAAAATCAATTCTAGTTTTCAAAATGAGAAAACGAGTTTTTAAAAAGTAAAAACCATCAAACTATTGATGTGTGTTTATATCAAATTTCAATGTGAAATTACGTCAAATGACCAAAATTGTATAAAATGATAAAAAATAATCCCATATTATTTTAAAAATAAATAAAATTACAATCTAACTATATAAAAAATAGAAAAAATGGCAGTTTTGAATTAAAATATAGTATTTTCACTATTCTTTAAAAATGAATTTTATCGTAAAAATACCAAAATTTATAAATTTTTTTATATCCCACTTAAAAAAAAGAATTTTATTGTTTCAAATAGAACATATAAAAATTGAAAAAATGGGACCTAAAAATGGTTCTCCATCAAAAGGATGTATAACTGCATTTTTTTAAAAAAATACTTCTTTTATCTGAAATATTTAATTTGTTCTCATATAATGTCTAGAAAATATAAATGATGAATTTTAAATATTTTATTCATTATATTACATATATATTTCATTAATAAAATTCATCAAGAGTGATTTTATTATTTTATAAATTCACTAATTTTAATTTAAATAGTATTTAAGAAAAAAACTCATTTTAATAAAAAAGGGTTTTATTTTTATTTATATATAATTGTTCACAAAATAATTCATTATATACATGTTTAAAAAATATTTTCATAAACCTTTTAATATTTTCATCCCCTCCATTTTAGCAACTATGTTAAAAGGTATCGTAATAATATTTTGTTGTTCATTTAAGCTTGATGTAGAATATCATGTATGCTGTTGAACATAATGTTTCTTCCATAAAACTCAGAATGTTACATCCTCCCCCTTAATAAATTCTGTCCCTATAATTTTAATTTGAGGTCTGTAACTAGGGTATAAATTTTCAAAATAACTTTATTGCAATCATACACCGGAAAAAGGGTTAATAAAACTACAACATTAATAGAAATAAAGAGAAGTAAAGAGGTCACATGAGATGACAAAAACTAGGATACCATGTAGGAAAACAAGATTATGGAATAAAAACTACCCATTTTGTTCTAATGAAGAGTGATAGAAAAATTATTAGGATACAGTTAACAATAAAAAAACAACAAACTTGTGATAGGTTAAACGACATGTGGTTTCACAGAAGGAAAAGTAAACAAAAAATGTATTTGTTTTAATATTCTTTTCATAACTCTGAAGAATTTATTTATGAGTTAGAATATGAATATTAGGATATATATTTAATTTTCATGTAGAGTTTCATACATTAATAATTTTTTACCATAAAATCATATTTTCTCCAAACTATGAGAATTCAAAATGAATTCAAAACACCAAAAGCACTATAATCACCTCTTATAGAATAAAATAATCCTTAAAAAATAAACTATATATTAATAATATCATGAAAAATTAACCAAAAAACAAAAATGTTAGGTTAATATCTGTTAATTTACTCTAAAGAAAAAACCATTTTATGAATAAAATCAACTTTTAATCTCCAAAATTAAACAGTAATATCAAATTTTCAACAAATATATTTTTATTAATAATTGTCCTTTAAATTACTCAAAATAATCCTAACTAAGAATCAAACCCATAAATTAGAAGAATTTGATAACATAGTCTTCCATGAAATTTTTTAACATTAATCTCAAAATAACACCAAATACTCTAAATGTCAACTTACCAAAATGTAACTAACCTAATAAAAATTTCTCCAAGATAGGTTAATCACTTCCATAAATAACCCAAATATCCATAATTCCTCTATAAAATAATAGATTCTTCTAAAATCAAATTCAACCATTACTTCTCAAATAAAATACCATAGTATTCAATATTCCTTTGGCATATAGTGATCCCAAAAAAGTGAATATCTTCTATAATAACATTTATCACTTATTCACCAAATCATTTTCCAATATCAAGGATATCCATTTGATAAAATGTCAGTTCCCGAAATCATATTCATCTTATTGCATCATGTATGACCATCTTAAACAATCCATTATAATTATTTCCATCATTATCTGATTAATTATCAAAAACACATTAAAAATAATTATTCTTCCTTTAACAAGGTCCCAATGAAGCTTTAAAACCAGAAACCTCTCAATAATACTAAAACCCATTTTTCACAATTTCATAAAACACAACATAAAACATTTAGAAACTACACCTCAATAAGGTTCTTTGTCTTGAACATCAGAAGAAGTCTAGTGACTATTTATTCCGATAAATTTATTAAAAGAAACCACCCCAAAATTTAAAAAAGTGGTAAACCACACACAAAATTCAAAACATCATTTTAAATAAAATAATAACACATAATAATTAATTTTATATCAACACCTCGTTTTTAAATGTTACCCACTTTAAAACACCATTTTTCATCCATTCAATACCATAACTAGATAAAAATCCATAACTCATCATTTAAAAAATTCTAAACCCTATAATTAATTTCACAACATTTAACACATAAACATTGAAATTATTCCTATATCAATGTTCACGAATTCATTTTAGCTTCTCAAGGGTTTTTCCTACCCCATGGGTAGACCTAGCCCTATTTTCATTTCATCAGCAGACCCAATGAAGTCCATGAAGAGTTTTCCACCCCAACTATTTTCCAAATTTACATTCCTTATCCAAATATGTGAAAACATGGCAAGGAAAATCATGGGAAAAACCACAAACACAATGGAAATATAAAGACTATGAGTAAAATCTCATGGACTACCTACATCATTTTCGTAGGCAACAAATAATCCAAAAAAACACTGGTTTTGAGCGAAAATATCATCAACACCTAGAATAAGAATACCATTGGAAAAAGTAATTTGAGATTCAAATGTATAGAGAAAAACACACCCAGAATCTTCCAAAAAATAGAAGGAAACATGGATGAATACTTTCCTAGATCATTGATTCACAACCAACAACAATCTAAATGCCTAATGAATAAGGGAAAATAATCCATGGAGGATGGTAGAGATTCTGGGAGACCCTCGAGACCTATACTACCTCTTGTAAAAAATCCACTAATAATAAATTTAATCTAGTATGTACCTTAACCCATGTATGATAACATACAAAATATATAACTTGGGTAAGAATACAAATCATCATTATATAATCAAATTAATAAAAATGAGAATAAATTTAAGAACCCAAACATAAATATTTCATATACAAGTGACTTTAGAGTATAATTCACTTTAAATTATCAAATATATTTTAGATATAATGGTTTTAAAAATTATGTCATATTATCTTACATAACAGAACGACAAATTACAAGCTGTTTACTTTAACTCAATATCCTTTTTACCACAATGTAATTCTTGTAAAATAAAAATTTATTTCTATTCATGAAAAATCATCATGACTTCCAACATGAGTTATTATTTTCAATTACCAATCCATAAACCTTTTGAAAACATTTTAAATTAGGGAATGAGTACAAAAATACTAGGATGGGGAAAAAATAAGAAAAACATTTATTCCAATGAAAGCATAAAACCCTATAAAATACATTCATTTATCATATTATTCACTGTGCACATTAAATAAATATTTTCCTCATGAAAAACATATATGTTTTTCTCATATAATATGATTACAATATTAGATAAATCATTTAGGAATATTGAGGAATCATTTTCATATCACTCTTATAATTGGATCATCCTTCCTGGGTACACATAGAGTATCCATCTTAGTTACACATAAAATAACCATCATGGTTACAATTAGAATAACTTTCACGGTATATTCCCATAATCTCTAAGGTAAAACCAAATAGGTAAAATATATCCCTATAACAAGTGCATTAGAGAGGTATAATATAATCTAACAACCTCAGTGTGTCATGGAATAAACCTTGGTCATAAACAATTCCCATGAATCCTAACATATTTCATGAAATTTTGTATCAAGAAAACATTCTTTTCTCACAAAATATTTTTTTCAGATATTTTCAATCCCATTATCATTAAAACGCATTATTAAAAACTAAAATTCCTAGAAGAATGAGAAAGAAGGTTTTTCTTTAAATAAAATAATAATTAATATATTGGAATATATATATCATATTATATGGCCCCATCATTAAAAATTACTTAATCTTAAGATAAGTCAATAATTATACATTAATTCACATCAAGGATCATTTCGGGTTTAGGGATTAAATAATTAGGTCTTAAATCATACATAACAACTAATATATTACAAATTAGTCACTTCTTATCATTATCATTTTTTGTCACTAAGGAGTCCCTTTAAAATAAAACACGATTTCTTTTTCTGAGAAAAATATTCTTGACCTCTTTCTTTCTCTCACCCATCCTTATGCCTTGTTGAAATCAATTCAAAACCCGGGGTGAGCATAAAAAGATCGGTAAGGGATAAAAAAGGATGAAAAAACTGTTAGTCTTGTAAAAAAAATGAAAACCATGAATACTTTATCATAAATTAATACTTTTAACCTTTAGGATTTTGTAAATACTCTTCACTGAATATAAGCTCATTGATTAGCCTTTTGTAACCAAAATATTACCATAAACACATAGAAACAAAAGCATAACATATAAAGGTAACTAGAGACAGAAACATACATTAATGGAATAACCATACGACCGACATACAAACATATCACTGAATGGAATAGCCATTTGACCGACTTCCATACCCAAGGAATTGGATGTTATAACATAATAACTAGTGCTTCGTTTATCACGGAACCACCCGTATTTGGTTTATCAGGTAACCATCCATCATTGATTTATCATGTTACCACCCATAAAATGGCTATGTAACATTATATAAACATAACACATAAATTTTTTCAATTATCAACATGTAACTCATAATATATAATATATAGTCACAAGAAATCATTTCAAGATATTGAAATATTCAATCCATTTCCAAAACCATTTAAAACATTTAACAATGTGAATTTTGAATCGAAGTGTCCCATACCACATTAATTTTTTTGAATGAATTTTACACTTCAAAACATTAATCTCTATATAAATAAATTCATAAATAACTTTTAAAAAATATGGACCTGAATTATATAGTTTTATTATAATAAATCATTATAACATTAAAAATGATCTTTTAGTTAATGATTCCATTGCCACTTGAGAAACACTCAAATAAAAATCATTAAGGAATAGTATTAATCAAAAAAATTAATACCATGATATTATAATCATTCATGATATAACATGTCAAAAGGTTTTTATATACAACTTATAAGATAATAAAGGTTCATAACGTCAAAATATGCCTCGATGAATGGAAATTGAGACGAAGTCCCTTACAATGATCGTATCTTTGGATCAAGGATCAATAAATGAAATATTTATATGGAAAAATATATATACACCTAATATGAGGGGATATTAAGTGTAAAATAATAATTGGACATTAACATAAATTCTTGTAAAAACAATACCAATTAAATGGATATTTAATTCAATGAATGGAGATTGAGTTAAAATTTTCCTTACATTGAGTCTAACTTGTACCATACATTATTTATTTATCAAAATAATAATAATAGGTTGGTTTTATACATTTTTGAGAACCTATTTCATGTTTTTTATTCCTTTTATATCACTTATTACCATGTTATAAAAATTACAAAACTATATATGTTCCAATCAGATGTTTTGTCGATATTTGGTACTTTATTAAAAAATGAGCATGTTTTGATGTAAATTGTATATTTGGTCAAAATTACATCATCTATAGAATAATATTAATGATTTAAATATCATATATATATAGTATATATGTATTTATAATATCCCAAATATTTTGTGATAAGAAATTAAATGCACCGTTCATGGAGATGGTAGGTTGTACGAATGCATGAACACTATTTTCATTACATTGTCACATTAAAAGAATAATAATTAATGATATAAATGTATATTATAATTACAATATTATTTTAATTATATATATATATATATTTATCATTGGTTTAATAAAACCATCTTTTATACTTTCCATGTATAGTTGGAACGAGTCATATCGCTTTGAGGGGCTGTAGTCCACACTTACTCAATCAAAATTATCGTATTTACACAACATGTAAAGCATAAGGGAATGTCCTAAATAAAAATTTCATAAGAATAGAGAAAATATAAATATAATATATATCACATGAAAAACATTTTCTATTATAATTTCCACCATGATATGTGGTAGGGAAAATTGAACAATCTTCTTTTTGTGAGGTAGTAGTTCGCTGTACATAGAAACAATATATTCATTACCCATTAAATGGTGTTCTGTGTAAGTGTAAATAAAAAACATAGCATAAAAAAATACTATTATATATAGGATATTTTTTTTGTGTAATCAGAGAATAAGAAGAGTGTAGGGAGTGGATAATGGAAAAGAAACTAAAAACATGAGAGTAGGGGTTACCTCTTAATCGAGTAACTTCATTTTGTTTATACCAAAAGGATTCTATGATATGATTTCTTCCCTAAAGTAGGATTATAGGATGAGTGGATATATTTTAGGAATATTTTTGGGTAGGAATTTTATGAAAATAATGGTTCTTGAGGTGTGGGTATTAGAGAAGATATAGTACCTTTTTATAAGTGAGGGGAGGGGTGCCAATGGAATGTTTTAAAATATTAAATTAATATAAATAAAATTTTTAATAAAAAATTATCCTAAATGATATGTTTCAAATATTAGATGATTATAGATCTAAATCCACTCATTAAATAAATTTTATACAAGTATTGAGCTTATTTTAAACCTTATATTTTCGGTTTACCTTTAATTATAGTCTTTTAATTTTAATTGTGGTAATAACTTTTTAATTATTAAGATGCAATTAATTTTACTTATGTGGGGTTAATTTCCCATAAATATATAATTAATTAACTTATATACCATATAATAGACAAATTTTTAATTTAATGGAATTTTTTAATTTTAATATAACTTATTAAATTACTATTTTTACAAAAAATCAATTATGTATATTTTTACAATATTAATTTTATTGAATTTAAACCAACTCAAAATAGAGATAAATCATAGAAAAAATTCATTTAATAGTCCTATAACATGTCATATTCACCTAGAAAAATCATTATTGACTTGAGTTATTTCAAAAAAAAATTAAATATTTATAATATAATTTATTTTATATTTCTCTTATTAAAATAATTATTGTATCACTCTTATGTAAATATTTATAGTAATTATATAATATCTAAATATTATAAATAACTACATATGATTTATATAATTTCATTATATTTATAAATACTACTTATGTTCATAGTTTCGTCAAGACTATCACCATATTAAAATTTTTAAACTTATGAAAGATAAGAAACAAACATATTGTCACTTTATTTTTATGATAATAATTTTATCACTTCCATGGGAAAAAATCCTTTAAATGAATCTATTTAGATAATTACATGTTATGGGACGAATTTTATTCATCCTATAATAATTTTTAATGTGTGAGGGTTTTCTTATTATCCTTATCATATTATTTGTTTCCCAAATTTACCTGATTTACCATTAACCTTAGTAAATAAAAATTTCCAAAGAATCTATTCACAATGTCCCAAAATAAAAGGGGCATATTTACACAATATATACCTTTTGATTAAAAATATGGGATCTATTTTTTCACATTAAAAACAAAAAATTGTGATTAATTAATTTGAAATTAATTCTCTTTGTCAAAACGAGAAAATAGGGTTTTAAAAAGTACACACAATCAACATATTGACATAATTTTATATCAAATTTCAACGTCAAATTACAACCAATGACCATAATTGGATTGAATTATAAAAACATAGTCAAATAATACTTTATAAAAAATTAAAAGGACAATTAATATATATAAAAAAAGATAAAAAGGCAGTTCTGAATGAAAATGAAGTATTTTTCACTATTCATTAAAAAGAGAATTTTATCACAAAAATTAAACAATTTATAAAAAGTAAATATTTATATCCAATTTACTAATAAGAATTTTATTTTTTCAAATAGAACATATAAAATTGGAAAAAAGAGGATTTAAAAATTGTTCTCCATCAAAAGGTTGTAAAAAATATTTTTTGAGAAATACTTTTTTTATTTGAAAATTTTAATTTGTTATCATATCATGTCTAGAAAATATAAAAGATGCATATAAAATATTTAATTATATATATTCCATATATATTTCATTAATAAAATCCATCATGTGTGATTTTATTATTTTATAAATTCATTTATTTGCATTTAAATTGTTTTCAAAAAAACATTACCTTTTAATTAAAAGGGTTTTTATTTTCAGTTATAAATAATATTTCACAATAGAATTAATTATATAAATGTGTAAAAAATATTCTCATAAATCAAGTAATATTGTCATCCTCTCCATTTTAACAAATAGGTTAAAGGCATCGTAATAATATTTAGTTGTTCATTTAAGCTTGATGTAGTGTATCATGTACGCTATTGAACATAGTGTTACCTTCTTAAAACACTAGATGTTACATCATCCCCCATTAATAAATTGTTTCCTTATAATTTTAATTTGAGGTTGGTAAATACTGTATAAAATTTCAAATTACCTTTAATGAAATCCCGTATAGGAAAAAGGGTTAAAAAACTACCACTTTTAATTGAATGAAAGAGAAGTACAAAGGTCATATGAGATAACACGCACTAGGATTCCATGTAAGAATACATGGATATAGAAGAAAAACTAACCATCTAATTATGATGAAGGGTTATAGAAAACATGATCATAAGAAATTTAACAATCAGAAAAGCACAATATTGTGATGGGTTAAACGGTATGTGGTTTTGCAGTAGGAAAATTAAATAGATTTTTTTTTGGTTTTAACATCAATTTAAAAAATTTGAGGAATTTATTTAAGAGATCGAATAATAATACAATGAAATAATTACATTTCATGTAGAGTTTCATATTTTATTAAAAGTTTACCATGAACTCATATTTTTCCCTAACAATGAGTATTCAAGATGAATTCGTTGCACCTAATCACTAGAATCATCTAATAGATAATTATGTAATCCAAAAAAAGATTAACACTCTATTCATGCTGTTGTAAAATATTAACTAAAATAAAAAATGTTAAGATAAAATAAGATAATTCCCCTTAAATAATAAACTCTATTATGAAAAAAATACTATTTTAATATTAAAATTAATCAGTAACATCCATAATTCAAGAAAGATAACTTCATTAATAATTTTCCTTTAAGTTCCTCAAAATAATCCAGACTAAGTTTGAAAAAAAAATTAGAAAGATTTTATAACATAGTCTTCCAGGATAAATTTCTATATTTACGTCCAAATGACATCAAACACTATTAATGTCTCATACCAAAATGTAATTCACCTAATAAAATATTCTCCAAGATAGGTTAATCATATCCCTAAATAACCGGATTCTCCATTAGTCCTCTATAAAAACATAGATTCATCGAAATTAAAATTCAACCATTACTCCTCAAATACAATACCATAGTATTAAATATTTATTTGAAATATAGGTTTACCAAAATAGATAATTTATTCCATAATAAAATTTATCACAAAATCCCCAAATGATTTTCCAATATCAGGGATACCCATTTGTTAAATTGTTAGTTCCCAAAATCATATTCATCTTATTCCAAAAACTAATTTAACTGAAAAAAAATCTTACTAACTAGGGACATCACGTAGGCCAGTGGTAGGTGATTAACCTTTTTTCCCTTCGGATGTGTGTTTGATTCCTGCGGGCTTTTCGAATGTGATGGGTTTTCAACCATAATTCAGGTTGTCCTTTTTATAAAACTATATAACTTTATACCATTTCAAATAATGAGATTAAATACTCATAAATAACCATAAAATATTTTTACCTCAATTTTTATCTTATGCCTTTCATTTTTCATCCTAAAAATTAATAACCCATAATTACCTCAAAAATATATGTCTCAATACAACCCATTAATCACCTTAAAATTTTGGAACATAAATACTAAAAAGGAGTTTTTATAAATTTAAACATCAAATCGACATAAAAGTTATAAACCCATGATGAAATCTCTAACTCTTAATCGAAATCTCAAAATTTTTCTATACCATCCTCTAATACCAACTATACGACCCCAAACTTAAACATTACTTAATTGGGAGATATGTTAATAATTTGAATTTAATTCACATTGAGGTACTTTTTAGTTTTATAGCTTTATAGAATTAGGTCACAAATCATACATGACAACTTAACTATTAACAATTTGACACTTCTAATCACTATCATATTTTATAAAAGGAAAACATTTATAATAAATCATGAATTATTTTCATGATAAAAATCTTCCTTGACTTCTGCCTTTGTCTTTCCCATCTTTATTCATTGTTGAAAACATTTCAAAGACATTGTTTGAGAATAAAAAGCTTAGTAAGGGATACAAAAGGAAGGAAAATTAGTTAGTCTTTCAAAAACATGAAAACCATGAATACTTTCTCGTAAATCAATACTTGTATCCTTTCTGATGTTGTAAATTATATTCATTGAATATAATCTTATTCCTTACCATTTTTGTAACCAAAATATTACCATAAACCCATATAAATAAAAATATAACATATAAAGTTAACATGGGACACAAACATACTTTAATTGAATTACCATACGATCTAATTCCACACATATCACTAAATGGTATAATTGTATGGTTGAATTCCATATCCAATGCATTGGAGGTTGTAACGTAACCATCCATCCTTGGTTTATCTTGAAACCACCCATCTTTGGTTTATCACGTAATCACCCATATTTGGTTTATCACTTAACCACCCATAAAATGTCCATGTACCATTATTTAATCATAACACATAAAAGATTTCAATTATCAACATTTCACTCATAATATTTAAATTCCAGTTACAAGAAATCATTTCAAGTTATTGAACTATTCAATCCATTTCCAAAACCATTTAAAAAATTTAATAGTCTTTTGAATAAATTTTTCCCATACAAATTTGAAACTTTTCAATAAAATAAACATTATAAAAAATTCATGTCCATATATATAAATTCAAAAACCCCATTTTGAAAATATGGACATGAATTATATGGTTTAAGAATAATAAATATTTCGAACATAAAAAATGATGCTTTAGTTCCAGAGTCGCTTCCCACATGAGAAACACATTAATGAAAATCATTAAGGAATAACATTAATCAAAAAATTAAATAACATGAGAATATATTTTTTAAATATATGACATGTCTAAAGGGTTGTATATAAACCCTATAAAATAATAAAGGTGAATAACGTCAAAATTTGCCTCAATTAAATGAAATTGAAACAAAATCCAATAAAAAGATTGAATCATTAGATAAAGGATAAATTAATGACATAATTATGTGTGAAAGATATATATACACCAAATATAATTAGATATTAAATGTAAAATAATCAGAGTTCATTCACACATATTATTGAAAAAACACAACCAATGACATGGATATTTAACTCAATGAATAAGGATTGATTGAATATTTCCCTTACCTTGAGTCTGACTTGACTCCTATGTTATTTTTTATCCTAAATAATAAACATAGGTTATTTTTATACTTTATTGAGAAATTTTATGAAGTTTGTTATTCAATTTATATCACTTATTACCTTATTATAAAAATTACATAACTATTAATGTTCATATGAGACATTTTGTCAATATTTAATACGTGAGTCAAAAATGAACTTTCTTTGATGTAAACTATCAATGTAGTCAAAATTAGATCATCTAAACAATAGTATTCATGATTTAAATATCATATATATCCATTATATATGTATTTATAATATTAATAATATTTGGAGATGAGAAATTTAATGTAACGATTATTGAGACGGTAGGTCGTACGTACGCGTGAACGCTACATTCATTTTTTTTCAAATTAAAAGAATCATAATTAATGATAAAAAAGTATATTATAATACCAGTATTATATTAATATTATATATGTCTCGTAGGTTAAATAAAACAACCCATTATATGTTTCATTTATAGCGGGATCGAGTAATTTCACATTGAGGGGGTAGTTTTCCACACTTCCTCAAACGAAATTATCGTATTAACACAACATGGAAAGAATATATTTATGTTATAAAAAAATTAAATATGAATAGAAAAAATATAAATATTACTTATATCATATGTAAAATATTTGACATTATAATGTCCACCATGAGAGGTGATTGGGGTAAATTGAACAATCATCGTTTCATGTGGAAGTAGTTCGCCGTACACAGAAACAGTAACTTTGTTACCCATTAAATGGAGGTGTGTGTAAGTGTAGATCAAAAAAATAGAATAAAAAATCGTAATATTTTTATTATACTGGTTTTGTTATCTAATCAAAGAATAATAATACTTTGGTAGTGTAGATAGGAAAAGAAACTAAAAATAATAAAAGAAGGTGTTACCTCTTAATCATGTAACATCCTTTGGGTTAAAACAAAAGGCTTCCCTGGGAGGATTTATTACCTAAGGGATGCTTCTAATATTAGAGTATGGATTATTGAATGTTTTCTGGATATTTCTTTGCTGAAACAAAGGGTTCATCATGTGTGAGTATTATAAAAGAGAGGGTACCTTTTTATAGGAGAGGGGAGGGGCACCTAGGAAAAGTATTAAAATAATAAATTAATATAAATTAGTTTTTATTACAAAAGGATAAAACATGAGACCTGTAGAATATAATATGAGGATATTTCTAAATAATATCATTAAATAATTTTTACACATGAATTGATTTTATTATACACCTTATCTTTTCGGTTTACCCTTAATTATTCTTTTTTAATTTTAATTGTGGTAATAAAATTTTAATGATTAAGAGGATATTAATTTCACTTATATGGTCTCAATTATCCATAATTATAAACATAATGAACTTTTAGTTCTTATCATATAAAATATTTTCTTTTAAAATATTTTTTTGATTTGTAAATAATTTAATAAATTACAAATTTTAAAAAACATCAATTTTTTTACACTCTTCAATTAATTTTAATTTAAATAATATATAAAAAAGAGATAACTTCAAAAACACTATTAAATAGTCTTAAATTATTTAATATTCACCTAGAAAAATCGTGTATGACATATATTATTTCATATACTATTTTTTTTTAATTTTAATAATATAATTTATTTGATATTTCCCTTAATAAAATAATTATTGTATCAGTGTTTGGTCATTATTTATTCTAATTATTTAATGTATAAAAATTCAAATAAATTAAAATGATGTAGATAACATAATTTTATTTTTGTATAATACTTATACTCATAGTCTCATAATGTTTATCACTACATTATAATTTTTATACTTATAAGATATAAGAGAGTGACCTCTTGTCACTTTCTTTTGTTTTAATAATAATTATACCACTTTAATGAATAAAAGTACATAAAATGAATAAATTATAATCCTTAGGTGTAAAGGGAAGACTTTTATTCATTTATTATGTTTTTTTAGGTGTTATGATAATTTTATTATCCTTATCATATTATTTGTTACCCTCATTTAACTGATTTACATTTAAGCATGGTAAATAAACATTAACAAGTTATTTTTCATAATGTCCAAAAATAGAAGGGACCTATTTACATAATTTGGAACTTATGATTCCACATGTAGAATATATTCTTCCAAACTCAAAACAGAGATGTGATAATAATTAATTTAAAATTTATTCTTGTTGTCAAAACGAGAAAATTTGTTCTTAAAATATAAAAACCATCAAAATATTAACATGTGTTCATATCGAATTTCAATTGAAAATTAAATACAATTATAAAAATTGGTTTAAATTATAAAAACACAACCCAAATAAACATTAAAACCAATTAAAATGAAAATATAACTATGTAAAAAAATAGATGAAAATGTAGTTTTGAATTAAAATGTAGAACTTTTCACTATCCATTAAAAAAAAAATTTATCAGAAAAATTCCAAAATTCATCAAAACTAAATTTTGATATGCCACTTCCAAAGATGAAGTTTTTTTTCAAATAAAACACATAAAAGAGGAAAATATTTATTTAAAACAGGTTTTCCATCAAAAGGTGGTAAAACTACATTTACTAGAAAAATATTTCTTCTATCAAAAAATTGAATTTGTTCTCATATAATGCCTAGAAAACAAATAAGATAAATTTAAAATATTACATTTGACATATTAAATATATATTTTATTAAAAAATCCATCATGATTGATCTTATAATTTTATAAACTCACTTATTTTCAATTAAATAGTTTTTTGAAAAAACATTTTGTTTTAATTAAAAAGGGTTTTATTTTAATTTATAAATAACTGTTCATAAAATAATAAATTATATAAATGTGTAAACAATAATTTCATAAATGTATTCATATTTTACATCCCAATAATTTTAATAACTAGTTTATATGGAATCGTAATAATATATAGTTGTGCATTTATGCTCTATATAGAGTATCATGTATGCTATTGAACATAATGTTTCTTTTTTTAATCTATAGATGTTAACAAAATAATTCTTATAATGGTGACAAAAATCATTGTCACTATATTGATTAAAATATAACATTAATTTTGGATTTTGTAAAAAAAGTAACAAAATTCCTTTTGAAAAACATTGAAATTATATCAAATGATAGATAAAATATACTTTATAAATATTTTTTTCCATATAAAAACATCAATAAAATAATTTTTAAAAAACCTGGATGTGGAAGAAAAATAAGGTTGTAAGGTAAATACATGGAAGTGATTTTATATAAGAGTCCCTTTGCTAAAACCTGAATCATTATCTATATTCTTTATAAACCTAAATGATAAACATTATTTAATTATTTAAATTCATGGAACAATTTTAAATTTTATTTTTCATTTTATATCACTTATTTCCTTGTTATATAATATTACCTAATAATTTAAATTCACATTGGATATTTTGATAATATTTGGTAGATAACTCCCAAATGACATTGGTAGGTTTTCTATTGTCAAATAGATCATTATTATATCATATAAAGAATAATAAAAATTACATAATTATAATTTTTATACATTAATTATTCTTTTAAAACTAACCATTATATATGGTTATGAAAAATGAACTACATTAGGATCATAGAGAATGTAGATCATACGTATGCATGATTAACTTTTTCAATTTACAATGATCATTATTTAAAGAAGGAAAGTCTTATTTTTTCTTTTTATAATGACCATAGTATCAAAAATATGATATTAATTCTTTAAATATACTTATATATATATTATCCATGTTATGTGGTGATAAATAATGAATCACATCAGTTTGTAGAGGTGGTAGTCCACACAAACACACAAAGGACATTATGAATTGAATAAAAAGGTATGAAAGTACATGATATATTATCTTTTTAGAATGATAAAAGTTAAATTAATATCAAATATAAGAATTAATTGCATCATTATAACTCGTCTTGACAGATGGTGATGGTAAATGAATTTCATCAGTTTATATGGCGGAAGTTCACCTTACACACGAACAATTAATTACTATCCCATTTGAAGGAGGTTAGATATAGACATAGGTTATCCCAATAAATTAATAAGTGTAATTTGATAAAGGATGCTGGTTTTATAATTTTGGGATGGATGAATAATATTTTAAGGATATGGAATAATAAATACACTAAAACACATGGTTAGACTATACATCTTCATTGGAATGTCGCATTTGATTAACAACTTAATCCCTCTAAGGCTGGAATTATGAAGAATAAGATACCATAAGAACTAAGGGAGGTATTATATTAAAGGATTTTTGTAGACCAAGTATGAAACACATTGGTTTTAATGTTTTGTGTAAGGAGATGAAAAGATTCCCTTTTATAAGAGAGGGGAAGGGAACTCTTCGAATGTCTCAAAATATTAAATTTATGTAAGTTAATATTCAATTATAAATTATTCTAAGCTGACTTATTTTGAATTTATGATTAATATGGGTATAAATTATCTCATTAAATAAAAATTAGTCAAGTTATTACTATGTTTTTACCCTTACCCCTTGTTAACCCAATTCACACTCATCATGAAAGCAATGATTTTTACTCTATGAGGGCTAAGATAATTACTATAAATAAAAAAATGGCTATAAATGGATTATGGTAGAAATTATAAAATATATCCCAAAAACATTTATGAATATAATATTTTTTTAGGAATTTTCTATTATCTAATAAAAAAGAATTTTTTTTATAAAATATCAATAATGTCTATGTTCAAATCTATAAATTTCATTTATTTTAATAACATCAATACAATGATTAAAATTCGAAAAAATTAATAAATCCTTAAAATTTCATTTTCATATATAAAATTGATGGTTCACATTAATTATCTTAAAATTATATTACCTATAATATTTATAATATCATTTATTTTATTTTTCCATTAATTAAAAAATTAATGAATTACGGATGTGTAAACATTTAATCTAATTATTTCTTCACTAAAAATTAAAACTAAATTATCTTGATGAATATTAAAAATTTATAATTAGAATTATTATTTATAAAAAAATATACAATCTCTTTATCCCCAGGTTAAAAATATTATAGTTATAAAAAATCTATGTGACATATTTTACTTTTTGTGAAATAAAATATAATGAAGGTCGTAATAAAATGTAACTAAAAAATGTCATATATTCAATCAATAGATGAATAGTGATGATATTTAATCATCCAACATTTTTTCCAATATTTATGTTAATTTTATAGTCCATATCATTTTATTGTTAACATTAATTACCTAATTTACCATTTATCATGGTAAGAAAATTACTAATGTTACTATTCTTATTGACAAAAAATTAAAGCTGCATATTTAATAAATATAAAACTTATGTTTTGAAATATAGAATATAATTTTTAAAATTCTAAACACATAATTGGGATAATTTAAAAATAAATCAAAACATAATAACACAACAAAAACAGTTTTTTATAAAAATGACTATTTTTAAAAATAAATTGTTTATTCTAAATTCAATTGTAAAATCAATTTCAAAATCAAAATTTTATTTATCTAAAATAAAAATGATATAATATTTTTTTTAAATCCAGAATTTAATTTGACCTTGTAAATACTAAAAAAGAAAATACATTTTTTGATAAAATATATATTTATACTATTCATTGAAATTAAAACACCTCAAAAAATTATCAAAAATTAATCATAAGATTATAATGAAATAATGATTTGAAAATGAAATTAATTATTTCAAATAAAATTTCTAAATTTTCTAGATATTTATTATGATACTGAATCAATAAAATAAATACAATCTATTTTTGATGTAAACATAGTTTTGATGAATAAAATGACTTTTCAAAAAAATTTATGATTGTTTTCTAAGAATTTATAAAAACATTTATATTGTGTAGAGAAATTATATTTATTTCATAAATAATTTATTTATATTCATAATTTTTAGTTTAATGGATTTGTTATTAAATATATATTTAAATCAAAATCTTACATGGTTTGTTTAAGATTGGTGGTGTGTATAGTACACATTATCGAATAGAATTTAATTATTAAAAAATAATAGTATGTTATATTCTCTATAAATTTATGAAATTGTGTCCTTATAATTTGATATTGGGATCAATAACTTGGATTGGAATTTTCATAATACCATTATGTTAAAACCCGAATCTAAAAAAATATCATTAAAAGTTCATTTTGAAAAGAGAGAATGGGAAGTATGAAGGTAATATGAAATAAAATATACTAGGTTTCCTAATAGGATAACATTAATGGGAATTGGGGGAAAAACATGAAGGAGAAAATTGATACCCAACAACTAATAACGATAGATAGAGAAAAAGGTCATGAGAAAAGTTAAAAATTAGAAAACTGTAAATCCATGATTGGTTAAAATACCATTGACATCTCGATAAGAAAAGTAAATAGATAGTGATTTTGTGCTTTGAAATCACTTTTCTATAGTTGAAAAATTATCTTTGTTCCTAGAATAATAACATGAAGAAGTATACTTACCTATTAAGAATAATTTCATCCTTTAATCACATTCCAAGAAAAACAAATCTTTTTCTCCAAATGATCATTATTGAAGATGAATTTTTCATTACTAAATCACTAAAATCAACTTATATACGTCAAAAAATACATAAAAGGTTAACGATAAATTCCTCATATCTTTAAAAATTAACCAAATTTAAAATTTTCAGTTTATGGTTCGATAATTCCCAAAATGAATAAACCTTCAAAGAAAAAGAACTGCTTTAATTTTGAAAATTCAATTATAATAACCAAAATTAAACATTTATCATTTGATAAATAATTAGCTGTAAAATTACACAAATATTGCAGACTATTTTTGAAACCTAAATATCAGATGAAATTGATCACACAATCATATAAGAAAAATTTACTATTTATCTCTAATAACAGATTTTTTTCATAATATATCATATAGAAAATTTAATTTCACTAATAAAATAATATCTACGATATGAATGTCATTTCTATAAAAAGCCTAATCCACCATTAAGTCAGCATAAAATCTTATATACACCCAAAATATAGTTTAACTTCTATTTCTAAAAAAAATTACCATAGTATTCTTTTTACCTTTATCATTTAATGCTCCACAAAATTATAGTTATTTTCTACCATAGTAACATTAGTCCCTAAATTAAAAAATCTATTTCTAATCCCATGGTTATCTATATGGTACAAAATATTTTCATAAAATTAAATTAAATTTTGTCTATTAGATAGTTTAAAAAAAATAAACAATTTCCTAAAACCAATACATCACGTAAGATAGTGGTAGGACATACAAATTTGTTGTGTTTGAGTTGTGGGTTCATTACTCATGATGTTTCTAATTGCAACAGGCTTTCGTAGGGCCTGTGGGTTGTCCTTTTTCAAAAATATTATTAATATAAACCTTATATAATTACAAAAAATTAGATGAAAATACTCACAAATAAACATAATATATTCAAAATTATTGAAATTTTTTATCTTCAAAGGTTATCTAATACCTTTCATCTTGTATCCCAAAAAATACAATAACCAAAAATTACCTCAAAATCAAAGACCATATAAACCCTAAAGGTTATCCATTCAATTTAATCTTATACCCACAAAATGGAAATATAATTCTTCTGAACATAATTCTTTCTCATGTCAGAAATTAGTGTAACATATTCCTCAAATATCATTCAAAACTCAATAACAGTTTTCTGATGTACACCCATCATCAAAATTGTATTAATAAATTTAAAATTAGGATCATCCTTAAATTTATTATAACTCTTGAATCCCTCATATGTAGACATATTAATCACTCTATTATCTTTATAATCCATTAACCTTGATTTTAAAACATATTCCTTAATATTTATTTTCTAAATAAAAGAATATAAATCTTATCCTATAATTCAATATTCTCAAAACATAAGCTAAGAAATAATCGGAACCTTTGATATGTCATTTCTAGTTTCCTCATATATAACTATAATGAAATTATGAATTTATTAAGAGGTGTTTTTATGGTCTTGTTGATCCCATTCGTGATTCTTCCCATAGGATATTGATTATCATAATTACTATTCTACCCATATTCAATTTATACCTTATGACGAACTTCTTTCCCCTAAATGGTGTTAATTGAATACAACCTTGTTTGTTGGGAAATTATTGAATTATGACCTCATTGAATACATATAAAACATATTCATATTCTATTAAGTGGTTTCCATGGGTTATTCTTTCCACATTCTTGACAAATCCATTGTTAAATATATTTAGATATAAGATCATTATCATCTGTGCTTCAATGATGATTCACTTATCTCATTTTTTATTCATTAGGAAAATCACCTAGGTTTAAGCTATTAATCATTACTCATGATTTTTGGTTAATAATAACCACAATACATCTCACAATAACATCCATTTTGTTCAGTTTCTCATTCAAATAACCACCAAATTTTCCTTCACAACTATCTTTTTACTTAGGTTCCTACTTGATGCAACCATTTATTAAACATAAAATGGTTCAATGAGGATATCAATGAAATCATAATATACCATATTATGATGTGGGTAAACACCAAGGAATCATTATACATGTTATCTCAAACTCATTTGAATTATCTAAATTAACAATGATTCCCACTATCATACATACCACTATGGTTATATAAGGTCAAACAGTCTAGGGTCTAGTCATCCGGCCCTTAGAAAATATTATTTATAAAGAAAAGTTAAAGAAAATCATTACAAGGGGTCATTACAATGTCGGATATATACAGTACCACACATGTCTGCCTCCACCATGGGAATACCAAAATCAGAGGTTCTAAATGACTACAACATACCCATGTATAAGACCACCTTCATCGATAATGTATCATTTACCTGATTTTATTCTCGAGAATTGAGTGAGATAACAAAATTGAGTTGATCAATATTATTAAGACAGTCAATCCAAGGCGATATATTTTCTAGGGTACACTCTTTTTTCTTATTTGTAACCCGTTAACAACGATTTTGTAGTCCGATTCAATCCAATAACTATTACACTTATATTGAATGGTGTATTTAACTACGTGAAAAATAGCCCAAAATTCTGCTTCATAGGCCACACCAGTTCGAGTGTAATGATAAAAGCATCCTCTGACAATGTCGCAGTAAGTGCGGAAAATGCCATCGCAACCCGAGTGTTATGGCATGACAGATACTTCTCCATCATTGTTAACCTTGATCCATGAAGTGATTCGTGGGATCCATATTATAAATTTAATCAATTTATGTTTTCTCAGCCTGCCTGCCACACCCAACTACCAAAGGGTATAACATCCTGCCTTTTTAAAATAACTTTTCATTACATTTCACAAATAGAGGACCTTTAATGTCAAGTGTCTTAGAAATCACAATCAAAATACATGAAAACATAAAAAAATATTTTAAATACCCATGAAAATCCTCTTGAAAAGTCCATATTATGTAAACCTACTGAATCTCATAACCTAGAGACATAAATCAATGTAAAGGGTGAGTAGAAAGCACAGTAAAGAATGCAAGGGAATTAGTTTACATGTGATATCAATAAGAACTTAATGAAAAACATAAAGACATGAGAAATATAAGTACATGCATTTTATAATAAAAGGAACTTTAACCATAACATAAATATGTGTCTACAAAATTTAATTTAGACATTCATGAACATATCATGAATGTTCATCCCCAATGTGTCATAAATATTACAAAGGCTATTCAGTAAGGTGTCTTGAAACTTGTCATCTCTAGAGATTAAATTATTTACCCAATGAATTGGAGCGCTATCAGGGTGCACCCTTAATATTTCTTTATATTCATGTGATCCACATAGAACTTAATCAAAATTTTTATAAACAAATAATATAGAGTAAATGAAATTTGTTTCACTTCAAAATCACGATGTTTTAAAAGTGCATAGAAACATGATTGGTAAGTATTTTATAAACCTTGGAAAAGAAAAGAGGGTTTATTGTATTTCAATTAGAGAATCAAATAGATCAATTTTATGTCATGATAAATAACTTTTTAAATGAATATATATTTGGGTATTTGGATAAATATAACTAGAATCTTTCTTGAGAAAAAGAGAGATATATTTTGAGGCAAAATTTCTACAACAAAACGGCTATATAACATGGTTTTAGAAAAAAACAAAAAGAGAGGGTACAAGGGTATCCCTTAAATAAACGAATAATTTATAGTAGAGGTACCAAATAAAAAGAAATAATATCATGGTGTGGAATGACACACCACATGAAAAGGAAACTTGAATGAAAAGAGAAAATGTGATTTCTTTTACGAAAATTGGACAGCTTAACGACGTTGCTTATAATACAAAAAATAATTTGATGAGAGAGGAAATGTTATCTCATAAATTGGAAATGAAATGGACAGTAATAAGGATATATTAGAACATACTCCGACAAAATCAAATGGAAACTAGAAGACATAAAAAAAGGAATTCAGGACTTAAAAGAGGAGGGTGAAAGGTTCCCTTACATTGAAGAGTATCTTCGAAAGCATGAAGGTTGGGACCTTATGGGGATTGATGGAGCCTTGGGAAGACTCCTTGGGAGGTAAAATACTATAAAATCATTGGGGAGGATTTTGTAATGAAATGAATGAGGGAATAGAATAGTATTTATAGTAAAAGTGAGGGAATATTTTATTAATTTCCAAGGGACACCTCATTGGTAGTATTTGCAAAACCATTGGCTTGCCCAACGTATTTTCCCTTGATATTGAACACTTTGTACACCTCATATCATATATTACTTTTCAAAAGTCAACCAGAATGATTACATCATTATTACATCATTATTGATGTCATTAATCACCCGAAACTCAAAATTGTATTTTCACTATTCACTGAAAAACAAAACATTTTATAAAAATATCATAAATTTACCACATCCTAATATAGATTCTATGAATTCAAAAATGAACTCCATTTTATGATAATATTTTTTTAAGTATTTTTAATTTAATTTTTAAATAAAATCATTATTTATTAAAAAACAACTCTAAAACTATATCTTATTTTGTAATACCATGAAAAAGTAATCAAGGTCCCATAAAATTATCATATAAACATAAGACAATAAAGTATAAATTTATGAATATATTTTATGAAAATAAATTTCCATTTTAAATTATAAAATTAATTATAAAATTATAAATAAAGTATTTATAAGATACCAAAAATAAAAAAACATATAATATGATCATTTTGTCACTTTTAGGATGTCTAAATTGTATATATACATTCATGGGTGATGTTTCTATTTTTTTGGCCAATTTACTATTAATTACTATTCATAAGGATGTGTTAATATTCATACTTTTCTATTTACTAAAAATCAAGTTTATCTTATTAGAATCTAAATTTCTTACTGATCGAAACTATGGTAGACCATTTTTTGAAAGTCATTTCACATTATTATTTAATGTTTACATGAATATTTTAAAATACCATTTTTACATAATTCATCAATAAAATTCATCCTATATTTATTCAAACATTTAAAAATAAAAAATATTACTATAATAAGAAATAAAAATTTTATTTATACAAACGGATTACAAAAAGTATCCAAGGCCTCATCACATATCCCCTTATAACACCTTCATAAGACCTTAGTGTAAGGTGTGCTATGGTGATAAAATCTTGGGGTGGCTCAAACATAATTACTCGAGTGGTGATTTTTATTAGCTTGAACATATCCCTTAGGTGATTCCATTCAAGTTTCGTATGATGAAGCTCATCTTGGGCTTGGTCCAGAGTAAAGCCCAGAGATGCTACCTCCTTCCCAATCTCTGACTGATGGGATTCGTATGACCCGAGTCTTCTGGATGAGGTCATCAACTCTTCTTTTTGTATTAATCAACCAAGATCACATGTATTTATAAACAATAATTGTAATGTTTAGAGTTTAATTTCCAACGATCATATCGACCAACAATCATATAAGAGTCAAAACCCAATGGTATCACTTCATTAATTAAATGATATATTTTTGTCGATTTAAAATGAAATAACAAAAAAAATTAGGAAATAAATATTACTCAAATGTTTGAGTCATTAAATTCTTCCCCCCTTAAGAAATTTTGTCCTCAAAATTTTAACTCATACCCTAAGAAGAAAAAATGTGTGGGTACTTCTACCTCATAGACTCCTCTGGTTCCCACATGGCTTCTTCACATTTGTGGTTCCTCCACAACACCTTAACAAGGTGGGTAGTCATGTTGCGTATAACCTTGTCTCAACGACTCAAGATCTACAATGGCTTCTCCTCATAAGAGAGGTCATGTTCCAATTGTACCACCTATAGATTTAGTACATGTGAAGGGTCGGGTATGTACATCCTCAAGAGGGATACATGGAATACATCATGAACTTGTGCTAGATTTAGAGGAAGTTCAAGTCGATAGGCCATTTCTCCTATTCGGTCAAGGATTTCATAGGAGCTAATGTACCTAGGGCTGAGATTCCCTTTCTTCCCAAACGTCAAGACTCTCTTACATGGTGAAATTTGAATAAGAATTTGTCAGCAACATCAAACTCCAAGTCCCTTCGACGGTTTTTGTCATAGATTTTTTTCCGACTCTGAGCAACCATAATGTGTTATTGTATGGAATATAATTTTTCTATAATATCTTGAAAAATATCAGTCCCAAGAAGCTTTCTCTCACCAGCTTCATGCCAACAAGTAAAAGTTCTACATCGCTTACCATATAGATCTTCATAGGGTTCCATTTGAATGATCGATTGGAGGCTGTTGTTGTAAGAGAAAAAAACTAAAGGGAGATGTTGATCATATCCACCTTTATATTCCATTGATCATGTTCTAAGTATGTCCTTGAGTGTTTGAATAGTCCTATCATATTGGCCATTAGTTTGGGGGTGATTGGACATACTGAAATTCAATTCAGTGCTCAGAGCATGTTGAATACATATCCAGGATTTTGATTTGAAACATGGATCACCATCATATATGATGGAAAGTGGAAATCCATGAAGTCTTAACACTTCCTTAACATAAATCATGGAAATTTGATCAAGATAGAAATCTTTCGGAATGAAGATAAAATGGGCAGTCATGGTGAGAAGGTCCACAATAACCCACATCAGATTATTTCCTTCGGAAGTTCATGGGAGACCAGTGACGAACTCCATAGTGATATTGTCCCACTTCTACACGGGTACGGGTAGTGGTAGCAATACACCTTTTGTAAGTTTCCACTCTTCCTTTACTTGCTTACATACTAGGCACCTTGAAGTGTAGTCAGCAATCTTTTTTTTCATATTATCCCACCAATAATGATCATGAAGGTCCCTATTAATATTCGTGCTTCCAAGATGTATAGAGAAAGTAGAGCTATGAGCTTCATCCATCATCTATTTCTTTATTTCACTAATAGATGGAACACATAGTCTTGTATGAAATTTTAGTACACCTTCGAGATCAATATTGAACTCAAGAATCTTCCCATCCTTCACAGCCTCAAACTTCTTCTATAACAAATGATCTTCATTCTGAGCTTTCTTCATCTTCTCAAGTAATGACGGTTGAGAAATAATTTGGGTTAGGGTTGATGATTTCCCTTCCATTATAATTCCCATGTATAGATTTAATTGGTCATTAATCAAAGGATCTATTTGAATCCTTATCATGGAAAGAACAACTGGGTCTTTCCTACTTAATGCATCTTTGACTTTGTTTGCTCTTCTGGGATGATAATGAATTGAACAATCATAGTAATTTAGAAGTTCCAACCATCTCCTCTATCTCATGATAAATTTCTTTTGTGTGAAAATATACTTTATAATATGTTGGTCTGTGTATATATCGCATTTCTCTCCATAAAGACAGTGCCACCATATCTTTAGAGCAAAAACGACCACAACCAGCTTCAGATCATGCGTAGGATAGTTCTTCTCACGAGTCTTCAACTGTCAAGATGCATAAGCAATGAATTTTTCATTTTTCATGAGGACACACACAATCCCTTTCAGAGATGAATCACAAAAAATAACTAACCCATCTCCACTTGAGGGTAGATTTAACATGGGTGAAGTAACCAATATCATCTTTATCTCCTGGAAAAATTCCTCAGACTCCTTTGTCCAGATGAAAATGACCCCTTTTCGAGTTAACTTGGTTAATGGATTATAATGTTGTCAATTTTTTTTCAAAAACCTCTTATAATATCCTTCTAATCCAAGGAAACTACAAATGTAAATTTTTGTTGTAGTCTGAGGCCACTCCTCTACAAATTTTGTCTTTGATGGGCCAAATCTGATTCCTTAAATGGTATCAATGTGCCCCCAAGAAAGAAACTTTCTGTAACCAGAATTCACATTTTCTGAACATACCAAAAGCCTATCCTTCCATAGAGTTTGCAAAAAAAACCCTAAGATGTTCTGCATTCTCCTCACGAATTTTGAAATATATCAAAATATGATCTATAAAAACTACCACAATATTATCAAGGTAGTCCAAAAATAATCTGTTCATAAAATCCATAAAAATAGAAGGTTCATTAGTCAGTACTAAGGTCATAAAAACAAACTCATAATGCCTATATATTGATCGGAAGGCAGTTTTCAAAATATCTTCTTTCTTCACCCTCAATTTATGATGATCAGATCAAAGATCAATCATAGAGAATAATTGAGCACCACAAAGTTGGTAAAATAAATCAACAATTCTGGGAATAGGGCATTTTTTCTTCACTGTGACCCCTTTAAGTTTTCTATAATCAATGCATAGTGGCATTGATCCATCCTTCTTTTTCACAAAGAGAATTGGTGCTCCACAAGGAGATGCACTCGGTCAGATACCACCCTTCTCCAAAAGATCATGGAGTTGTTTTTTTAACTCCTCCAGCTCCAAATTTTCCATCCTATATGGGTCTATGATATCAGATGGGATCCATGTATGAGTTCAATGAATAACTCTACCACTATTTCAGGGGGAGGTCTGGGTAACTAATCAGGAAATACGCCAATGTATTCCTGGGTGATGGGGACATTTTAAATCCACTAACTCTTCTTTCCTTATTCTTCATCACTGATCAACTCTATAAAGAAGGATATAGGAGGTTCTTCTAGATGAAGATCTCGTTGAGATATCTCTCCTTGGAAGATAACTGTAGGTTTTCCATTAAAGACTACAGATATTTTCTTGCATCTGAAATTGATCTAAGCATTATACATTGAGAGCCAGTCCATCCCTAGTATAATGTGAAATTCCATCATGGGAATAACTACTAGACTTGAGATAATATTGTGCATACTAAAGTAAAGAAAAAAGTTTCTAAACACTGATGATTCTTAGATAACCCTACCAGGAGTCTTGAATGATTACTCCACTTTTAGAAATTTGATGGTGGATTCTAAATTCATTACAAAATTGAAATAAATAAAGGAATACGTAGAACCAGAATCAAACAAAGTAATTTCTATCTTTGAGATAACAAAAAGAGTACCTACCACCACATCATTTGGCACTTTAACTTCAGTCATAGTGATTTCAGAAGTACAACCTTGTTCCCTTGGCTGTTGCTGAGGCTTACGGTGTTTCCTCTCCACATCCCTCAGATTTGGACAGTGGTTGGCAATGTGCCCAAGTTTTACACACTTACAGCATTGGACATATGGTAGGGTATGAACCATAATCCCTTTGTCGTTACTATTGGGAAGTTGTGTCTTCACCTCACAATGAAAATTCATCACAATATGGCCAACTAAACCACACTTATAGCACTTCCCTCTCCCAAGCGGGTAGTTCCCCAAAGGCGTCATCATACATTTATCACACGTGGGACGTTGTAATTTATTGCCTCTTCTTCCCTAATAGAAGCTCCTCCCTAGGCTTGTATCCATTGATATTTTCTTGTCATTGGATTTATGACACCATTGCACCTCACCAAACTCCAATTCGACTTTAATTTCACTTTGCACGATCTCCTCATTGATATCATAATCTCTATTGGATTGATTCTTCTACATATGGGGTCTCAGTCCACCGAAGAATCTATCAACCATACCATTTGGATCCAGGACAAAGCTAGAGTTTTCACATGAAAGCCTTGTGATGTTAATATCATAGCTTCCCACAGATTCATTATCATTCTGCATCAGCTCGAGAAACTCCTTCTCCATTATTGTTCTCAGCGATCGAGGGAAATACATGTTGATGAATATCCCTCTGAACTCTTCCCACTCAATAGCATCAAAATCCACACCTAGCCTGGTGTTTTTAATCAGTTCCCACCAATGATCAGCTTCTCCCTCTAAGCGATAAACAACCATGGTAACCTTATCTTGTTCATAATAGTGGAAATAGAAAAGATCTTCTCGATAGAGGTGATTCACTATTCAGCAATCAATGGGTCGATAGATCCACTAAAGGTTGGTGGTCTTTGACGCATAAACGATTCAACTGAAAGATGTTCCCTTCACGGTGAAATCATTCTATCACTTAAATCATGTTATTTCCCATAACATGAGTCAGTTGGTTCATCATTCACATAAAATTTTCCATTCCAGCTTCCATCGGAGGGTCGTCAACACATGGTCCATTGCAGTCACCATTTTCACAGTTCCTACTATTTCACTCAATTTTCTAAAAGAATAAAACCATAGTGAGATGATTATTTCATTTAAGAATCTTTTAACTATAGAGGATCTTTTGTCGTAAAACTTCATGCTTTAAACAATTACATTTCTCTATAAATCCTTCATAATGATTCATAAAAAGATTATGATTAATCAAACATATCCACCCCAGGAGTGTTGTAACAAAGAGTGAATCAAGGACCATTATCATGTACTAGGATACCCTAGGTCAAGCCTGAAACACCTTGTCTGTGTTTTCACTCCTAGGTACATCTGTGCCAGAGCTACCTCTACCTGCTCGTATCCAGACATGGATGTATTTGATTGATAAACCACTTACTCAATACTAACTAATATACCTATAAGTATTCCTATATTTAGAATTTTATAAAGGGTTATTCCTAATGTTTTCATAGCTTAATTTCCATAAATAACTAAACTTTCCTCTAATACCAACTATAGAATCTCACCTTTTTAACATAACATTTCATTACATTTTACCAAAAGGCACCTATAAAGTTTAGTTTCTTGTAAATCAAGAACAAAATACATGAAATCGTAATGCACTATTTTAAATAACCTTTAAAATCATCTTGAAAACTTCATCCACTATAAAATTATTGGATCTCATAACCTAGACACATAAATCCATGTAATGGGTGAGCAAAAATCCCATTAAGGAAAGCGAGGGAATCAGTTTAGTTGTGATATCAATAAGAACTTGATAAAAAACATAAAGACATGAGAAATGGAAGTAGAGGGATTTTATAATGAATGGAACATGAACCCCAACATAAATCTGTGGCTAGAAAATTTAATTTATACATTCATGAACATATCACCATGGTTCATCCCCAAGGTGTCATAAAAATTATCAAGGTTATTCACCAAGGTATCGCGAAACTTGTCATCTCTAGAGATAATATTATTTTCCCAATGAATTAGAGAGATATCAAGGTGAGACCTTAATATATCCTTATATTCATGTGATCCAAATATATTATAATCAAACATTTCATAAATAACCCATATAGTGTAAAAGTAATGGGTTTTCACTTAAAAATCGTGATGTTTTAAAAGTGCTTAGAAACATGATCGTTATGTAATTTATAACACTTGGAAAAAGAAACAGGGTTTCATTTTTGTCGATTCTAGAATAAAATAGATCATTTTTATGCCATGATTAATACCTCTAGAAATGAAAATTTATTTTGGTATTCAAATAAATAAAACAAGATAATTTCTTGAGAAAAAGAGAGATATATTTTGAGACAAAATTTCTGCCGCATAACAGAGATATAACATGGTTTTAGAAAACAATAAAAAAAGAGGGGACAAGGGTATCCCATCAATAAAGGAATAATTTATAATAGGGTTATATAATAAAAAGAAATAATATCATGGTGCGTAATGACACACCACATTAAAAGGAAACTTGAAAAAAATAGAAAATGCGATTTCTTTTACGAAAATTCAGCAGCCTAATGACGTCGCTTATAATTCAGAAAAATAAGTTGATGAGAGCAGAAAGGGTCTCTTGTTATTTGGAAATGAATTTGAAGGTAATAAATATATATAATAACATAACCCACATAATGAAATGGAATCTATAATATATAACATAAAGGAAGTCATGACTTAAAAGAGGAGGGTGAAAGGTTCCCTTACCTTGAAGAGTATCTTCGAAAGCAAGATGGTTGGGACCTTGGGGGGCTTGAGAGATCCTTGGGAGGACTCCTTGGGAGGTAAAAATATATGAACCTTGTTGAGAGGTATTTTGGAGAGAAATTAATGAGGGAATAACTTGTTATTTAGAGGAAAAGTTAGGGAATATTTAATTAATTTCCAAGGGACACCTCATGGGTAGTATTTGCAAACCATGGGCTTCCCCATGGTGTTTTCCCTTGGTATTGGGCACTTGGAACACCTCATAAAATATATTATTATTCCAAAGTCGACCAGAATTATTTCATTATTATTACATCATTATTGATGTCATTAATCACCCGAAACTGAAAATTGTATTTTAACTTCTCACTAAAAAACTAAACATTTTATAAAGATCTTATAAATTCACCATAACCTAATATCAATGCACAGAATTCAAAAATGAAATCCATTTTATGAAAATAATTTTCTAAATAATTTTAATTTAAATTTTATATATAATTATTATTTATTCAAAAAAAAACAACTCTAAAAATATATCTTATTTTCCAATACCATGAAAAAGTTATCAAGGTCCCATAAAATTATCGTATAAACATAAGACAATAAAGTAGAAATTTATGATTATATTTTATGAAAATACATTTCCATTTTAATTTATTATATTAATTATAAAATTGTATATAATGTATTTATGACATACAAAAGTAACACAACTTTGACTATGATTGTTTTTTCACTTTTAAGACGTCTAAATTGTATTTTTACATTCATGAGTGAAGTTTCAATTTTTTTGGCTGATTTACAATTCATTACTATTCATAAGGGTATGTTATTATTCATACATTACTATTTACTGAAAATCAAGTTGATCTTATTAGACTCTAAATTTCTTACTGATCACAACTATAGAAGACCATTTTTTTGGAAATCATTTAACATAATTAATTATTTAAAGTTAAATTAATATTTTAAAATACCATTTTTACAAAATTCATCAATAATATTCAACCTATATTTATCTGGATATTTGGAAATCACAAATTTTACCACAATTAGAAATAACAGTTTTATTTATACCAATGGATTACAAAAATTATCTAAGGCCTCATTACATTGCCCCTTATAACACATGCAGAGGACATAAGTGTAAGGTGTGTTGCGATGGAAGAATCTTGGGGCAGATCAGACAACATTTCCCGACTGGTGATTACTATTAGCTTAAAATTATCCCTTAGGTGATTCTATTCAAGCTTCTCATGTTGAAGATCAGCTTGGGCTTAGTCCAGAGCAATGCCCAGAGATTCTACCTTCTTCCCAGGCCTTAACAGATGGTCTTTGTATGGCTTGAGTTTACTAGATGTGCTCATTGACTATTTTTTTGGTATTAATCAACCAAGATCACTTGTATTTATAAAAAATACTTGTATTGTTAAAATTTTAGTTTGCAATGGTCATATTGACCAACGGTCATATAATAGTCGAAACCCAATGATCTCACTTCATTAATTAAAGGATATAGTTTTGTGGAGTATAAAATTAAATAACAAACAAATTTAGAAAAAAAATATTATTCAAAATTTTGGGTCGTTACAAAGGGAGTCACGATCTTCAATTATAGTCTACATGCTTCCAATTTGAAGAACCGATGCAGCACACGCCTCCCTATGGATCACCATCATTCCTAAAAAAATAGGTGGGTGTTGATCATCAAATTCCATGGTATTCTATGAAATCCAAACTTCTAAAAAATGTGTTGTAGAGGATTCAATAAGGTAGTGTTGGATTTTTTTAGTTTGACCTTTATTAGTGAGAGGCCCTATGAAATTATGCACACACAGTTTAGTGTCAATGTGAATTCCAAACATATAACCAACATATGCCTACAATACTACAATTAAAGAAAAGATGTTGGACATATTCCTCCGCCTTGAAAAATTGTATACAGAATGACACCATGTGTTTTCTAGTCTTGTGAATTTGGTAATGAGTAGGGAGGATGTGATTCCATATCTTCCAAAGGATAAAATATTAGCAAGGTTGTATGAATGGTGCCCGAAATTTTAGAAGCCATGATGGTGATCTATTGAATTCCATGTAATGAAATTTATAGTAGTCCTTAGTGTTGAAGTGACCAAACCTATTGTCTCTCCATATTAGGGTATCGTGGTTCATGATGAAATAAATATGAATGTCCAACTGAATTTGGGTGGGTAGACTGTGACAATTGTTTTTGTAATGTGTGATAAAATCAGCAATGACCATACTCAAAAGACCAGAAGGTATGATGGTTAGGTTCTCTAGTCGGTTTCGAAGAAATTTTTTCGTCTTATAGTTGAGAGTGTAATTCAATATCACAAACAATTTAATAACATGAGTGATATTATTGAAAGATTTTTTAAGATCTAGATAGATAGAAGATGCAAGATAAAATTTTATATCTATTCAATAATCTCCATTTGAAACTACAAGATAAAAATCCATAAGGCGCATCATTTTTATGCATATGACATGTAAATTTACAAAATGTGTATATCATTAAATATTCTATGATATTTATTCCAATGACCTCCCATTTCAATGGGCATAATGGACTCCATCCATGAAACTTTTATTAGATTTTTTTATAAATTGACCCAGACCAAATGAAGTTCCTAATATTACCTTGGAGCTCCGTAATAAGCCCTCTACACCATCTGAAGAGGGAGAATGAGTAAATGGATTTCGATGTTATCACCGAGTTAACAAAGAATAACTATCCTACAAGGGACATTGTATTCCATTTCTAGCTTCCTTTTTACTGACAATGCTATTTCATATGCCTTCAAGGCATTGTCTCCACACCATACCCCAAAAGAGAGGAACACAAAGATAATTGAATTGAAGATATCCTCTAGATAAACCATGATTGTTGGATATCCTATTTTCATTACAAATCAGAATCCCATTCCCAAAGAAAATAATATATTTTTCCTAGGTTATGGATTGGCCCACAACACCTTTATAATGTGAAAAGAGAGATTTGATGTAGAAAAGAGTATTTTTTGAAGATTTCCCAAGTAGAAGGATATCATTAGCATAGGGAAGATGTGAGGGAGAAAAATTATATGTAAAATCTTCGATTTTTATATAAATTCCATCTTTAGTGAGTTCATTTAGACATCTTCTCAAATAATCTTCAGTAATGGAAAATAAGATTCCAGAGAGTGGATCACCCTAACGCACACCCCTCGAACATGAAAAAAACTCTCGGAGTACCATTATTGAGAATATACATCATTTATAAGGAAAGTATGGTATTGATTATCTTGATAATGTGAATAGAGAAACCATATCCCCTATGAAAATCAAGGAGAAAGGACTCTTTTAGTGTGACAAATGCTTTTGAAATGTCAAATTTGAGCACAAATTTACCCTCCATTGTTCTCTTCTTCATAAGATTATTAATTTTCTGAGGCTGTGAGAAGACAATTCTAGATGTTCCTTCCAAGGAAAAAAACAATCTGGTTTGGTGAAATTATGTTCTTCATGATCTCCCTAACTCTATTCATGATTATTTTTCTAATATATTTGGGATTTGTGTTCCCAACAGAAAATGATCTGAAATCCTTAATATCAAGTGAATTTTATTTCTTAGGGAGTAGGGAAATGAAGATTTCATTTTCTCTATAAGGCATTGAGTAGTGAGTAATGAACTAATTGATTGCTTAAGTAATGTACCCCAAAAAAATGTTCCAATAAAGTATAAAATACTTGTTAACGAATCCATGAGTTCCAGGTTCACTCTCCATGTTGAGAAAAAATATGGTTTCTTTGATTTCCTCCTTAAAGGGAGCCACGATAAGATAATGGTTTTTATGATCATCAATGCAGGGAGCAATAATATCAACAATTTTATGTGTTCTATACTACCCATTATCAGATTAGAGACCCTTGAAGTATTCCACAATAGCTTAAGAGATATTAACATCATATCTATAAAGATGTCCATTAATATTAATGGCCTTAAGACCAACATTTTTCCTCATCTCTTTATGAAATTTGTGAAAGAGAATAGATTTACTATCACCCTCCTTTAACCATTTCAAGCTCAATTTTTTTCCAGCATTTCCTTTATCATTATAAGGTCATAAAGATTGTGATGTGACAGAATTTCATCTCTAGATGGTGAAATCTAATGTTTATTTCTGACATGACAATAGAAAAGCTCATTTTTAGCACACTTAACCTCCATATCTGGATTTGAGAAAGTTTGATTACTCCATTACATGAGAATTTTTTTGTATGCTTTAATTTGGTGTCCTGCCTATAAAAGGGGCTACTTATGGCCTCAATTTTCTAGGATTAAATCAATATTTATGTACATCTAGGAGAAAAAAGACATCTGTTATTAAATCTATAAGGGATTGGAGTTGACCTTACCAAACATGTAGAAACATCCACAATAATGGGATTAAGAACTAAATAATGCTTGGGGAGGGTGAAAGCATATACCCCATGAGTACCACATTTAACATCCTTTTGAACAAAGAATCTATCATGTTTGGTTTCCTATCTACCGTTCAAGTTATATCGATGCCATGTGAAGTCAGCAGATGCAATATAAACCTCCAAAATATTACACTGATCAATACAATAAGAGAATTCTGTGGAAGAAATTCTATTAATGTGGCTTCCAATTTTCTCTTCAAGATTAAAAAATGTATTAAAGTCACCATGAATTATCCATTTGAGATCCATACATGCATTAGTACCAACAAGGTAATTCAAAATCACTATCCTCTTGATGTAATATTTAGAAGCATACACAAATTATATTAAAAAACCATTCCCTAAAATATTTCATGAAACTGAGATACTTTGTGACCTCTTGATGCATGAGGTAAAGCCAACAATTTCATGAGTGAACATAAAAAGATGATCCATATTGGAGGTATGTAGATTCTGTGAGATGAATTTGTATCCAAGAGAGTCCAATTTGAAATTTAGCCAATTATCAAATTGGAGTATTGGTACAACAATTTCTATAAGTAAGGGTTTATAGGAATCAATATAGTGCTTAATGGGTTTGGATGTTAAGGAGTTCCCTATCCCTTGATAGTTCTAAAACATATTCCACATTTTTTAAGATATTTAGGCCTTGTATAAAGGCCTCCTTGATGTGTCATCACATTTTGACATTTCTTATTTTTCCCTTTTCCCTAATTCATTCATTCCATGGTAGTAATGGTTGTTGATTTTTTTCATATCTTCCCCTACTGGAACTCCCTCATTGTTCATAGAGAGTCCAGAATGCATAGTTGGAGTGGCCTCAGCTTAATCAAGAAAACCATTAAAAGGGGTAATCTTGTTTATAAGATGATTCATTCTAGTAGATTTATATGTGAATATTGTCCTCCTAGTAGCTTTAGATGATGGGACTTCAAAGAATTCCCCTTACAGTTCACCATGATTTTCATGCTGAACAATAGGTTTCCTTCCATCGATATTCTGATTTAATTTCACAACATGTTGTGAGGCCACCTCCTTTCTTGGTGTCATCTGTGGAGTCAAACATTCATCAACCAGCTATATTGCCTACTCAGAATGCATTATTGGAATCCTATGATAGAATATAACAAGAACTAGATCCATCCTATGGAATACATAGATTTCGTGATGTACTGAACTCACTATGAAGGTTGTCACATTGTCCACATATTTTGAGATTCATAGTTGTCACCTATGTGGAGATTTTCCCAGAAGCAACGACAAAGAGTGTTACATCAGGATGATGTTGTTTCCCAATTTCATATTTCCAAATGTCTAACACCTTTTAAAGACGAAATTAAATGTGAGGAATAGTTTTAGTATTTTTTCAACACATTTTTTCATTGACAGGTGCTAAATTATCTTTCTATGTAGACACATACACAATAGTGACCACAGGGACATCTCAAAGTGCCTTATCTAGCATAACTGGTGTGACATGTTGTCCAGATGTATTAGGATCATCTACTGGAGAGTTATTAGTCCTACCATTCCAAATGGAGGAGGAATTCACATCATGTTGCGGTTCAGAGGGTATAGTGCCTTTGGCAGTCCTCTTGCAAGCATTGGCATCCTGACCCTTCTGGTTGCAAAAGATGCATTTAATGTCACTTCTGCATTTAGATGCAATACAACAAAAATATTTTCAACCCATATAGAATTTTGGTTTCCTATAATATTTTATTTCAAGAGTAATACTATAATCTCTAGTTTTAATAAAATTATCCTCCACAAGAGTATTAGACATATCCACTTCCACCATTCTCCTGACATAATGGCCAAACCTCAGGTTGTCTATTTGTTTGTCCAATCTATTCTGGTTTCCAATCGAGTATGTAATGTCCAACCATATTCTTGGATTCCAGTAAATCTAGTTAAGATGAAAAATCCTAATACAATCTGGTTAGAATGTGTTCCTAATATTTTTGGGATAAAAATTTCTACCCCATTCCTGGATTCTCAAAAATCCTGGCTTCAAGGAAATCGAACCTTTTCTCGTGGCTCTTATCTTGGAGTCATCAGATGGGAATACAATGTGGTAATACCCATGACCCATGGATATCATATTACAATCATCGATACCCTATATATCCTAAAGTAATTTGGTGAGGTCATGAAACCTCCATGTTTTTATCCTTTAGAGACTATAACTCCAGCAATAATGGAGTGTCTATAGATGCGTACTTGTTCCTCAACTGCATCTTGATAAATGATATATTCTACCTTTCTTGATTTTCCTTTATAGAGGAGTAATATTGAAATCTATGAAAGAAAACGAGTCATAATATTTCACTACATTAGAAAAATTATTTTTTGGAGCATCAACCGTGTCTGGAATAACCAATTTAGGTTTCGTTGCAAGATGAAATAACTCCTTATCCAAAAATGATTGGCCAGATTTAGACCTGTAGAAGCATAACTTCAATTAGTTGTTATATAAGGATTTTAACATATTATTAAGTGAAATCTTAACCCATAAAAATTTTCTAAACCCTTCTCAGATAACAAATACAATAACCTATCCTTAAACACTACATATTCCCATGATATTGGACTAGAATTCAATTTATTTTCAAAAAGTTCTATTAGTTTTTAGTATTTTAAAAAATTAGGTCATAATTTATAACATATAAACCCATAAATTAAAAGGTTGAATATTCCACTTAGTAACCATTTTTTCCAAACTATGAATCATTTTAATCAAAGCATGTTTTCTTTTCATGACATATATTCACAGCTTTCAAAATGACTTCTTCTTTTCAGTTATGCACCATTTAACTTTGTGAAAAAATAAAAAATGTCAGAAATGGGAAAAATTATTTTGAACAAAAAAATAAATGATTTTATAATTCTATTGAAAAGTATAAAAACTCATAAAATAATTACCTTTACCACATTACTCTTTGAGCCTATTAGATAAATCATTTCGATATGAAAAACATAATCATTATGCTCAATGAAAAATTTTAAAACCCATATGAAGGATTGATAAAAACATATATGAAATATAGGATATAATTTTGATATCACCCTTATAAATGGAATATCCTTCATGGTTACACTTATAATGACCGTCAGAAAAATAAATATAATATCCATTATGATAACAATTGTATTAACCATCACAATATATAGCTTTAATATCAGAAGAAAACCCTAATAGATTAAATATGTCCATTTAACAAATGCATTGGAGATCTATAATGGTCTCACCATTTCGCAGTTTAACATGGAATCACCCATTTTCATAAAAAATAACTAAGAACCATTCCGAACTACATTAATTCTTCCACTATAAAAAATTATTTTCACCCAAAATAATATATTTTCTGATCATAATAGATCCATTTTCTTTAGAAACAATCGTTGAAAACTAAAATTTCTCAAAAAAACGGAAGGTGGGATTTTATTTAAATACAAAATGAATGATTATAAAGGAATGAAAATACAAAATGATAGTTATAGTGGTAGGAAAATTTAGAGTCATCGTATACGTTAAAATAAAACATTCTTTTTGTATTTTGTAAAGGGAGTAAAACCTTTTACTTTTGAAAAACATTGGAATACAATTAAAAGATAAATATAGTTAACTCAGTAAATATTTTCTTTCAATATAAAATATATATAAAAAATCTGAAAAAATGTTCACATAGATGAAAAAGTTAGTTTTAAGGGAATCATTAAAATATAATATTTAAAATAAATTCAATTTCCTCGAGACTGACTCTTCATGTACATTATTTATATTCACAAATAATAAAAATAGTTTAATTATTTATAGTTTTAAGATAAATTTTCATTTTTTCTATTCATTTTATATGACTGATTACCTTTTTATATACAATTACAGAAAAATATAAGTTTATGTCTGGCATTATGATGATATTCAGTAAAAAATTACGAAATGACATTGGTAGGTAGACTTTGGTAAAATATGTCATTATTACATAATATATAGAATATTAATAATGAAATAATTATTCTTTTATTCATCAATTATAATTTTAAAACCGAACACTAAATATGATTATGAATAAATAACTACTTTACAATCATAGATATGGTAGGCCATACATATTCAATAGCAATGTTTCCATTTTTCAACGATCATTATAGAAATAATGAATTATTTTTTCATTAATGAATTATAATAATATCATAAATAGCATATTAATTATTTAAATATACTTGTAAATATCATCTATGTGATTTGGCTATGACTAAAAAATTACATCACTTTATGGAGGTGGTAGTCTGCATGTACGTATGACTGACGTTATCATTTTTCTGTGAAGGTAATGGTATGATGGAAAATGAAATATTGTATATTTTTTAATAATGAAAAACTATTTAATATCATATATAAATATTAATTATATCATTTGAATAGTACTGATAGATGGTGAAGGATAACAAATCACATTAGCCCTCGAGGCAGTAGTCCCCCGCACACACGAAGTATGAATTCCTCTTCTATTTGATGAATTTTAGTGACTTATATAGGTTATTCCACTAAAATAATAACATATACATATTTAGAGTATAGTATGGATTTTTTATGTATTTATAATATTTAATTTATGTGGGAGAAGAATTAAAACTAAAATAGGTTATTAAAATAATAACCCATATTTGGAATGTCTCCTTTGATTAACACCTTAAGCCCTCTAAGGATGGTGTTTAATAAAAGACCAATATATTTATATGAAACATTATATAAAGGTATTTTGGGATATATTTACCTAACTGAATGTTTTTATATGTATGAATTATAGATAATGTGATATTCCCTTTTATATGACAGGGGAGGGGCACACTAAGAATTTCTCAAAAAAAATTTACAAATGTAAATTAATTTTCAATTAAAAAAATAAAAATTATTTATTTAAAACATAGGATGATTAATGGTCAAAATAATACTATTAAAAATTGACTATTTTTCTATATTTTTCTATGTTTAATTTTTTTGTTGTAAGGCTTTGTTAACCTATTTCAAACATTCTATGAAAAGACAGATTTTTTACTTTTTGGGTATTTGGATAATTACTATAAATTGAATATGATTGATATTATCAACCATATCCAAATAAATTTTCTAAATATATTATTTTTAGTGATTTTATATCATTTAAAAAATCTTATTTTTGGAAAATATCAATAATGTCAATTTGTTACACTATTCATTACATTGATTTTAATATCATTAATAAAACCAGTAATGTTATAAAAATATATATTTCAATACATCCCCAACATGTCACTCATCTTTAAAATTCATGGATGACAACAATTATTTTAAATTATATTTCTTTTAATATATTTTATATCATGTATTTTATTGTTCCATTATCTTTATCATTACTATGTTAGTGTTTTGTAAGAATTTAAGGTTCTTAAATTTCACTAAAAGTTTAAAAAAATCTATTATGAAAATAAATTCATTTATATTAAAATTAATATTTATAACCAAACATATCCTTGGTTTATCACCATGTTAGAAATATTATATTTATTAAAAAATAGAGTGTGGAATTTTGGAATTTTATTGAAATAAAATATTAAAGTGGTCATAATTCCATCCAAATGAAGAAAAGTTACATATTCACCCTGGGTATAATTATGGATGATATGTAATCACACCATAAAATTAAATCAATTATTAGGGTATTTTTATAATGCTTATCATTTTATTTTCAACATTAATTTCCCTATTTATCATTTTTTGTGGTTACAAAATTATTGAAGTTACTATTCCTATTAAACAAAAATAAAATTCAAATATTTAATAAATTTAGATCTCTTGATTCCAAATATTGAATAAATTTTTAAAAACTAAAAATAAATTATTGAATATATTTAAATTAAAATTAAATTGAATAATAGCGAGAAAAAATTAGTTCTTTTAAAAAATATCCTTTTTAAAAACAAATATTTAAAATAAACTAAACTAAAATTTAATTTTATAAAAAAAATTAAATTATTTCAAATAAAAAGCAAATAATTAAATTTGAAAACTAATCTAAAAGATAATTTGACTTTGTAAATACTAAAAATGAAAATACAATTTTCCAAATAAAGTATTTTTTATTATGCATTGAAAAACACTTTTCAAAAAATTTCATTAATTCATCCTATGAAAATAATGACATGCTGAATTCATAAATTAAATTCATTTTTACTTAAATTTTATAAAATTTATATTAATTATTAATTATTTTCACTCACAAAAATTATAGAAACCTATTTTTAAAGAAACCAAATTTTTGAAGAATAAAATGAAATTACAAATAAATTGAGTGATTAAATTTTATGAATTTATCAATAATTTTTATATTGACTAATAAATTTATAATTATTACATATATATTTTTTTCTATTAATACTGTCAAATTTAATATCTAGGTTATAATGATCCTATTTAAATAACAATCATTCTTGGTTTTTTAAGCTTGGTTTTTCATATTGTACACATTATCAAAAATAATAGAACTATTCTAAAATTATTTGGATACTATAATAATACATTTTTTCACTTTAAAAGAACAATAACCCAACAAATAAAATAATAAAAATAAACTCAAAATGAATAATTTTCACTAAGGGATCTAACAAGAAGTGTCTAATGTGTGTGAGTCTAAAATATAAATTTATAGAGGGCTTAATAAACTAGAATCCCTTATGGTCTTCCATGAGCACCAATCCCAGGATATCTCTCAGTGACTGGGTCAACATGTGTAATATGTTTTGGTCTTCCTCCAAAATTATATATCTACCACATGGATATCATATGGAATCTCTAATGATCTTCCACAGAAAGGCGCACACAGTCCCTTGAATAACACACACTCACACCCAAATACTATTCATTAGAAAAAATATTCATAACATAATTTCCATACATTAAAATAATTTCAATTTTCAATTTTTATAAATTATCAGTCCCATTAAGCTAAAATAACTTCATTAAGGTATTTAAATTTCTAAAACCACATTAGAAATCAATTTAAAACCATAAACCCTTTTTGTTCCATTTTATAAAAAATGTGGAGTGTACATAAGAAATCTCCCTTTGGAAATCCCACACTAAACCATAAATTACCAATACAATACAATGGATCAAATAATACATTCAATGAAAAAAATTAATATGTCATTAAAAAAAGAAAATATACCAATAATAATTAAAAGAGATTATGTATTTAAAGTTAATCGACATCAAATGAACTAGAATAGAGACACCTACATTTAACATGGACCCAAATCTGTTGCCACCGATAGTAGTTACATTATTTTGGAATAAGGGGTCCTCACACACCTAAAAATCAATAAAAAAACAAAAAACACATTAAAAAACGTTTATATTTCCAACCCAACGACTACAATTTCACACTTATTTTAGAATTTATGAATAAAGGAAGAGATGGGGAAAAATTTCAATAAATCATAATGAATTGTGATTACCTCAAGACTAAATGAATCATATCCAAGTAGAATACACAAATATAAAGAAATAGAATCCCCTATTATTGGGGCATGGGCTCCACACAAAATTGGAGATGAATGGGATGGACATTCATAAAATCCAAAATGGGAATTTTTCTAAAAAAAAGAAAAATATTAATAGATCGAGGAAAATCACATGATTTAGCCCACTTGCTAGAAAAACTATATTTCATCCATGCATAAGTTAATTACTCCAAAACAATTAGCCTAACAGTTTCCCTAAAAAGTTTCAAAATTTGAAAATACTTTCTTTTACTATGTAAAAGTGAACTATCATTGAAACCAGTAACATTTCACATTTAGATGCACTAATAGAAAAAAAAATGTTCCAACCATGTTATAATTATTATTTTATAAAAAAATCCATTTTATAACCCCCAACACATGGAAAAAATCATAAAGAAAATAAAATATAAATAATGGCTAAAAAATTCACATACTAGTGACCCAATGAGAACCACAAACATCCCAACCATGAAACATTCTATCTTCAGAATGTCCTCAAAATTTTTGAAAATAAAAACAGTTGAGGAAACTACTCCCTCACTAAAACATCCCACTCTCATTTCTCATCGATGTATTCACAATGAATCCAAAATATAGACAATTTTGCATTAGAATTACCACAAATCACCTTTTTTTAGTTATCCACGATATGAATAGGCTATATCACATTGGTGGAATCCAAATCAAACTCCATATAATACCACTATAACAAATTAGATGAGTTTGGATGATATCTATTTAACTAGAAAAAATGAATGATTTCATGGATTGAGATCATCAATGGTGAAACTATAATATATAGGCTACCTTTCAAAGATGTTCAATAACTGAAAATAGCAAGATATAATAAACCACTAACATTCTATGATTTTCAAAGGTATGTGGTATCACCCCTAGTTTAAGGTACACACCCATTTATTTAGGTATTTTATGTATATATAATGATTGAGTAGTGTTTTGGGAGGATTTCAGAGTGGTTTTCATGGTTTTATTATATTTATGGATGTGCACGGTTTTAGAACAGCTTGTAAAAACTGTGACCCCATCTAGAAAATAGTGTGGCTTGTGGAAGGGGGAAAATAGTTCTCTATGGTTGGATCAGAGTTTTGAAACCCTGTGTGAATATCAAGGGGAAATGTGTATTTTTAGATAGAGGGTAAAAGAACAACGGGGACATGATTTTTTCTAGTTGTGTGAGTTAACTGTGGGATGAGTTATCTTAAGGTAGTAACAATGTATGTTTAGAACATGTTCTGCCAAATTGGGTGGCCTAACCAAGCGGTGAACATGTGGTCATCCATAAAAAGTTGATATAATAGGAATAAGACCATTAGGAAGATGTGTTTCCCCTAATACTCCCAAGAATATAATTCCTTTTTCTCATAAGGCATGAGAGACGACCCCATTTAGTTTGAGAGATATCCATAGGTGAATCAACGTAAATTGGAGGCCCAAATTCATCGGTATGAGCATGCTCTTCTCCACATTCCCAGTTAATTTGTTTTTCTCTCCCTAGAAACCATACCTGGAATCTATCATGGATATATAAATTTTTTATGAATTTTTTGAGGATGATATCTTGTTGTATATAGTGATGGTAACATTATTTTAGATTGGATATTGAAGTATTGTTGTGTTTTTCTTCATTTTATCTAATGTTCCTGAGGTATGTGGCTTCTCTATCGACTCCTCATGCCTTACAACCTAAAGTCTTAGTTTCTATTAAATGATTTTCATGAAATAATAATGAAACCCTTGTGTCATTCTTGATTGAATCCAATTTAGTTCTCGTTTATAAAGTTTTATAAATTAGATGGTTTGTGGAGAATGTTCTTGAATGACCACTTTAAGATTTTGATTATTAAAATATGTATTTTTTTTATAAATAAAAAATGTATTTCAATAGTTTTAAAATACTAAAATTTTTTATAGGGAATGGATTTTCTTGGAATTTGGAATACATTGTTGTTGTGGTTTCATTTTCATTATATGTGACCATGTGAAAGGGGAATGTTCCAATGGGACACATGGTACTGCTCATCTTTTGATGACATGGTTTATCGGTAAGAGACTGCTTATGTGAATGGAATTTTCTCCTCGGTATTCAAGAGTGAAATAATAAGTATTAGGATCCTTTTTTTACATTGTGATGTTTTTTTATCCAATCATTATAAAGGTGACATTAAAATAGATGTTTCAAATTTTTTTTTAATAAACTTAACATCTAAAAAACAATTAAAAATACAATTAAAGGCCCAATTAAATATTGGTTTTAAAAAATATGATGTCAAAAATAGTTTTCTATGCCCGGTTTTATAAAAACCAATTTCCAAAACCAATAATTATATATTTGGAATCAGTTTCTATAAAAACTGACTTATAAACTATTTATTGGTATCTCTTATGTGTCTGTTTTTGTGAAAATTGATGCTAAAATATGACCTTTGGCCATGTTTTGGAATCTATTTATCTAATAACTGATTCCAAAACTCAATCTTCGGAATTGGTTTTCATATAAACAGATTTTGAAACTCAGTCTATGGTGGTCTTCAACATCAATTTACATATAAACTGACTTCGAAACTCGATCTCAGAAGGTCTTCATCATCTGTTTTCATATAAACAACCCCCGAAACTCGGTCTCTTGTGGTCTTTAGTGTTGGTTTTATATAAACCGACACTAAATATCAGAACCGAAACTGAAGGCTAACCTTTTACAAGGTACCCTTGACGGTTATAAATATACCAACAAAAAAAAATTATATTCTGTTTTTGTGTGTCAGTTTTATTAAAAAGCGTCAATTAAATAACATCATCATTGATTCAATATCAGTTTGTAAAAAACAAACTTTTAAATTTTTTACTTTTTTAAAAATTAATTTTACTCATAAATATCCCATAATATAAAAACCCATAAAAATAATGTACATAGCATATAAAATAATTTTTCTTTCTAAAACACAGAGAACAATACATTAGTATATAAAATAACCTGCATGAAACATCCCCATGCTATCCTTTATCACACCATCAACTATAGTAACATTACCGACAACAAAAACATATAGATACTCATCAACTATATAATGAAAAAAACTATAATTCAACTCTCACATGTAAATATATAATTATATATATATATTTACAACTACAAATGTTTCTCATGAATCAAATATTTTATTTTTGGATACCATATTGTCTTAAAAAATGATTTAGAAATGGGAAAATATGGTACCAAAAACCAAAATATATATTGGAGAATTGATGAAGTGAAATAATATATTCAATAAATTTATTTTTATCTTATATATATAGTTTCCTATATGATATAAGTATTTTCCAACTAATTTTAAAAACAAAATTTTCAAAAATGGTCGATTAAAATGTTAGGAAAATATTATAAGTGTTTATGAGTAATTTGATCTTGAAAAATGATAACATAAGTTGTTGGATGATAGAGCTAACCAAAACCATAATGTGTAAGTTTTCAACGTCACATGTTTGATAAAAACAAACATGTATTTTAATCAATAAGATGTTTTTTTGGTTTTGAAGTGGATGGATGATATAGGGATTTAAAGACATAGTTTTTTTATATAGTGTTGGAGAATATATTTCTTATTATACCATGGGAATAAACTAGAATATGTTGTATAACGTGATAGAAAAATAATACATTATTTTATGCTCGGAAACATGTGTTACTTGTGTTTAAAAGACCAGTTTTTAGTGTATATATTCTACAATTATAATTTATTTCCATGTGTTTAATAATACCACTATGTTTAATTGAGACATACTTAAAACATCTAAATCATATAAATAAAACATAATATACCAAAATTAATTGAAAAAGTGTGTGATTTCTCATTTTTAAAACATTTATTAATTGATACATATATGAAAATTTCACATCTTCTATAGTGTGTATATTTTTTAAATAAATCAATAACGCTTAATATTGTATATAACCTTATAAAAATAAATAGAATAAACCAACTAAAAGAAGAAAATCATTTTTCTAAATACACCTTTGTTATCATTAATTAACATAGAAATACTTGATAATTTAAAACACAATCATACTTATAAATTAGGTTATAGAAAAACTGTGAAGATGGGTAAGTTATTCATTAATATATAAATTAGTGTCACTCAAAAACTATAATAATAATGAATTTTATTAGATTAAAAAATTAGAATATTTTTCTATATAACCAAAAAAAATTAATATAACTAACCTGATCAAATTTATTTTTTACCACTTCCAATTATCTCATACATTAATCTTAATACATAATAACCTCATTCCATACATCCTTTTTGATGATAAAAATGTATTTATATAAAATTATAATGAAAATAAAAACAAACCGAAATATTTATAAATCAAAATCCAAATATTCACTTATCTAGAAAATAATATACCTTCACTTCCACATAATTGATTGGATATGAATAAATTTTTGAAAGCATCTCTATGTTAATGTTTTCCATGACTTGAATTTTCATATATATATATAAACCTTATCAATAGACAATAAATAACATATAGAAAGTATTAAAAAAAAATTCTATTAATTTTATAAATTTTTTATAAACATTACCTAATAAAGAGAAAAACCAATGTAATTTACATTAATTTGTGAGGAATAAACCTAACATCTAATGAAATTTGTTGTATAAAAAGTTCACAATCACAGAAATTATAATGAATATTAGTTCATAATTATCATATTGTTCTTACCCATCATGGAATGGAATGAACCAGTACCCAATCTATATATTTGAGAATCAAGCACATATATATATGAAACTCTAGCAGTATTTTTCACATATTTCAAAACTGTTGAAATGAATTTTGGATATATAAGACCTAAAACTCAAATGGTCTCATTTTGAAAAATAATAGTGTTTAGGTACCTAATTAAATAAGTAATATAGTAAGTCACATGAAATAAACTTTATTTAAATAAAGAAAGGAAAACTGAAACCAAAATTAACTTAGATAAAAAAACTAAAACACAAGCACACTAATATCATAAAAAAAATAAGATCTATGATATATTTTATTGATTATTCTCTTGGGATAGAATCATAAAAATATATCTTATGTCATCTAAAACTCATAAATATAATCAAATTAAGATAATTCCTGAGTATATCATTGTATCCCATTAAAAACATCAAATGTATTTGATGTTGTAAATTCCAGAATAGATATATGTTTCTTTTATACCAATTAATTTTATTTTAGATAGTATTATTTAAAATAAATTTCTAACAACACTATAACATATTTTTAATCAAGTATAAATAATTATTACAAAAACAACACATACATCGTTTGTCGGATAATGGATAATTCTCACAATCCATAGAAAAAAAATCACTGATCCAATCTCCTACTCTGGTAACATCCTCAGTAGGCAACAAAAGATAACTATTTGGATCAATAATACCATTTATTGATTTTATTTCATGACCCATCTACATAGTCTAGTGATGTAAAAAATCCACATAAACATGTATGAATCCATATGCTATAATACATACAAGAGTATCTCCAATATAAAACTCACATTATGAGGTTGAGTCTGAATATGGAGGTCGAGGATCTGTATAGGAAGGCTAGGTAGTATAGGTAGGCTAGGATGGTTAGACAGGTTGCAATAGCTGGTAAGGCTCGATAGACTATGTTTGATTGGAAGGCATGGTCAGGTGGGAAATCTCTGATGGTTGTACATGATATGAATATATCGTCATTTATTCAAACATAGCCTTAAAAACTGATTGAATTTGAGATCTCATGGATTGTTTTGGGTCATCCAGCTCATCTGTTATGGAATATATTCTTGGGTCTATTCATTTCTTATTATAATGACAAAAAAAATTCTAATATTGACACCATCCTCGTATCCTCTTAGATAGTCTGGGTGTTCTGGTTATCCTAATGTGGTAGCTAGGATTTCCATCATTCCCTCATGGATAAAATCCCTATCCATATCTTTCTCGTGAAGTTCATCCTAAAATGAAAATTTAGAATGATATATTAGTGTTTTTAATTTTAAAAATACTTTTATTCATTGAATATAAAAAACCATTTATTACAATTCTCTATTCTAATTCCATATATTTGACCAGAAGTGAATATTTATTTTTATTTATTTTTGTTATTTTCAAATTTTCATGTTGAGTGGGAGGAGATGGAGGACTAAACTAGACATATTTTTAACCACTACTTGATTGAACTCTTAATGCATCAAACATTTTTTCAATAATTTGGTCATCTAATAAATGATACTATTCAAGTGATACTATATGAGGCTATATATTATGCAACTGGATCTCTTGATGAGATCTCCTAGAAGCTTGTTACATAAAAATAAATGTATTAGTAATAAAATAATATATAATAAATTTCACAATATATAATAATTATCTTACCATAAATGCTTCATCATATTAGCTGGTGTAAAATTTCTTCCATGTATCTATATCTAAAAAATCAAATGTGATACATGGGTTTTCATTCTGACACCTTACAAAACATAATTGTTTTTTCAATTTTGAGTTAAAATATCTCCATTAAACTACCTCCAAAAATTTGAATCTTTTATGAATTTATTTATTTTATTTCATAAAATAATATCATCATTAATATAATAAATTATATATTTGTCAAATAAAATATATAATATTTTTAAAATGAGATAAACATAAATAAATAAAGATATTTTACCATTACAAACTCCCACAACTATTCTCTAGAAATCTTGTTGATGTAATTACAATGATGATATAAAATTATAATCCTACAACGACATTGTATGGAAATATAACTGGAAAATTTCATTCTATTTGGACTAGTTGGGTTTTTATTTTCACCAATGATAATATATAATATATGGTCTTCACAAGAAATGTACTTTTTTTTGTAAAATGTGTAATCTCATGTTTACCAACTCTAGAAATAAAATCTTTATTAGAGTAATGAAAAGACTCCTCCATTAGAGGAACATCAATAGTCCTTCAATTTTTTTAAAAAATTATATGTTTATTTCATGAAAATAATAAATAATAAAATATTTAATAAAAAAATACCTTTCTAAGAGTTACTATTCATTCGTATCTATAATTGAAATAGGAGAATTTATTGATATTATGGGTATATTCATATTTTTATAAAAGATAATTTTTAAACAAATTAAGAACACAAATATGTATGTAAAAAAATATTGCCACACATAATTAAGTTTAGAATAATAATAATTATTTTATTATTAATAAAGATAAAATATGTGAGCTATACTATTATATATAAACTATGATTATCAAATTATAGAAGAATTTATAAATTTAAATATCACATTCACTAGAAAGTGTTTTTATATGAGTAAATTTTACCAAAACATTATTATATACCTTAGTTGTTGTAATAAAAAATATTTCATAATAAATGTCTAATATAAAATTTAACATAAAAATCATATAATTAAACCAACATATATAATTATACATCCAATAATTAAAAAAAATATTTTTAACCAATGTAATTATTAAAAGATAAATAAAATATAAATATTTACCATAATAATTATGAGATTAATTTAGTGTTTTCGCATATCCATTCAACAAGATCATAACATATAGTATGGACCACATCGTCATTATAGTCATTGTGATCATCTAAAAGTTTCACCATAGATGAATAAGCCTCATATAAATCCATAATATCATCTTCAACCTCATCACCAAAATGATTTCATTTCCCTTAAACAATGATATACCAATGATTACTTAATGAGTCAATGAAATAAAATATTTTCCTTGTATCTATTTCTATGATTTATGGTTCCTCTTCGCTACTAAATCTTTTCAAATCAACCTGTGTAAACCCATATTCAACATGTTTCACACTACTACAAATATCAACACATTTTTACTGAAATATTGTGGCTTGAAATTTAGTATAATGAATTTCTAATACATCCTAAAGAATTAAAAAATATTATATTGTTCTAGATATTTGGATTTTATCTTTTTGACATGAAAAATGAATGGCTTTAGTGACGACCATTAACCCACTTTTTTGAATGGCACTATTATCACCCTATTTTATCGTGTAAAACGTATATCAATTAATATAAAAAGTAGAAAATTTGGTTACATTATGTGACAACCCCCTACTAACCATTTCAATATTATTGATAATTGTATATATGTGATGACTTTCTCTATATATCATGAATCAAAAGAAGTTTTATGCTCAATAATAATCCATTTTTTGTTTTTTTTCACATATATTACCATTAAATCAGTCATATGTGATGATATATATCATTGAACCCCATCAGTGTTGTTAAGAATTTGTAAATGTGTCGGCATCACATTATCACGTCAAATGAAAATTACCTTTTATCCACGAATCCCTCTACCTTCACTATCAACTATCATATGTTGAGATATATGAAGACCAACATGATCCATGTCAAATAAATTATCAGTAAAAAACTCAATTACCTATTGTGATATATGTTTTTTAACAATAGATACATATTGTCAACGAGGTTTATTAATATATCCCTTCAATATTTTCATGTCTCTTTCAAAAGGATACATCCAATGTAAACAAACATTCCCACATATTCATATATCAGGAACTAGATGAATCACTAAATGTAGAATTATTTAATAACATTCATGTGGTAAATATATTTCTACTTGAAATAGATTAATAGTAGAATTATTCTCCAACACATCAAATAAATTTGGGTCGAATAATTTTCTATAAGTGTATTTCAAAAAATTACATAACCTGGTGATATTCATTCTAATATATCTTGGAAATATAACACACTATGAGACTAGTATCAGTTATTGCATCAATACATGATAGTCATGAGATCTCATACCAATTAATTTATAATCATTAAATAACACCAAATTATTCACATTTTAAGAATATACATTGGGTACTTTAGTACCATGTAAACACTGATAAAAATTTATCTTCTCACTCTTGATTAAAGTGTGACAAGACATAGGTAATTATATTATATTTCCATTCATAGTGGGAGGTACCTCCAAATATTTTCCTTTGGTTATCAATTTTATCTAGCTTTTAATCTATTTTCTTTCTATCCATTTACGTGTAAAAAATTTCCAATCAAACTACCACATAATATTTTCAACTTTCATAATATCAATGTAATTATTTATCTATAAAAATATACATTAAGGTAGTTTAACAAAATTAGAATATTCATTCCATATATTTTTAGATGACTAGATCATCATTTCATTCCAAATGTTATATCAATATTTTTCACCCACTCGTATTATTCTTCAATTGAAAATGTTTTTGTGCGAAGATTATATTATGTTAAATCATTAAGTGGTTTTTTACTCTATGATATCGATGATCAATTTTCAAAAATATTCAATGTCCTATGTACACTACCATTCTTCCTTTCTGAAATTGATAGTTTGAAGTATCTTCATCACAAATTGGCTATGATTTATGTACCATAACACTATATATATAAGTTTCTATATACAGGGAGGTATTTTATAATAGATATTATTGTAATACAAAAAAGAAAATAATCTTTCTAGTATGCATGAAGAATGGAAACAAATTTCTCTAATAAGAGTTTCAAATAATCAACCAATGGTGGAAGATACACATAAATATCATTCCTTTCATATTTTCATCGAGAAATCATCAAGATCATCATAAAATATTTTTTCATCATACATATATTTGGAAACAAGTTTTAAACTACCACCAAAATAAGCCATGAACAATGTTGCCTACTTAGGGTCCGATATGGTTTCATTCCATCTATGTATAGTCCGATTCTGAGACTTCTAACTTTACATCCAAAATCCTGACACTATTTATCAATTATTTTCCATTGTGATGAATCAGTAGGGTGACGTAAGCTACCATTAGAGTTGTGCTCGTCCATTTGTCATCTTGGAATTTTTTCATCAATTGAATTTTCAAATAGATGTTTCAAATGATGAATTAATTAAAGGTAGATAATTTATGTATTTGGAGGTTTTATTTTTGTACATGAGAAGGAATTAGTGTTTAAATATTGGAATTAATGGAAAGGATTACTTGAGGGTTCAAAATTAATTTAGAGGGATGTCAAATTTAAGTACCTGAGAATGAATTATAGTCGAATTTTACATCCATATTATAGGTTGATGTCCAAAATTGAGGATATTTAGATAAGTATTCATATTATATTCTATACAATATACAATAACTGAGGTAATCATGAATATTTTAATACCGAAATACCATTTTTTCTAATATTTTATTTTCCTCAAAATTTGAATTTGGTAGCCCATTTCCCACTTGATGTAGCTCTTTTAAAAATTTATGAAAGTAAGACAAAATTTTATCACTCCACCCATTTATTGATTTCAAGTTAACTAATACATTACTACAGATAAAACTATATATGTAGTGTAACATAAGAATAAAGGATTCTCATACTCTCTATACAGTCTTTTAATATTTTACATTTTTTTGTTGGTTTCAAAACCTACATCATAAAATATTTATTCAATATTACTGTTTATCTAATTATAAATATTATCATCAACCTTAGATGTTGAATTTTCCATTAATTCATCATTATAGAAATAATTCGTACAAGTATGGATAATTCTATAGAAAATTAGAAGATCCATTATTTCTCATTAATTTAATATTCTAAAAATCAAACACATCATACGTGAAAAAATACTTCGTTTGAATATTTTGTTTTGAAATTTCCAAGAAATCATCTAACCCATTTTTATATTGATTAGTGGTTCTTCATAATATTATATAATTATGATTCACAGAATACCAAAGATAAAAATATAAAAGGTGAGAATATTAAAACATATAAACATTTAAATATATATATATATATATATTGAAAATTTTTAAACAAAAGAACATATAATCAAAATGATTTTTGATCAGGTGGAAAATATCATTTTTTTAGGAATAGAAAAAAAATTACCCATGATATTTAATTTATTTAAATAATTAATTATAAACTATTCTTGATGACCCATGTAAATGAATAAAATACTTTTCTTATGTTTAGATATATATTTTTTAAATGAACATCATATAACATCACATATTTTCTCCTTAGATATTTCAATATAGAGATCAATATTCATCATTAGTTAATGTAGAACAAAGAACATTGAACTAAAATATTTTATTAATACATTCATGACTGTATTGAGAAATGTGTTAACTACTCTGACATTTTTTATAGTTTATCTCTAAGGAATATTTAGGTTAAAGGAGTTTTGAAAGTGTTTTTTATAATAGTGTGCCAATAATTTTTATGGATAAAATGATATTTTTAATTATTATTCTTATTTAAACCCCCCATATCCACTAAAAATATTCCAAAATATTTTGATGATTATTCAGTAATAATGTTATAGGTTCTTTGTTTTATCAATTTCTCTAATCAATGGTTAATATTTTTAGAACATAAAGATGACTGAAAGTGTAGGTACACCATTTATTGGGGTTTTAAGATTTGAGGACCTACTATTCATTATAGTTTGCGGATGTTGATATAATTTTTGAATAGGTTTATTTTTTAGTTGTTAATGTTTTTATAACACATTTACAATATATAAATCATATTCAAAATATTGTCAATTATAAATGTTTTATTGTGGTATATTTCACTTAAGAGATTATTGTTATTGGTAAGGGTATTGAATTGATAAATAGATAATGGATATATATTTTTATAGAAACATGGAATGATTTTGAAACTGTAATTTTTTCACCACACTGTAAAAGTAATTTGTAGGAAACTTTTATTAATATAACATATTAAATACCATAGTGAATTTTCTCTTTTATTGGGAATGAAGACATAATAATATTGTGGTTTTATGATGAAAATGTTCCAATTTAGGTAATATTATATAATTAGGAGTTTATACCATGTTCATGTCCATATGGATTCATTGTTTTATAAAAATATCATATCTCTGTGTGTTCGTTACTTAGCCAAAAAATTTCAATTATGTGTAATGCATATTTAAGAAAGAAATAAACATTTATTGAGGGATTAATATTATTGGTTATCATTATCGTCCAATAACTGAATGAAAAAATGTGAGGTATTATGTCCTAAACATTTATTGAATTGTAATAATTATATTATTAAAAATATGAGTCTATATCTTCTCGATGTTTTTCAGGAGGATCAAGAAATGTATAGTTTTATTATAATAAAAAATTAAAAGGACCATAGCTACTAATTTATACTAATATAAGTACATAATTTTAGAAAATTTCATTTCATAATTTCTTCAAATATAAAATTTATAAATTTACTAAAACATTACGAAAAAACAAACAATTAGCCATCAATTCCATACAAAAACATAATTTATAACGAATAGATATAGAATATATCTTTAAAAGAAATTAAAAACATACAAAATTTGGAGTTGGAAAATTATAATTGATCATGAATATAGAGTTACTCCTATGAATTAGTTGGAAGGATGAACTCTACAAGAATGAATAAAAATGGTTTCAAAAAACAAACAAGAATGGAGAACTAATGATTCAATGAACCTCAGTGCCACTCGAACTGAATAGGGTTACCGAGGACAAAATATTTTCTATAATTGAGAACGAGTAAATCAAGATGAAGTATCGATGGCCAATGACTGTGAGAATATGAATAAAATTAAATCAATATAATTATAGTAGAATTCACAGACCATCGTGGAGCAGTTAGAGGTTTCCTAGGTCCAGAACTGAATATCTATTCCAAAACACGAATGAGGGTTTCAAATTTTATTTTTATATATGTGTTTTAATGTCATTTTGTTACAAAAAAAGATGTTAAAAATTTCTATAAAAATGTTTTTTGCATCATATTTTCAATTAAAATATTCTAAAATCCAATTTTTCTAATTGGTTTTTATAAACACCAATGTGGAAATATTTTATTTATTTTTTTATATTGGGTTTTTTTATAAAATTACATGAAAACACCGGATTATATATATTTTAGTGTTGTTTATTCCTGAAACCGATGGAAAAGAATTATAATATAATCATTTTTTTGAATAGGTTGTTATAAAAACCTATAGAACAAATTTTACCAAAATATATGTATCCTCTGTTTTAATAATAACTAACAAAGTAAAGTTTATGTAAAACCCATGGCATAGGTTTGTTGGGAACTAACATCATACATTAAACCTTGAAACATATATTTCTACTAGTGATGCATGGTGTGTGTGTGTGTTGATATGTAGTAATGGGTATTCCAAATTAATAGAGAAATGATTTAAATGTTTTGTTTTGTTTCATTACATGGAATCCAATTTTATTTTTGATATAAGCTATTTTCCAATTGTTTCTTTATTGTTTTATGTAAATGTGCTAAAATTTTTATTCCTAGTGATGTGAGTTGTGAAAGCATTGGGAAATCCTACTCAGTTTAGACTCACCCCCTTCTTGGGAATTGTTCTAAATTTATAGATTTTATATATTGAGACTCAGAAAATGGAATCATATCATAGTTCTTTAGTGGTGGTTCTTGATTCCATGATAATTAATTATTTATTTGGATCATGGATTATTTTGTGAGTTTATGGGATAATGTCACTTTGGTGTCTTTGAGATTTTTTGGCCCCTTTGGTTTCCTTTGAGTTTCTATTTTGGTTTCATCTTATACTGTGATATGGTTATTATTTTTGTTAGGTTTCATTATATTCTATAATCACGTATCATATAGACGATTAGTTTCTTTTCCTATTTTAGTTTGGATGATTTATAATTAATGGAAATTTTACCCCCAATGTTATTGAAGCTATTAGAATTTATTAGTATTATTTGGTGTCTTGGGGATTCCACCTAAGTTCGAGTAACACCACTACCACTTTTCTATCCAATTGGAGAGGGGAAGGATGTTACAAATGGAATCAGACATCCTCAATCCAAATTTATTTTTTTGATAAATAATATCAGATTCATTTGGTCCATATATCATTTTGGGGAAATTGTATTACCATAGTTCAATCCTTGACATAGGAAATGGTGTCAGTTTTTTTGATCATGGAGTTTGAAATTATGTTAGTATGTATCATGGAATGGGTTTAAGGAGTATAATTGTCAAAACATGAAATATAGATCCCAAAAAAATGTATCTATCATCATAATGTTTAACTTTACGTAATCTGGTAGTTTTGGTACTTGAGTGTTTTAGGAAAATTCATTGTGGGATGACACGTCATCAAAAAGGGTTTAGCTGATGAGTTTCCCATGACATGCATAAATAGTAATAATTCCAAATATGAGAAAATTATTCATTATGAGACAACTGTTTATAAAATAGGTTTTTTTAAAATACATAAAATGGTCTATTTTTAATTCTTTATGGTTGTAATTTTTGAAAATGGTTAAAATGTTGATAATGGTTGAATTTTGGGAAGTTGTGTTTTGATATGTATGGATATGGTAAGTTGAAATTACTATGAAATAAATATCTAAGGAGTGGGACTAAAAATTTATTTTTTCTTTTTATAGTAAATGGTACCATGTAGGCATCATAGTATCGAACTTGAAGAGGCTACTAAAAATGTGGTATCACCTGAGCCACACATGTACAATAGGAGTTTCAAATCATTTTCCAGGATTTTATTACTATAGATAAGGGTAATAAGAATGATGAATAGTAGAAAGTCAACCATTAAGTGTAATTATAAAAAAATAATTCACCAGACTTTTGGGGGGATTCCGTGGAAGAAAATATAGATGTATGGTTGAATATTTGAATCAAATCGTTGAGTTCATTGGTACACCACCATAGATGAATTTAAAGTATGCAACGTATTTTCTTGAATATTTAGCATGAAAATTGTGAAAATTATATGGTCATGCTAAATTGGATCTAGTCCAAGAATCATAGGATTTTTAGGAATTATTTTATAATATATTTTATCCTCACACATATCATATTTCTAGAATATTGGGATTTTTAGTTTGAAGCAACTGTATTTCTCGGTGACAGATTATGCATCTAAATTTATTAATTTAGTACTCCTTTCCCTGAATGTTATTGTATGTGCATCCAAGGAACAAATTTTGGACTGAGGGTCGGAACCATAAATTCAATAAAATATTTTTTTCTCTATATTAAAATGTATATTGAAATTGTCAATAGAGAAATGGTGGAAGAAAAGTACATATGAGTACACATTTTTGTAGGACACCTGTTTATTCCTATGGGAATAAGTGGGAAGTCCAATGTTATAAATATGAGGAGTAGAGAAAAATATTCCCAATGGGGTAGTGTATGTTATAATTTTAACATGGGATTTTTTAATATTCCTCCTCAATATAAGTGTACGATATGATGTTTTATGTGTGGTTCGTTTGAGTATATAAAGAGATATTCCATGAAACCACCTAGAACATTTCACAATTGAAATCTGATGGGAGATATTCAATGCTATTATTGCATTTCTCTAAGAGAAAGTTCAAGAGACATATCTCATGATTCTTAGAAATCATATTATTTTATGGGATGAGTACAAGATAATAATATCATCATTATAATAGAGAAATATATGGAGATTCTAGGAGAACCATGAATCCACAATGAGTTAAACACCAACACGGTAATAAATGGAAAATTACAGTGTGTATGAATTTTTTTGGACCACAAAAAATGGTCATTAACAATTCATAGGGTCATTATATGATGATAGGTAACATCATCAATTCTGATATTACAGTTCTCCAAAGTCAGGTTCTGGAGACATATCTCAAGAATCACATGAATCATATGTTTTAATGAGGAAAGTGTAGCATAATAAATCTCTTCATCAGAATAGAGCGATCCAATGTGATTATAGGAACACCATGAGTCGTCAATTGGGGAAACCTCTACAATTTAACAAATAGAAAAGTGAAGTGAGTAAGAAATTAGATGGATCTAGGAAAATGGTTGTGGATGGTCATTATGGTCCTTCGATGATGAGAGGTATGACTCTTTGGAATTATACCCTTAGGAAGGTTTTCTATATGGGGTTTTCCCACTCACATATTTCTTCTCATTTTATTTATAATATGGTTTTTTCATGTTAAAATGATACCTTCTTTATTAAAACTACAAACTCCTCTATTACAAAGTGAGTATGGAGCCAATATATATAAATAATATTCCATTAATATTGATGGGGATAAATTTCTTTTGGGTTTTTATATGCTTGAAAAGGATGTATTTGAATTGATTTTGGGTATGGATTTGTTTAAATAATTAAAGGTCCATATCGACTATTATTCCAAAAAATATATTACATATTTTCATGGTGTTTTACATTACTTTAGAAGAGATTGAGGTATAACGACTAGTAAATAATAAAATTTGGCACTGGTGGTTAAAAAAATTTCTTATCAGTTGGAAGTGAATACCTTGAAATTTTTGGATAATATTGAGATTGGAGATTTTCCAACAATCGTTGATCAATTTACAAACAGTTTAGATGAAAATTTCCCTGGGTTTCCACAAAAAAAAGATGTGGAGTTTATGATTGATCTCTTACCAGGAACAAGTCCTTTCCCACATATATATTATTATATGGAACCAACTGAATTGAGGTAATTGAATGTTTTGTTGGATGATTAGGAATATAAAGGGTCCATTTGACCATGTTTATCTCTGTGGGATGCACCAGTTCTATCTGTGAAGATGGTGGATGATACAATTATACTTTATATGGATTATCATAAAATCATCTATGTTATGATAAATAATAAATATATTATTATATTAATCTATGATCTATTTGTTAAATTAAGGGATACTAACTGTTCTTTAAAATTTACATACATTTGGGATATCACCTATTATGACTTTTGAAGGATGGTATTCCAAAGATAGGTTTCTGATGCAGATATTTCCATTATGAATAATAAATTGTTCCTTTTGGTGTTGTGAATTCACCATCCATCTTTTTGTAAATGATGAATCCAATATTTAAGTAATACCTAGATTCAAATGTGGGTTTTTTATGAAATACTTGTGTATTGAATGAAAAAATAATATCATGATTAACACTTTATGATAGTGTTGGGTATCTTGAAGAAACATCATATGAATGTTATATCATAAATATCTGATTTATGGATAAAATAGTTAAATTTATATGGGTATGTAATTCCTAAAAAAGTGTTTTTACAGATCTAGAAAATATAGAGGATGATATATCTTGGCAACTACCCAAATATTTGTGTGTGATACATAGTTTCTTTAGATTAATAGGATAATAAAGATGTTTTATATGTGCTTTTTCATGTTTTTCATCACCAAGGTTTGATTTTATGAGGAAAGGAGTTCCTTTACAGTGGAATAAAAAATGTTAGAAATAAATTCCAGAACATACGGTAATAATTACATCATCACCTATCCTCACATGTACAATGTCTGGATAGGGCTCCGTAGTCTATTGTGATGCATCAAGATATGGGTTGAGAGGTGTTCTCATGAAGGGAAGTCATGTTTTTTCTTATTACACATAGAAGTTAGTGTTACATGAGAAGAAATACCCAAATAATGATTTGGAATTTGATATTGTGGTCTCTTCATTATAAACATGGAATAATTAAATCTATTCCAAGAAATTCATAGTGTTTACATATCATAATTTTACGAAACACATTTTCTTAGAAGGAGATTTGAATTTAAGGCAGTGTAAATGGACAATGTATTTAAGGATGTTTTTATTTGACATGACCATTACAATGGGTTAAGGGAACTATATAGAGGATTAATTGGCCAGTAATTCATATATTCATTTGGAGAGAGAGGAATCAGAAAACTAATAAAAAATTTCATTCATAAAAGATACCCATCTAAAATTCTCAAAACTAGGTAGAGTTTCAATTTTCAATCCATATTATTTGTTCATAATTTTGTTGAATAATAATAAAAATTTCATATATCTGATCATGATTGTGAGACTATCAGTGTAGATACCCAAATATTTACATACATGGAAATTACATTACTTTTTCAAAATACGTAATACATAACAAAAACAGACACCCAAGGAATGTAATAGTTTAGTGTCTTTGGAAACTCGAAACCTAATCTTCTAATCATGGTGAAAGATGTTCAACATCTCCCATAATGATATTCACCTTTTGTTTTCTTACCTAAAACCTTTCTTTATATCCTGGGGAAAAGAAAACATATAAAGGGTGATCTAAAATTCTCAGTATGGGTATTCAAGGAGAAAATAAAAAAACCATATACATTTGAACTTAAAAAAACATGAACATAATGTTTAAACATCACAATCTTGAGTTGTGAAATAAATCATGGGAGTACGTAAGGAATAGATCATAAAGGAACATTAATCATGGTAAAATAGCATGGGAATAAAACCTAGAATTGTGGAAAACCATTTATCACATGATATGATTTCCAAAGTAGCCAAGGCATTGCTACCAAGACCATCATAGTGGTCAAAGTCCAATACTGAACCAGGTTTACATGCTTTTCCATACCTATATTACTGAACCAGATTCACTTACCATTCCATCCATGTCTATATCATGAGATATAAATCTTTACCCAATTCATTAGTTAGAGATATAGGTCCCACCCATCTCATATTGAAATCATTCTTACGTGTGCCACAAAACAATCATAAATCATTCATCACAAACCAAAGAATAAAATGGGTTCTATAAACATCATCCCATCATGACATAATCGATATAAAACAAATGGATATAATTTAATCATAACATAAATCAAACCATGTAAATAATAGAGACATTATACTAGAAACATAAACATGATAAATAATTTCATCTTAGATGGAAAATAGTTTTGATAAAACACTTGAAATGAATTCTTAAGGAAAATATCCTTTCTTCTTCAAGATAATTTTATTTTCACAAAATGCCATGAAATTTTAAAAGAAATGGATTTTATTGAAAATAATCATGAAATATTTTAGAGTAAGATTCATGAAGAAAAGGCGTTATGAAACCGTAAAAATCCATTCTTTCCATATAAGTTAAAAAAACATTCTTCCCGTACTTCGGCTGGAAAAGTCAAAAAGTATCATGTACTGAAAACAACAAAAGATTAATTTCATATGTTTTACTAAAAATTAAACAATAAGTAAAATTGTATTTAAACAGTTGTAGGAGGATATAATTAATATTACATGTTCAGGAAAGATGGATGTGGATGATAAACATAACCCTAGTAAATACTTACGAATAAACAATCTCAGATAAGAATGAGATTGGAATAATTATCCCTTACCTTATGTCCAATTTCTTCCGTATGTGTCCAAGAATCCTGTATAGTGGGTTTAAACATATTATTAACTTGTAACAGAACCATAATAATATTTATGATATCATATATGATTCACTTACGACTTTATATTACCCGTTCATTTTTCAATTCCATGTTAAAGCACCGTTTTGGGTAAAATCCTTTCATTTATCGTACACGTTTTTGGCTTGTAACTATTCATATAATTACTTAGATCAAAATTACTTAATTATATAATGTAAAACATGATTTATATATAATATATATTCATAATATATATATATATATATAATATGTCGATAAATGGAATGAAATACACCATTCATGGAGACGGTAGGTCGTACGTACGCATGAATGATGTTCTCATTTCCTTATTAAATTGAATAGAAGTCAGTAAATGAAACATATATGTAAATAAATCAAGTATCATTATTTTGTCATATAATTCCAGATTATTTGTTATATATACTTTACAATCATTCTTGAATTCTTAAAATGGAGAATGAATCTAATCACGTCGTGGAGATGGTAATCCGTATGTACGCACGAGCGATGATATCGTTCCCATAATTATTGAATGTAATTGGATTGCATGATATAATATCTCATAATTTTTATTATATTATAATAATCTTATATAGTTATTATTTCCACCATTATACCCAACCCAGTAAGGTGGTGGAGGAAAAAAAGATTACCCCACGACATGGAGATGATAAGTCGTACGTACCCAAGCACGATGATTTCATTTTTCATAGGATGGATAGAAGGTGAAATAGGTTTGTTTAATATTTATAATAACATATCAGTATATTATTGATACTTATTTTATTACTTTATAATGAAACAAATAATGGAGAGGAAGTAGAAGAAGAAATAAATTTGAATCAATCGGTAAAATATATTACCTCTTCCTCGATGCACCTCTTCTTAACCTCTTCTTAGGGAATTAATATTGGTCTTTGAAGAAGACCAGGACATCTAGTCAATTTCTAGGGAAGTGGAGAAGAAAAATAGATAGGTTTTGGCCATGCTTGAAGGCTAAAAATTGTATGTGGAGGAGAGGGAAGAAGGTTCCCTTATACTGGAGAAGAGAGGGGCACTTTTGGAACCCTCAAAAATATTAATTTATAATTAACTCAAACCCCACATAAAAACATTCAATGTGACTCAAATTAGGATATGAGATAATATAGGGTTGTAATATCATCATCCAATTAAATTTATACATATTTTTATTTTATTTTAAACCTTATCATTTTGATTTATCTTTATTTAATCTATTTAATTTTATTTTTGGTAATAATGTTATAAATTTTAAATGGTTATAAATACGTAGTTATGTGTTTTTAATTTTTAATAATTTGATAATTTATTACATGGTAGAACTTATAATGTTTAATTTGTAATTTTTAAATATTTTTGTGATTTTTAAACAATTTAATAATATGTTATTTTCATAAAATATCAATAGTGTCAATTTTAACAGAATTCATTTATTTGAATTTAAATAAACTCCAAACAGAATATATTTTCAAAAATATATTTTTAATAGATCCATAACAAGTGATATTAATCTATAAAATTCGTGGATCAGATTAATTTGTTCATATAATATTTATTTTAATACTTTTAAAATCATTTATTTGATATTTCCCCTAATAAAATAATTACTACAAAATATTTGTAAAATTCTTTATTATACTTGTTTGCTGCATAAAAATTAAAACTAAAATACTATGATAAATATAAATATAATATATTTTTAAAGAATACTTTTAATAGAATTTATATTCTATATAACCTTATATTATAAATACTTTAATTATTAAAGTTTGAGTGAGACATATTTCACTTTATGTAAATAAAATAAATTAAAGGTCCTAATCACATCCAAGTGGGTTCCAATAGAGTCCATTTTAACCGAAGTATGATTAAGGGAAAACTATAATCATCCAATTATATTAAGACAAGTTTTAGGGTAATTTTATAATATTATATTTACCCTTAATTACACGATTTACATTTAACTATTGTAAAACAAATTTACCGTAGTTACTATTCATAATGCCTACTAATAAAAAGTATCCTATTAACATAATTTGGACCTAAAGATTCCAAATATGGAATCCATTTTTCCAAATTCAAAACACATAAGTTATAGTATTTAATTTAAAATAAATCTGGCTGTTGAGAAAATGAGTTTTAAAAGTTAAAACATTGCAAAAGATTGAAATGTTTTTACCAATACTTTCATGTAAAATTAATGATAATGACTTAAATTATATTAAATGGTAAAAATATATTATATTTAAACTTTAAAACCCTTAAATATTATAATTTAACCATATAAATTATCTTGATGAAAAATGTTGTTTTTAATTAAAATTTAGTGCATTTTTAATATTCATCAAAATATGAATGTTATCAAAAAAGTATCAAAAATTTATACAATGTAAATTTTTATATCCTGATTCAAAATAAGAAGTTTATTTTATAAAATTTAACTAATAAACTTGTCCAAAATTATATTTAAAATGGTTGTGCCATCAAAAGGCGGTAAAACTGCAATTTTTTAAAAATACTTCTTTTATCCAAAAAATTTATTTTGTTTTCATATATCATTCTAGAAAATGTGTAAGATGAATGATAATGTTATAAAATTAAAAATATATTTAACACTATTGATAACTACTATTTCATAACAATATTATAATAATATGTCATTTAGTGAAACTCGGTATTGCGGACAACACACGCTATAGAGGAAGGTCTCTCTTGCGTGTAATGCAAGCCAAGTCAAGGCTGCGTATGGGGAAATCATCCTTTGGTGTTGAGTATAACATACTAAAAATATAGTTCAGTTATATATTTATCAAAATCTATATTTGGTGTTGTGTAAAATGAATTTTATTTGAATGAACTTGAAATTGTGTGCATCACAAGCCAAGAATAGTGTTGCCTATACAACAAGCTAATATGGTGTTGTGTATAGCGCAAGCTAATAATGGTGAAGCGTACAATAAAATACATGAATGAAATTAAAAATAATATTTCTATTAAAATATAAGGGTGTTACATTCTACCCCCCTTTAAATGAATTTCGCCCTCAAAATTTTTCAGGGTTATAAATGCTTTACTACTGGAAAGTTTCTTTTATAGAAACCCACATCGTAAAAAGGAATACTAAAAATTAATTTTAATAACTAAAATATGAAACATAATGGTTACCAAAATAACTCATCACTGGGATTCCACATAGTAGAACATAGGTGAAAATATAGATATGGAAGAGAAATCAAACCATTAAGTTATGATAGAGAGTGGTAGAGAACATGGCTATGAAAAAGCCAACAATCACAAATCCATAAATTTGTGATGATATATGGTACCGTCTAATTCATCAAATCTGAGGGTACTAGGACAAAATTTTTGGTTTTCAAGATCATTTCCCTAAAGTTGAAGAATTTTAATTTAAAGAAATACTTACTTTATTTTGGTACAATCTCACCGTTTTTCATTCCTTGAAAAAATTCCACTTTAGATCTTATAAATGAAGTTGAATTTTTCATTCCTGAAGTGTTAGCAGATCATGTGATAGAATGATGGGTTATTCCATCTGTCTCAAACAAAAGGTTAAAAAACGTTATTAAATATAAATAAGTCCATATATGGTGATATTAATTGTATATGCCTCCAAAAATGGACTTATACATAATATATCAAAACAATTAATAAAATAAAACTGATTTCTACTAACCAGGGACTTCCTGTAGGCTAGTAGTAGGTGATAAAGGCATGTTTCACATTATTTGTGGGTTTGATTCCAACAACCTTGTCTGACGCGACGGGTTGTCGCCCATCCTACGGGTTGTCCTTTTTCTAAAACAATACTATTATAACATTTCAAAAATAATATCAAAAATTTCTACCCTTAGACAATACTATCTGATGTAAAACAGAATCCATTATATTCTTTAGGCTTATCCAAAATACCTCTATCCAATCTCATAGTACAAAGATATTGATTACTAAAAAGTTCATCTACCAAGCATGTGAATACCATCATTTATCCCCCATATATCATAAGATATATCTTGTTGTTGGTCACATTCCAAACATGTGAATACCTTAATCACGTATTCTCTTGAAAAATTAATACCCATTAAACCTTAATTAAAACATGAATTCTATAAAAAGTTAACTCTTTCCACATACGAAAATAAAAAAAATCTATATACTCAAACCATGATATCACTTTGTCCTTATATCATTCATGAGCTCATTAATACTATCAAACATCTCGTTATCTCTTTATCCCTTCATTATGCGCATATCATCTACTCTCCAAAAATATCTGAATAACCTTTCAAGGTTACCGGTACCATTTAACATATACATTCAAATAATTTAGGAAAAACAATAGTGTAACAATACTTAGATGTTTTTTATTCTATAGTACCATTAAATTACCCATACAACATTACTCTTGATAAACATACAATCATTCCACTACCTTCTTAAACCGTTGACCGAGCTTCATCATTTTATTCCACAACACTTCTATCATCTAATATATTATTTGTAGTCTCTTCATCATCATCAACATAAATACAACCCATACCATCATGCTGATTCTCTTCATGAGATTTTCCCTTAGGGAATTGGTTTTCATAATGCCCATACATTCAACATTTAAAACATTTAACCATTTTTGATGTCTTAGCAATACCATTATCCTTGTCCATGGTGTTAACTGAACCTTTTCCTTTGAAATTACTGGATTTGTGTCCTTCTTTTCCACACCAAAAGAATCTTCTAGTTCATTTTAAACATTCTCCCTGATGCCTCTTCACACATGATTTACATGAGGGAAATTGAAATTTCTTTCCTCTATGATCATCATGAAACACCATTTTTCTCTTATTAGATGAGTCAGGAAACTTACCAGAGTTGAGATTACTGATCATATTTTGATATTTCTAATTAGGCATAATAATGATATTTCACCTTCGAAATCCCTTTTCATTTGGTTGCTCGTGAAGAATTCCATTGTCCATCATATTCTCCATTAACATGAATCTTCATGTTTCTAGCGATTTTCGAAAACCCAAAAATAATAGTGTGAGAGGAAAAAGCATACTAGGAAAACAAAATAATCAAGGGGAGTACATTAAATCTCTATAATATTAGGTTTAATATTAGGTTATTCATGATCGTTATCATAATTCTAGGCCTATAACCTATACTTATACTTAACCTTAGGGACATCCCTAGACATAACTTATAAATATCTCTAGGGATCTCACTAAAGTTTTCGCATCCTAGTTTCCAAAGGCTAACTAAACCTTCACTCTGATACAAACTGTAGAGACCCAAATCTTGACATACATGGAAATTACATTACTTTTACGGAATACTTAATACATAACAAATAAAGACACCCAAGGATCGTAATAGTTTAGCGTCTTTGGAAGCTCTGAACATAATCTTCTAATCATGGTGAAAGATCATCCATATCTCCCATAAGGATATTAATCTTTTGTTTTCTTACCTAAAACCTTTATTTACATCCTAGGGAAAAGAAAAAATATAATGGGTTAGCTCAAATTCTCAGTAAGGAAATTCATAGAGAAAATAAAACAAACCATATACATTTGAACTTAAAAAAACATGGACATAAATTTTAAACATCACAATCTTGAGTTGTTAAATAAATATTGGAAGTACGTAAGACATAGATCATAAATGAACACTAATCATGATAAAATAGCACTGGAATAAAACATGGAATTGTGTAAAACCATTAATCACATGATATAATTTCCATAGTAGCCAAGGTATTGTTTCCAAGACCATTATAGTATACAAAGTCCATTACTGAACCGGGTTTACTTGCCGTTCCAGCCCTGTATTACTGAACCAGATTCACATTCCATTCCGTCCATATCTATCTCATGAGATATAAATATTTACCTAATGCATTAGATGTAGATATAGGTCCCACCCATCTCATATTTAAATCATTCTTACGTGTGCCACTAAACAATCATAAACCATTCATCATAACCCAAATAATAAAATGGGTTCGATAAACATCATCCCATCATGACATAATACATAGAAAACAAATGGATATCATTTCATCATAATAAAAATAAAACCATGTAAATAATACATACATTATACTTGAAACATAAACATGCTAAATAATTTCATCTTAGATGGAATATAGTTTTGATAAAACACTTGAAATGAATTTTTGAGGAAAATATCCTTTCTTCTTCAAAATCATATTCTTTTCACAAAATGCAAAATAATTTTAAAAGAAAAAGAATTTTATTGAAAATAATCAATAAATCTTGTGGAGTAAACCTCATGAAGAAAAGGAATTATGAAACAAAAAAAATTCATTCATGCCATATAAGTTAAAAAACATTCTTCTCGTACTTTGGCAGGATAAGTCGAAAAGTATCTCGTACTGAAAATGTCAAAAGATTCATTTCATATATTTTACTAAAAATTAAACTATAAGTAAAATTGGATTTAAAAAATATTAGGAGGATAGAATTAATATTACATATTGAGGAAACATGGATGCGGATGATAAACATAACCCCAATAAATACTTATGAAAAAACAATCCCGGATAAGAATGAGATTGGAATAATTATCCCTTACCATATGTCCAATTGCTTCTGTATTTGTCCGAGACTCATGTATAGTGGGTTTAAACATATTATTAACTTGTAATAGAACTATAATAATATTTATGATATCATATATGATTCACTTATGACTTTATATTACTCGTTCATTTGTCAATTCCATGTTAAAGCATCGTTTTGGGTAAAATCCTTTCATTTATCGTACGCGTTTTTGGCTTGTAACTATTCATATAATTACATAGATCACGATTAATTACATCCAGAATGTAAAAAATGATTTATATATATTATATATTCAGAATATATATATATATATATAATAGATCGATAAATGGAATGAGATACACCGTTCATGGAGACTGTAGGTTGTACGTACACATGAATGTTGTTTTCGTTTCCTTATGAAATTGAATGGATGTAAGTAAATGAAACATATATGTACATAAATACAGTATCTTTATTATGTCATATCTTTCATTATTATTTATTATATATACTTTATAATCATTCATGAATGGTTAACATGGAGAATGAAACTAATCGCGTCATAGAGACTGTAATCCGTACGTACACACGAGCAATGATATTGTTCCCATAATTATTGAATGAAATTAGAGTGAATGATATAATATCTCAGAATTAGTATTATGTTATAATAATCATATATAGTTCTTATTTTCACCATTATACCCATACCAGTAAGGTGGTGGTGGAAAAATAGATTACACCACGACGTGGAGACGGTAAGCCGTACGTACGCAAGCACGGTGATTTTTTTTTCGTTGGATGGATAGATGGTGAAATAGGTTTGTTTCATATTTATAATAACTTTTAAGTATATTAGTGATTCATATTTTATTACTTTATAATGAAACAAATAAATAATAGGAAGTAGAAGAAGAAATAAATTTGGAAGAATCTGTAAAGGATATTACCTCTTCCTTGACGCACCTCTTCTTAACCTCATCTTAGGGAACTAACGTTGGTCTTTGATGAAGATCAGGGCCTCTAGTAGGTTTCTGGGGAAGTATAGAAGATAAATTGATAGGGTTTGGCCGAGCTTGAAGGATCATAATGGTGTGTGGAGGAGAGGGAATAAGGTACCCTTATATGGGAGAGGAGAGGGGCTCTTTTGGAATCATCAATAATTTTAATTTATAATAAACTCAAAACCCATATAAAAAATTCCAAAGTGACTAAAATTCGCATATGAGATAATATAGGGTTGTAATCTCATCATCCAATCAAATTTAGAGATCTTTTTATTTTATTTTAAACCTTATCATTTTGATTTATCCTTAATTAATCTATTTAATTTTATATGTGGTAATAATGTTATAAATTTTAAATGCTTATACATACTTATGTGTTGTTAATTGTACATAATTTGATTCTTTATTACATTATAGACTATAAAAATTTTAATATGTTATTTTTAAATATTTTATTGACTTTTATAAAATTTTATAAATTGTTATTTTCATAAAATATCAATAGTGTCACTTTTGACACAATTCATTTATTTGAATTCTAATAAAATCTAAACAAAATATATATTCAAAAAAAACTATTTAATAGATCCCTATCAAGTCATATTCATCTAGAAAATTCGTGGATCACACTAATTAGTTAATATAATATTTAATTTAATACTTTTAAAATTATTTATTTCATATTTCTCTTAATAAAATAATTACTACAACATTTTTGTATAATTATTTAATATACTTATTTGTTGCATAATAATTAAAAATAAAATACTCTGATAAACATAAATATATTATATTTCGTAATAATACTTTTAACCGAATTTATATTTTTTATAACCTTATATTAAAAATAAAATAATTATTAAAGTTTGAGTGACACATATTTCACTTTAATTGAATAAAATAAATTAAAGGTCTTAATTACATACAAGTGGGTTCCAATAGATTCCATTTCAAACCAATTGTAACACCCCCAAATGATAAAGGGTTAAATGACTAAATGACATGACTCATGTCAACAAGGTGAACCTTCCTTTTCGGGAGCCTACCTGATTAGAACTCCACAGTTTAGCGTGCTTGGCCTGGAGTAGTGATCAGGATGGTGACCTTCTGTGAAGTTTCCCAGGGTGTGTGTGAGTGAGGAAAAATCATACTAGAAAGGACATGTGTTGGACTATGGGGACTGTCATTAGTCAGATGACCCGTTCGGGCATGTGGGTGGGACCACTTGTCTGCGAGGCAACTGGTGGTACCTGGTAGGCCAGGACCCGACGACCTTCTCAAGGTGGGGTGCATGTGCTATCCCCGGGACCTAGTTGTCACATTTGGTATCAGAGGAGGAACCCAGCCTTAAGTACGGTGCACTGCCTGGGTTGAGATGTAGGGCCCACAATGGGGACGTTGTGCTCTAAGGGGGGGGGGGGTGATTATAACACCCCCAAATGATAAAGGGTTAAATGACTAAATGATATGACTCATGTCAACAAGGAGAACCTTCATTTTCGGGAGCCTTCCTGATTAGAACTCCACAGTTAAGCATGCTTGGCCTGAAGTAGTGATCAGGATGAGTGACCTTCTAGGAAGTTTCCCAGGGTGTGTGTGAGTGACGACAAAGTACACTGGAAAGGACATGTGTTTGACCTACTGAGTACAAATATGGAATCCATTTTTCCAAATTCAAAACATATAAGTTTTAGTATTTAATTAAAAATTAATCCCGTAGTTGACAAAACTGTTTTAACAGTTAAAACATTGCAAAAGATTGAAATGTTTTTACCTATAAATTCAATATAAAATTAATGATCATCACTAAAATTATATTAAATGGTAAAAATATATTAAATGTATAATTTAAAACAATTAAATATTATAATTTAACCATATAAATTATCTTGATGAAATTTTTTTAAATTAAAATTTATCTTATTTTTACTATTCATCAAAATATGAAAGTTATCAGAAAAGTATCCAAAGTTTATCCAATGTAAAGTTTGATATCCTGATTCTTAAGAAGAAGTAAATTTTATAAAATTGAACTTATAAACTTGTCAAAAATTATATTTAAAATGGGTGCTCCATCAAAAGGCGGTAAAACTGCTTTTTTTTAAATACTTCTTTTATCCGAAAATTGATTTTGTTTTCATATCTTATTATAGAAAATGTGAAAGATGAATGATCATGTTATAAAATTCAAAATGTAGTTAACACTATTCAAAATGTCTAGTTCATAATAATATTATAATAATATCTCATTTAGTGAAACTCGGTATTGCATACAATACACGCTATCAAGGAAGGTCGCTCTTGTGTGTAATGCAAGCCAAGTCCGAGTTGCATGTAGGGAAAGATTCCTTTTGTGTTGCGTATAACATACTCAAAATATAGTTTAGTTATATATTGATCAAAATCTATATTTAGTGTTGTGTAAAATTAATTTTATTCAAAATTACTTGAAATTGTGTGCATCATAAGCCAAGAATAGTGTTGCGTATACTAAAAGCTAATACGGTGTTGCGTATAGCGCAAACTAATCATGGTGAAGTGTACAAAAAAATATATCAAAGAAATTAAAAATAATATTTCTCATAAAATCTATGGGTGTTACAATCTGGTCAAAACTCAATGATGGGGAGGCTAATGGGGCTTAGAATGTGGATGGTAGTTCTATGTTGTGGTTTAGAAATCATATTGTTTAGCCTCTATCTTGTCAGGAAAAACTAAGTAGTTCCTACTACCATAATAGATGGTTTATTCACCCAGGGAATCATAAAATGTATAAATCATTGTAAGCATAGTTTTTTGTTGGAATGAAAAGTTATGTGTAGAGTATGTTTCAAGATGTCTCACCTATCAATAGGTAAAGGCCAAGCACCAAGGATCAACAGGTATATTTCCATATTTATTGATTCCTATATGGAAATAGTATAAGATAACCATATATTTTGCAACATGTCTACCATGTAAATTTAGGAATGAAGACTACTAGTGGATGATAGTGGATTTGACAAAAAAAATCCTCTCACATCATCCCAATTTTTAAGACTAATTTGATGAAATACTTGTCTAAAATCTAAATTATTTCAATTTTGATGATGCAAGGTGTTCCATGGTCGACTATAAAATAAATAGAGCCTAGGGGTTATATATTATTTTTGGATATCCTTAATGAAATTCATTGGAATATTGTTGAACATGAGTATATATTATCATCCTAAAAAAGGATAGAAAGTCTGAATGGACAATAAAAATATTAGAGGGTAAGCTTATGGAATATGTGGGGTATTTTAGGGTCTCATTGGTATTGAATTTACCATTAGAATATTTATCATACCATTTGTTGATTTATCATTTAATAATAATTATCATGACTTGATACATATGTCTCCTTTTGGTGAATTGTATAGGCTTCCATTACGTTCTTCGCCATGTAGGGTGGAAATAGTTGAGATGTTAGTAATCCAACCTAGCCATGTACAAGAGATAACAATGAGGATTCAATTTATTATAAGAGGATTGACAAAACTCATAGTTTTCAGAAATCATTTGGGGATCATCTTTGGTGACTGTTTTCATTTTTGGTAACTGATCATGTATACTTGAGAATCTCATAAAGACGTGGTCATCATAGTTTTGGTAAATAGAGAATGTTTTATCTAAAATAAATATGCTATTTTGAGATACCTGAACAAGTTGGTGAGGTAGAAAATCAGTTTTCATTTCCACGAAGGTTCATTTAATTTCACAATGTTTTTTTGTTTCACAGTCAAAGAAGTAACAACATGATTCAGACCATGTGATTTGATAGGATCATGTTGACCTTGAGTCATATTCTATGTTTCACCATCTGCCAATATATATTATGGATATGTGATAGAAAATATTTAATCTGAATAGAATTAGTATAGTTCAAGTTTAATGGAAACATAGTCAGATTTAGGAAGAAACATGGGATCATGAGAGTAAAATGGTGGAGTAATGACCCTAAATTTTCTTGGACAATAAGGATTTTCTACTTTGTAAGGATGGAAATTATAATGGTGGTGAGAATGATGAACCCTTGGATTTATGTACATGATCCTTTTTATGTATTTTAATTATATATAATTACCAATTTATGTTTCAATAGGTTCAAAGAGGTTTAGTAATTCTTTGGACTTTTTTATAGAGGTGCACAGTTAGGGAATCATTAGTAAAAATCATAAACCGAATGTAGAAAATCATGTAGCTTGTGGAAAGAGGGTAGTATCTCCACATAGTTGGAACATATTTTGGAATATTTTTGGGTATATATAGTGGAAACTGTACATTTCTATACATAAGGAAAAAACATGGTTGGGAAATTATTTTTCTAATTGTGTTCCAACTATTAGAGGGGTTGTCTTATGACAGTAACAACATATGGTTGACACAAAATCTGAAAAATAGTACAGCCTAACCACGAGGCATATAGGTTGACCACTAGAAAAAGTGGATATAATTTTAATTGGATCCTTAACAATATATTTTTACCTTAATCTTCCCAAAACACTAATTCTTTTTTCTCCAAAGGTCTGAGAGATGACCCCCGTCTGTCTGGGATAAATCTACAGGCGAATCAAAGTGTGTCAGAGGCCCGGATTTGTATATAAGTTCCCATTAAACATTATTATTCCTATATAAAAGGTTCCTCTCTCTTTAAGAACCAATTATCTAGTATTTGTTGGATGGATCTATGTTTTATGAACGATTTTATGATGATATCATTTTGGATATTGTGAATGGAATGTTATTTGTGACCAAATCATTGTTATTTGTTGCGATGTTCTTAGTCTTCACCCATATTTCTACAGTTGGTGCCTTCTCTCATGACTTCTCATGACAATTTAGAAGAAGGATTAGTTTTTTTTAAATGAATTACTTGAAAAATTTATTTAAACCCTTGTGTGATTTTTATTGGAATCCTCTATAGTGATGGTTTTTAAAAATTTTAGAATGTGTATGGTTTGGGGAAAATATTCTTGAATAATAGTTTTAAAATGATGATTAAAAAATAGGTATTTTTTATTGAGTCATTGATTTTTTTTGTTGAAATGTTTTAAAGAATAAAATTTTTTATTTTGGGAAGTCATTGGGTTCATTTGCATTTCGTCTAACCAAGTGGATGGTGTGTGTACCATTAAGGCACCTATTATTGGTCACCTTGTGGCGACTTGTAGGATCGATGGGAGAAAATTAATGATTATGGAATTATCACATAGGAATGAATGGTGTGTGTTTGTGTTGGGACAAAGTTATGGGTAAGTTAAATGAGTGGATAAATTCTTTAAAGGATTTGTTTTATTGATTTTTAGGGAATCCTATTTTGACATTGACATATATTTTTTTAAAATGTATTCTAAATTATTTTATATTAATGTTATAAAATGATTCTTCATTATGGAATGAGTTGGGAAGTCATTGGGGAAATACTACTGATTTTAGACCCACCCCGTATTTGGGATCTATTGTGTGATTTTATATTTCATCATTCAAAACACATATAAATTTATGGTATCTCATTCATTTTGATATGCTTCATAATACTATGTAAATGAGTTATTTATCTATAGTTTAGAGCTATTTGGGAGTTTTGGGTTGATGTCACTTTGGATTCATTAAATTTTATTGGTCGTTTTGATGTCGTTTCAATTTTTATTTTGGTTTCCTGTGACAATTTGATGTGGTTATTATTTCAGTTATGTTGAGTTGTATTTTATACTCATTCTTACTATTGGGTATTGGTTTCTATTATTTTTGTTGTTTGGATGTTCTATCCTTAATGGGGAAATCGTCCACCAAATGTTCTTGAGGTCAGTGGCATTTATTGCTATGTTTTGGGGTCTTGGGGTTATAACCTATGGCCCAATAACACCACCGCCTCATCTGAATATAATGGGTGAGCGATGAGATGTTACTGATGGTGTCCATGATGAATAGATACATGAAGAAAATCCTGATCACAAATATCAAACTCTAGCAGGTGATGGCATCAATCAAGATATGACTTATGGAGACTCTATTCTATCTCTTACCTCTTATTGATCGACAACACTATTTCATTTGTCTCCTTGATGAAACTTAGTCCCAATAATAAATCTCTCCCACCATATCGAAAAATAATGGGGATTGGAATGGTCACCAATATAATACCTAAAAGGGGTATATCCTTATCGAGGCCTGAAAACTGTTATTATAAAAACATAAACCAGTTTTATGTTATTTTCCTATGAACCACTACAGTCAAGAACACACACTCAGAAAATATCCTAGAGAGTCTAGATGGTCATCTCAGACTAGCAATCCATTTTTGGATGATTTGAAGATCTCAAACTCCAATTTTGTTCCAAATCCTCCTAAATTCCCTTCCAAAACCGAGAAGTGAAATGAGAATCTAGTTTAAAAACTATCATAGAGGGAACTCAATGAAACCCAAAACCCACTTTTAAACAAACCTTTTTGAGGTCTTCCACCCTCATGTACTATCTAATGGGAATAAAATGGGGTGCTTTTATTAAACCATTAAAATCACATATATAGTTTCTTTCCAACTCAATGTAAGAGGTGGATCAATAAGGAAATCCATCAATATCTCATCCCACAAGAACACCAGATCGGGTAGATATTACAATAACTCAAATGGTATCAAATTCTCGACATTGATTCAATATGGGGTCAACCATTGGGAAAAATGTTTTCTACTCTATGGTTCATCCTCCATAACAAATATAGACCTCTCAATGTATAAAACAACATGGTTTCCTCAGGGTGCCTAACCAAACTGGAATTATAGCCCTCATGCATCACACACTTCTTCAAGATTAGAAGAACTAATAGTCGCTCCCTAAAAAGAAGAGAACCATTGAGATAATAAGGCCGATCACATGATGCCTCCCCACCTTTTGAAATAGTATAAAGCATTTGGAACTCAGGGTTAGAATACATCTCACTACTATGATAATTAATATTAGAGGCAGTGACCTACACACAGGTCAAGAAGACATGATATCCAACTTCCTACACCTCTAAACATAGATCATAATAATCTCATAAGATAATAGTCGTCCACTGATTCTCAAAAATAATGGATTGGAAGCTTCCCACTCAAGGAATGAGAAATTATATTCTCTTTCCTAGGTTTATAATAAATATTTAAATAAAAATAGTAATGATATTATTCCTATTATCTCTATCCGAGTTTCGTGCACATTTGTCTAAATATATACATTATGATTATGGAGGCCCTTTTACACTGGGGTATCGTTACTTCCTCTAGCATGGATCAAATTTAGAATTTTTATATTTGGACCCAAACATTTTCTAACTTCAAAGGTTTAGTATTGTAGTAGTGAGGGGATGAGTCCATAGAGAGACTACATTTTTTTGACTTTGAGAAAATATGGTTTTTAGACCACTAAGGAAGTCCTTTGTAGAGTTTGATGTATGAGAATTCAGAGCTAAGTTCTAACTTGGGATGTCTTACTTTAACAAACGAGGGATTGGAATTGAGTGAGTGTCTGGTTGAATGATTTAATTTATGTCTTTACTTGGAAATATCCTTTGTCTTATTATGTGAAGAAAACTTTGTTTAGTAGTTGACTTTGGTCTTAGTCTCCTAGATCTACCTAGGAAGTATCTATTTTATTGTCAGGAGATAAGAATATCTTATGTTCATTATGTTAGGATTATTAGGAAGAAATATTCCCAATCTAGTGGTGGTAGATCATTTGGATTCAATTATTATAGGGTCATTTTATTGATAGTCTAGTGTTCAGAGATGTTTAAACAAAGTAGTTGGGCCTTGAATTTATATCCTAATTAATATTTCAGTGGGTCTTTCCATGTTTATATTTAATAGTGTGTGTTAATTTTACAGACACATCGATTGATCCCAACACCTAAAAGGAATAGCTAATCATAGAGTGGTAAAGTGTAGTTGAATTAATAAGAGATATCATCGCTGATGGATTTATAAACTTTTATGAAATCAGGATCATGCAATAGATGTGGAATTGAAATAACATGCAATAATCAATACACAATTCTAACTCGAACTTACTTGGAAGAGGGAAGGAAAATTGAATCTAATCGGAACGTGAATTCATTGAATAATGGAAACTCCGCATCTCTTGGATTATTTAAAGTAGAAACAAATTCAATGAAATTGGGAGTAGAAGTGAATACGTGAGAGAGAGTTCGTAAGGAATCAAAAGGGAGAGAAGAAATTCATCCAAAAGTTTCTGAAAATATCTTCTGCTGCTCTGATTATATAGGCAATTTTGGTCACGACATGTACCCTTAGTCTGTGTCATCTTCCTGCGGATCTCCAGCATGGAAAGCGGTTCTCGTGCATTAAAATGCTTGAACAATTTCACGATGTGTAAATTTTATTCACGACGTGTACCCCAAATTTATTTTTCTTGTTCGCGGATTCTACACGGATATCCCATTTAAAGTTTTTACTGGTTATCACCTTGTGTACGAGGAATTCCCGACGTGTAGAGTCTTTTCCCTACTAGTTGCACAGTTTTGTTATGACTATTGTCAGGACTTAAAGATAAGCTGTGAGCACTGGGTATACATTGTGTATGCGAAAATCACTTTGGGTAATCTATCATGTTTTCACCTTTGGACATGATTTCTCTTGAAATCCAGTAAATCATTTATTCATGAAAAATAAGACACATACCACGTGCATTATCACATATTTTAATGAAAATCAATGATTTAAGGAAATCAAAATCAATATATGAATTGTGCATATCAAATCTTCCCACACATAAACTGTTTCTTGTCCTCAAGAAATAATGTATCAATAATTATTTCATAAAGGATAATAAATTTGTAGAGAAGGAAACATATATTATGTCCATATAAGTAAATTAGGTGTATATAGAGAAATGGTCATGTTTCATAATCAATCCTGCAGAGAATGGTAGTCATGCCTCATGGTTCAGATTCATAAAACAAATTCACTTCTTCCAATGAAAATATTTTAACAATTTATTATTTTATATTCCCAATTGTAATTTTACATCCTTATTTCTCTGATTACACAGGGTGGTAGTAAAAAATAGAGTTTCTATCATACCAGGAGTACATGTTCCAAGTTATTTTCTTGAACTGGTTTTACCATATTCTCTATGTAAAGACAAGTAAAAAAAATTAATCATACGGTGTTAATCAATTGGGTTCTAATGCTTCTATGGTTACAGGGAGGCATGAAAGATATGAAAAATAATGCTAAAAAAGGATGGTAATCTATGCAGTACAATGAAAAAAGTTTCAGAACAAGTATTATCTCATTACTTCTAGCTGGTCAAATTTTTACACAATCAGCTAATGTTGGATCCATATGTTTAGCAAGCTGGTAAATGAAAAATAATTATGTTCCCTTCTTGTTTCTTTCTTTATCATTTTATTTGGAATTTAATTTTTTCAAATTTGTGCCTAGGATAGATCTAATATTGATTACCCAACTACATACGATCCTTCGTGAGATTCATCGGTATAGAAAATGGTGATTTTTGACATTCCTAATATGAAACACATGAAAATTTTGTTTCTTTAATTTCATTTGGTTTTATTCAATGGAATATAATTCGAATGAAGTTAAAAAATGGTATATAGATCACAACCTCACAACCAGGTGAGCGACTCATAGGTCTCTATATGGGGAAGCAACCCATGATGTCTAAATGCCTTCACACTCTTGTTCAAAGGTGGTCTTCAATAATTGTATAAGGAGTAGATCAGGTAGGATAATAGGTTTTGAAAAAAATTATTCTAACAGGTTATCCATAGTTACTATGGGTTTAATGAGGGAAAAATGCCAAGTGGGGCATATGATAGTGGCTATCAAAGAGTGACTCAGTCATTTTAATTTTTATACATGTTCAGTCATCGCTTTGATAAGATCTCAATGAATGTTCTAGTAGGTATACATGCCCCATGTATCTCTCATGAAATATTCTCAGATAATAAAATGAAATCCTAGGATGAGTGTCCTCACAGGTGATGGGAGTAAAAAACTGGAAATAAAAAAGGGCATACATTTTAAGTAGTGAATTAATTAATCATAATTTCAAAATTATGAATTTTAAATTAATCCTATGAACACAACAATTGTTCTAGATAGGCATAGAAAAGAATAAAACATAGTTCTTAACCGTTTTCACTTATATTTTTCATTAATTACCATGGAATAAAGATTTACAAGTTTAAAGCATTCTTATCATTTTGGAAAATGTATCCTAGACTAATGCGAACAACTGGTATTTAAAGTGTATTATAGGTCAATCATGATAATCCTCCCCACACATAGAATGAGATAGTTTCCCCACTGTTAGTGAAGTATGCGTGGAAGTGGTTGCATTTGAATAGGAAAGAAGTAGAAATTGGATTTTTTTTGACATAATTTAAATATAAGATAATTGAGATCTCCCTAGAGTACGTGGTATTCCATTGGGATGATTAAAGCTGGAGAAGCGTGAAAATGAACCATAAAATTGTTAGAGAAAGAAAGTCATGCACTGGATAAAAAACATTAGATTTCCGGTAAATGTAGTGTGAATAGAAGAATAAAATTGAGAAGTGAAAAGACTGATTTTATTCATTATGTGGAAGATATACATAATAGTTCCAAGAAAAACATGAAACAAAAAATAAAAATAAAAGAACGTCATAATGATGACTTAATAAAACAAAAGATTAGAAAAGGTGGACAGTGACTAGTCATGTGGGTTCCACTGGCTTAGTGACTCCATTTCCTCTTACAACTGCTAGAGGATATGTCCTCGAGTGCACGTGGTCGTTTGGGTGGGTTTATCACCTTTGGGTCCACTGCGTGATCATGGAGGAGATGTAGAATGAATTTAATCATGGGTTACGGAGGCTGCTGGTGAGTTATGAGCTTCCAGAGTACCCAGTGTTCTAAGACATGTGGGGGAATAGGAATATTGAGGATGACTATGGAATCAGAGGAGTTTGACATTCTACCGAACGGAAATGAAGACACAAAAAAATGAACAAGAAATGAAGTGAAAATGAAATTACATGTATATAAGATATTTTATAGAGAATAAAAAAGTGATAAAATCATGAAAAAGTTGATAACTAACCCAAAATATGAAATTATCCCCAAAAGGAAATAAAAAAGGATAAATAGAAGGTGGATCAGGGGTCCTTTGAAAATATCTCCTCTAGTGTCAGTTCATTGTCAGGAGTCTCAACCATCTGGCCCATCAGAGTAGTGACAACAATTGTTGGTGATGGGGTGGTAGGTTTGGCGGAGGGTGTGGTAACAGATGTAGGGAGATGGGATTGGGTGGGTGGCAGGGAATTTCCGATCTGGATGGTGGCCATGGATTTGGTAGAGGGATCAATGAATTGTACCTCCTTAGGTGTAGGCTCAATGGAAAAACCCCTTTCTCGCTAGGTATTCTCTGCCCGAACCCGCTACTGGGCACCATGGTCTGTGAGATCGGAGGGGTTATCTGGCTGGGTGGATAGGGGTGGGGGGATTGTGGATGATGAATGGATGAACACAGTGGGTGAGGGTGATGTGGTAAAATACGGTGGCACAATTAATAGAAGATGAATATGGGATATTATTTGGTGACGATTCAACTAAAAACATTGAATAAGTCTCCATAAATATGTGGGGGTAGGATGAGTGGTTGGCGGGTGGTAGCTAGGATGTAAGATAGTCTGGATGGAGGTGTTGTGGTGGAGGTAGGTGGTTGCAGAGGTGGGGCTACTGATACTACTCCTTCTTCTTACTCAGGGGTGTAGGTTCCTTTACACATGGCACCCAAAAGTAGTGATCATCCTCCTTTACCAGCATCCTTATCTTGTGAAAGAGCACAAGATATATCAGTTCAACTGGTCCAATTGGGGTGAGGGGAAGAGATGCGTCAAAAATTCCGAGAGAGTGGGTCAATCTAGTTATAAATGATCCTCCCATGAGCATGCAATGATTTATCTAAGTCAGTGCTCAAATGTAGGAGGAGAACTGGGGGGGCCATATTGATTGGCAGACCACCCACACCTGCTGCCAAAATCATTATGTTCATCTAGCTGACTCTACCATGCATCTCTCCTCGTGCAAAGCAACCACATGCCATGAAAAAAATGTAAAATACATAAATCCTACCCCTAGAGATGAGTCGACTTTGTGAGTTGATGATCATGATATGACTGGGGGCCACGATCTATCAATGGCCACAACTCCCTAGAAATTTAGTGAGGCGGTTGGAGCTGAAGCTCAGGTAAACGTCCGAAGCGACAAACTCCTATTTATAAATTTCAAGACCCACTCCAAAATGAGAAAGAAATAACTCGTGCGGGGGGCCTCCGAGGAGAATGTAGAGAGTGTCGATGGTCATCTCAAAGGAGGAAAAATTTCAAAAACAACTTTTAGAACATCCCCTCATAGACGTCAATATATGTGATGATGTGTAGAATGACAAGGAGGTATTCTACGACATTATAGATGTGATGTTGGGAAAGCTTCTGCATGTCCATGATCATGTCATTCCTCATGGGATTTTCATGAAGATTTATAAGATTTACTAGGTGAACCGGATTTGAGAGGCATAGGATGGGGTGTAGGTGCATGTCATCATCACTGGACATCATCGTGGTGTCAGACCACACCTAAAGAGCTTGTTCTGTGCGCATGGAGGCTGGTGAAGGTGGTTCTTATGTAGAAGTCCACATACAATTATAAGTAGCCTGGACCTCGACTTGTGAGGATGAGGAGGTGGATATGTAAGAGGATGTGGAGGGTTAGGTGCATTTTTTCTATGCCATGGTTGTAGGTGGGTGTGTGACGGAAACAAATAGGAGAGTGGAGGTGAGTGTTAGGGTTAAAGGGTTGGGGAATATAATGTGATGAGGGATTTTGAGAGGAGGAGGGGGAGATGGGTTTTTAATAGAGGGGAAGGATGGGAAGGACATGGGTGTTCGTGGGGTGAAGACAGGTGAAATGGGAAAGAGGTGGGGAGGAAGATGAGGGGTTGGGGTTTTAGTGGCGTGGGTTATGACTGTTCGGGTTGAAAGCTGCGGTCTTTCAAAAAAATAGACAACACACGTACATGATGTGTAGAGTGTGGTCACATCGTGTATGGGGCATAAATCTTGAATTTAAGGGTAAAAACAAGTCATGTTCTTTACTTGTGTTACATGAAGTGTATTATTCTATTTCTAGACCATTGTAACGAAAAACCTTTTTTGTGATATTTTTTGATGATGAATCTAATCTTTCCTAACTAGAACTTTCATATCCAGGGTTTCCTCTAAATCAGTGCTTCCTTTATCATTAAGAGCATGACTCCATTTTTTTTAGTGGAACTAGAGGCTGAAGAAATAGCCTGCATGGAAATATTCCGGAAAGATTTTTAATCTCTGTCCATTGACTTTGAACGGTTTTCCTCCATCACATTGAATATCAATTATTCCATATAAAAAAACATGGATGACCGTAAAAGGACCAAACCATCGTGAATTCAATTTTCCTACGAATATTCTCAGCCATGAATTAAATAGAAAAACATTATTTCCTATATTGAATTTACAATGTTCAATTCATTGTTCAAGCCACTTTTTTGTTTTTTCCTTGAAAATCCTTTATTTTTCATATACATCTCTCTGAATTTCCTCTAATTCTGTCTATTTCAATAAATATTCCTCTCTAGAACATTATAGATCAAGATTCATTTTTGTAATGGATCATAATGAAAAATGTTGCAATTCCACCAGAAGATGACATATATTTCCATAAACCAATCTTATTGGGGAGGTTCCTGTGGGTGTTTTATATATAGTTTGATATGCCCATAATTCATCATCTATTTTGAGGCTTCAATCACTTCTTCTTGTATTGATAGTATTTAATAAGAAAAATGTCACCTCCCTATTTTACAATTCGACATTACCACTTGTTTGTGGGTGGAAGGGAGTTCCGGTGATGTAGAGAATACCAAATATTTTCGGATTTTTTTTCCTTTTCTAGTTTAAGAAATGTGTTCCGTAATCAATTATGAGTAACCATATAAATACAAAATGTGTGAATACATTCTTATGATAAAAATTCCTAACTACCTTTGTTGTGTCATGTGTTGTGGGTTCAGCTTGAACCCACATGGATAGATAATTGATTGCATGTAGAATGTAACTCTTACCATGTGATGAAGTAAATGGTCCCCAGAATTCAGTACCCGAGACGTCAAAAACCTGAACTTCTATAATGGGGTTTTTTGGGATCTCGTTTCTCGTACGGATGTTACCTATTCTTTGGCATCTATTGCATTGATGGAAGAAGCTCCAAGAATCGTGGTGGAATGTTGGCCAGATGAATCCTCTTTGTAGGATCTTCTCCACTATGAACATTGGTCCATGATGTCCTCTATTTGGTGATGTGTGGCACATTTTGATCACATGTTATATCTCATCCTCCTGGACACAACTTTGTAAAATTCCATCAAATAAATGATTAAATAGCATTGTTTCATCCCAAAATTAGTGTTTGGTATCAAATATACACTTCTTACATTACTGGTATAATAGTTAATGATGAATGTATCATGTGTAAAGGTAGTTGGAAATGTCAGAAAACCAACCCTGGGTTCTGACACTTAATAATGTCTCATTGAGAAATTCAACTTCAATAACAATCTCACTGTCTACATTAATGATTGTCAAGGGTAGCTGTGAAAGCTGGTCAACAATGAAATTTTCTATTCACTTGGTGACTTTGTTCATGGTGTCAAATTCCATCTACAAGATAATCTAGAGAATCAAGCTTGGTTTTGCGTCCTTCATTCTCATTAGGTATCAAAGGGTGGTATGATGTCTATGGAAAATGGATTTAGATAAATCGAGGTAAGAACATAACTTTTAGAATCCATAATCTATGGCTTGGAGATCATTATTTGTAGTCATATAATTTATTTGGGATTCATTCAATGTGTGACAAGCATAATAGACTGGGAAGAAGATGGTTCCTACACATTGTCTGAGTAAAATTCCTACAACTAGTTTGCTGGCATTACACATAAGATGAAATTGTTTTTCCCTATTTGGTGCAATGATTACTGGAGACACATTCAGAATATTTTTTTAGTGTTCCAAAATATTGTCAACATTCCTCATTGAATTCAAAATAGGTTTCCTTTGACAAAAATTGCATAAAAAGACGTGTGACTTTAGAAAAATCTTTGACGAAGCATCTGTAGAACTCATCAAGACTAAGGAAACATATGATCCCATTTACAGTTAATGGTTCCAGAAGATCATTGATGACCTTAATTTTAGCGGGATTAACTTCAATGCCTTCATTAGAGATTTTGTGTCCTAGAAAAATTCCTCCTTGCACCATGAAATGAAATTTCCCCATTTTAGTACTGAGAATTTATCTTCACAGCATTGGAGTACTAGTTCTAGATTGCTTAGATAGATATCAAAAGATCTCTCATAGACAGATAAACCGTCCGTGAATTTTTTGAGAAATTTTTTTACCATGTCATGAAAGATGTGTGTAATTAATCTTTGTAATGTTGCTAGTGTGTTGTACATACCGAATGACATATGTCTATATGAGAAAGTATAGAAGGGGAATGTGAAGGTGGTTTTTGGCCAGCCAATATGATCTATAAAATTTTTATTGAATCCTTAATATCCATATAAGAAAGAATAGAAATATTGTCCAGCTATCCATTTTAGCATTTGATTCATAAAGGGTAAGGGAAAATGTTCTTTCTTTATTGAAGTTTTTAAACATATGTAATCCATGAAAACACTCTATCTAGTGATGGTGTGTGTTGAAATGAGTTCATTCTCATATGTTCTTGTCACTCTGAGTCCTCCCCTTTTCAGAACTACTTAGAGGGAGATCACCCATTTACTATCCAAAATTGGAACAATTATTCTAGTATCCATATGTTTTAACAATTCTTTCATGACAAGCTCCTTCAGTATCAGTGTGAGCCACCTCTGAGGTTGTGTTTTTTTGTTTTTATTCTCATCATGAAGGATTATGAGGGTTTATTCTGAAGGATTGATTCCATTAATATCTTCCACTCCCCAGAAAATTGATTTCTTGTGTATTTTTAGGACATCATCCAATTTTATTTCTTGTTCCTGAGATAGTTTGGTGTTGATAATGACGGATAAAGATAATTAATCCCCTATGTATGAGTACATAAATTTACTAGGTAAGGGTTTCAAGTCCATATTTTGTGAATGAACGAGGGATGGGATAAATGGTAGTATGGTGTCTTGGGAAAGGGGTACACTAATTTTGTCTTCCAAGAAGTCAAATTTATCCTCTTTGAATGATCCTAAAACATTTTTATCTTCCTCAGTAGCAATGTAATTTCCTTCTTGATGAGCAAGAGAAATGACGTGACAGTCAATCAGGTCATCTGGTTGTTGGGTAGCTCTTAGCAGACTAAACACTGCTTGTTCTTCACCAACTATGAAGATGAGTTGTCCAAGATTAACATCAATCAAGGCCAGACCTATTTCTAGGAACGGTCTTCCAAGAATGATTGGGACATATTTATCCTCTTCGATGTCTAAAAATATAATGTCTACTGGAACATCTTAAATAATACCACGTGGGTATTTGACTGAACGATCAGCCAACTGTAAATCTAATCTTGTTTCCTTGATCTCTTGGAGTGCATGTTTGTGAAAGACACTCATTAGAATTATATTTTTATTCGATCCAATATTATAGACTACTTTTCCAAACTTACACTCTCCTATGGCACAAGGGATTTAACAGATTCCAGGATCTCTCATCATTTGGGGCATCTTTTACTGCACAAAAGAAAATCTTTCTTCATTTAATGGGACGAATCCGAGTTCATCGATATTTATTTTGTTTGATAGAAAATCCTTGATAAATTTAACATTAACTAGCATTGGAGCGATTACCTCAGTAAAACGGATGCTGATATGAAACTACTTGAACATTTCAGGGAACGTTTGGTGTTGGTCCTCCTGCCTACCTTTCCTTGCTATTTACAGAATGGGAAGAGGTGACTTGAATGGTGGTGGGGCTACATAAATGGGTTCGTTATGTCTTTTCGAGGCTTGATCCTTCTCAGATGAAACAATTTTTGATGATAATGTAGGGATGAATTTTTCATCATTTTCTGACATTTTCTTGGGTTCTTCATATATCCTTGTTTCCATTGGTTTTTGTTAGTCCAACACTTTTCTGATCCTTATCACTATAGCCTTAACCTCCTCTCGTGGATATGACTCAGTGTTTCCTGGTTGGGTACCTGGTCATTTCTCAGATATATTGTTTTTGAGATTTGATGAATTTGAATCTCAATATTTCTTAAATCTGGTCATTGATTTTGAATCTCAGTCTCTTCTATAGTCATCCGTTTATTGGATTTCTGAATGAAATAGGTTAGGTGAATCTCCAAGTTTGTTTACGGTGGTTAGGGTTCCAGTTGTGGTTTTTGATGGGTGGGATGAAATTATTGTTGAGGTCTCATAATGGGTTGTTGCAGATATGTCTGCTATTGTGTCTCAGGATAGGGTTTATTGGTGGATACCATGGTGGTAACTGATTGTGAAACTGGGCTTGACTACTACACTGCTGAAAATACCCTTGATTGGATAGAGGCCCCTGTTGAGCTGGCCTCTGATGATAAAATCGATTTTTTGTTGAAATGGTTGATTCTGTTGATTGTAATTGATATAATTACAATAGTGCGGTTCCTCAAAGCCTGAATTGCAATCTTGGTATAGGTACAGTCCACCGCACATCTCACATGACTGGATCTCCATGACTGGGGAATGAGAAGGTTGTGTTATAGGTACTTGAATTTATTTAATCTTTTTAATTAGCGCCTCAACTTGTGCTAATAACCTGGTGTCTCCTCGACTTTGTGGATTCCACATCGTGGTGAACCATGGTCAAATTTCCATAGAATTACATTATGGGAAACTTCATCAAGAATTTATCTTCCTACTTTAGGTGTTTTAAACATCATACCTTGATCTACACTGTCATGAAACAATATTCGTGCTACTAGCAGAAGTCCTTGACAAAATGTTTTCATTTGAATCTAGGTGTCATGTTCGTGATGTGGACATATTCTCATGAGTCCTTTTAATCGATCGTATACCACCCATGTAGATTCTCCATCATCTTGGAAAAAATATGAATTCCATTTTGACGATTCCTTGTTTGGAATGGTGGAATGTATTTATCCAGAAACAAATTTGTGAGTTCATCCCATGTCATACTGTACTAGGGAGATTGTATTTTGATCAAATATTTCGATTGTAATCGAATTGAAAATGTGATGACACGAAGTCTTATAGCATCAAATGAAACTCCCTATTTGTGAAAGGCATATCAGACTTCCATGAAGTTCGATATATGTTCATGGGGTTCTTCCCATTGAAGACTGCTTAATTGTCTCATGTTCTGGATCTTATGGATGAGTTCTAGAATGATTTCAAACATGTGGGATTGAATTAGTGGTCGAACCATACATGGTGTAGCCCCAGAGATTGATGGTATACTAGAATCTATAATGGACATTGTTGGTTTCATTAGGTTCTCTATAACATGATGATTTGGAAGGATGGGTCCTACGTTGTGATGTTGCTCAACCATTGTTGAATGGCGAAGTGACAACAAGTGCCTTTCGATATCAGGATCAAAGGCCATTTTTTTTTGATTCAAGGTTCCCTAATTAGGTAAAGGGACATCTGTACATTCACATGAAATAATGAGGAAGGGGGCGCAAAAAAATGTTCATATGGAAAGAGGATGATGGAAAGTAAATCATAGGTAAAGAAATAATGGAGTTCTTCAAGAAAATGGAGGTTTCCTTCTTGAAAACGGTGCCAGAAATTTTGTGTGCCTTTTGCACAGTGGATTCATGACTTCCTCTGGTGTGGATAAAATTTAGATTTTTTATTTGAGGTCCCAAATTTTTCTAACTAAAATGGCGTAGTATATTAGTAGTGAGGGGTTGAGTCCATAGTGAGACTACAATTTTTGGCATTGAGGGAATCTGGTTTTTAGACCCATAAGGGAGTTCATTATAGAGTCCATAGTGAGACTACCATTTTGGGATTTGAATTTACTAGATAACCCTTTAATAGTGTGGATTCTTCATTATTTCCTTGATAAAAATATGGATATAAGTGATAATGATATACAAAACACTCACAATAGTTTCATTTTAATAGAAACTAAGGGAAACTTGGATGGGTATGACCAACCTTCCCACATTTAAAGTAGATGATTGGTTTGTCTCTATAGAGGAAACCAGTGTTATGCCCAATGACTGCTGAGAACTCATTCAACTACCTTGGAGAGATCCTTCCAACTTTCTGTATTGTTTGGATGAGGTTCTCTAGATAGAACCCACTAAACAAACACCAGTGAGACATATTTTTAATGTCATTTCTACATCTTCTATAGTATATTTTTATACCACATCTGAATAGTTTGTTAAGTAAAGAAGAATAATCATGGGCCTGATCTCAAGATTTCAAGACCATCTCAAAACATCAAGCATTAAGGTAATCATTCATGAGGATATCCATAGTAACATAGAACAAATTAGTTAATAAAGAAGAACACTCTATCACTGAATTATCCACATTATCCAATTTTAGAAACTTATTGGAATTTTAAACCCTACAGAAATCTAGGTATGTCATCCAACTAAAAGACATTTTTAAGGTTATCATTGTGAGAACCTCAGTAGCCATGCCAACACCATAGATTCCAACCACTTACTACCTGATCCTTCCATTATATAGGTGGTGAATCCAACTTTCACGCTATCATGGGTATTCAAGGACTCAATGAAGCACTCAATTAGATCCAAACCCTAATCATGATCATTTCTCCCACTCCACTATAGAAAAATAGTTTATTTTAACTAGTAAACTCTTGGGCATGGTCCACCATCAATGGTATCTCTCGACTACCCACTTGTCCAAAGTATTAGATTATATTTATCACAAACTCCACTGATTCCAGATCAACAATAGGGTTTTACTAGGAGACAAACTCTATAGACCCCTCTCTAAGCCTGGATGGGGATCCTCAAGGAGGCATTATCTATAATTCTAAAATAAATCTCAATCGAAACACAAATAATCATGAAGTATCATTAGTTTAACCCAAATAAATCCTTATCACAGCTATCAATAAGAATAATTAGAATGAAAACACAACATCAAATAAAAAAGGAGAGAAATAAACAAAATTTCAAGTACTCCCTACTATGCAGTGTTTGGGAAGAAAACTTGTAAAACTACTCACAAACAATTCATGTATATCTAGAAGATGATATAAAAGGTGAAAAGGGATGTGAATGATTAATACTAACCCTGTGGTTAATCCATGCGCCTCCTGTATGCATCCATGATTTACCCTGTAATTTAGAATAATCCATATTCTATCATTGCAATGTAGGAAATAAAGAAATACATTAAATATCATTAAAATAACCTATCAGAAGGTATAAAACTCAAAAAAAATCACATAACAATAAAGGAAACTCGAGGATTATTAAAAAAAAGTGATAGCTAGCCAGTACTTCACACCTACCAATCGAGTTCCTAAAATACTGACTCTAATATACCACTGAAAAAAACACAAAACCACCTTTGATTCCATTTTTCTGAAAACCAAACTAGGTTAACTCACCACATCAGTCGATCTGATTGGCAACACAGACCAAATCATGTTCTCGATATCCAAATGACAGCGATAAGAACAATGAATAATAAATAACCACATAGGAATCATGTTTCCCATAAAAAATCAACATGTCCCATCCTTGAAATGAGATAACCACACCATAATTATCTAATGAATCATGTATAAACTTACATCCCAACTAAAAAATCAAAGACTATAAAAAGATACAATAAACTCTAAAACATTGATACACATGTAATGTTATTCAAGAGACATAAACATTGTAACAAATATCAAAATATCAAAACAAAAAGAAGCGATCAAGACCAAACAAATTCTTACACATAAATCCAAATGTTACAATAAAATCACATTAACTCCTCAAGATCTAACCCTGTGAGACGACACATCCTACATCAACACACTAGATGATAGTGATCATGAAGATACACATATATATATAGTACACCTACCCATATCTGTGTCGTGCAAAAAAAGTGTATTTACACCCAAGGTTATATGTAGGGTGTATGGAAAAAGGTCTAGTACAATAACACCATGAATATTTAAAAGTCATTTCAAAAATTAAATAAAATAAAATAGTTTTAAAACACATTTTTCAAAAATATCTTATCTCAAATATAATTATATTTAAATCAATCCTTTATACTGACTTTAGTATTAATTTTAAAAAAATATGTTATCCAAAATATTTCTCAGTTTTTATCAAATAATAAAGAAGGTCTATATGATACAATATTCTCATTATAACTAAACAAAACATATTAGGGGTAAGAAAAAACATCATTATCATATAATTAAATAAATGGAAATTTAAATACCAAATAAAATAACATAAATTAAGGACATAATATAATTCATACAATAAATACAATCAACCCGACATGTGTAATGTGAACTAAGGTCTCCAACCATAAATGGACTATTATTAGTGAGTCTGAAATAAAATTTCAAAGTTGGATAAAAAAGTGTAAACTATCATAATATTCCCCTGTCCCAACTCCAAAGAGCTCTGCTGGTCTCTTGGTTAACAAGTGGAAGATCACTCGATCATCCACTAAAATGAACTCTCGGTCCATTGAACAAAAAGAGTACGCTCCCATAGTCTTAATACCAATATCTTTCCTAGTCCCTTGGTAATCACACATAACACCCTCGGTATCCCATTTTCTACTCAATGCCAAACATATCCACACCAAAACTTCCATAAAACAAAATCCATAACAAAATCCATTCTAATAAATAATATATTCCCATTTTGATAAAATACCATATTTAAGGTAAAACCATTTCTAAAAAAAATCTTTATAAATCCATTAAAACCAAAAAACCATTTTAAGTCAATTTATCAAACCCTTGGAGTCCACTTAATCCACCTACCAATGGAAAACCCAAATTAAACCTTAAATTTTCAATGAAATACAATATATCACAACAAGAATATAATAAAAATCATTAATAAGTTATTTTAAAATGTAATTATACAATAATAATTGAAGGAAACTATGAATTTGTTTGATAGACTAGGACAATTATTTAAAATGGAGCCACCTACCCTAGAAATGGTCCCAAACTCATCAACATTGATGATAACCACAAGATTTTGGAATAATGAGTCCTCACACTCTTAAAACACAATAAAGAAAACCAAAACACCCATTAAAACCCTTACATTCGGCCTACCCTCCAACTAGTGTTTCAAACATCCATTAGAATTTAAGAATAAATGAAAATAGTGGTGAAAATATGATGAAATTCCAAAGAATAGGGCTTACCTTAATACAAATTACCTAGGATCTAAAGAGAATCCATTGAAATCAAGAAGGATAAGATCCTAATCACTTATAATAGGTATAAAATGAAATGGGAGGTAAAAGGGAGGATGAGTTTTAAAATCCTGATGGGTATTTTCCTAAATTTATTTTTAAAGTATCTGGGAGATTTTCATAGTTTGTATGTATGGTTAGGCAAACCATGTGCCAACTGCATGAGATATACAACATCCCAAAACACCAATCTGCGTTATTACTCATAAGATTTTGATGGTTTGAAAAAAAATTCTCTAATAGTGAAAAAATACACTATCTAAAAAACCAACACCCATGAATGGTAATCCACACAGTTTTGAAAAACTATGTGCCAATCATGCACCAGGGTTGATTTTCCACAAAAAACCCATTTCCCATCCCCATAAACCTAGTAAAAACTACCTACCAAATAACAGATAAATAAAGTGTCAAAATATACATACTAGTGACTTAATGGGTGTCACATTTCCCCTTTGTACATATACATTTTCTCATACCTTATGAGTAAATTAATTCAGTTGCAACAGTTGGTACTTTCAGTAGATCAATCTCCAATGTGATCCATCTTATGAAATGATTTTTAATCATGACAAAGGGAAGAGATTCAAATGTCTGACCATTAATTATTCTGTCACACCTAATTTATTTTACATTATAATCCATAAAATATGATATTTTTATATAAAAATATTTGATACTCCACTGTCATTCCCTATAATATATCCATATAATACATTGTGATTAGTTGATGAATGTATCCTAAAAACCAATCATTATGATATCACCTTTCACTAAATATGATATATCCAAATGGATCAGAAGAATAATAAATTTTGGGAATATCTAACTAATTACATATCATTCATCCCTGAATATTTATCATTCTTTGACGGATTTAATAATTACAGATCATTGATGTTGTATTTGATCAACTATATACATGACCTCTTGTTGAACTATATCATTATTCCATGACACACTCACCATTGGAATTCTTCCTCTATTGATATATTATATTTTATATTGGAAATACATACTAGAATAACTACAATAGTCATAACTAGATCCATATAAAATAAATCATTGGAGTGAATTCTTGAAAGATATGTCTGGTACTACCTTAGTTGAAAAACATGAAATAAAATGAAAACTACAACATAATTTAGTGGAAACTCTAAAAGAAAATAAATAACTCTTATTTTAACAATAATCTAAAATGTACACACATACAGTTGTACTAACCCACCCTGCTTCCTATGTCATCAATTCCCTAACATTGCTGAAACACTCAAGAAGAGTAAATGTCCTATTACAAACTCTAATGGACGTTAATTCTGATCAAAATAAAAATTTTACCATGTTTATGATATCACTAATTTCATTTGTATTAGTTTATCCAAATCAGATACATCATAAAACATACTAATACCTAAATGTGATATCACTTCTGATTTTTCTCAAATCAATAGTAAATGACATGAACTCCCACACAATTCATTTAATGAAGCCATCTGAATAGATTATTTATAATCATTAATTTTGAAAAAAATCTACTAAAGAAACTTAATGCTCTCATTATATCCCAAAATATAATACATGAGGTTGATTAAAGTACTATTATGTATTTATGGTATATTTCTTCCTCCCGTTTATCTAAGGGTGATACGACATGGTGATCTTCAGGTGAGTACCCATCACTTTCTACAACCATCTATAAAATTTTGATGTAATTTGTGGTTTTAAATATATCATGATAGATAAAGAAACACTAAGAATCATAATAAAATCATCCACATACAATATACCCTAGTTATTAAAATAGAATGTATCATGAATATACAAGAAGTTGGATAACATGGTCAGTCAACCCACAATCTCCCAAATGACATAAATTTGACCTATTTTTTTGGAAACCAATTTAAAACTACATTATGATATCCTCCAACATCCGTATTAGCACAATACAAGTTCCCAAAATCCCCACACACTAATAATGCATTGTCATTATCCATTGATATGTCAACCACTAAGAAACAAGATTAATTATATCACTTTTAATACTTTCCCATAAGTACTACCATATAATATTGTGATGCATCATAGTCACTCCATGATAAATAACTAAACTGGAGATATGATACAACCCAATAACATCATTCATTTAATTCAATTGATACTCAGATCTATCTTGGAAACTGAATAATGATTCTATGTAGAAAACCACTCTTTTATGACCTCCCAACCATTGATGGAAATTTTAATCTTATTGTATTCATCACCAGTCCTTTGTCCATCATTTTCTTAGACCAAAATAATTATAGTGACGTTAATTTTTTATAACATCATTTCCCCTCTTAATGATAATTTTGAGGAATGAAATCAATGAGTCGCATCAACTACAACAACTCATATGATTTATTTATTTATTTATTTTTCACTAAAACAATCCACTACAACAATACCCCTAGCTAGTATATTGGATAAATTAAAATCTAATGATTGAATAAACTCCCCCCATCTATATTATGACATGATATAATACCCCTAAGGGGGTATCTTTCAAACTATTATGATCTAAATAATCCTTGAACATTACACTAACCAGGTAATTTATCCAAATCACTATAGAAATTAAAATAATTACTAACTCTAAATCATTTATGGGATAATTATTATCATTTGGTCATAACTGCATCGACCAATACGAAATAATGTTATTCAAATGAATAAGGATGAAAACCAATATGGTTCTATATGCATCAATATAAATATATTACCACTCACCATACTGTGGAAATATCCACACATGTAAAGATGTCAATATCTTATTCATCGATAGAAAATATCCTTGACATTTGTTAGCCCATTTTAAATTCATTCTTATTCAATTCAACTAATTCATTAGAGATTTTATATTTAAAAATTGTTGAATAAAGGAGGGAAATTATCCTATTAATCATATGAAATAATGAATTTTGTGAAAATCTATGCTTTCTCACAAGGAATCACTTTTTATTTTTACTTGATCCTCCACGAATACCTTGATTTAAATAATAATCCCAAAGAACATGACTTTATGTTTAAGACACTAATATTTAGGTTGAATTTTGTAAAACCCATACACTTAAATCATATCTAGATAAATCCTAAAATGATTCCAATATCCTCCTCCAATCTAGAATAATCCTGCCCAGAATCCACCAACACGATGATAAATGAAGCAACATATCTTTGGAAAACACAATTAATTATGGATAATTTTTTTAGCCCCAATAACGATAATTAAAAAAATAATAATTCTTTTATCTGATCCAAAATTATATCTATGGAATATTTTTATCCTTCATCCAAAACTATTTATATCCTAATAATACTAGTGTTTTCCATGAAAAGATCATAGTTCAAATAACCAATTTCCCTATAAAACCTCTATATAATTCTTCCACCCTCAGAGTTGATCATGAATCATGAGATACGAAGGTAAGGACAAAAGAAATTTCCCAAATATTAAATAGATTGAAAAAACCTTATTTCTCTATAATGTATGTTTACAGAAGTATTTTGAAAACATGTCCATGACACCCTTCATCATTTTTAGTGACTCAAATAATCCTCATGATTCCAATGATTAAATAAAAAACCTAAATAAATAATATATTACACCCCCATGATCTTTAATGTCATGCCATCTTTGATTATCTTGAATGAAACACTCCCTATAAAAAGTTTTAAAATTCATATTCTATGATGTAAAATAAAATGTTTTTTTATCAAAGATGACATGGTACTTGAACATCAAAAACCAATCCATCCATATTATGACATCAAAAATTTCCATATCGATAACCAAGGAGACTCATAATACCTCCACATATCATATCAAAATTGGAAATTAGCAACACCCAAACCCTTAAAATATATTTTCTCTAAGTGGTATCTTGGTATTCAAATAATTATAAATTAACTACATATAAAATTCAACATATCTAATTCTAGTGAATTTATAAATGGAATAAATAATTACACCTATATCAATCATATAAGAGTATATTTCACTGTTACATATAATGCATCATATTCATCTACCACATTATTCCTCATAAATAGCTATCCCTTGAACATTGGACCCTAGCCATAATGAGGATTACCACTAATCCTTATGATTCATCTTCACCCATTAATATGTTCTCCACAAACATCCTGGGTCCTGAAATTTGGTTGGAACATCCAATACTAGTTCCTTGTAAGAGAAAACAACCAAACATGTTTAGATACCAAATCTACTTAAATAAATTACATTTCATTGGATTAAAATGAAATTATAACTTTAGTTGCTTCGGGTTCTCACATTGATGACTACCATGCTGCATCTTCCCTTAAGAGGAACCTAATATTACTGATTTAGTTTAGCTATATCATTATTGAGAATCATATTTCTTCATATTTTTTCACACTAGAAAATTTATTTCTTACATTATATTGGGGAAGAAAAAAATAAAAATTTTCAACCAAAATGTCTACTACATCATTTACATCTTTATTTACTATTATTACATAGTTATATACATCTAACATGATCATCCATGATCAGAACTCAATTTATATATTCATATTAAACCAAAAACATTGGAAAATCCTTGGTGAAAAACATTAAATTGAATACTATCTTTATAAAGTCATCAGCATACTACAACACCATCATGTTCCAAAAATTCTTCCCTAGGAACTCTCAATCCTTCTTTGTCTTCAATATTTTTGGTAGATATGATGATGAAACATCTTCTATAATCCAACATATATCATATCCTTATCCATATTTCTTCATACTTATATATTCTTCAATATATGATCTTATCAATTGGTCATGTAAATAGAAAACATTATATTTTATGTCTTAAGGGTATAAAAACTGAAATATCTTTCTCATCCTCTTCAACCAATCCATAACTTATATCACTCTATCAATACCCCTAAGGAAAATAGGGTTTTTATTTTTGGACTCTAAAGTATTAAAAACTTGTATTGGTTTCTCTTGACCTTGAATCTAACTGAATCTATCATTTCTATCCTCTTTATCATGTGCAATATCTCAATGTTGAGGTATTTAATGAACATTATAAGCTAAAGGGGAAAATTATAAAAGGAAAAAAATAAAAATTACCTCTAATAATAACATAAAATGGATCAACAAGATCTAAATTCATTATTAAAATGGATCTCATCGACCTATAACGATTCCATTTTTGGTTATGATAAAATAAATTCTAATAAATAAGTTAAACCAAATTATTTTAAAATAGAGACACTTTTAAAACCATTCCAAATAAGCATACAACTATTAAAACAATTTGGAAAACCAATGCACACATATATCGTGAAATACAAACAAAGATCACTTTATAGTAAAATGATTGGTTCATTACATGACATCTGGTTCACCTACCAATACACCAAAGGTTGCTGACTAGTAGTGTGGGTTTGATAATATCATAGAGAAAATATTTCCCTAGATCATGTTACCATAAATTATAGTTAATGTAATAATAATAAAAAAATTCAAATTAAAAAACATCACAATCAATATTATTAAATAAAATAAATGTAACCATGCTATATCTAAATGATTTTTGTACTTGTAATAAAACTTACATAGTTAAAATAAATACCCATTGTTGGAAGATAATGTATATAAGAGTCTAAGAATACCCAAAATAAATAAAATGGAAAAAATAAATAAAACTGGTCTCGTGTATAGGTTCGATCGCTTCCCTTATAATCCATCCTAGATAGCTATATAATCTATAAATCATTGGGGCCATTCCCTTTCCAGGACCTAAAACCAGGAATACATCTTAGGAATCTATGATATCATGATAATGGTGTGAGTAAAACTAAGTGGAACACTACTAACAGAGTCCCTAAATCTATCTAGTATGAATAAATAACACGATGAAACATCATCATATAAAAAACGAAATCATAAATAAATAATGTAGCACCTATCCTTGAATTATTTGGGGAAATTATGGGTTGACCATACATACCCTTTATAGTGCTGATTGTCTCTAAACCTGATATATAACCATAATGGTGGAAAGATTCCCCACTATGAGATCATCCCATAAATATCAACATTAGGTTGAATGGAACCCCTTTAATGAAATATGTCATCATAAAATCGTTAGTGAGAAATTTCTATAACACCAATAGATATTATATGATATTTTTCATTACAGAAATATTAGTTGACCAAGGGATTTTATTCTACATAAAAATGAGATTAAAATGAACCATAATATATTTTAATGTAGCAATTAAATTGATGGATATTAATAGGATTAATCACATTACCCAATATATATGAAAATGTTTTGAATTATTGATGTGTATTTTTAATGATTAACATATAAGGAGTAAAATTTTAGTAGTCACGTTATGTTTCAAAATATTACACTTCAAGAAAATAGAGAAATATTGAAAACTTAATCTGTCGAAAATGTTCCCATGACAGGTTTCAAAAAACTCCACAAAATTTGGCAATAACATTCAACCAATGTTTGTTTCATCCATTTAAATATTGTTTATGGGATGTATCACATAACATTTTTTAGTGGAGATAATTTATTTTTATAGCGATGGTTTAAACCATTTCAATTTTTCTCATATTTACCAGTAGTTTAAACAACCACCATATAGTGCTGTTAAAAAATTTAATATGTAGAAACTATAGCCTATGAAAATCAATAATAAATAACACAAAAATAAATATCCAACTTATATACCAACATAACATAAATACCTAAGTTAATAGTAAATCTATACTAGAATCACCTAATATAGAGTTGTTAAAATGAACAATGCATGCATGGACAAAAATATGAGGGGAAACCCAAAATTCTAAATTGGAATCCTACTTGTGAACCAAAGTAGCCATCCCAAATCAACACTCCTATAACTAAAAGGAAAATACAATTATATAAAACCTTAACCTGTATAAGGATATGAGTCCCATATAAGTAATGAATAACATTGAAAAATAAAGAATAATAATAAAAATTATAGTATTAATTATGTAACATATGGTATACGTAGTATCAGGAAACTCCCACGGTCTTAGTGGGAGAGTCCTAGATATACTCAGATGGAACTCTCTTCCAGCCATTTAATGATGCTCCTAGAAAATAACCTCTTAGATTAATAAAATATTATTTACTAGATTGAGGTCAACATAGTATTAAAACTATCACGACCCATCCTCGGGGCCTGTGCCGTGACTACCCCAAGCCCGCCTTTCATAGGCCAGGGGCTGTTGACTAGCACCAAAGGCGAATCCCCGATAAAAAGGGAAGGCATTTCCTTTAAACCTGTAACACACATAGATTGAAAACAGGCAATAAAAGCAACAAGTACTATTATAGAAAAGAAAGGATTCTGAAAGTATGTGGGCCAGTATACAAACCCAACTGAACAATAAGTACAAGTCCAAGTAAAAGGGAAAACAACTCCTGGATCGCCCACTGGGGAATCCCACCTGAAGGGTAGGTACAAATCTCGAACAAATCATCCCTGAGGTATTCCCCATCTAGTCCATCTCCAATAATCCTCCCATCCATCACACTCTGCCTCGATCACTGCAGACCGTCGTCTGCACAGAACACAACATGGTGCAGGCGGAGCCTGTACAGGGGTGAGTATAACAATACTCAGTAGGGGACCCTGAGACCCCCGAAGGTCTCCCAGAATCCACTAAGGATAAACCACATTAGTAAGATACAATCATTAAGTATCATTCACCCCTACTTAGGTATATTTCCATACTTATACCTAAGTTACCATTCATAGTCTGACACCAACACTCGAGCCCAAGCACAACCCATTGCACAAAGGAAGTAAATTCAATCATCTAGATGATATCAACTAAAAGTCAAGACTCATCTCACATAGGTATAAAAATCATGAAGAGGGGTAGAGATGATTAGATGTAGACTCTAAATAATCTCCTCCGTTGAACCCATGTTGGATCCTGGAACAATATCAACGTTGTCAAACCCATGTAGGATCCCGGTACAGAAGTCATCGCTGTCAAACCCATAGAGGATCCCGGTCGAGTACCGTCGCTGTCGAACCCAAGGAGGATCCTAGTACAGTATCGTCACTATCGAACCCATAGATCATCCTGGTACAGTAGTAGGTTCACGTAGGATCCTATCGTCTCAGTCGTAGCCATCCATAAGGTTCCCACACACATCACGATCGATTCCCGGAGGGTCTGCTCCTCGAGCCAAGTGTCGATACATCAAATACCATGAATTCTCGAGTATAAGTATCTCAAAAGTCCACATCGTCTTAGGGAGAAAATCAAACAATACGTGTCCAAGACACAGAGATGAAAAAACCAAGACATTTTCCCAAAAGTACACGACATGTCGGAATAAGGCACATGTCGTGTCTTCAGACCACGGGTATTGCCCGTGTACAACAACCCATGTTGATAGGTTGGTCATGTAGGGAAGGATGTACATGGCGTGTGGTATGGTTACACGCCGTGTCTACTGACCTCAGGTACTACCCATGTTCAATGGAGCGTGTCGAGAGGCTAGCCGTGTAGGGAAGAAAGTACATGGTGTGTGGTAGGGTTATACGCCGTGTCCAAGCATCTGGGATCGGCTCCGTGTACATTGGCCATGTGCCTGTAAACAGACTGAACCTGTTTTCTTCAACTAATGTAATAGGTACATGAGGTAGCATGTGCCACTGGCGATTCCTGGCGGTGTGGTGGAGTACATTCCCATGTACTCCACTCCGAGTCGCTGGAAGAACAGTCCTGATACGGTTCTTCCCGTTTTGGTCCGATCTGTTGCCCACTATCGTCGTCGCACCTCTTCTAGGTCGTTGCGATGTTGAGTTTTCAATTTGGGATTGTTTCTTCACTCAACGGTCTTGCAATGATTCTTTGTTCTTCACCCATGAAGAACACAAAGAACACACCAAACATTCACACAAACAGCGGAGGAATCGGGCCATGTTTATTTGGCCTGTTCCTTCCGCGTAAGTTTGGTAACAAGAGGTCAAGAAAAACACAACAAGGATAGAAAAATCAACATTGCACAAAAATAAAACACATCCCAACCTCGAGTTCGGTGATTATTGAAGGATTCATGGGAAGGAGGACGTTGTTCCGTTGACGTCAGAAAGTAGGAAGAAGTCGAGGACGACGTCATCGAAGTTCTTCAAGGATGACGATCCATTATTTTCCCCGATTGAAGAAGGAAGAAGGTGAAAGATGTCTATCATTATTCATTAGAGAGAAAAGACTCCTCCATAGCTCTCCCCTTTCTCTATTCCACCCAAGAAGAATTCCCAACCAAAATGAAATAATAGGTTTGCCTATTATTTTATTGTTGGAATGAATTTGAAATGTGTTAAACTAATTAAGTTACTTCTCTTAATTAAATGGATGGAGTTGGATAATTAAATTGGGGAATTTAAATGTTTCCCCCACTTTATGGAGAGTTAAAAGGGGGTTTAAGCTCGTGTGGGACCCACATAATAATATCCTCCCAAGGGAGGTTATGTGCGGGTGGGCCCTCCTCCAACCTCCACTTGGAGGGTTTAACCACCAATAAAATAAAAATAAGCACACCTTAATTTTATTTAATTTTAATTTTTAAACCCCAAAACAATATTCCTTTCTCGTCTGAATGCAACTGTGGTGAAGGTCTCACTAAGCAATCTTCGGCGCAACGAGTTCATCGATGCCCTCAGATTTCAATTCCGAGCATCAGTTCAAAAGATATAAATCCCACTCTCCTGTTTACTGAATGTACCCAAAAAAAACATCAGAAATTGATTTCGGGCACACCGGGCCTCGGAATCAAGCGCCGTCAGTTTTCGCGGACTTGTAAAATTCCCTTGTATTTAAAAACAATTCCATGGAATTTTCAGGGTCTTGAAATTCACCCCACCTTAGGGATTTATGTCCCAGTAAGCTACAACTCACACTAAGGGAAAAAATGTGGGTACTGAGCATGCATCGGAGCCTCCCGCTCCTATATGCTCTCATGGAGGTTCCCATGCTCCAGCGAACGTGCACCAGAGGTATCGACCGTCCACGAAGGACCTGCTCCTGTCGATCCTAAATCTCCACCGGAACCTCCGTGAAAGTCTCCCCGTCATCGATGTCCATCTCCCCATGGTTGATGATGTGAGAAGGGTTATGCATGTATCCCTTCAACTGAGATATGTGGAAGATGTCGTGCACCCGGTGCAACTGAGGTGGAACAGACAAGAGGTAAGCCACCTCGCCTACTATTCTATGGACCAGGAAAGGTCTGATGAAACGTGTAGACAACTTTCCACCTCGACCAAATCTCTATAAACCTCATCGAGGTGAGACCCATAGAAATACGTGGTCGCCATCCTCAAACTCCATTGGTATCCACCTCCTATCATCACTGGACTTCTTCCTACTCTATTAAGTCTTCATCCACTCCTGGATGATCTTAACCTTTTTCGTTGTATCCTGCACCATCTCTGGTCCCATAAGTGCTGACTCCCCTAGGTCAGACCAGCATAGAGGCGGTCTGCAAGGTTGGCCGTAAAGTTCCCCGAAAGGTTCCATCCCGATGATGGAGTGAAAGATTTTGTTATATTCAAACTCTACCAAGGTTAAGTGATCCTCCGAGCTACGACCAAAGTCAATGATGCATGCATGGAGAATGTCCTCGAGAGTCTGAATTGTCCTCTCAGTCTGACCATTCGTTTGATGATGGAAGGTGGTGCTCAAGCGAAGATGCGTCACGAAAGCCTCCTGCAACGCCTTCCATTGCCAGGAAGTGAAACGAGCATCTCGATCAGAGACGATTGTCGATGAAACACCATGAAGACATATGATATCCCATATGTAGAGGCATCCTGGGATCTCTACTAAACAATTATCTCTAATTGATTGGATGTGGGCCTACTTGGTGAGTCGGTCGGCAATCACTCAGATAGAGTCGTGACCTTTTTATGTACGTGGAAGTCCCGTCACGAAATCCATGGATATCCCATCACACTTCCACTCTGGGACCTGAAAGGGCTAAACTAAACCTGCTGGAACCTAGTGCTCAGCCTTCACTTGCTGAAAAGTGAGGCATCAAGAGACAAAATCTGTTACTGACTTCTTCATACCTGGCCACAAGTGCTATCGTCGGAGGTCCTAATACATCTTTGCCACACCTGGATGTACCGCTAGGGAAGACATGTGGAACTCTCTCAAAACTTCCTCCTGAAGTGCAAATGGTACCATGGTACGTCCTCTGAAGAGAATGACGAGCTCTCCACGTTCAGAAAATCCATCAGGTACCTGCCCTGTAGATATCTAAGCACGTCGCGTCTCACAGTCTACATATCCATGTTGTGCTTCCCTGACTCACTAAAGAAGTGGAGGTGTGATTGTAAGAGACTGCGGAAAAGATGCTCCATCCCGATCCACAAATAAAAACTACAACGTGGCCAATTGCTCAGTCGCCTCTCCTAGTAGCTGAATGCATGCTCTTTTACTGAGAGTATCTTCTACAACATTCCCCTTCCCAAGAGTATAGAATATCACTAAGTCATAGTTCTGGAGGAACTCAAGCCAACACCGCTATCTCAGGTTCATGTCCTTCTGTGAGAAGATGTACCTGAGACTCTGGTGGTCAGAGTAGACTGTAAAATGCTCGCACATCAGAAAGTGCCTCCACATCTTCAAGGTAAAGACCACTGCTGCTAACTCCAGGTCATGGGTAGCGTAGTTCTTCTAATGTTGTCTCAACTATCGAGAACCATAAGTGATCACTGCTTTCTCTTACATCAGGTCCCTGATGCATCATAGTAAACTACATACCATACAACCTCCTCTAGAAGCCACAAGATGGGGGCACATGTCAACCTCTTCATCAGCTCCTGAAAGCTCTGCTGGCATCTCTCTGACCACATGAAGGGTTGCCCCTTATTTGTCAATGATGAAAGTGGTGATGCAACTCCAGGGAAGTCTGGAATGATCCTCCGGTAGTACCCAACTAGTCTTAGTAAACTCCGTACCTCCATCTGACTCCTGGGTGGCTCCCAAGAAAGTACTGCTTCGATCTTCGCTATATCCACTGCAACCCTAGTCTCTGAGATGACATTTCCCAGAAAGTGTACCTCTCGGATCCAGAACCGGCACTTCAAGAGCATACCATAAACCTGGTGATCTCGGAGTGTGTCCAGTACTACCTGCAAATGGTTGGTGTTCTCCTCCTTGGTAGCTGAGTATATCAGAATGTCATCAATGAATACTACCACAAAGCGATCAAGGTATGGATGAAAGATCCTATTCATGAGTCCCTTGAACACTACTGGTGCATTGGTTACACCGAATGGCATAACCAAGAACTTATAGTGGCCATACCAGAATCTGGAGGCCGTCTTCTACACATCCTCATCACATACTATGAGCTGGTGAAAGCCCGAACGAAGATCTATATTCGAGAAAAAACATGATCCCTTCAGCTGATCAAATAGGTCATCAATTTTCGGAAGTGGGTACTTGTTCTTCATGGTCACCTGGTTCAGGCGCCGATAATCAAAACACAGTCTCAAGCTCCTATCCGCCTTCTCGGTGAACAAAATCGGGGATTCCCAAGGTGAAAAACTGGGTCGGATAAATCCCTTCCCCTGCAAATCCTCCAACTGTACCCGCAGCTCACGAAGCTTCGTGAGAGCCATCCAATATGTTGGAGTAGATATTGGTGCCATCCCGGGGTACAGGTCAATTTAGATGTCCACCTCTCTGCAAGGAGGTAGTCTAGGAATATCGTCAGGGAAAACATCCGCGTACTGATCCACCACAACAGGAAAACACAGACTCCATACATGAACCACTCTAAGGATAAGACTAGCCAACTGATGTGTGATCAGTTTCCCCCTTCTTTATGAAATTCCATCCTACGCTGCAAAGGCTCCCTTCTTATCGGTGAAGGAAAACGTCATCCCATCCTCGCAGATACACCGCACTTTCTACCTAATGCAGTCAATCTGAGCATGAACCGTCGATAACTAGTACATACCCAAGATGTAGTTATAAGGCCTCGACGCCTCTATGAGGAGATCCCAGCCGAAGCTCTCACCTCCTAGAGTATGCCCACATTGCCGGAAACAGTGCGTAATCGTCGAGCCTGCTCTCGTAAAAGTCTCTAGCTATAAGGATTGAGCCAACAGCTCTGGCAGAATCTCTGAGCTCCAAACAAAGGAAGAAGCAATAAAAGAATGACTCGCTCCTCCGTCTATAAGTACTGCAGAAAGGGTGGAGTAAACACAGATTGTACCTCGAATCATCTCAGGTGCGCCTTGGTCGTAGGCCTTGACTGCCTGAATTTGAGCCCGTCTCTGTCCACCAGATCCCTGTGGTTGGGGTGGACCTCCTGGTGGTGGTGGTGGTAGGACCTCGAAACGTCATCCACCAACTGCTGCTCGGACAACTCTTCTTCCACGTCCGCTTGCTCCCGGTGGACCACCACGGTCAAACCTATGAATCTTCCTAAGAGGTCCCTCTACTTTCTGTTGCTCATCTGCATGGCGGGTCAGCCATTCACGAGCCATGTGACCCTGCCCCCCCCCATGCATAGCCCTGCCTTCTCCTCGTATGGCTGGATCTGTCTCGTGTGCCCCACAGAACTGAACCTGTATCATGGGGTCTCCAACCTAATGGCCTAGTCCGCTTGGAACTCTGTAACATCTGTCTACTTCCGGCTACAGGATACTCCGCTACGTGTCTCCCTGTGGTGGGTCTTGCTGCTGGTGACTGCTCAGCAAGAAAACTCTCCACTAGAAGGGCTCACTCCAGCACCCCCTCCTGCGTCGGAATGCTGAGGGAGATCATCGAAGCCCTGATCTTATGCCAGAGTCCTTGATCAAAGGTCTGGACCTCGAAAATGGGTCTTTTACCATATCCATAGAGTAGCGCTAGAGGTTGGTGAACTGACGCACACCTGTCGTAGGGCGTGGCAAAACAATTTTTTCCTAAGTTAAAATGTAGTTATGTGGTTGACCTAGGATGTCTCCCGAAGAGGAGTGCACACAAAATGGGTTTTCACTTTAAAACGGGGGTAAAAATGTTGTGAATGGAAATTTGAAATTCAAATGATTGAAAAACAATGAAATTAAAAGGGTGATTAGGTCGGGGTCGGTTTCCTAATTATAATTCTATCCTTGTTCAATTTAATTCAAACCTCTTCTTCTTAGTTGATTAAAGTGAGTTTCCACAATCGTTTCCTCTCACTTCCTTGGTGAAATTGTTATTGTGAGAGAAAACCTTACCAAGATCTCGGTTTGGTCAACTCTCCTTCCATGTGTAAAATAGTTGTATTGAATATCCTTAATTGAAATGGGAAATACCCGATCGGGTTTTGTTTGTCCCAAAAAATCAAGAACATTCACTACACCTTTTACACGTACTGACGATCGTCGAGTACTTCACCACTAATTCCTGGTTTATTCCATCGTATATAAACAAGAAATTAGTGGAGGGAGATATTGATTATTTTACCAAGGAAAAAATCAATAACGGAATTAATATTCAAGAACGATCGCACTTGATTATAAAATCCGCTATAATAAATTGAAAACAACTTTGAAGAAGAAAGAAATTTATTCAATTGCGTCCAAGAACTCAAGCATTACAATATAGAAAACCAACCCTTCCCCAATCACTCCAAAAGTTTACCCCACCATGGTAAGGGTAATCGAGTTGAATGGGGAATAAGAAGGCATTACAAAACTATGAAAAAGAAATTAAATAAAAAATAAAACCAAAAAGATCTTCTTCATGGTGTTCCGGAAGGAATGGGGTGGAGAATGGATGCCTTGAGAGGGTGGAGCTCTCCTCCTTTTATATCCAGAATGTTTCCCCCGAATGTCGACGCGTTTTAGCCCCATTAAATGACATATTCACGCGTTGAGCACTCCATGAATGTTGTTCATAATTCCCTTGTCTGTGTCTCCTCAACATTCCAGCGGATTTGGAAATGTATTCCGAGAGTTATGGCCGTTTTACCTTGAGCATTTATTCTGTCCAGTCAGACTCTCCAAAACGAAATCCTCCGGATTAGGGTGCTTTAATGACCTAATAAACGGCCAATTCACTCGGTTCTTCCTTCATAAAAGATGCTCCAAAACTCCTTGCACATCCACCCACCGAATTTCACTAGATTTGGGCCCACAGTGGATGAGTTATGGATCCCACATGAAAACTAGGCAGAACTGAAAATAGTTTTCTTGAGCCAACTTGTGAGCTTCTTTTGAGCTTCCATATGGCCGATTCAGATTTTGGTCCAAATATATTAAATGAAGCCCTGGATGTGTAGAATCTGCAAAAGACAGAATTTTGAAATTTGAATCAGTGTAGATAATGTTAAGGCCAACCTACCGAAATAATTTAAAATTGTTAAAAATCCAAAATGGCCAATTTTTACTATTCAGCTCAAAATAACACCATTATCATAAAAATGAAACAATTCATCTTAGAGGAACAATTTTGTGGGTTTAAAACAATGATATTCAATATAAATTAATTGAAAATATTTTCTCTATCAATTCCCCCACACTTAGCACTTGGACTCCTGGACAAGTAAAAATCAAATCAAATCAAAATCAAAACACATATCAATGAGATCAATCAAATCAATTTCAAGAAACAAAAAGATATCATGCCTCAACAAAAACTGTTATTTCAAGTTCTCTATTTAAGATTTTAATATATTTCCACTTCATTTCTTATCCTATGCACACAAAACACCTACCTCACATGAATTTTCTCTCATCTCACAAATGTAAAGGCTGAACAAGGATTTTCTCATCCAAACTCACACAAGTGTCACCATAGGTTTGATAAATTCCTACTTCTCCACCCGATGTGAGTCAAGGACATGTGTTTCTCATGAGGACTTTTCAGGGTTGTTCTGTAGCTTCCGGTTGGTAGGATTTAGATGTTAAAAGTTCTGAGGCCAAAAAAGGAAGGCTTGGCTCTTATTGAAGCAGAATTGCAAGATTCTAGTTTTCACTCAAATATGGTCTCTTTCACTCCCCCTTTGTTGAAAATAGGATTAATCATCATTCAATCAGCTCAGCAGCAAACATTTCAATCTTTTCAAACATTATTTTTTTTAAAGCTCCAGATAGGCACAACTTTCTTTTGGAAGCTCCAGAAAGGCACAACTTCTCTTTTGGAAGCTCCAGAAAGGCACAGCTTCTCTTGTCATAAAAGCTCTAGAAAAGGCACAGCTTTCAACAGAATAATTTTTCAGCATCACACAAATCTCTTCCACAATTTATTTTCCACCCAAAGTATAACCAAATGAGGTAGTACACCACAAGACATCTTCCCCCACACTTAAGTTCAACTAGATCATGCAATTTTACTTCAAGAGCAGGTATGATAGGGAAAATTGGCTTGTAATGTGGCTAACCTAACAGGAAATTCATAGATACTAGGGGCTACAATGAAGGATAAATGTAAAGGTGGGCCATAATGGACATGATTATTTTTAAAAGGGGGATTCAAACAAAATAAATGCCTCAATCATTTAAAACACACGTACCCCAACCATCAAGTTTTGAAAGGAATAAATCAAATTCTGGTTAAACCAGGCATGGTCTGGTTCTCTCAAGAAATGAGGTGAATGAAAAGAATATGACAAAAATGGTTCAGAAGCCTCACAGGAAAGTTATTTCAAAGATAGAGACAGTGAAATATGGCATGAGATTTAAAAATCAGTGTACTTTTCATGAATTTCCAAAAGATTTGAACTTGAAACAAAGTTATTTCAGCATTCATTTAAGATCAGTTTCATGAAATAGACTGGTTCACTCATTGACATGGGTTTCAGAAATGGCATTGATAATCATTTCAGCTCAAAAGTATCAGAAACACACCAAAAATTGAAAAATAAACACAAAAAAATTTGAAATCACGCATTTTTTTTATTTTTGAAAACAAACATCAAATAAAAATCCTATACTACAAAGGTTCCCTCCCCCACACTTAAATTATGCAGTGTCCTCGATGCATTTAAGTGGATTTAACATGTAAGAAGATTTCTGATTGAATCAAAACAGCAAGAAAATGTGAAGGAGAGGTACAACCTGATGGATCTTATTGATAAATAGGTTGGAGAAGCATGATCTCCTCCAATGGATCTGATGGTAGGGTCCCAAGGAATTTCTTCAACGTATGTCCATTCACAGTGAATGGATCCTGCTCTCCATCCTTCATAATCTGCACAGCACCATAAGGATATACATGAGTAACAATAAATGGACCTTCCCATCTGGAACGAAGTTTACCTGGCATCAACTTGAGTCTTGAGTTGAATAATAACACTTTTTCTCCAGGAGAGAAGTCTTTTGGTTGGATTAGCTTGTCATGGGCCACTCTTGTTCTTTCTTTGTAAATCCTTGAATTTTCAAATGCTTCCCTTATTATTTCATCCAGTTCTTTCAACTTAAATCTTCTCTCCTTCCCAGCACTTTCAAGGTCCAAATTCATTTTCCTCACAGCCCAATATGCCTTATGCTCCAATTCCACAGGTAGGTGGCAGCTTTTCCCATAAATCAGCCTATATGGACTCATTCCAATCGGGGTTTTGTAGGCTGTCCTGTAAGCCCATAAGGTATCATCCAACCTTTGGCTCCAATCCTTCCTGTTTGGATTAACAGTCTTTTCCAAAATTCCCTTGATTTCCCTGTTTGAAACTTCAGCTTGCCCGTTAGTCTGTGGATGATAGGGAGTTGATGTTTTATGATGCACCCCATACTTCTTCAACAATTTCTCCATTCTCAAATTGCAGAAGTGAGTCCCTTGATCACTTATGATTGCTCTGGGCACTCCAAACCTACAAAATATGTTAGACCTGACAAAATCACAAACAACTTTAGCATCGTCAGTTCTGGTTGCTTTTGCATCCACCCATTTGGAAACATAATCAACTGCAAGAAAGATATAAGAATTTCCAAATGACATTGGGAAAGGTCCCATAAAATCTATCCCCGAAACTTCAAAAATGTCACAAAAATTCAATGGAATTTGGGGCATTTCTTGTCTCTTTGAAATATTTCCTGAAAACTGACATTTTTCACATATTTTGCAAAATTCATGAGCATCTTTAAAAATGGTGGGCCAATAAATTCCAGATTCTAAAACCTTCCATGCTGTCCTCTGAGGTCCAAAGTGGCCACCACAAGCTAAAGTGTGACAAAAATCAAATACAGATTTAACTTCCCTTTCAGGTAAACATCTTCTTATTACTTGATCATTGAAAATATTCCAAAGGAATGGATCATCCCAAATGTAATATCTAGATTCAGCTTTTAGTTTTTGAATTTGATGATAATTGAAATGAGATGGGACCTGAGATGTTACCAGAAAATTGACTATGTCAGCATACCAAGGCACTTCTCCTTCAATCAAGTACAACTGCTCTCCTGGAATTTGATCATTCAGTGGGTCTCTTTCTGGAACTTCAATTTCAGCAGTGTTTGGCAGTCTACTTAAGTGATCAGCGACTTGGTTCTCAGATCCCTTATTATACTTGATTTCTATATTGAATTCCTGCAGTAGTATCATCCATCTCACTAACCTTGGTTTAGCATCAACTTTCTTCATAAAGTACCTCAAAGCTGCATGATCAGAAAACACAGTGATTTTAGTTCCAAGAAGATATGATCTAAATCATTCTAAAGCAAAAACAACTGCAAAGAACTCTTTTTCCGTGGTTGTATAATTTAATTGGGCCGCATCTAAAGTTCTCGAGGCATATGAAATGACTTGTGGTCTGCCCTCAATTCGTTGAGAAAGGACTGCTCCAACTGCTTGGTTAGAGGCATCAGAAAGTAGTTCAAATGGTTCTTCCCAATTTGGAGGCTGCATCACGGGTGGTGAAATCAATCTCTTCTTCAACTCATCAAAAGATTCCCTACATGCATCATTGAAATCAAAATCAGAATCTTTCAAAATTAATCTAGAGAGAGGGAGAGAAATCTTACTGAAATCTTTGATAAACCTCCTGTAGAATCCTGCATGTCCTAAAAATGATCTAACATGTTTCACACAAGTAGGGTAAGGTAATGAATTTATCACTTCAATTTTTGATTTATCCACTTCAATTCCATGTTGGGAAATGACATGACCGAGCACAATTCCTCTTTGAACCATGAAATGACATTTTTCAAAATTTAAAACAAGATTTTTTTCAATGCAGGTTTTCAAAACGTTTTCCAGATTTTTCAAACAATGATCAAAAGAATCGCCAAAAACTGTGAAATCATCTAAGAAAACTTCCAAGAAAATTTCAATGTGATCAGAAAATATACTCACCATGCACCTTTGAAATGTACCTGGAGAATTACATAATCCAAATGGCATTCTTTTATATGCAAAAGTACCAAAAGGGCATGTAAATGTTGTCTTATCTTGATCCTCGGGAGCAATGGGTACCTGGAAGTAACCTGAAAATCCATCCAAAAAGCAATAATGAGTTATCCCTGCCAATCTTTCTAACATCTAGTCAATGAAAGGGATGGGGAAATGATCTTTTCGAGTGACCTGGTTCAATTTCCTAAAATCAATGCACACTCTCCAGCTGTTTTGAATTCTCATAGGGATTAACTCATTCTTTTCATTTCTCACAGTGGTCAGGCCAGTTTTTTTTGGAATGACATGAATAGGGCTGACCCACTGCGAATCTGAAATGGGAAAGATGATCCCAGCTTCCAAGAGCTTCTCGATCCCCTTCTTCACAACCTCCATCAAGGTGGGATTCAGTCTCCTTTGGTGCTGTCTAACAGGTTTTGAATCTCCCTCAACAAAAACTCTATGTGAGCATATTTTTGGGTTAACTCCTAAGATATCACCTAAGCTCCATCCTATTGCCTTGACATTCTCTCTCAAAAGCTCAATCAATGATTTTTCTTGGGTTTTAGAAAGATTATTATCAATTATCACTGGTAGTTTCTCTCCCTCCCTAAGGTATACATATTTCAAATCAGTGGGGAGTGGTTTGAGTTCAAGGTTAGGAGGATTCTCAAGGGATGAGACTAAATTGACGTTTTCTTTTTCCAAATTTTGGACCTCCTGCACACAAGAAACCATATCATCTTCCTCATTATTTAACAAATCATCAAAGAAATCAGATTTTACCTCTTCCTCCCACATGAAGTCAGAATCGCCAACATCTTCAGCATCCACATGTTCAATGATATTTTCAAGGGAAGAAGTCTCTCTTAAGTCTAAGAATTCATAGAGCATACCTGATTCTTCAATTGGTTCTTCACCAACTTCATGGGAAAGAGAAAAGAGGGAGTGATCATCTGATGGATGCCTCATGTATTCAAAAATATTGAAGTGGACCGTGCTCTCTCCAAACTCCATGGTGAGTGTCCCCTCATGGACATTGATGATGGTTTTGGCTGTCTTCAGGAAAGGTCTCCCCAAAATGATGGGTGAATGAGATGGGCTTTTATCTTCTTCCATATTGAGCACGTACAAGTCAGCTGGGAATAAGAGATCTTTGACTTTCACAAGGATATCCTCCAAAACTCCTGCAGGAAAAACTGTGGATCTGTTTGCAAGCTGGACCACCACTCTTGTGGGCTTCAATTCTCCCATCTGCAAAGAAGTGTATACCGAGTGAGGCAATACATTAATTGAAGCACCTAAATCACAGAAAGCATTAGTGAAATTTAATGAACCAATGGTGCATGGAATGGAAAACGTCCCTGGATCTTGACATTTGGTTGGAACATGTGGTGTGATAAGGGCTAAGACACTTCTTCCCAAGTTGATTCTTTCATTCCCATGAAGCCTTCTCTTTTTGGTGCATAGATCTTTCAAAAAATTTGCATACCTTGGAATTTGTTTAACAGCTTCAAGTAGGGGGATATTGATTTCCACTTTCTGGAAGGTGTCCAGAATTTCTTTTTGAAGTGCTTCTTCATGCAATTTCTTTGATTCAATCATCCTTGTTGGAAATGGTAGAGGTAATTCTTTCTTCTCCCTTTGTTTTCTTTGCATTAGTGTTTCTTGTTTCTTATTCTGTGGCCTATCCTTCTCCTCCTTCTCTTCCTTTTCATCTTCTTGGTGGATTCTCACAAGACATTTTGAATCATTATCCCTCAGAATATGTGGCATTATTTCAGGTTCAGGGTTGGATGGAGGTGGGATTTCTTTTCCACTACTTGTTATGATTGAACTTACATTCTCTAAAGGATTTGGCACTGTTTGGGATGGAAGATTACCTGGATTATTGGACATTATTTCAACAAGACTTCCCACTGTGTCTGCTAGCTTGTCAACCTTATCTGCTAGGCCCTCATACTTGGTTTGTAGTTGTTCCACAGAAGGTTGTGTGCTGGTGGATGGTTGTTCATATGTCTTTCTTTGGAATGGTGGAGGATGAAAAGATTGTTGGTGTTGGAAGGGCTGTTTATAAGTTTGTTGGAAGGGAGGGGGTTCTAGTATTGTTGCTGGTGGTAAGGAGGTTGACTGGGGTGCTGGTTAAATGGTCCCATCTGGTTTTGTTGGTTCCCATATCCTTGTTGGGATTGCAGTTGATTTTGTTGGAATTGTCTTGGTTGAAAGGCCGCAGCACAATATTTTGTCCCCTGTATCTCAGGGCACTGGTCAGTATAATGAGTGGAAGAATAACATAAACCACATACCTGAGCTGAAACTTGTTGTCCATTTTCTTTTGTTACAGCCATTTGACGGACTAATCTTGCAAGGTCATCAACTTTAGTTTCAATCAATGTAGATGAATCAGATGTTATTACCTCATGTATCCCCCTGGTTCCCATTCCTCTTAGCCCAAATTGTTGTGAGTTTTGAGCAATCTTCTCAATTAGTATTCTGATATCTGCAGGAGACTTGTCAATCAGGGACCCCCCTGATGAGGCATCTAGAAGATTTCGATCATTATCCATTAGTACTTGGTAGAAGAACACAAGGAATTGGTGTTCCTCCATTTCTTGATGTGGGCAGCTGGAACATAGCTTCTTGAAGCACTCCCAGTACTCGTAGAGGGTTTCTCCAATTGATTGTCGTATGATGTAAATCTCCTACTTGATGGAAGTGCTCCTCGATGTGGGAAAGAATCTTTGCATGAAACTTCTTTTTAAGTCTTCCCAATCACTGATCTCCCCTGGTTGTAGGTTGTACAACCATTCTTTAGTTATTCCTTCAAGTGAGAAGGGGAATGCCCTCCACTGAAATTAGTCTTCAGGTGCTCCTCTTGGCCTGAAGCTTGAGCAAGTGTATCTGAATTCTTGCATGTGCCGATTTGGATCTTCTCCTGCAAGACCATGAAACATTGGAAGAACAGGAATCATATTGACACGTAATTCAAAATCAATTGGTTCAATGGGTGCAATTAGTTGGTTATTTTGAATGGAAAATTGTGGTGCACATAGATCACGCATGGTTTGGTTGGGATTTCTAGCCATGATTTCAGGTTCAGAGTGAACACTAAGAGTTTCACTTGAATCTGAGAGATCTATTTCTTCAAATTTTTCTGGTAGATTTCTTTTTCTTAGTTTGGTTAATGTTCTTTCAATTTCTGGATCAAATTCAAATAATGGTTCTTTTGAGGTGCGGGTCATTCAATTTTGTTTTTTTTGTTGCACTGCCTCCCCGGCAACGGCGCCAAGTTTGATGCACACCTGTCATAGGGCGTGGCAAAACAATTTTTTCCTAAGTTAAAATTTAGTTATGTGGTTGACCTAGGATGTCTCCCGAAGAGGAGTGCACACAAAATGGGTTTTCACTTTAAAACGGGGATAAAAGTGTTGTGAATGGAAATTTGAAATTCAAATGATTGAAAAACAATGAAATTAAAAGGGTGATTAGGTCGGGGTCGGTTTCCTATTTATAATTCTATCCTTGTTCAATTTAATTCAAACCTCTTCTTCTTAGTTGATTAAAGTGAGTTTCCACAATCGTTTCCTCTCACTTCCTTGGTGAAATTGTTATTGTGAGAGAAAACCTTACCAAGATCTCGGTTTGGTCAACTCTCCTTCCATGTGTAAAATTGTTGTATTGAATATCCTTAATTGAAATGGGCAATACCCGATCGGGTTTTTTTTGTCCCAAAAAATCAAGAACATTCACTACACCTTTTACACGTACTGACGATCGTCGAGTACTTCACCACTAATTCCTGGTTTATTCCATCGTATATAAACCAGAAATTAGTGGAGGGAGATATTGATTATTTTACCAAGGCAAAAATCAATAACGGAATTAATATTCAAGAACGATCGCACTTGATTATAAAATCTGCTATAAGAAATTGAAAACAACTTTGAAGAAGAAAGAAATTTATTCAATTGCGTCCAAGAACTCAAGCATTACAATATAGAAAACCAACCCTTTCCCAATCACTCCAAAAGTTTACCCCACCATGGTAAGGGTAATCGAGTTGAATGGGGAAGAAGAAGGCATTACAAAACTATGAAAAAGAAATTAAATAATAAATAAAACCGAAAAGATCTTCTTCATGGTGTTCCGGAAGGAATGGGGTGGAGAATGGATGCCTTGAGAGGGTGGAGCTCTCCTCCTTTTATAGCCAGAATGTTTCCCCCGAATGTCGACGCGTTTTAGCCCCATTAAATGACATCTTCACGCGTTGGTCCCTTCATGAATGTTGTTCATAATTCCCTCATCCGTGTCTCCGAAATATTTCAGCGGATTTAGAAATGTATTCCGAGAGTTATGGCCGTTTTACCTTGAGAATTTATTCTGTCCAGTCAGACTCTCCAAAAATAAATCCTCCGGATTAGGGTGCTTTAATGACCTAATAAACGGCCAATTAACTCGGTTATTCCTTCATAAAAGATGCTAAAAAACACCTTGCTCATCCACCCACCGAATTTCACTAGCTTTGGGCCCACAGTGGATGAGTTATGGATCCCACATAAAAACTAGACAGAACTGAAAACAGTTTTCTTGAGCCAAATTGTGAGCTTCTTTTGAGCTTCCATATGGCCGATTCAGATTTTGGTCCAAATATATTAAATGAATCCCTGGATGTGTAGAATCTGAAAAAGAAAGAATTTTGAAATTTGAATCAGTGTAGATAATGTTATGGCCAACCTACCAAAATAATTTAAAACTGTTAAAAATCCAAAATGGCCAATTTTTACTATTCAGCTCAAAATAACACCATTATCATAAAAATGAAACAATTAATCTCAGAGGAACAATTTTGTGGGTTTAAAACAATGATATTCAATATAAATTAATTGAAAATATTTTCTCTATCATGAACCTCGCTGAGTACTGAGCTACCGTCATGGTACCCTGCTATAGATGAAACAGCTCTTGAATCCGCACCGCACGAAGGGTGGCATGAACAAAATCTGACCAAAAGAGACTCTCGAAGTCTGCCCAGAGTAGTAATGCCTCATCATGAACATGGAGAATCAGGCTCCACCATCTACCTACTACTGCATGTAGGAGACTCGTGAAAAGGATCACCATGAGGTTGGCTGGTGTCCCTACCAATCTGAGAACTATCACAAAAGCCTCCAGCCAATCCTCAGCTTTCTATGGGTCCATCTCTCCCCTAAGCATGGGTGACCTCCGGCACTGGAACTCATTCAACGCACTCAGATAGCGTGCACTCTATGCTTCTAGAGTTGGTGGTATCAGTGGCCCAGCAGGTAGTGGTACCGCTGGTACCTCCACTGTTATGGGGCCCTGCACCAAGGCCTCATCGCTCGGTGGGCTACCATCTCATACAAAACTCGGAAACCTGGCTGGCTGCCTATGTGGGGCCACCCTGAAAAGAAATAGGTGTGGAACGATCAAAACAATATACATGGTGAGCTGAAACAAAGTAATCACGAAGAAAACTTTTCAATGGAAACACAGATGCAATTAGTGTTTTTGTGCACTGAGTTGGAAGTCAGAAGTCAAAGTCCTAGTGTATGGATTCGTCAGCCACCACACCGACACTGGTTTCCCTAAACTGATAACCACACCCAAAAAACATAACACTATATCCATTAAAATAATCATAGTCCAAGTTCTATGGTAGAACTGACTCCTCTGATACTAATTTGTCATGACCCGTCCTCAGGGACTGTGCCGTGACTACCCCAAGCCCGCCTTCCATAGGCTAGGGGCCGGTAGCTGGCACCAAAGGCGGATCCCTGATAAAAAGGGAAGACATTTCCTTTAAACATGTAACTCACATAGTCTTAACACAATCAATAAAATAAAATAGTACTCATATAGAAAAGAAAGGTGTGCTGAATGTAAGTGGGCCAGTATACAAACCCAACTGAACCATAAATACACGTACAAGTAAAAAGGGAAAACAACTCATGGATCGTCAACCAGGGAATCCTACCTAATGGGTAGGAACAGATCTCGAACAACTCGTCCCTGAGGTATGTCCCATCTAGTCCAGATCCCAGTAGCCTCTAGTCCGTCACCCTTAGCCTCGATCACTACTGACCGTCATCTGCACAGAACAAAACAAGGTGCGGGCGGAGCCCGTGTAGGGGTGAGTATAACAATACTTAGTAGGGGACCCTGAGACCCCTGAAGGTCTCCCAGAATCCACTAAGGATAAACCATAGTATAAATATAAAATCATGAAGTATCAATCATCCCTAATTTGGTATATGACCATACATATACCTAAGTTACCAATCACAGTCCGACTCTAACACTCGAGCCCAAGCACAACACAATACACCAAGGAAGTAAAGTCAATCATCTCGATAATATCAACTAAAATTCAAGACTCAACTCACCCATGTATATAACTCATGAAGAAGGGAAGATATGATTAGATGTATCCTCTGAATCATCTCCTCTATCGAACCAACGTTGGATCATGGAACAATATCAACGTTGTCGAACCCACGTAGGATCCTGGTATAGAAGTCATTGTTGTCTAACCCACAAAGGATCCATGTCGAGTACCGTCACTATCGAACCCACGGAGGATCCTGGTACAGTATCATTGCTGTCAAACCCATAGAGGATGATGGTACAGTAGTAGGTCCACGTAGGATCCTATAGTCTCAGTCGCAGCCAGCCATAGGGTTCCCGCCCACAAGACACTCGATTCTGGGAGGGTCCACTCCTCGAGCCAAGTGTTGATACATCAACTACCACGAAGTCTCAAGTAGAAGTATCTTAAACGTCCGCCTCATCATAGGGATCTAACCAAACAACACATGTCCAAGACACAGAGATGAGAAAACCAAGAAATTTTCTCAAAAGTACATGGCGTGTTGGAATAAGGAACATGCCGTGTCTTTAGACCACGGGTACTACCCGTGTACAATGGCCTCTGTCGATAGGCTGGTCATGTAGGGATGGAAGTATATAGCGTGTAGTATAGTTACACGCTGTGTCTACTGAACTCGGGTACTGCCTATGTTCCACAACCTATGTAGATTGGCTGGTCGTGTAGGGAAGAAAGTACACGCCATGTGGTATGGTTACACGTCGTGTCCAAGCATCTGGGGTCAGCTCCGTGTACGTTGGTCATGTGCCCATACACAGCCTCAACCCGTGTTCTTCAACCCGTGTAACAGGTACATGAGGTGGCCTATGGAACTGACCATGCCTGGCCATGTGGTGGAGTACATGCCTCTGTACTCCACTAAGTGTCCGTGTTTCCCTAAGATACACACTGAGTCTCGCGGAGCCGCTTATCCCAGTATATGCAGAGAGTACATGCCGTTTGACTGGGTGACATGTCGTGTGTTACTTATCTAATGTTAGTTCTCAAGACACAGAACGGCTGTACTACACGGCGTGTTCGTCTGAAGTACATGGCATGTATTCTGGAATTTTCTAGAAATGGAACCTCCAGCCAGCACGCCTCCTATGTAAACCGTTCTTTGTTCTAACGGTCCGTTCATCACGAAACTTCCGACACTAGGTCACCCCGATGTCCCATGGTCGTCTCCGGAAATTTCAGGCCTCTGATCGGCTCCGAAAACATGAGTTGATTCTCCCGCTCGATGTACGTCTGAGATATGGTTCTTCCCGTTCTGGTCCAATCCGTAGCCTACTGTCGTCATCACACCTACGCTAGGTCATCGCGCTGTTGGGTCTTCAATTTTGGATCATTGAATCACTCAACAGTCTTGCAACGATACGTTGTTTTTCACCCATGAAGAACGTGAAGAACACACCAAAAATTCACACGAACTACATAAGAATCGGGCCATGTTTGTTTGGTCGGGTCCTTCCGCATAAGTTTGGTAGAAAGAGGTCAAGAAAAACCCAACAAGGATAGAAGAATCAACATTGCACACAAATCAAACACACCCCTACCTTGAGTTCGGTGATTATTGATGGAGTCGTCGGAAGGCGGACGACGTTCCGTTGACATCGTAAATATAGAAGAAGTCGAGGACGGTGTCATCGACGTTCTTCAAGGACGTCGCTCCCTCCTTTATCCCGATTGAATAAGGAATATCGTGGAAGATGTCTGCCATTCTTAGTTGGAGAGAAAATACTCCTCCCTAGCTCTCCCCTTTCTCTGTTCCACCCAAGAATAATGACCAACCAAAATGAATTAATAGGTTTGCCTATTATTTTATTGTTGGAATGAATTTGAAAAGTTTTAAACTAATTAAATAACTTCTCTTAATAAAATGGGTGGAGTTGGCTCATTAAATTGGGGAAGTTCAAAGGTTTCCCACACTTTATAGAGAGTTACAAGGGGGTTTAAGCTCATGTGGGCCCCACCTAATAATATCTTCTCAATGAAGGTTATATGTGGGTGGGCCCACCTCCAACCTCCACATGGAGGTTTTAACCACCAATAAAATAAAAATAAATACACCTTGTTTTTATTTAATTTTAATTTTAAAACCCCAAAACTATCTTCCATTATCGTCAGAACACAACTGCTGTGAAGGTCTCACTAAGCAATCACCGACACTGCGAGTTCATCGGTGCCATTAGATTTCAATTCTGAGCACCGATTCAAAATATATAAATCCCACTCGCACGTTTACTGAACGTTCCAAAAAAACATCAGAAATTTATTCCGGGCACACCGGCCTCCGAATCAAGCGCCATCAGTTTTCGTGAACTCGTAAAATTCCCATGTATTTAAGAAAACAATTTCCAAGGAATTTCTATGTCTTTACAAGAAATCATATAATAGATGACCCTTGATAATTCCTCATCCTAACAAGAATATAAACCATCTTTCAATCTCCAACATAGATGTCAAGGGTTACCAAGATAGTAGAGATCGATGGTGGGTAAACATATATGACATATTATTCACACCTCAATAACATAAACAGAAGAAAAAAAAATAAATTTCATAACTCATCTCTCTCCCATACCCCCTTCTTATAAATCATCTATATATCCTACACATAATAAAAAACAATAATCACAATTCTCTAATGGGATCCAAAAACTTATATAAAACATGGTTCTATTAGGGAATAAAACATGTTGGTAGATAATTTTATGAAACATAATGGTATAAAGGGTCAAACAAGACTTTTTATTTATGATAATAACTATAGATATAAATCCTTCGTAAAAACAACTTTATAAACAATCCATTATTTAGAAACATTCTTCGGGTGTCTTTTTAAAAACACCTTAGAAATGAAGTGGAAACTATCCTTTAAAACCACTAATCAAATGTATCATATATACATAGAAAAATCCCCGGATAAAGAACACATGAAAACTCATAAGAAAAATTCATTAATAAAAAATATCGGACAATACCAAAGAAACTATAGGACCTAATATGTTACTTTGAATCGAAATGGTTTTGATGATAAGTAAATCTACTGAAAATAATAGTTTTTTGGAATTATATAATTGCGTATAGGGTTAATTCATATTAGAAATGGATACGTGAAAAAAATAGTTCGTCAAAAAAACCTAAGAGCAAAATAAATATGATTAAATGGTCAACATTGGAAGAAAACATAGAAAATAAAAAAAGAAAAAACATTTTATGAAATGTAAGGGAACTACCAATATCTTATACATCAACCCACAACATGGTTTCTTAATCACCATATCAGTGTTAAGTTTTCATGATTTTAGTTACACATAACATCCATTGAATCAACCCAAATCACTACCTAGAAAACTAAGACTGACACCGTGTTTTTCACTATCTCCACTCCCTACAACTGGTACATGTATGTTAATTATCTTTAATGTTAAATAGTTAATTTTTTTTACTTTTTTTTAAAATTTTTTTTTACTAAATGATTATGATGTTTTTTGATTTACCTGATCACTCAAACCATCCATCTACACAATATTACTGGGGAAACATCCATTCATATTATTATAAAATTCAACCAATGAATTGTGAAGAAAAATAATAAAGTGGAATAAAATAAATAAAATGATATTTTTATTTAAAATATTTTAATTTAATTACATAATGGAATTAAATTGATTCTTAATATATTATAATTAAATTAATGCAGGAATCAATGGATTCATTCTCCTAAGATTTAGAAATATGCCTCCAATTACAATATATAATCATAAGGGTAACCGTCCCCACTTCTAACTATCCTATAATTAGGCCATATAATAGTATAGCATCAACTTTAGAGACCCCATAATAATTAAAGGGGACAAAAATCATCAATAAATTGAGATTGTAGATATTTAAGCATTTCAAATTTGTCTCGGTAGTTTCATAATATTCATTTTTTATGAAAAATAGATATCAGAATAAAAATTTAAGTAATTTCATTCAAATTAAAATCTATACCTATAACCATCACCCTCTAATATCTTTATGATTAAATAGTGGTGACGAACTATTCCCTCGCTATAATTGTTTCCCATGATAAACCTAATAAATGGGGAAGAAATGTGCTAGGTATATATGGGATAAAGAAGGATGGTGTGCCAGACATTGATGTAAGAGGGAAGGAGGGTGTGATAGATGCTACAGGGGGAAGATGGAGGGTGTCCTAGATACTATAGGGAGGGAGCCCGATGGATCATCTAGTGTCGGTGTGTTTGAGGGAATGTAAACGAGGTGTTAACAAGGATCCAAACAATGTTTCCTCTACAACATTCCAATAATTTAAACAATTAAAATTAACATTAGGACATATATTTCAAAAAAATTCATGCCGAAAACCAAATTTATTACTAATAACAGATGCACATTACCAATAGTCAAAATATTAATATGTATGATAATGAATGATTTTAGATACAAAAAAGATAATATTTAACATTTAAACATTAAAATAAAATCAAGAATAGAAATTAATTTAAATATGATAATATATCTAAAGAAATAGATATTAATAACATATAGTAAAATTGGATGATAAGTTAATGGATGAATTCACATAAAATGATTTTTTCCTTCAAACATGTAGATATCTCACTTGAGCATTACATTATCTACATCATTCTCCCTTTCAAGACTAATATTTTCAATATCATGATGGAAAAATACTTCATTTTCTTGTTTTTTTATGAGATTCAATGTTAGAGGTCAAATATTCCACTTCATCACCCATATCATACATTTATCTTTTTTACATGAACAAATACCCTCAACCCTTCATCAAATAAATATTCCACATAATATACAATTTTGTCTTATGATGAGAAGATATATGGATCCTTTAATTAATGGTCATTGACATCTATTAAATAAGAGAAGATCAAAAATGTAAATTAAAAATAATATCTTTTAATACCACGGGTAATATCGACCCACATTCATTTAAATAAAACAACTCAAAAACTTCATGTGGTAGTTTTATTTGATAACATCTTTCATCATTAAATATTATCCAATTTTTTAACTATAAATTTACCTCTATTATATGTTATTTAACCCTCATCCCAATAGACAATATGAAATTGAAATCAATTCACATTGTATGCATCAATCCATCTAGCATGTTTTAGAGGACCTCAAGCCAGAAAATTCAAATCTTTTAAAAAATAAACTCTAATATTGGTATTAATGATCAAATAAATTTAATATACATTATTAGATTTAAAAAATATATCTTCCAACTTTATATCAATATTTATTGAGAAATTTATTAAATTACATTAACTAAAAACCATTTTATAATCTATTTATTAATAGCTTTTGGTATATCTGTATCGTTTCATGTTCGACTTCTCATTCATCTCGTTGATTGTATCCTAATATCGTCAATTAATGGATCTATAATTTCAATATTCTTTAGAAGATACCTATGTGCCTGTAATAATTTCATTCTTCTCGGTGTAATATTTTTGATCCTCCCAACCGATCTTCCAATTGTAGGAACACATTTTTATTTCCCATATAGTTGATATTGAGATGGTGTGTTGTCGACAAATCCAAATCGATTGAACCATGTCTTAGTATCATCTATGCATTTAAAACAAATGGTAAGACACTCCTTTGAATAATTTCCTTCAGATATAAATTCTTTAGGATGAGATTTAGTTTCCACGTATGATTTCAAATGACCAAGGTATCTTGGAAATAAAATAAATACATCCTAATAAAAAATTTAATGAATTTTTTTTATAATTTATTACTTAATAATAAAACAATATATATAATGTTCATTGAAATTAGATACATCCCTAGATAATCTACAACATTTTCGAATTTATTTTCCTCAACCAAAATCACAGTTAAATACATCACGATAGTAAAAATTGATCTTGGAATGATCAGATCCATAACACAATGAGTGAGTAAATATCATTCCTAAAAGCTACCAAACTCAGCATGTTACTGAGTTTTCTCACAATGTTGTATGTAGATTGTTGAAAATTAAAGTAAAACTATAGTAAAAGTTTCAGGTAAAAATTTACTCAATTCCAATGTTAATAACTACTGTAACAAAATATGTGAACAATGGATTTTAATTCAGAGTAACATATAATTATTTAAGATCAAACACGTTGAGATATTACTTTAATACCCATTTGATAGCTTTATATGTTTTAAAATTTGATTGAATATACCTTTATCCCTATTTTTCATTATATAAATTAATAGATCATGACTTACCTTTCCTTTTGGCCTTATATCATTCAGTCTATTCCTAATTTGTATATACTTATGAGAATTGAGATGGTCCATTTATTTTCCATTTTCATTAAGCAAGGTAAAGATCAAATGTTTGAAAACATTCTTCTCAATATGAATAAAATCATGATTATGAAGCAATAAATTAAATTCCCAAAATCTATATTTTAAGAATATATATTTTTCTTCAATTGTTTCATTATAATTTCAATTGATGATGCACTTTGAACTAATTTCAAACTATAATTAAAATTACATAGCTTCCTATTTTTTTTAAAAAAAATTACACATTTTTCCTATATTTCATAACAAATTAACAAATTTGATATTTTTATACAATAAACTAAACCATTAAATTTAGACATGTTTAAAAAAATCTATAAGAGGTATTGGGAAATCTATGATGGCACTAGAAGCACCGTTTTTTACTATAAGTTAGTCATTTGGGATCAAAATAAAAGTTGAAAATAGGATAAGCCCAACCCATGTAAGTGTACAAACAATATATTTTCCAAAGTCCAGTGAAGTCACGAATGATCCACATTAGAGTAATATTCATTTTAAACATTTTTCTAGAAGATGAATCATTTGTATCAACACAATTCCTATATATATCTTATAATTATTCAATTAAAAACTGCAGGTATACATCAATATAATTTCTAATCGTTTTTTTCCAGAATAAGAATTGAAATGATAAAATATTTTTGTTTTATACACCTCAATAGAGGTAGTTTTTATGGATAAAAAAGCATAAAAATTCTATAATATGTATCCAATGTCACAAATGGGTTGAATCTATTATTAAGGAATCCAAATCACACATTCCATGGATTATTTTAAAAATTTCAATATAATGAATAAAAATTCATCCATGATTTTTATTCTCTTTAATATCTGATGTACCCATCATTGTTGTTATCTATAGAATGTCATTTATTGTTCTCGGTGGTTTTCCATGAAATGAATAATATTTTCAATTGAGATTTTAAATTGATTTAATGAAAAACCTTTACATATGTGTTATTTTTTTAATCTTCATAAGAGTATGTTGATTCATATATCCATCATAACCCATTGACTTCCATCTATAAGGAGAGCATTTTTTGCAACCTTGACTTCTTGAATCCTCTCCTAATAATGTATACAATCATTGGGAAAATAATTTATTTTCTTATAATTCAAATCAAAGTTGTTAAGATCAATTTTCATATCATAATAGGACTGAATGATATTAGCTTCAATAAATGTGTCTTGCAAAAATATCCATATCATGGAAATCTATTTATTTGTAATTTCACATGGGTATTCGATATGGTACAATTTTTGTAGAATTTTTTTTTCAATACATTAGACACCCACCATAAAACTATTGATATCCACCATAAGCTAAATCATGTAACTAATTTGTCTTATTAGTGATGTTATCTATTAAATTAGTCTCCATCTCATCGATAGGAGGATCCAGTTATATATTAAAATCTTGATATAGTTTCCCTATAGTCCCAAAACCATCACTTTCAAAGTTACTATATATAACACCATAAAATGGTTATTATGCTATCTTTTTATGGTTATGTTGTTTTCCTAGAATGCTTAAAGAATAATTACTGTGGGGTTTCATTTAAATGACCATTTTTTAATGTTGTTGGGAGCTCATTCTTTTAACGGACATCAATGCTCTAATTTTTTTAACATTTTATTATCCATGCCAAATCCAACACAAATATTGTGTAGGTAATTTCTTCAATATAAATTTTGATAAACATTATTTCTATTCAAAATTGTTATAAATTTACATTTAAGGAATTGAAATATTATTTTCCCATTAGCAGATTTATTGAAAATTGATAATTCAAAAAAAAATTCCAATCCATTAGTATATAGAGTTGTGTTCCTGGGTAATGTGATCCATATTTTATCAATATATCACAATATGACTATAAATAAATGATGAAAATTAAAACATATTAAAAATATCAATTCAATTAAAATTTAAAATTTAGTTTATTTTTAATCAAAAATATAAAAACAACATTATTCTTTTAAATTTTATTATGTATTTTAATAACATTCGTTTTCCTATATTTTAATTTGAATGTATAAAATGCATCACACAAATCAGAAAGAGATAATATAAACACTCTCATTTAGAGTTGTAGAAATTAAAATTTCAAGGAAAACCCCTCAATTTAAAACCATGAAATTTCACGGGAACCTAGAATCAATGAGGAACAACAACATTAAATAATTTCACAATCACTATAAAACATGCCAAATATATATACAGGATATAAATAACTAGAAACACACAAATAATTACATTTAAAATTGAATTTCATAGAACCCCACTTTCAATGCCAAAACATCCCTAAAATAATTAAAAATATTAATTAAAGTTAATCAAGTTGATTACAAAACAACTGGTATAAAAATGAGTTTAAATTGGTTTTTAACGAAAATATAAATTAGGGAAATCTGTTAAATTAAAGTATATATCAATTGAAACTTGATTTCCCTTTCAAAAACCCATTTAAAATATAAATTATCTTAATTTTTTATATAAATGAGTGTTTAAAAAAACAAGAAATATATGTTCTATAATTTAATGACCTAAAACATGGGAATATACCTGCAACTCACTGCCTTAGAAAATGAGAGTGAAATCCCACCCCAGAAAAGCTAATGACACCCTATAAAATTAATTTGAACCTAAAAAAAGAAAAAAACTATTTAATTTCACCCAAAATAGAAAAAATATTAATAAAACCAATCTTAAATATAGTAAAAACCCTCAAATTCAATGAACATCACCAGAATAGGCCTAAAATCACTCATTAAGAACCCTATAAACCAAAAAACAAGAAAGGAAACCACTCTAATTTGTTAGTGTTCAACCATGGTGTGTGAGAAGTGAATTAAAAGATTGGAACAATGAAACAAATAGGAATTATTGACATGAATATCTTTAAGGGATTAGGAAGACGAAACAAGGGTAATGGGTAATCGTGAATGGGGATTAGGGAGTGGTGGTAAGGGAAAGGGTTATAATAAAGGCACAAGTTGGATGGGACAGTGAGGGGGGGGGGGAGTCTTGAGGGAGGGGATTTTAAGGGGAGGAGATGAATTTTTTTTTTAAAAACAAATAAATATTAGTAGTTTTGAAAAACAAAATCACTGAATATCTAATATATTTTTTGCGGCGCTTTTAGAAACCACTGCAAATAAACAGATGTTATTCCCCTATTTTGTCACAGACAATTTTGTTTCCAAAAATTATACTTATTTCATTTTGTGTAAAAATATTAAAATAAATTTCTACCACTTTAAAACTTTTATATCAAATAAGGGATATTATTTCTTTATTCAAGATATAAAAGTTATTTTAGAGTAATTTTTATATAATTTTCTAAAATATATGTCTTTTTGGTGAATAATGAAAAATATTTATTTTTTTAAAATAGTAATTTATTTTTATTAAATAATGGAATTTAAAAATCCAAATATGTTGATAATTTTATCTCAATGTAACATAAGTATAATTTAATTATAAATAATTTATCTAATTCTATATGAATCAATATTATTTTTTATTTTTGGTGTAAGTTCCATTTTTAGCACAAAAACACATTTTAAAAAATAGTTTTTATGTGAAAACTATTTTTTATCCGAATTTATTAAATTAATAACTATTTATGAATTATTTTAATGACATATATGTAATATATATTCAATAAAATATTTTATCATTCATACAATGGGTTTTTCTATTCATATTATAAGAATAAATCAAGTTTTATTCCTAAAAATATAATTATTTCGAAAAATGTTTTTGTTGGAATTTTAGCATGTATTTTAAAATGAATTTATAAAACTTTTGGAAATATTATCCTTAAAAATGGATTAATTAATTGGAAATAATAGGGTCATATTTGGAAAATGGTTTAATTTGATTTTTTTTGTAATATTAAGCTCGGTAATTATTTTTCACCATTATAAAGGAAAAATATGTAAAACGGGTTTAAATCTTTGATATATGGGTTTAAAATTTATATAAAAATTTAAATTAAACTAATGGATGAATTTTTCATCGATAATAATCCAAATTTCTAAAATATGGAACGTTTGTTTGATATTTCATTGATTATGTATCTTATATTATATTAAGAAAAGGATAAATAGAAAATGCCACTCTCTTGACATTAACATCCAAAATATTTTTGTACGAATAAAAATAGGTTATGAATAGTTTTACTATTTATTTTAATTGTGGATTATTTTGTTTAGAATTGAAATTTATTTTTCATTTTTAATTATGAAATGATTACCTTAAATTTCTACACAATACTGACACAATATTTGTTCATGTAATTGAAAAAAATATTTTAAAATTATTAAAGTAATAAATTTGGATGAATTATTATTTTCATAAATTTTTTGGATAAATATAAAATAATAGCGTTTTTAATACATTTTTATTCAAATTGCAGGTCAATCATGTTATCTTAAAATTCAAACATTGTTATTAGTCACAACAATAATTGTAATGATATATTTTGTTGTATATTATATTATAAAAGGGTTGAAAACTGAATAAAAATATTATATTAATCCACGTGAAAGTGATACTATCTATTACATCATCAATTTTCCATTTATGGTAAATTTTTTCCTTTATGGTGTCATTCATGACCCTGAAGGAGTTCAAAACATTAATATTGGGGTAATTATTAAAAGGGTTAATGGGGTGTGTGGTAAAACAATGATATATGGGTTAAATCAACAAATAAACCATTATAAATTATTTTTATAAGATTATTTATAACTATAAAAAAATATATCTAAAATATATAAAATTTTAGTGACATTAATTATTTAATTAATTCCATGGGTGCCTCTCCCATCACTTATAAAAGGAATCATCCTCTCCTCCCTTATTCCTAATGTTTCACCATTATATCTCAGAAAATACATATCCAATTAAAATCATGTCTTCTTTACCCACATCCAAGATATTATGCTGTTTCAAAAATACCATATTTTATTGTCATAAGGTCTATTACAATGAATATTTATCAAAATATATGTAAAACTTGTAACTAAGTAATTTTATTTTTGTTTCATTTTTAGCACTTTTAATCTATGGTATCCAATATAAAATAATGATCTAAGAATCATCAATATATTTTATTTTTATTACAATTATATAAAAACCATTATTCATGCACTTTCCATCATATGGGGAAATGAAAACATTTCTCGTGCTATGTATGGACTTCCACCTCCACGAAGCATTTGGTTGCATTTTTCATCACCACTTAATGTTCATGTTTATAATAATGGATTTATTGAATTTTTATTATATTTTTGATATATTAATGATTCATTAAATTCTAATTAATATTCACCTTTCTTTAATTCCAACCTTCAAAATGTAGAGACATCACTTTGGAGAACATATAAATTTTTGTCTCTACGAGGTGATGCAATTTAATTTTCAAAACCACTCTATATTCGTAGTAATAAATGTTAATATAATTATTACATATTAAAATAATTATATTATTAACATTTTGGATATTATGTAGCTATAGTCAATGTATAAGGACCATGATTTCTGTACTGAAATATTCCTAAGAAGCAAAGCATTTATCTCCTAGAATAATGTTTTAATAACAAATTATTAATCAATTGTTAATAAGATGCTTTGATTAAATCATATATGGTATAATATAAATTTATATTATTATTGTACTTAATTTAATTAATAATAAATATATATGTATTATACATGAGTTCAAATTTGTACGAAGAAAGATGTTTAATGGGGTAAGAGTTTCAATATCAATTTTGTTTCCATGAGACATGTACCGTATTCACACATGTTTCCATTATGGGGTGTATAAAATTCCCATCAATATTTTTATCTCTATTCTTTTGAAAATAATGTATATTTGAAAACTAATATAAGGATCTATCATTCATGATATTTATATTCATATATTACTAAATTTGTAAGGATTCTTCATCCCAATATTTTTTCATTGATACTTGTTTCATGGTATTAACATATTTATCTTTATGAGGTGAATATGTCGCCTCATTGAAATGAAATATTAAGAATAAAATTACTTTAATGAGATGTATATTTTCATTTTAAGTTATTATTTAACAGGTATTATGATTCAAAAGTAATCAACGTTGCAAGGGATTTGAGATTAAACCCCATTTTAATCAGGATTGTTCAGTCTTGAATTTCTATTATGGAATTTTTTTGATCCTTAACTGATAAATCCATTTCATTTTTCTTATACTCTATTTACTTATTTAAATTTTAGGTAATTGTTCCATTTTCCTCTCATTGGTACAAAAAATTATTTGGAAAGTTTTTTTATGAAAAACATACTGAATTTCTTCTTTCGCAGTGAACCTTTTTTTCCTTCTTAATATATTATAAAAAATATTTTCTTGAATTATTTACTATTCTCATAATATTTTTTAAATTAATTTTTACCAATTTTTTACGAGTTAATGTTTTTTCAAAGTAATATTATTATTGTTTTTTTGATTGATGTATATTTTACTATTGTTAGAAAATATGAAAGGAATCATTATTTTAACATACTCTATACGAATGGAATTTACAAAAATCATGACTAATAAATTATTTGAAGATTCATTTAAAAATTTTAAGAGTTATTTTCGAATTAAATTTTCTCCATAAATTTTAGAAATATTATTATTTTAAATATCTGATTCCAAAATAAATAGCTTCTTTTCCTAAAAAAATATTCCAGTGATATTATATAAACCTTTTTAATATATAATAAAAACCTTTTGTATCGATTATTATTTACTAAGGAAATGATCCATTGATACCATCCTTATTCATTTTTTGGATGGTTTAATATTACGATGAAAATATGTTTATAGAATATAATTATTTTTCATGGTTTATTCTTTGTTAAAATTATTAAATGATTATGTAACCATTTTCCATTACCTGGGTTATGATATGATGATATGATGAATTTTTTATTATATTGTGGTAAAAATGTGAATGGAAATAATTATGGGATATTTGTTACCAGAATTATATATCCCTTCAATGAATTTTGTGAATATCTATATAACATGATACAACTATGGGAAATTTTTTTGAATGATCGTTACAATGTATGAAAGGGGTAAAGTTGCATGATCAACTTTTGGAAATTTGTTTGGATTCCTAATCCACTATATTCAATAGGTTGTGATGTCTTATATGTTACGATATAAGAAACATGTAGTGATTCGTCATCCATAATTATTTGATGGTCTCAATAATTATCTTTGAGACATTAATTGGTTCATACACCTATAATGCTCCCCCAATTTCTTGACATGTTGTTATCCATATATTTATATATTTTGGGTCATGATTGAATTATGATGATTTTCCACACTTATAAGTCATATATTTTAAAATAATATTATTTTATTCTATGACTCATGCTTATGATCTATGATAAATTGTATATAAAATTTTCTTATAGAATTAAAATATCATACCATTTTTCCTATATTTTTCAAATATATGATCATCTATTTATATCTCCCATGTTTTACCTTACTGACCATTTCATCTCACTATTTATAATCATTCCATTCCACAGGTCTTATGGAAAGGTCTTTTGTAGGGTATGAAAAGAAGGGTACAATGTGAGAAGTACTTTATGAGAGATGATGAATAATATACATAAATAAGATTCTTATGCATATGAATATAATTACACTAAACCTTTTCAGTTCTTGTGTAAACCATAATGTTATGTATTAGAAATTCGTGTAAAATGATATAACATTTTTATACAAAAATAGTGGGTCAATATTTTGGGTATAAGGGCATGGATATGTTTATCTTTTGGTATGAGGGTTATAAAAATAGGATCAAACCCCCAGGGGTAAGTCTAAGTATCAGATAATATCACAATGTTTTGGTAAATTATATGATATTTCATTCTCCTACAAAATAAATCACTTTATAGGTACTATAATGTTGGTGCAGTTATGGAACAAATTCACATAGGTGGAAAAAATATTAAATTGAAAGATTAGGTATTAACTGAATAATCATTAGTGCATGATGAGTGGGGTTAAGACTCCACACCAAGATAGACTCTCACAAGGGATCTTTTTTGGTTAATTAGAATTTTATTTATAAAATATTATGGATGATTTGAATATATAATGTCCATGGATAGACTAGGTTAATCCAAAACCATGATTGAGTGGAAATAATGTGTCATTATTTGGAAATTGTATGAAATATTTTTTATGATTTCTCGCTAATATTATTATTTCTCACACTATGATTCTTTGGGATTAGTCAATGGATGGATCCTGGGGGGGAATGATGTTAATGCTTAATGTGAGGAATAATTGAATAGTTCTGCTCAATAAGAAACAAGTGAAACAAGAGTTGGAATGTGAAATCTTGTTATTATTCCTAATCAATTGTCTCATTATATAATTAACAATGTAAACATGGGTGAGTTTTAAGAATCCATAAATAATCGAAAATTTTATTTTCATTAAGAAAATAGAGGAAATAAGATTAAAATTCATATATTTAGATAATGTGGTAAGAATTAAAAAAAGTGAATATCTCTATGTATTAAGAATATGTTTTACCTGTAGAAATTAAGAGAATAGGGAAATAAATTTCCAAGAACTAGCTATAGTATATATGTGAAATTTTGGAATTATCTGAGTTAATTCCCTTTATCAATGGGTATGTTATTGACTACGGAATAGACTTTGTTATTCAAGACGTTGAAGTTTAGTGAATTATTTGTTTAAGTACTAGGATTAAAAAATTATTTTATAGGATTGTTTTAAAAATGATTTTTCTCTAATAATAACGAAACATAACAGGATTGTTATGTAAAAATTTTTCATTATCGATTTATAAGAACATGGGTTATCAATAAGAATGAAAATTGATTTAGTGGTTATGTGATATTTAAAGGAAGATGCATGATTGAAGTATTAATAACCCTTAATATGTTTATAATTTTTAGACACTATAGTTTAGTCGAGGTAAGGAGTTTATTTACATTGATAATGTGAATTGGATATTATTGGTGACCTTAAAATTGGTTATTCATTTGATGGAAAAATTTATATAGGTGAACTTTGATGAATTATTTGGATTTTTTGGACTTATGGAATAAATTAATTACTCTATGATTTTATATCATGAATAAGGATAATAATAATTTTATTGATGTTTATATGTTTTAATTAAGTTCTTACGGTGATTGTGGTTATTATAATGTTTTAGGAGAATCAAGGTACTCAAATTTTTGGTATGTCAGATTATGAGATACATCATGTTTCATGAGGATAAATGTTATATTTGATATCGGAAAATAATATGTCTTCACATATTTTGGATATTTGGTTTTTGAATTTTTCCCTATGTTTTTTAGGAATCTCATGGGTAACCTTCTATGGAATAAAATTTGTTAAAAATTAGGTGTTAATGTTGAGTTTTAAGAGATTAATGTATTATATTTAACGATATTAGAAAACATATGATAATAATTTTTCTTTTTAAAAATATTTTGAGGCTTAGTAAATGATTTATGTGTAATAAATCGGTTCTTATATGATGTATGTATCCTTTATTTTATGTCAATTTTTAATTTAAATGTTTTAATATGCCTAATTGAAATGTATGTCAAGGTCATAGAGGTTATAAAGGTTTCTGGGACAGGTTCAAATCCAGAAACCCAACCTTTTGGGTGAAAATAGCCTGACACACAGTTACTTATATATATTCTATGTTGGAAAAAGGAGGTTATAGGTTGCATAGTTAGAGTAAACTGTGGAAGAGTAGCTGCACACCCATTCAGTCAAATATGTAGTTTTAACAATGGATTTTTCGTGGTTTGAGAATGGTTAGAAAAAATGTTATTACAAACTATGCGGGTGCCCCTTTCCAACAATAATGGGTGCATTGTTGCAGCACAGTTTTCCCAACCGTGTGGGAAAACCATGAGACCCCGAAAATCTTTGTAATTTACCAAAATTCACCCCTTAAACCATATATCAAAAACTATTTTCTTATTCTCCTCCCGTAAAAAACCCATCCTCTTTGAATCCCTCTTTGGAAACTATAGTAGGAGTCGGTAGAGTGTATTCATTCGAACTATGATTCAAGAAGCATCTGTCTCATTGGATCTATTATAGTAGTATATAGATTCTTTTTATACTTCCACCATTTAACATCGTATCGATGACATTATCTTGGTGCAAGATAATTTCACCATTATTAGGTTCTTCATCTATTCTCTGATATTATTTTTATTTGAACCGAATCAGTAGGAGATAATGTATGAGATTTCCACTTCATGCCTACGATAGGTGGTGTCATGATTTTCATTTAATGTCGCCGTGTTTATATATTCTATTGTTCCATGATCACAATATTTAGATAATTTCCTTGGAATTATGTTTAATCATTAATTTTAATTGACAGATAATGAATATGAATTTAATGTGGCCATTGATAAATGAATTATAGGTTGTGAACCTTTTATTGCAATTACCCTTTGGGTATTTTGTTTATTTAATTGGACCACCATGGGTGGTGATTTAATTGGGTACATTGACGATGAAACATTTTCTACTATCCTTGGGCTGTTAATAATGGATTGTTAAATTGTAATTTAATGGTGAATTTTAATTGTAATTTAATTGATTAATGAGAAGGGAAGGTTGACCACACCCCTTGTATTTTTAAACATAAATACTTGATAATCATGAGATTCCTTTATATTGAAATTTCCATGTGAGTAGTTTAGAGGAAATCCTTTTAATCTTATCCCATAAATTTATCCACCTCTTAAGGTGAGTTTCAAATGCAATGTTCTTGGTTTTGACCAAGACATAGTTAAATGAAATTAATTAAATAGTATTTATTGAATGATTATATATATTATATGGGTGATGCAAGGGTAAATATGTGAATTCCATGAAAAAACTCAATATTATTATACCTTTCTTATGACTAAGTGATTATTGGACTTTCTAGAGAACTTCCATGTACATGAACATGTTCTAAATTTATTAACGAATGAAATGACTTATACGTTGCATCTGCCTAGCCATGTCACAATATTGGATTTGTTAAGTGAATTATACCTTTTAGATGGTCTATTTAGGCATCTTTTGAGGATATGATTATATAGTGGATGTTGGGATATATAATTTTCTAGGGGATCCTATGATATACACTAGGTCCCATGACTTATAAATTGAATTAATTTAACAAAATGAAATAGTCATGGATATTAGTTGAGAGACATAATTTCTAAATTAAATAGATTAAATGAATTGGTAATTACTTTTATTAATTAATTTATATGTTTTATTACTTCCTTTAGACTGTCATTATAATACCTTTGTTCATTGTATGGTACTTGACATTGGGGGGTTTCCTAATGTTATATTGTCTCACACCCTGTTCGGGCCACCATTGGCTACCTGAATAGACTAAATTATTGAAGGTATGGAAAATATAAAGCGAAATTCTACAGGTTATTGATTGTTGTTTAGGTGAAGAGGAGCACATAATCGGGCCGAGGCTCAAGATGGTTGCTAGATATATTTTCCTTTTTTATATTATCATACATTTTTGTTTTATAATGCTATGTACCAATTTGATTTATTTATTAGACACTTGACATGTATCATATTTTATATTTTATATTCTATATGGAATTTTTGTATATATATTTAGTCTTCCGCTATTTAATTATTTTCTAATGTTATACTACATCTTATATTGTATATTCTATAGATTTTCTATTGTGTTAATCTTTGGTAAAGAGGGAATAGTCTCCCCATGGAAACAACTAGGTCCTCACTGCTAGTTGACGACCAATGGCATTTGGGGAGATATGCTTGAGGCCACGTGGCCAACTCGACTTGGGTAATTGTTGAGTGACATCCATGTCTAAGATGTTATAATATGGTATCGGATCTATATTTTGATCCTGATACCTATTGGTTACGGACCCTCATGGATCTGAATTTTGAGAAACATGTAATTAAACCTTCTAAAATAATATTTTGATGTAAATTTGAAATTAATCTTGAATTTAGTGATAATGAAATGGAAAATGAAATTGTCTATAGAAGAGAACTTTACCCAGAATAAACCATATTAGTGGGAAATAAGTTGTATCTGTTTCTTATAAATGATTTGTGTTACACCTACACCTGACTCTAATAGGAGGTAGAGATATGTGGTTCTTATATATGATGTATTTTACCTATCTTATTTCTATATCTACACTTTTGAGTGGAAAACATTGATAATGAACTTGATCATAGGAATTCTCTTGGAAATTTTAGATGTATTCCACTAAATTTCTTCTATCGACACACCAGGGGGTGGCAATGATCATAGTTCAGATGTGGTGGTCCATGGGATAATATCATATTCTCTAGTAGTTATAGTTGAGGAAGAGTTTCGTGATGGATTTATGCGGTTCTGGAAGATTGTTTAGGGAGAACCACGACCTGTCCTGGCTATGGAACAGTTGACACATGAGTTCTTGTATTATGATCTTCCCACATTTTCAATGGATGGTGGACTAAAGGATGTGAAGTCATGGCTAGTGTCCATGCCGTCTACCATAGATAATCTAGAAATTCCCTTTGAGAGGATGGTAAAGTTCAGTATGTATATGATGCATGATTCCTCCAAGAGATGGAGGGAGGTTATAAATAAGATGGAAAATCATCGAGAGATATCCTCAAGGGATTTTTATAAGGAATTGTATGATTACTTATATACCTATAAATTGTGGGATAATAGAGCTTGAGATTTATTCACCTCGATCAGGGCATGATTTTTTGTTTTGGAATACTTGGCCCGTTTTGCTGAGCTCCAGTTCTTCACACTTATTCTGATGGGTGAATTTTTATCTAAATCAATGTGATTTGGAGATGGTCTCTGGTACGAAATCTTATTATTTGTGAATTTCCTTCAGAAGACTACCATTCCAGTAATAGTGAATTAAGAACATATCCTAGAGTGTAACCTAAGAGAGGTTGGTGGTGTGATCTAGGGAAGCTCGAAATCATGATTTGGTACTACATCTATTGGTAATGGGAAACATCATATGGATCTTCCATGCAATGATATTAGTAGTTAGAGAATATATTCAGGTAGACAGGTGAGGTGATACCAGTGAGGTAGGTTAGGACATACTTGAACTTAGTGTATGAGGACCCAAATTGAGTGACGATCTTGCGGAAAGATGGGCCATCTATAGTGATTTTGTATTGATTTTCCTCCAGAATATAGTGAGATAGGGTTTCGACTAGCTCCCCATATATAAGTGTGGATGTAGCTTTTTATCAGGTAGAGATCTATAATACATCTAGCCGATCAGGTAGAGGGGGTGGTTCTGGTCATGGTAGTCAGACCGTAGTTTTACAGGGACTGTAGAGTTGATATTCATAGGGTATCCATGCAGTATCATAGGGTTATGTCTCATGCTAGATATATGTACGGACATTGGACCCTAAGGAGTATGATCCTAGGCCTTCTATTTTAAGAGGTACTATTTTCTTAGACTATACTTTATCATCTACTATTTTTTATACAAGATCATCTCTTAGATTTATATTTCTTCCCATTGGGGAATAATTACACTCAGTGTACATACCTACAATGGTTTTATTACACTTGAAACTCCACTATGTATTAGAATGGATGATGTCCATTAGTGTAGGGAGTTCCCCCTGATATTGGTGGGTGTCACTTTTTATGGGACCTCCTTTTCCTCAAGATGATTTTTTATGACATCATTATTAGGATGGACTGGTTAGTACCCATTCATGCTTTCATTTATTTCTACTACCACAGGGTGAGAATCATATCACCGTAGGGAATGGATTTAATTTTAAATAGTGAATGGGATGTCCAGGCTTGCCAAGGTAGACCTGACCATCATGAGTTTGGTGGGATGACAACCTAGATTATAAGTTCATATCTGGATGATTAGGGAACACATCCGTATCATTTACATCCAATGGTTGATCATTTTAGGGGTGTTATCCTGAATGAATTTTTAGGATAACCACACGTGAGAGAGGAAGAGTTATCTCTCTATATAGTGATTAAATCCGCATTAGTTTCCATTCCTCCATACAAGATGTCTACTAATTAGATGCACGTGGACAAGAGGTAGATATAGGATTTACAGGCTAAGTGGTTTATCCAACCGAGCACTAATTCGTGGGGTTCACCAGTACTTTTTCTCAAAAAATGAGGACAAAATATTTAGGATATATATGGATTATGAGAGATTGAACCACCTAATGGTTAGGAACTAGTATCGCCTATCAAGGATAGATGATTTCTTCAATTATATCTAAGGAGCTCGAGTGTTCTCAAATATTTAGGTGAGATTAAGTTACTATTATGTGTTTCTTTGGATATTAGACATACCTATCACAAATTTTCATAACTTGTATGGCCTTTAAGAGTATTTTTTCATCTCGATCAGTCTGACAAATGTGCCAGTATTTTTCATGGCACTAATGAACTAAGTGTTCGATCCTTATCTGAATTTGTTTTTGGTGGTTTTTGTGGAAGATATCATGGTGTATTCTCATAATTGACTTGACTATGAAAAACTTCTTGAGATCGTATTGGACACACTGAGGAAGTATCAGTAATATTAAACGATCACAAAGTGACTCTTTTTTATGGATCAGATTCACATCCACAATCAGAATATCATAGAGACATGAATATCAATTGATCTAGAGAAGTTGAGAGTTGTAGTGTCATGGAAGAATCCCAAGAACGCCTTTGAGGTGTAGTGTTTCTTAGGGCTGGCTAGTTACCCCCAAAAATTCCATATAGGACATTTAATGACTTCAGTTACACTCAAATGATGGGCTAAAAGAAGTGTCATGTTATTATGGTTAGATTCATTGGATATGGACATTCATGATTTGAAAGGGAGATTTAATTCAGCATCAATACTGAGATTTATAGATCTAGGAAAAACATACACACGGTACTTCGATGCATCATGTATTAGGATTGGAGCTATTTTTAAGAAGGGGGATATAGTTGTGGCATATGTGTCTTGGTAGTTTAGGACCCACGAGAGGAATTACCAAATGTAGAATCTAGAGTTAACTCTTGTTATTCCTGAATTGCACTGTTGGGGACATTACATACTAGGAGATAATTTTGTGGTGTGTGTGGAACAAAAAATCCCCAAGTATATATTTACACAATGTGACATGAGTTTAAGGCAATGAAGGTGGGTTGAGTACATATACTCTTATTATTTTGATCATTTCTACACACATAGTGATGTAAATGTATTGGTCAATGCACTAAGTGGGATTAACTAGATACATGCAGCATATTAGGCCAATAGTGAGTGGAAGATCATGGATTGATTCTCTGAGATGCACTTGGAGGTTAATGATGGTTATGGGAAGACATTTCTATCATCCTTTTCTATTACATCTACCCTTCATGATAGAGTGATGATGATTTGGATATTTGATTGTGAGAGTCTAGTCTTATGGGAGAGCATAGAAGGTGATGACCATCTTCCTTGTTAGACCATAGGTGAGGATGAAATACGGTGAGTATATGGTCATGTATGGGTTTCAGATGACATGCATGAGGAGATGATGTGAGACTTTCATACATTAGCATGGTTATTGCATCAGGGAATAACTAAGATTTAATTAGATTTACACTACTTTTATTGGTGGATGGGTATGAAAATAGATATTGCTGCTTTTATCATGAAATTTTCGCTTTGTTAATAGGTGATGGTAGAGAACCAGCGACCATATGGATAGTTATAACCATTTCCCATTTCTGAGTGGAGATTGGATAAAATCATGATGGATTTCAGGAATGTATTACCAAGGTATCCTTGAGGTAGTGATGCCATATGTGTTGTAATGGATAGATAGATGAAGGTTTCACATTTCATACTGATCAAGGAAACCTCGAATATAGATGATAATGAGAGGTTGTATATATATGATATAGTATGAATTTATAGGGACCTGTAAACTATCATTTTAGATAGGGTATCCAAATTTACATCTAGTTCCTAGAAGTTTTTTTTGAGGGAGTTGGGTAAATTGATTCTTCTGAGTACAACATATCACCCTCAGAATAAGGGCCAGTTAGAGCGTAAAATTTTGTTATAAGAGTTCATTTTTTAGGAATTCATCCTTGATTTCTTGGGTTCCTGGTAGGGGAATATACCCTTGGATGAATTAATCTATAAAAATATATTTTAGGATAATATTTAGATGGTGAATTATGATGATTTTATGGTTGGACAAGTTGATCAACACTGTTTTGGTTAGAGGAAGCTAATATTGGACTATGGTTTGGTTAGGATACCATAGGGTAGGTGTAGATGATTCAGAGGAGGATTGTTACTATGTAGTCTCACAAAAAATCAAACAATGGTCACCATATGTGACCCCTAGAGTAAGAGGTCGGGGATCAGGTGTACATACATGTTTTATCAAGGTTGACACACATGAGTATCTATAGACAAGGTAAAATCTTACCATGGAATGTTGGGCCATTCAAGATTCTAGTGGGCGTTAGGCCGGTAGCCAATCAATTATAGTTACCACATAGGTATCTATCCATGCAAGACATCCACCATGTATATCAACTCTGAGGTTATCACTCAGACCCATCGAATACTTTTAAACCTGTGGAGTCTATGTTAAATGTTGATGTGTCCTTGAGGAGAATCTTATTCATATTTTTTATAGTATCACAAAGGTTATTCGAGGATAGTATGTTCCATTAGTAATGGTGCTATGGAAGCATGACCATGTACATGATGATACTGGGAGTGGGAGACCAATGTAAAATCATAGTGGCTAGAGTTATTTTTTAGAAATTATTTACTACCATTGATAAGGAAATTCAAGGAAGTATTGCATAAAGTGGAGAAATTTGTAAGAATTCGGTTCTTCATTGAGGTATGGATCCTTTATTTTCTATGAATTATCTCTTTAAACGTTTAAATATGTCACAATTAGAATTACCATTGAGGTCATGGAGGTTATGGAGGTTTCCCAGATGGTTGTTATCTTGGAACCCAACCTTTTTGGGGAAAAGGGTCTGGAATATGGTTAGTAGAAACCATTAGGAGAAGGCCACAAGAATAATTTTTAATTGTGATATGTTAGATAGAAAATGCTACATATCATACTATTTGATTAAAACATGTGAGATAATCTGCATGCCGCTTTTGGGAAGGACTTCTAGTACGAAATTGGAGTTTTTCATGGTTTGAGAATGTTTAGAAAAATTGTACCTGCAAACTGTGTGAGTTCCCCTTTCCTAAAACCAAGGGAACACAATTTGAGAAATGTTTTTCAATAGTATGAAAGAAACAACTAACCTATGAAATCTTACCTAAATTACCCCAGTTAAACCTTACATCAAGCCATATGTTCTTATTATTCTCCCACACAACATCTCCTACTTTTTGAGGCCCTCTTTGGTGACTAAAATAGTAATTGTAAAATAATCTTAGTCTAGAATCCGATTCATGAACCATATGTCACATTCAATCAGCATCAATAAGATCTCGATTTCAATTATGCCTTTCATTATATAACTTAATGTGGAAAAACATATTTAGGTGAAAAATAATTTGGTATATTTTTATGTTATTTATCCATTATATGATTTTCTCCCATTCCAACCTGAATCATGAGGTCATACTAGATGATCTATCAACTATGGACCTAATATAGGCGGTCTCATTCTTTTCATTTATTAATGTTTTTTATATATTTTTGTTCCACTATCACACTTTTCAAATAATTACCTTAAAATGAAGATTAATCTTTAACTTGAATTGATAGTTTTAGCCAATGAAATTAATGAGGCCATTAGTAAAAGAATTATAGGTTATGAAACATGAATTGGATCCACCCATTTAGGTGTCTTTTTTGTTGAATTAGACCAGTATGGGTGGTGATTGAATTGGTTACCTTGAGGATGTGTCTCTTACCTCTTCCCTTGGGATATTAATAATGGATTTCTAAATTGTTATTGAAGTGTGAATTGAAATTGAAATTGAATTGATTAATGATAAGGTATTGATGAACATACCCCTTGGTTTTGGCCATGTAAATTATTGATAATAATGAGTTTATTTAATATTGAAATTCCCATCCTCGTAGTTAATAGGAAAGACTTATAAACTTATCCCATGCTTTTATCAACCTTATTAAGTGAGTTTCAATTGGAAAGTTTTTATTTTTTACCATTACATATTTAAATGAAACTGATTAAGTGGAATTATTTGAGTGATTATTTATAGGAATTTAGTGATACATGGGTTGATATGTGAATTTCATGGATAGACTCAATTGGATTCTACCTTGCTTATGGACATATAATACTTGGACTCCGTTGTGGAATTACAAGGATAAACATAGGGGATTGACTATTATATAATGACTGATACTTGGATTCCATATGGATTTACATGGATGTCCTTAGGGGGAATTTGATTATATATGACATGGGGGATACTTGGGCACCCTTAGTGTACTACTAAGCAAAGACTTGAGTGTCTGGGATGTTATACCTCACATAGAGCGATACCTTGGTTCTTGAGAGTTTCATCAAGGATGGTCTTGTAAGGTGTTGGTTCATGTTATACATGGAATGATATTTAGATTCTAAATTATGAATTCCATGGATGGGAACATGATATAAGATGATTAATTAATTAAATTATTTATATGACATTTCTACCATGATAAAGAACAATCTTGGAATCATTCAGGGACTTATACCATTTAGATGTCTAGTTTAGGCGTCTGTTTAGTATTTGATAGTACGGGGGACAATGGGATATACACCAGTCCCTAAGACTTATAAATTGAATGAATTTGACTAAATGATATAGAACTAACTATTAAATGATAGACTTACCTTCTCAATAAAATGGATTCAATCACTTGGTCATAAAATTAAAACATGGTCTTTATAGGGTGTTTACTTTTAATAATCACTTTGCATATTCTTTTTCTGCTTGCACATTGCCATTATTATATATTCACTGAATAGATGGAACATGAATGTGGGTGTTTTCCTATAGGGATTTAGTCTCAAACCCTATTTGAGACACCATTGGGTACCTGAACATAAAATATGATTATAGGAATAAAAAAGGAAATGTTCCCTGCTACATGTTCTTGATTGTTGTTTAGGATAAGAGGAGAATAGAATAAATCTAAGGCTTGGTATACTAGTTTGATAGTTTTGGGTTATTTTTACGTTTTTATTTTTTTATTGTATTGATGTTTTCTAGTTTTACTGCTTTATTAGGAACATGATATGTATCAAATTCTTCATATGGGTTTCCAAAAGGAATTGATGTATATATATTGAGTCTTCCATTGTGTACATATCATCTGATGTTAAACTGGTTTTGTAATTTGACATGCTAAGGATTTTCTACTATGTTACACTCTGGTAATGAGGGCATAGTCTCCCCATGGACACACCCAGGCCCTCGCTACTTGTCAGCAACCTCTGGTTTTTGGGGAGATGCACTTGATGTGAAGTCACCAATTAGTATCAGGGCATTATTTAGTGTCATCTGGGTTTGGGAAATTTTATTATAGATTTTATGATTTTTAAAAGTTAGATTTATTTCATTAAACATGAAAAAATTTATCCTGAATGTCAATTTATAGGGGTAAGAGATGAGATACAAGTCTAATTGATTGGAGAATAACCAAAAGATGGAATTGTGATTATGAAATTGAAATAAATAAAGTAATTATAATCTCTCGGTTAATCTACAATGATAGTAAAATCATGCATACAATTTTGTAAAAGGATATATAAATAAAATTATTATCCTTTTAGATTCATTTCTATTAAACCGATGTCATATTTACCCCTCGCTGATTTATGGTTTTGTGGTCATTAACATTATCATGAACAATTACTATATGACTCTATATCAGTCCTTATATTATTTTTCTAATCCATATATATATATTTTAAATTCACAAAAAATTTCTCCTTATCCATGAACCTATGTGTTATTTCTAGTAACCTTTACATTTCACACTTCCCTTTTTAAAGGATGTTTTATTATCCCTTTAGAGGATGCACACTTTCAATAATGGTATTTTATATATTTTACCATCTTTTTATGAAGAAAAAATATTTGAGAGTGTAATTTTTTCAAGGTGGGTAAAATTTAACACCATGAAATTTTAGATTATATTCCCCTTTAATTAAATAGTACAATTTGGATAGATTTATTAACACTCAACATCAATCTTAAAATGAACCCTCATATATGGTAATATAACTACTAAATTAATGGGTATTAATAGTACTGACCTAATTATGATATATATATATATATATATTTCTAACTAATTTAAAATGTATTTATTAAATCACAATATATAATTACTCAATTTTAAAAAAAAAGTTTTCATCAAAAATATTTTTATTCCATTTTCTATCAGGGTATTACAATTAATTTCAACAGCTTTTACAATTTTATTTTGAAAAAGTGGATATAAATTTTGGATTCATCATATCAAATTTATCTTATACTGTTTTTTTAGATTCATTTATAGTGTTTTTTTGGGTAAATTCTAAAAAATAAAAATTAGTGTAAACCAGTTATTTTATTTAATTAAATAAATTATTATAAAATTTATATATTGTTTAAAATGTTATATTAAAGTATAATAGGACTAATTTATTTTTTATTTAACTACCTTGGAATTATAATTATACTTTATTTTTTTATGAGTTTATCTTCTGGTTTGAAAGTTACTTATCTAAAAAACTAATATTATGCATGTGATGTGTATTTATATTAATTAATTATATATGTAACCGTTAATGTATTATTTTAGAAAATTATATAAACATTATTCCATAAATTTTTTTAACATTTATATAATTATTTATTCTTGGAATGAGATAAGAATAAATCCAATTTTATGATTAGAAAGAAATTTGATTTCAGGAAAATGGGTTGTTAATGTATATTTCATGGAAATTTAAAAAGGGGTACAATCCACTTAATGAAAGTTGATATTTTAAATTTGATTCCATATTTGGAATTAGTAGGATTAAATTCATTAAATATGTTGATTTTATTTTTTTTCCATATTGAGTTGTAACACTGGTAAATATCTAACACCTCGATAAGGGTAAAAGTGATAAAACTAGGTGAAAACATTTGTATAAGGCATTAAAATTTCAATAAAAATTGGATTTACCCTATTAGATGAGTTATTTCCACCAAATAATCATAAATATTTCTACAATATGCCCACATAGTTCCATTTCTTATTTATTATGAATGATATATTATTTTAAGAAAAGGATAAACATAAACATTCACTCTCTAGAACTTAACATCGTTGATTTTTTTTCATTACAATAAAATGTGGTAAATTTTGGTTTGAAATGATAATTTCAAATAGTAATTAATTTTTTCATCATGTTATTTTTTTAAATTTTTAGATATGGAATGGTTACATTAAATTATTGAAAAATGCTAATATAATATTATTTCAGGAAATATAAAAATAAAAGTAATGATTTGAAAAAAATTAAAGGTAATAAAATTTGGAGGAATTATTGTGTTTCGTGATATTATTAGATAAATATAACGTAGTAGTGTTGTTTTATAATATTTTATTAAAAGTAAATTTAAATTATGTTTTATTTATAGTCAATAATTTTTAATTGTCCATAAAATAACTTTAATGGTATCATTTGTTAAATAATATATTAGTAAATAAATGAAAATCCATAAAAATAAAATATTTATAAAATTCAGAGGAATACGGTCTAGTATATTTACAGTTATCCATTTATGGTTACATTATAGACCCATAATGTGTAAAAAATTGATGTTGTTGTAACTATAAAAAGGAATAATGGGGGTTAAGACAAAAAGATTATGGTTAAAATATCACATAAATTTGTCTAAATATTATTTTATGTTATTAAATTGACTTATAATCATCCTATATTTTAAATATATCAATTTTTATCCACTTCAACATGAAAATTAATTTATTATAATTTAATACTTATCTAATTCCAATGGTGACCCTCCCATTACATATAAAAGGGAATCTCATCTCTTCCATTAGTCATGATGAATGTGGAATATATCTCAGACAAGACCTACCTTAACATCATCCAAGATTACTTCTCCACCTCATTTAGATTATTTTATTTCCAAACTACCATCTTTAAAAGGATTATAGTGTAATCCAAAGAAAGTTTCTCAACAAAGAGATATAACTCTTATTCAAGTAATTTCAATCCTATTTATCATTTCAAAAATTATAATTCTATTCTATATATTATAAAATTATGAATTAAGTTTAAAAATTATATTTAATTGTTATTATTATTAAGCAAAAACCATTATGCACATACTTTAGGTCATATGGGAAATTAAAACATCACTCGTGCGTATGTAGAGAACACCACCACAATTAAGCAATGTGTTTCGTTTTCCATCAACACTATATGTTGATAGTTATAATGTCACGAACCAGCCCGGGTCGACCCTGAACCGGTCACCCGAGCCAGTCCGCGGCAAGTCCCGAGGGGCGTTCCCGATCCCCTTGGGATGACAACAAGTGTCGGGCATTGAAACTTTAATCGTTGGGAACGATTTCAGCCCAAGCTAAAAACAGGATCGAAAGAATGAATATAAACTAAACAAACAAACAGACACTAACGACATAAACAAACCTACACCACGACATACCTCCACGTGACCTCGCGGTCACCACCCAACTACAACCAACGTCGCTCCCGCACTGAGCGACTCAAGCCAGGAAAACCTGAACACAAGGAACCTACAACTGAAAAGGTAAAAGATAGGCGTGAGCACAAAAGTACTCAGTAGGTGAGCCCCACAACAAATCCCAATGCACTGCCAGTAAATAAAGAATCTACATAATCCAGGTTTGAACTTTAATGTATAAAAGTAAGTTTTTATAATGCTTTACTTGAAAATCAAACACGAGACATTTCCCTTATTCCTTTTAGAAAGTTAGTTCCATTCCATTAGTTTTAAACTCATTCTGATAAGCAAAGTGTTACATTTTCAAATCTAACCCAAAGAGAATAAAGCATTTTCATTTGAAAACCATTTTTCCCAAAGTCTAGCAGTATAGGCTGTGAAATATGACTGAAGGCAAACAAGCAGGGAAACAAGTGCATGTAAAGGTAAACAGGCAAGGAAAACCAAGTACAAGTAAAAATAAACCAGAAGTTATCAGCAATAACCATGGGCACACACACACACACACACTCACACACTCACACACACACACACATACTCACACACGCACACACTCACACCCAAGTGGTCCCCCGTATGCCGACGGAAGGCACCACGCCAGAGATGGTAGAGCACTATGGGTAGATCCCCTAAGGTTCATCTAGCTCGCGTGGGACCCTAGAACCTCGTGTCTCGGTGAAACGTGGCTTAGAAGGCCACGACCCTCAGAAAACGTGGCTTAGAAGGCCACGACCCTCAGAACACGTGGCTTAGAAGGCCACGACCCTCAGATATCATATGTTTAGTTAGTGTTGCAATCGTCAATCCAGCTATGTGAAACAGGGACGACACCCATCCGGCTCACTAGCGCACTAGTTCTAGTCCGCCCACCTAGATACCCAGGGTTTCCCGTGTGCTCAAACAAGCTTCACATTCACATAGTATATTACTTCCTCATATCGCAGGACAAACCAGATATCGCACACAAAAGTCACCATTTCCACACCCAAACAATATTTCAAAACTCACGCACGTCAAAAATACCTTTCTGAAAATATAATTGTCATTACCTGATGATTTCGCAAAAACCCCTTTTTGGAAACACTCAAACAAGAACATAAACAACTTTCACAACCCAGAAAGCATTATTTTTAATAACACAACAAGGGAAAACATCTTTCGTCAACCAAGAACCACACGTGAAGTTTCCAAAAACAATTTCAAAAGGGTCACACGACGTTTTCTCTAATCAAGGTTATAAGAAAACACCATTTTCCATAAACAGTACATTTACAAATTTACACATGCCAAAAACATTTCAAAACCCAATTCAACATGTCTTTCGTTACTCAGGAAGAACCATTTAGCGACATTACTATGAAATCCCACAATTGAAACCAAGAAAACACTTTTAATGAAATGCTAGAATTAAACAGTTTGCATTATCAGCAAATCACCACACTATAAAAACTACTTAATATTATTTTCTTAAATTTACTGAAATTTTTAATAAAAGGACAAGGAATAAATAAATTCTTAATTTAGAGGCAAGTGCATAGGGAGACCTACCTCAGGACGCAGCTCGGATATGACGACACAGTATACCTCGCACTGGCGCACAAGCACGCGCAAGCCGATGTTTGCGGTGTCATAGGGTTACCTCACCAACACGCTGAAACAAACGCATGGTAACTAAGAACATGAAGCCACTGACTCAGAACAAAACAAACGAACAACCAAAGCAAATGAACCAGCTTGATATATTTTTTTTCAAAACACATCCCGCGAAAGAATAAGGATTTATCCAAATTAAATAAAACACCGATGCTGAATAAAGAGAAAATTAAATAAACAATAAGACATAAATACAATAATAAATAAATAATCAAAAGAATAAAATAATGAACAAATGAATAAACAAATAGATAAATAACTAAAATAATACATAATTGAATGAATAAATAAATAATTGAACAAATAATGAAATAGGTAAATCAATAAATGAAAGAAAGAATGAATAAGTAAATAATTAAATAACTAATTAATTAACAAATACTTAAATGAATAAATAAATAAATAAATAAATAAATAATCAATTTATTAATAAACAAATAAGCAACTAGATATATAGGTAAATAACCCATACAAAAATAATCAAGGGAATAAATAAATAACAATAATAATAATATAATAATAATATAACAACTACAATAATAATAATAATAATAATATCATGATAATAATATGATAATAATAATAAAGTAATAATTTAATAATAATTGTAACAATAATAATATAATAATAATATAATAATATTAACATAATTATATTATAACAACAATAATAATAATAGAAAAATATTAATATTATAACATTGATAATAATAATGTTATTAACATGATAAATAAAACAAAACGTAATAATAAAGAAGAAAATAAAAATGAAGCTTACAGCGGAGGGGAAAAAAACTCGCAGGAGGTGCGGCGGCTACCGGGAGGGGTGCGCGGATGCCGGAAGCAGGGAGGCGGAGGCGGCGGACGGCGGTGCGCAGGGGAGATGGAAGGGGTGGGGAGCGGGGACGGCGCGGCTGTGCGGAGGGGGTGAGCGGGAGAGCCGGGTCGGCGACGGGAACATGGGGAGAGCAGGGGCTGGCCGCGCGGGGGAGCAGAGGAGGGCGGCGGGCTCGGGACGGAGCGCCGGAGGGGGCCGCAACAGCCGGAGGCTGGCTGTGCGCTGGGGCGGAGCCGGCTACTGCCCGAAGGCCGGGAACAGTGGGGGAGCCGGGACAGCGGGGTGCATGGGAGATCCGCCGGACGGGAGTGGGGCTCGGCGACGGGAACAGGCGGAGGCCGGGTACGGGGAGTGGAGGGAGTCGGGAGGCACGGGCTGCGTGAAGCTGGGGTGGAGGAGAGAAGCAGGGGATGACGGCCGGAGCTGTTCGCCGGAACGGAGGCCGGTGGTGCGGTGCCGGACGCCGGAGGCAGGGGCAAGGCGGGCCGGCGGCCGAAGGGGAGGGAGGTTGGAACGGCGGGACGGTGTGCAGGAGGGAAACGGGGAGGAGGCCGACGGTTGGCTTGGCGGAGAGGGAGAGCGCCGGGTCGAGGTGCTGCGCCTGGGCTGAGCGGGAGAGAAACGAGGGAGAGAGAAGTGCGGCGCAAAAGAGAGAGGCGGAAAACGGGGAGGCGGCTACGGGGAGGTAGGCTAGGGTTAGAGTAGGTTTATATATATATATATATATAATTGATAATAATAATAATAAAAGGATAAATAAAAATAATGAAAACTAATCTAAATAAAAATAAAAATAAAAATTTATAACAAAAATATTAGTAAAACCTCATAATAATAATAATAAAACTTTATAATAATAATCATAACAATAAAATAATAAGTTAGCTAATTATAATAATAATTATTATAACCAAAGTATTTAGAATAATAAAACCACTAAAAAAAATAATAATAAGAAAACACACATATATAAACACAAATATATATATAGACATATGTATATACATATACCTTTATAAAAATATATAAACATAAATACAACAAACATATATGTATATATACATATATATACATAACATATACTCATATATAAACACATATAAAATTAAAAATAAATACAATAATAATAACACAATTTAAATAGTGAGAGTAATAAAATGTCAACGCAAAAACATTAGTATTTAAAACGCCGGGTGAGAACATAGCCACCCGGGCTGAAAGCACGGTAACTGCTAGCGATGCGGTGACCGCGCACCGGCGCAAAACCACTAATCGCAATTAAACTCCGAAAAATTTAAATCGGGACCAAGAGAGGTGAAAAATTACTGATGTCCGCGGTCGGGGTGTGACATATAAGAATGGATTTAGTAAATATATATGATATTTTGGATATATTAATATTATTCAAATATTAATTATTATTCACCTTACTTTCATCCCATCTAACAAAAAGTGGAAACATCACTCATGAATACATATATATTACCATCTCCAAAAAGTGATGCAATTCATTTTTCATCGAAAAATTATATTTATAGTTTTAAAAGTGTGTAAATTTATTAAATATTATAATTTTTAAATTATTAACATTTTAGTGATTATGGAACCATAATAAAAATAAATATATCTGAACTGCCAAATGAAAACACACATGAGAAACAACGCAGTTGTCATATTGAATAATGATTTTAATAAAAAAATGATGATAAATAGGTGCTAATATTTTTTATGTAAAGAATATATGGTATAATATATATATATATGACTATAGTTATATAACAAATGTATAATTAATCTATATTTATTATATAGGATTTTCAAACACATATGAATAAAGGTGATACTTGAGGTAAGGGTTTTCCGACTAATTTTTTTACTACAATTCATATTCCATATTTAAAACATTTTTTTATTTGTGTGGTGTATATAATACCAATGATTTTATTTTATTATTTTTCTAATAAATATAGTAGTTATTTAAAATTCCATATACGTATCTATCTTTTTTGATGTTTTGATTTGGAGATTATAAAAGGGGTAAGGGTTCTTCGACACAATATTAGTACAATAAGACAAGATTGATATTGTGCACCAATTTATGTTTATGATTTGTATATACCACCCCTGTGAAATTTTATATTATTAATATACTTATTTAAATAATATTTGATGTTACATTTGACATTATTCATTAATGGGGCTTTCAATTCAAAAGTAATCAATGTTGTAATAGATTTATGTTTCAATCCCATTTTAATCATAGATAATTTATACTTCAATATCCATTGAGGAAAGTTAATAATAATTATGTAATAAATAAATTTAATTTTTATTTACCTTTATTTATATATATATTTTTCATTTAATAGTACCATTTTCCCATATTTTGTACATATAATGTCTGGGAACATGTTTTTAAGGAAAACAATTTTATTTCATCGTTGGTTGAGAATATTTTTTTTTTATGTCCATGTTTCCTCTAGAATGACTTCAATAATACTTTTCTACTATCATTTTAAATCTTGAGGACATTTTAATCATGTTTTAATTTTTATAAAAAAATCAAATTTAAACTTCTTGTCATTTTTTTGAACAATTTACATATGAATTTTTAATGTAAATGTGAATGAAATATTTATTTTAATGTATTTGAAGTGAATATAACATCCCACCTTATGTCCTCTCAATTATTTTGAGAAAATATTACATGTTTTCATTGTAATTTTCAATTAATTTTATTTCCATGATATTTTATAAATATTTTTATTTTAAATAATTGATTTCATAATGAAAAGGGTATTTCCATAAAAATATTCTTGATCTATTTTAAAGACATTTTAATCTATGATAAAATACATTTATGTAAATTATTCCTTACTAGGGATATGATTCCATGGTAGCATTCTTATTCTTTATCTGCATGATTTATGATTATGAAGATGATATGTTTATGTAATGAATTTTTTTCCATGGGTTATAGTATGATGAAATGATGAAATGATTATAAAACCCATTTTCATTTCCACATGTTATGATATTATGATATGACGACTTTTTTAGGATATGGTGGAAAACATATATATAGTTCTCATAATGTGATGGGTGGGCCCAGAATTATATATCCCTCTAATTAATTGGATAATTATATATATCTTATGATATAGTTGTGGTAAATTATTTCATTTGATCTATCTACTGTGGGAAAGTGGTTGGGATTTTTGACCCACTATGTGAAATAGGTAGGGATTCCTGATCCACTATACTAAACAAGTAGTGATTCCTGATCCATTATTATATTGAAGAGATTTTTTGATTTCTGATCCATTATTACTCGATGATGTCTATAATTAACCGTAAAATATTAAATGGTATCTTTTCTTGTGATGGTTTTAAAATATTATGATATTTTTTTATGCTTAAAATTTGAACATATATTTTATATTGAATTATGATGATTTTTAATTCTTATAGTTATTTTCATAAAAAATGTTAATTTTTTATATATTGAATTATGATTATGATCGATTAAAAATTTGGTATGAAATTTTTAACTTTTGATCATAATATCATACCCTAATTCTTATATTATTTACTGTATATGATCATTGATTTATATCTCCCATGTTTACCAATAATGATCATTTAAGATCACCCTTTATTATGCTTCCTTTCCCTAGGTTTTTAATAATGGGATTATATTGGGTGTCTCAAGAAAGGTACAATTTGAGATGTACTTTATTAAAGATGATGAATAATGTACCTAAATTACATTATTATGTGTCTAGTATCCAATGGCACTAAACCTTTATAGTTATAAAACATATCATAATGTTATTTATTTAATATTAATTTAATATTATGTAATATATATGTATTAAAAGTGTGGGTAACTGTAATGGAGTAAGACTTTAGAATCACTTAATTATAACATAATTATGGGGGAACAACACCCCAACCTCAAAACATATCATAATAATATCATAAAGGGGAACGACACTACACTGTTGAAACACTTCATCATAATATCCTTTGGGGGAATGATTCCCCATCCAAGATATATATCACCATTAAATATTTAGTGGTGAATGAAGACCCACCTTCAATACATCTCATCATAATATCATTAGGGGTAATGGTATCCCACCCTAGAAAAATCACATATATATTTTTTCAATTATCAAAATTTAACAATAGGTCTCAATTATATTTCACAATTTTTCATAAAAATTTATTAATAGCTCTCGTATCCTCTATTAACTGTTATCCTCATTTGAGGATTCATCACAGTATATCTTTTTGAAAATCACTAGGTTATCATTCTATATTAGGTACCCCTCTAGTTTCGATCATTATTCAAATTTCTCTATAATACATGGAACAACACACATAATGTCTAATGTTCTTTGATTTACATGAACAAACAAACCAATTAGAGTATAATTAAAAGGTTTTTGATAAACATAATGAATATTAACCAACTATTTATGTTTTAGGTCAAAAAAATTAGGTCATCATAAACACAAATCATTCACACATATAAAGGAAGTGATACTTTTGGAATAATTAAGGGAAACCAAGATAATACATAAGGGGATATTGACATTTATTATTAGTAGCTAATGTGATACCAAATGGTTTGAATCGAAGAATAAATAGAAAACATAAAATAAGGAATAAATGATAATCACCAAATTAATCTTGGGAAACAATGTTCAAATATGAGAAATAATATGTGTGGAAAAATAGACATACATAACTATATCTAGAGGGACAAAAACACTAGATTTTGTTTAGGAATAGAGGGGATACCACATTTGGAAAAGGATTGTCTAATGTATCTATGTGGTAATGATGAAAATATTTATACTGTAATAGGGAAACCCTTATTTTTTTGATTTAATATTCCACATTTATATATTTAATTATAATAATAATTTTTATTATTTTTAATTTTTATTATTATTTTTATTTCAATAAGTAAGTTTCATATTACATACATATGAATTAGAACACATATGGGTCATGAGTTTTTCAAATTTTGGAAAATTCTATACATAACCATCAATAGACTCATTACATCGGTGTCTCTAAATATAGATATGTTTTTTAGAGCACATATAAGGGTAAACTGTTAGATGTTTTTAATCCATAATGAATATGTAAGGGTCAAATAACCCAATATATAAGATTCATGATGCATATGTAATGTTACCCACCCAATATATATGAGTCAATGAGTTTAAACACTGATAGATTCTATTTAATTAAAAACACAAGGGTGTATACACCACATATTTAAGGGTCATTCTCATGCCCATAATGGTCAAAATATATCCAAATTAATAGAAAAGTAAACATAAGAATCACCGATTCCAATACATAATGTTCACAACCCAACATGTACGGTTTAATACATCGTCAAATTTTTATATAGGTAATATGTAAGGGTCATATCACCCCATAGATAATAGTGAAAACATTAAAAAATCTTTGAAAAGTTCATATGTAAGTGTCATCTCACAAAACACGTAACGGTCTTAGACATTTTTTTTGGAAAATTAATATATAATAGAAAACCTACATATAGACTAAAGGTCATTAAATACTTAGTCATTTTTTCTGTTAATTGATAAGACTTACCATTGAGTCCAAACACTTGAAATACCAATGTAGTACACAATAAATAAACATAAAAAACTCCATTAATTTTTAAAATTTCACTAAAACTCAATAACATATCTAAAATTCTTCCTAAAATACCTCTCATTCTGATAACACCTAAAAAAATTTCCCATAGTCACATGAAGTGTATATATTAATGTATATATTCTCTTATGCTTATCTTCACTCCTAATACATGATCAATGGACTCGAACAAAACCTTAACCTCCTACAAAGGGTTCCAATAAAAAAGAAAAACCCCAGATCCACCCAGATATGTCACCCCCAAATACACAACCATACATATTATTCCACAAAAATATTTAATATGAAGATCTAGAAATAAAATTAATATAGAACCAAATTTAAATAAAAATTAAACTAGGTCATACCTCTACCATGTATATTGTGTTACATATGTTATCTTTACATGTTCCTACCCTGATTCATTAAAACAGTAAATATCAAAACCTATTTTTGTTTCTTGAATATTCAAGTCACAATAAGCGCATACCCTATAAGGGATCTTTTTCCTTGGTCCCACACAAGGGAGAATACCCTATGGGGGAAGGGTGGTGAATCAGAGTATTATAAATTTATTCTTTCATCCAATTCCAATGATCTTGATTCCCTTTGAAAAGAAAAATTTTCTCTCATACTCAATAATTAAAAATATGTAATTAAATATATAATGGAAATACCAAATTATAATTAGTCCACCCAAATGGGATAATCCAAGGAGTATAAATGAAAATGTTCCTATAAACATGAATCAATGAGCTCATTTCTTCTTGTTATAATTTCAGAGCATCCCCACTAACCCTCCATATTTATAACCCCCATGATATGAAATACTAATACTCAAAAAAATTATAAGACGATTAATTAATCCTCTAAGTCATTCCTATTTGATCTTATAAAATCAATAATAATAGGACACCAATGATGATGTGTTAATCAATTATATTTTTACACATAAATTACTTTAAACATCATCCATTGAGAGTGTGTCTATGATATATTACTTATTATTAATTAAATTTAAATAAATTATCTAGAACACATCTCTTAGATTTATATGTGATTGTCTTTATTGGGGTATCTTTTATTTCCACTCTAAAATAGACGTAACAAATTTTAATTAATTCCGTATGAATCAACACTTAATTCATTGGTAAATATTAATTCCCACCTTCATAATACTCTAATATTATTCCATTTTTACTTCACATATTAATTTTGTTATTAATTTTATATAAACACAAGACAACCACTCAAAACTCATGCATAATCATTAATTTCAAATTCTATATGTACATAGAAAAATCACCCTTACCGCAATGTGGAACCCTATATCATGATGTAGTGTGTAAAATATTTGAAGATCCAATGGTGCTATATCCCTTCTATATCGTGGTCATTGGTCATATATCATATCAAAAAAAATATATTGAATCCTCAACATTATTTTAATCATGATATCTATAGGAATATAATAATCTCCCTCAATTAGGAAACTTGCTTTGTCGGGGTCTACTCATATGTATTGTAGCTAGTTATTTGAAAAGTACAATTTGTGATGTGGAATGATCCTTGTATATGGACCTCTTGAAAATGGTCGAAAAACTGAAAATAACCTATATAACGTTCAAGAACAACAACCCCCTTTAAAAATAAAAATTGACATTAAAAAAATGTTGGGAATTATGAAACCTTATGTACATTGTAGTTAAATCATTATTCAGTATACTTTACAATACAAATCTCACCTCTAAAACACAAACATAGAGAATTAAAAATCATTAATACTATCATACTAAACTTATGAAACATGGTCCTCCAGTGTAGTTTTTGACTCTGTAAATTCAAGAGGCACCAAAATCCACCAGCAGATCCTATGATAAAAATAGAAGTATTATGGTGTAGTGTATGTCCTATAGAGAGGATCCCTTTATGTGCTTCTATGCATCATTATCCCCAATTGTTTCCATTAAATGTTCTTTTAGTAGATTCCAAAATCAATCATATGAAATTAAAATTTACCGAAATAGATACACCTAAGGAATTTTTACCAAAAATATCCCACTTTGAGTTTACTGGTATTTCCAAAATAGATTGAATCATTTACTGCATAGAAAACATTAGAATAGATTATTTATGATATGTAACATTATCCAAAAAACATTACTTCTTAGAATTCTTTGATGATTCACTAATCACAAACTATAATACCAATTAATATAAGATAAGTGTTAGAAATAAGAGTTAAATGAAAGATTCATCCTAATAAAACTTCATTGAACATCAAGTAATTCAATTCCCATAATCCAAAACTATACCTCTTGAATAAATATTGAATAATATTACCCATTTACGAAGCATCAAAATAATATTTCTGCCTCTTTATCAATACTAAGAACATTGCATCCTCAATAATATTAAAATGGATTTTCCCTTAATACTTATAGACTAAATTGCCTCCTTTTTAAATAACTCCAAAGATAATTTCTCTAATATTTCAAAAATGTGTGTTAGAAATCCATGATAACAAAATACAATAAAAAAACCCATTTCTACAAATATATTTTTCTATAAGGGAGTGGGGGTCCCTTGTATAACATGTATTTTTTGAGGGAGTTGGTTTGACTCTGAGATCCAACCAATGAACTTAAAATTCTATCTAGGGTAGTTCTTTACTAACAATAGAAATAATTTTATTTTTGTTTGACACATTCTATAAATTCATCAAGCCTTGTTCAACATTCTCATAGATGAAAATTTATTGTTCTTGATGTTCTATATATATGAACGGTGAATATTTTTTTTCTAATATTGATTCCTTTATATTTTTTATACTTTTCAGAAATATGAGATTTCACAAAAACATCAACATCATTATGTATTTGATTTTCCAAAAATCAACTGAGTACATGCTTGATTGGATGTTAGGTATTTTGACTATATGGTTCTCATGTAAATACAATCCGGTTTCAGATATTTCAATTAAATGTATGAGCTACCAATATAAAAATTTCCTTTAGATGTTAAATTATTATCATCTATTTAAAATTACCATTCTACGACCATATAATACACCAAGTAATTATTGGGTTTTATATAATAAAAAAAATTCTATCACATGGGTGACATATGGATATATCTCTTTCCAAAATAACATTTCACTCTCCTTGAGGGAAATTTAGTAGGGGTAAAATTTTCATGTGGTAAAAACTATATCAGGACATGTATCCAAGAGATACAAGAATATCCTGATAATCTATCAACACACCATCACATTGAAATCCTTTACATCCTCATTATTTTCCAATTTCATTCGGGTAGACATAGGGGTATAGATGAGATTCAAATACTACATTTAGAATCTTTTAAGAACGTCCTTGTAAAATATTATTGAGAAATATAACTTCAATTACTTCATTGAATCTATTTTAAACCAATAAAAATATAAAATCACCAATCATTTACATCTTGGATTTTCACAATATAAATTTTGAAAACATCTTTTATTACTTGTCATAAAATAATCTGAAAATTATATATTATATATAGATGAGAAACAATATACATTCAGGATATTACTTCCCAATTCAATGGTTACGTTCAACTCGTAATATTTCGGACCTAAGCTTATTTAAATAGTGGTATAGTTGCGAGTACCAATACCTTATAACTTTTATATATCCATGAAATTATTTTTATATTTAAAAAATATGGTTATCATCTCCATCTTTGAAACAACCATATATTTAATCAATGTAAACCTTATCATCATGTAATCTATTGAGATATTTAAATTTAATATCCATTTGTAAAACATTGAAGATTCATTGAACATCCAAATCAATAAACAATCAGATAGATTCTACTCAATCCAACAATAAAAAATATTTATTTTTATATATTATTTCATTTTCAGAATACCCCTTTCACACTAATTATTAAATTTTCCATGTAGTTTTTTTATTCATTTATTTTAATTTAAAAAACCCACTACATTCTAATGAAATTATAGTATTTTTAACTCAGAATAACTTCTAATTTATTGTTCCTTAATATTTTTCCAATCTATTCATGTATATAATTACTCAATTATCATCCAAAACAGCTTCTTACAAATGTTTAGTCCCCATAAGTGAAAGGAGTGAGGTTTTCTATAAATCTTAAAATATTATTTTTTTACTTGGAGCTATTACTTTGTCGATAATACTTTAATCATATATTTCAACCCTAGGTTTCGCTTTATTTATAACAGTAAAATATGTAATGTTTTTATTATTATCAATATCTTTTCTGATCATCATACCATCACTTTCTACCTTTGTTTTTCCTTTTCACTCCTCTAAATTCTTCTCGCAAGTTTGCTAATTCTACTTATTAACAATAATTATTACATATATTGTTTCAAAATTTCACCATGTCTCCTATTATAACAAATATACACCTTTCTTTTAGATAAATATCTTTAGAAAATAACATCATTCGTATATTATTTTAACATTTATGTCATATCATTATTGAGACTAAAAAATTTATTTATGAATAATAAAAAGAAAAGTAATGTCATATTCCTCAAATACCACATCTCATATGGGGCCTCATCGTCAATTTGACATAATAATGACTTTTTGTATACATACACTAATGTGTTCACTGTATCATTTCAGTGAATCTTCAATATACTCATTTCAATAAAATTTTCTTGATCCATGTTGTAGATATTTTAATTCCTCCTCTAAATGTCTTCATTCTATTGAGGAGTACTCACTACTGATAACTGATTCCATATCATTTTGATATATAAGATTTTTCATCCCAATCATGTTTTTCACAGTCCACTAATAATAGATAATGAGTTTTAATAAATATTATTTGTGAAAGTTAGTATCATCCAATCAATGTCTCCATATTCATCAAAAAATAATAAATAATATCATTTTATTTTAATGGATTTGAGTGTCATGGTTTGACACACATCAACAATCACTATATCAAAAAACATTATTGATTTCTTCTTCAATGTCTCATAGGAATTTTTATAATCATCCCTTTTGGTAGGTATCACATGTATGGGTTCAATTATAAGAAATATTATGGATATCCTGTGAAACATTATTTTTTAAAAATTTATCAAAATATGTTTTTCTAAAATGGATAATCCATTTATTCATTAATTTATTTTTTATTCTTGAAAATATATAAAAAAATTCTTCATCATTATGGAGATAGAGATTTCCTTTGGTGTGAATTATCTAAAAAAATTTTGAGCCATATAATCCTTTGATAATAAATGCCTTCATGTTGAAATTTGTCACATGTTCTGAGTTAATTTTTTTTAAATATTTTTTTTATTAGTAACTTCATCAAAAAGTTAATACATGTTCATTTTTTATTTTCCACCGATATTGGACAACATAAAGTAGATACTCTTGAAACCCTATTTATTTCTAAACCGACCTACCATATTTTTTTATATTTTATTCATATCATAATTTATTTACATAACATAATGTGTGATGTGGAGGTACTCTCTAAAATCCATGTGTTGTATTTATCTATAGATTCATGGGAAATTTTAGTGACATTTAACTCCTTGTCATTTCTCTCCATGGGCCACGACTATATCATAGTTTCCATTGATAATGAATGAGTCTTTTCAACCATTAAATTTATTTATTCCTTCTCATAATTCATGTATTCAAATATTTTGTGAGTTTTCAGCATACATGAGGATATCAACTTCCATTTTTAACTCCTTATATTATTTTACATTGGAATAATACAATGTAATCTTAGTGTAAAATTTACCTCCTTGGGTCAAGAACCTCAAAAAAATATCCATAAAAAATAAATAGGATATATAATTTTGTTTTCCTTTTTTTACCTTTGTCTTTAATGTGAATTTTTTCCATATAAGACACACATTATGCATTTTTTTTCTTTCCAAAAAAATAAATCTATATTCTGGAATAAAAAAATAAAACCTTGTAAAGAGATAAAAACCAAAATAATTTTTCCCATTAAATAAAAATTGTATAACTCCAACTCTAATTTATAAAAAAATTACCTTATAATCCATGATCAAAGATCATATAATCTACCCCCATGGAAATCAGATCAATTTCATTACCTATGTATTGGTTTGGGTATTTAGAATTTATATATTAGGTTTTATATTGGATCAATTGTTTGCTTTTAGACCCCATAATGGTCTTTTTGGTGTTGTAATATTCATATAATTGAGTAAATAACTAATATTGTGTTCAGAGACAAAGTTATGTATTTTGAATAAAGAACACTATGTAAAATGGAATTATAAGAGAATGAATTTATATGGTTTATTGAGGGTCATATCATATCCAAGGTCACCACAGTGTGAAGAATTGAAGGATTTATTTTGTTGGTAGAAGCCCATGTTTTGAACCAGGGGAACCACATTGTGATGGTTGTCTGGAAATTATTTTTTAAAATTACTTGTGGTACACAAGTTTACTCTGAAGGGATATGTAAGAGTACTCAAATGGTGATGAGATTTGGTAAAGTACCTGATACACCTTGTGATTCATTATCATTAACTCTATAATTTTTCTTATACACACTATGTAAATGTTTGGATATATATGGATCATAATTATATATTGTATCTAATGATATATATGTCTTGTATTTGAATGACACATATGGTTTTTATGAATAATACATATGAATTATAGAATTTGTGGGTAAAATTTTGTGATAGTATGGAGGGGGATCATGTTGTGAGATGGTTGTCATACATTGATGTTGTGTGATTCTTTTGAGGGATGATTACATCATGAAGGAATAGTCACAGAGTGATTTTCCATATATATATTTACCTAAATAAATGATTAATTGGATAAATTAAATATAAAAGGTTTTTTCTATTTCGGATAGATATACATTATGTATTCCCAAATTATATTATATTAATATTTTTATTAATTATATATTTATATATATATTTATATTGGTTTTTATTCATTAAATGTGTCGGAATAAGTAGAAACATGTAGGTATAACTATCCTACGGTGTTTGATGATAGTTTCTCCCACGATATCCTTGGTTTTTATCAGTTGTGATGTAAATAATTTTTTTTTGAAAAATTATCCAACATATTCTCATTGGAAAAATATAATCTATACATTCTTAGAAAGTGGATTCATAATAAATATAGTTAGGAAGTTCATATTTATTTCATATGAAAATATGTGTTTTATGTTTCAAGTTATAAGTGGGAAATAATAGGGTAATTTGAGTAATAAGAAATAGAACTTATTATAGTTATAATTGTTCATGAGAGAAACCTTGGGGGTATTATCACATGTATAATTAGGTATTTGACCAAGTGGGGATTGGATTTTATAATTATGTTATTTTATTGTTTTATGGTCATGATTCGATATGTGGAATATAGTGTTTCTTAGAATGTATTGATTGATGTGTGTGGTGCCCTAACCAGGATGACTATGATGGAGATGGAGGGCCACATAACCTCATGCATGCATCCCCATGTGTAATATATAACCAAATATTGGTGATGGATTTGGAATAAAAATTCGGAGACTATTCCTTCAATATTAGATAATCATGAGTGAAAAAAGAATAGAATAGAAGCTCTAGTAAATATAAGCAGTGTGGAAAAAATAATGGAAGTAATAATAATATCATCTCATATAATACAATAATGGAGTAAAAAAACTACTACTAAAAAATCAAAATGGAACAATAAATTTAGAAGATAAATTAATATATAAAGTACAAAAGATTAAAATTATAAAATATACATCACTACAAAAGATACCAGGGCATTTCCAAAAATCACCTCAATTCCACTTAGTACCATTGAAATTGTCATTTTTTATAGTACATTTAGCATTTTACTATTTCTAATCACAAATTATACATAAAAATGAATATTCCCATGATTGGGTTGACAATAAATGGAACATTCCTTCCCCAACCCCCTAGCATAGGTGAAATGATGTTGTTGTTATCACTCATGGTATTGTATCAACCTTTATTTTGTTTTTATGAGGGTTTCCATATAACCCAAAAATGTGTTTTTCAAATAATCCAAAAAATGGATTTGTTCATAATGATGTATATAATTTGAAACTAAATAAATAACATGAAATACTAACCAGGTCATCATGCATGGACCGTACTACCACAAATTCCCCACCACACAAGCATCATATGCATTTCAGAAGTAAATGACTATAAAATTGTTTGATTCCATTCAAAAAAATTGTACTTCACTATCAATCAAGTAATAAACTCCTCATCAACACTTAAAAAATACATTATTACTCATAGGTGGTTACTACCCAACAACAACCACTTTCTCACTCAGGGTTTTTCAAACATGATAACCTAATACACACCTTATAATTCATGGTGGATCCAAAAATCAAGACACATTCCATTAATTTATAGTCATTGAAGGCCACATATCATGTATAAATTCATTACCTATATCTTATGGATAACATAGAATTCAATAATATAAAAATATAAAAAAATTACCAAGAAAGAACCACAATCCCCCAAAACAAGGTTACACATCACCTGAACCCCTACACGACATTATCAGGCCACCTTAGCCTCACTCGATCCCCAAAGGATCTCTAATGGTTAAATTTATTATGCATATATCTCTATGATTATCCATGAATCTAGTTGCGATTACCAAATTAAGTAAGACATAAACCAATCACTCCCCACATAAGAGGTCAATTAAATCAATAGGATCCAATCTGGTCACTTTGATTCCAAAACCAAAGTTCTTACAGGGACACACTAACACAAACTCACATAAATGTAGTGACATAAAACTTCATAGGAAGGATGTAACATAGTAATGAATTTATTACTTGTAGTTAATGAAGGGTAATCACCATTGTTTACTCTTTTAATGATCTGGAATCCTCAAATGTAATGACCCCTTCTAGTGGGGCCAGTTACTCGACCCCCCAAGCTCGGTTCCAACATTTTAGGGACTACAAACTAGCACAGAGAAGGAATAACACAAAAATGGGATGGATTACCATATGTACTTATACACAGAACCACATTTTTATGCCTATCCAATGATGATATTTAAAAAACTGAATGAACATATAGGCATTATTGTATATCAAAAAACAGTGTACGACATGAAATGAAGCAACGAAAATAGTGCAACATACAATACCACCCCAAAGTGTTTAAAAAAAGTCCAACATGAAATTAATATGATGAACTGCAATCAAGAAGTTGTAGGAAAACTACTCAGTATGGTAAAGACCTAGATTTTTCCAAGTATATATTTTTTAATTATATGGGAATATTATGAGTCTGAAAAAACTGATGGAGCATGATTCCGAGGCCTAATGTTCCAGAAATGAATTTCTGAACCTTTTTTTTGGATACGTTCAGTAAACGTGTGAGCGGAGTATTGTAACTTTTGAACTGGTGCTCAGAATTGAAATCTGAGGACATTGTTGAACTCGCAATGCCAATATTCATTTAAGGAGACCTTCACCTCGACCGTAGTAGGTCGAGGGTAGAAATTAGTTTTCCAAATTTTTTTGGGAGAAAATAAAATAAACATGCTTTATTTTTTTTTGAAATTGAAACCTCCCACTTGATACATGAAGATGGGGACCAGACGAGGGTGTTCGGGCATTTAATACCCAGTTACACAAAATGTTTAACCACATTCATATTTAATTAATAGGAATCATTAATTCGAAAATAAATGAATAAACATTAAACTCGTGGATTTCCCCAGTTGATATACCAAAAAATTAATTGATTAATTAATAAAAATAATCTTATTAATTTGGAAACTCATCTCTCATGGGGGGAAGGATTGGAAAATGGGAGGAGATTTGGGAGAACATTATTAAATGAAGAACATCCTCTTCAACGAAGATCATCCTCCAAAATGGAAGAATGAGGATGACACTTGATCCCAGATTAGAAATATCTTCCTGGAGCGACGAACGCCGATGTATCCATGTTCAATGACTTTGTCTTCTTCCTTGCGCCACCTCCATCGAAAAATCAAGGTAGGGGATTTATATATGATTGAATTTATTTATCGAACCTTAATATTATGGTTTCACAATGAAGATGGCCAAACTAACATGGGCATTGTACCACCCATATACCTTGCCTCTTATCTTTTGATTCTCTGTGCGTTCTTCATGTGTTTTTGAACAACAAATATTTAATGATGCTGGAACCCCAATATTTTGTTGAGCGCGACATATGGATGTGGAGCCCTTGACATGAGGATGGTGAATATGTAATCATTTTATTTTTTGAGCTAATAACAGATATGTGGTGACCCGTAGAAGAGGAGGAGGGCCGACACACTGGCCGACCACATGAAGGTAGGGCGGTGCACGTATGTGCCACCAGATGAGCAGGAGACCGCGGCCGCTTAGCCGTGCGGGGGCCGAAGAGCGGCTGACACCCAGGCGGCCATTGTGGAGAAGCAGCGTGTGACATCACCACAAGTAGGACGACTTGAGAGAGCACCTAGCTGGCTTTGGTGGATCGGAGGGACCCTCTTGGGTCCAGAGGGCGTCATGGGGGCTCTCTAAGGCACTTCCCTTTGGCATTCCGAATGGAAGGGGGCGCTCCCCCTTCAGTGCCAGCTCGGGTGGACTGCACCATCGTGCCGCGCCATCGGGACGCACATCTAGGACACACCATCGGGCCGTGCTAGACCCAAATCAGGTCTGGTCGGCCCAGGCCAGGTCAGGCGGGGTCGGTCCGATCAGGTCTGACCAGACCCGAGCCAATTTGGACCCATTTTCACCTTTTTGGCAGTAACTTGAGAACGGGGTGTCTTTTTGACAAACCGTCTATGGCACATGAATCCATGGATCAAGTGGTCCTTTTGGTATACACCACTGGAGTTTTAAATAATGTTGATGTATGGACGTGTTGGATCAAACCCCGAATCCTACCTGGCCCTCAGAGCGAAAACCATAATAACTGACAGAACGAGAATCTGATTGATGCGCCTTCTGTTGCGTTGGGTCCCTTATATCATGATAGAACTTTGGGATACTTCATCATGGAACATCATGATGTTGGAGGTACACCCGATATCTCAGGGGACCAATTCTACGGAACTCGAGCACACCGGCGGCGAGGAATCTAGTGGCTGGCAGTGAGGCAGAGGTTGCAGATGGATAATATGGAGGTTAGTTACCTATTGACTCTGGGTGGGTCAGATCTTGTGTGAGTCATTGTGGGCATTAATACCTATCGATCATGTGGGGGTCAGGGCTCAATGATCCTGTGTGGGTTATCACATATAGATCATGTGTGGGTCAGATCTTGTGTGGGTCAACGCTCAACTATCCTATGTGGGTCAGCGTATACTGATCCTAAGTGGGTCAGTGCATACCAATCCTATGTGGGTCAGATCCTATGTGGGTCATTGTGGGGGTTAGTACCTATCGAACCTATGTGGGTCATACTCTATATAATCAGCAGTAGTGCCTCTTGATAGAATAAGATGATCTAGATTCATGACTAATAATCTGTACTTCTATACTTCACTTATACCTATATGAGATGAGTCTTATATCTTTGTTGTGTTACCTTTGTGGTACTCTTACCATCTCAGTGTTACCTGTGAGGTACTTATACCTTCGTGGTGTTAACTTTTTGGTATTCTTAACTCCTGTGTGAGATTAGTATATCCTGATAACTTAGGTATATTTATGGGAATATACTTAATTAGGGTTGACTCTTTTTTCTATCCTTTGTGAATTTGAGAGGACTTCGGGGGTCTCGAGGTCCCTAATTAGTATTGTTATACTCACCCCTGCATGGGCTACGCCCGAACCTTGTTGTGTTTGGTGTAGATGACAAACATCGCCAACTGAGGACAAGGCTACCTGGACTAGAGACTACTTAGAGGTGGACCTCAAATGAGGCGATCTGTAGAGACGACCGTTCGAGATCTATACCTACACTTCAGGTAGGATCATTGGCGGGTGTTCACATGAGCAGTTCTTAGTTTTACTTGTACTTTCCAGTTTTAGTTGTACTTTCTAGTTGGGATTCTATTCCATCCCCTTTACTTTCTGTACACACCTTGTTTAAAATATAGTTTAGTTCGGTCTTGTATCTTTTTGTGTGCTTGGTTTGTGTTTATTTACAATTTATAAAGGTAATGCCTTTCAATTTTAGGGAATATTCTTTTCAGTGCTTGTCACTAGCCCCTGCCCTATGGAAGGCGGGCATGGGGTATTAATAGCACGTGCCCCAGGGGACGGGTCGTGAAAAATTGGTATCAGAGGAGTTCAATTCTACCGAGAACTAGGACTTTGATCTTTTCTTTGTGGAGCAGTAGTGTTTAGTGTTTTGTGTGTGGTTATCTGTTTAGGGAATTTAGTGTTGGTGTGGCAGCCAACATATCCATACACAAGGACCCTAAATTTTAATTTTATACTCAGTGCATAAGAAACTGAATGCATATGTGTTTTTGAAAGGTTTTCTTTGTGATCTCTTTGAGTCAGCTCACCAAGTATATCTTAATGACCGTGGTGCACCTGTTTCCTTTCAGGATTCCTCTGCGTAGATAGCCAACCCGGATTCCAGTTAGAGTACATGATGAAATCTCATCAAATGATGAGGCTTCGGTTCAGGGCCCCCTTATGGTAGGTGCACCATCGGGTGGTGTACCAATAACACAATTATCCATTAGGCAACTGATTCCACCAGCCTCAGCAGAAGGGGGTGCATGACGCTTGAGAAAATTTTCTGAGTTCCAGCACTAGAGGCCACCAAGGTTCTGGGGAGAGAAAGATCCCCAAGCAGTTGTGGACTGGCTGTAGGTCTTGGTAAGAGTTTTTTGACTGGTAGGGATGCCAGGTGATCTTGTGGTGATCCTTGATGCTAGTATTTTTTAGGCAGCTGTGGGGAGATAGTGGAGATTAATTATCCAGCTTCACGAAGAGGTGACTATCATCTTGGCGAACTTAGAGATCCTTTTCAGGGTAGAGTTCCTCTTAGTGACCCAATTCTCAGTGCCTATACATGAGCTTCTCCACTTACATTAGGGTTGCATGACTGTGGCTCAATATTCAGCGAGGTTCACCAACCACTCGTGCTACTCCACTAACATGGTGTGTTACCCTTTCTTAGGGACCAGACCTTCGATAAGGGGCTCATAAGGGATATTAGAGATATGATGGGTTCTCTCAGCATCCCCAACGTAGGAAAGGGAGTTAGAGAGAGCACTCTTAGTGGAGATATTCCATGTTGAGCAATCACTGGTATCGAGACCCACCACCGAACAACACATAACATAGTCTTCAGCATCTAGAAGCAGACAGATGACATAGATGTCCAAGAGGACTAGACCTACAAGGAGACGACTACATGATAAGTGGCCAGTTGTACAGGCCCCTTGAGATGGAGAAGGTCCAACGGAGAACAATCAATGTTATTCATGCGGTGGGAAGGGTCACATGGATCGCGACAACACAACCCGCCGTATAGACAACCATCAGACAATCAAAGGACCACCTGGGCTGAAGCCAAGATTCAATTGAGGAGGTCCGCATGCAAGAGTTGGACATGGTAGAGGTGAAGTCCATGTAGCAGGAGGTGGGTAGTGATTTTATGTTCTACTGCTACCACTTCCAGGTGGTCCTCCCCGAAAATAGGGAGAATGTGGATAGGGACGACCTTAGCTTCAGGCAGTTGAGGCCTATGACCACGCCGCTCCGGAGATAATTTGAGGTATGATATGTGTCTACTCCACCTTAGCTGTAGTACTTATAGTCATAGGTTCTAGTCATTATTTTATTTCTACGGCACTCTCGGAGATTCTGGTGAAGCCGTTGGCTCGATCCTTATGGATAGAGACTCCTACAAGAGTAGATTCGACGATTAAGCACTCGTTCTGGCAGTGTGAGCTTACTCTAGGAGGCGAGAGCTTCGGCTGGGATCTTCTAGTAGTAGATTCAAGGCCTTATGGCATAATCTTGGGTATGGACCAGTTATCCCTAGTCCATGCTCAGATTGACTGTTTTAGGCACAATGTGCGGTGTGTCCGCACAGATGGGACCAGGTTTTCCTTCACCAGTGAGAAGGGAACCTCTACAGAGCATTATGGACTTACCTGGAAGAGGGGGAAGCTTATCGCACATTAGTTGGCTAGAATTACCCTTAGAGTGGTTGATGTTGAGAGTCCGAGCTATCCTGTAGTGGTGGACCAACACTCTAATGTATTCCCTATTGATGATCCGGGTTTACCTCGTCGCAGAGATGTGGACTTCAACATCAACTTGTACCCCGAGGCAACATCGATATCTATACAAGCTTATCATATGGCTCCCATGGATATTTGAGAGCTGTGATTATATCTGGAGGACTTGCAAAGCAAGGGATTCATTAGGCCCAATGTTTATCCTTGGGCAGCCCCGATTTTGTTATCCAAGAAGGCGTATCAGAGTTTGAGACTCTGTGTGGACTATCGGCGCCTAAACTAGGTGACCGTGATGACAAGTACCAAATCCTAAGGATTGAAGATCACTTTGACCAGCTGAAGGGAGCACTGTGGGTTTCAAAGATAGACCTTAGATCAGGTTATCACCAGCTCAGGGTATGAGATGCGGATGTGGAGAAGACGATGTTCAGATTTCAGTATGGCCACTATGAATTCCGGTTTATGCCATTCGGTGTGACCAACATCATAGAAGTGTTCATGGGACTCATGAACAACATCCTCTAGCCATAACTTTATCTCTTTGTGGTACACTTCATCGATGACATCCTGATATACTCAACGATGGATGAGGAGCATGCCTATCATCTGCAGATAGTTCTGGACACACTCCGAGTGCACCAGCTTTATTTAATGCTCTCGAAGTGCTAGTTCTAGATCCAAGAGGTTCACTTTCTAGGAAATGTTATCTCTAAGGCTAGAGTTTTGGTGGATCCCATGAATATTGAGGTTGTGGCTGCTTGGGAGCCACCTAAGAGCATGAAAGAAGTGTGGAGTTTACAAGGTTTGGCCGGTTACTACCGGAGGTTTGTGCCTAATTTTTTTAGAGTTGTGTCACCTTTATCAGCATTGAAGAAGTTGAATGGGAAACCCTTCGTGTGGTTGTATAGATTACAATAGAGTTTCTAGGAGATAAGGTAGAGACTGACGAGTGCCCCCATCATGAGGCTACTGGAGGATGATGTTGGGTACGTAGTCTACTGTGACACATCAAGGACATGAATTGGATGTGACCTGATGCAGGAGTGGGAAGTGATCACGTATGGTTCTCGATAGCTGACACAAAATGAGAAAATCTACACTACCCATGACCTGTAATTTGCAGCAGTGGTATTCACCTTGAATATGGGGCGACATTACTTGATGGGCGAACGTTTAGCAGTTTACTCTGATAACTAGAGTCTCAGGTATATCTTTTCTCAGATGGACATGAACCTGAGACAGTGATGTTGGCTTGAGTCTCACTGGGACTATGACTTCAAGATAATCTATACTTCTGGGAAGGGGAACATAGTTGCAGATTCACTCAGTATAAGATATGGTATACAGTTGCTGAGTTATGTGAGAGAGAAGCTAGCTGCTTTGTGGATATCCTATGTGGATCGAGACAGAGTAGCTTATCTTCAGTCTCTGACAGTCACTCCCCCACTTCTTCAGCAAGTCTGGGAGGTGCAGTTTAGGGACACTAACTGCTTCACTAGACGTGCTTAGATATCCACATAACAGACACCTGATGGATTTTATGAAAGTGGGGAGCACGCCATATTCTTTAGAGGACGTACTATGGTACTGATTGCACTTAGGGAGGATGTGTTGAGGGAGTTACATACATACTCTCTAGCGGTACATCTACGAGTGGAGAAGATGTACCAGGACATTCAGCATTATCACTCATGGCTGAAAATGAAGAAATCAGTAGCAGAGTGTATTTCATGGTACCTCACCTATCAGTTAGTGAAGGAAGAGCATCAGGTTCCAGCGAGCATAGTTCATCCACTAGAAGTGCCAGATTGGATGTGGGATGGAATTTCCATGGACATCGTGATAGAAATTCCATGCATGTCTAGGGGTCAATATTCTATATGGGTGATCGTTGACCGACTCACCAAGTCGGCCCATTTGTTACCTATCAGAGAGCAGGGATCAATAGAGAGCTTGGGACACTTCTACATACAAGATATTGTACAGCTTCATGGAGTGTCATCTATGACTGTATCCGATCATTTTACACGTTTTACTTCCCGGCTATGGAAGAGGTTGCAGGAGGCGTTCGAGACACAACTTTGGTTGAGCCCCACCTTCCATCCCCAGATGAATGGTCAGACAGAGTGGATCATTTAGACCCTTGAGGACATGCTGCATGATTGCGTCCTGGATTTTGGCCATAGCTAGGAGGGTCACTTGCCTTGGGTTGAGCTCACATACAAAAACAGATGTCATTCCACTATCAGGATGGAAACATTCAAGACATTTTACAGGTGACCTTGCAGATCACCACTGTGCTGGACTAAGCCAAGGGAGTCAGCACTCGTGGGAGCAGAGACGGTACATGCTACGACAGAGAAGGTGCAGATCATCCAGGAGCAGATGAAGACTTCACAGAGCAGGAATAAATCATATTCTAATACGAGACGGAGACCTTAGGAGTTTGAGTATGGCGACCATGTGTTTCTACAGGTCTCACCCCGACAAGATTTGTAATGATTTGGCCAAAGAGGCAAGTTACCTCTGAGGTTTATCAGTCCCTTTCATGTCCTTAGTAGAGTTGTAGATATGTCTTACCATTTATCTCTTCCACCTCAGTTTCACCAGGTGCATGACGTTTTCCACATTTACCAACTGAGGAGATATGTACATGATCATTCACACATCATTGACTGGGGCGAGCAGGACATCAACTATGGGGTGACGTTTTCAGAGGATCCAGTGGATATTGAGGATCGACAGAAGCAGGTTCTTCATGGGCGGTCGATACGTCTAGTGCGCTTTTGTAGGAAGCATGAGAACCTCCAAGAAAGAACATGGGAGCAGGAGGCTCAGATTCGTGCTCAATACCCCCACTTGTTTTCTGAGTTTGTGTTGTGGATTTCAGAGACGCAATTCCCAAAGGCTTGGAGAATGTAAAGATCCATATTTCCCATGTATTTTTTTAATTATATGGGAATATTATAAGCTCTCAAAAATTGATGGTGTGTGATTCTGAGGGCCGGTGTGCCCATAATGAATTTATGAAATTTTTTGGGTACATTCAGTAAACATGTGAGCAGAGTTTTGTAAATTTTGAAACGGTTCTCAGAATTTAAATCAAATTACACCATTGAACTCACAACTTTGATATTTACTTAAGGATACCTTCACCTCGAATTTAGTAGGTCGATGGTGGAATTATTTTTCAGACTTTTTGAGGGAGAAAATAAAATAAACATGATTTATTTTATTTTTAAAATTGAAACCTCCCATTTGAAACAAGAATATGGGGACCACATGAGGGTGGTTGGACATTTAATGCAGTGAATTAAATGCCCAGTTACACAAAATGTGTAACCATATTCCTCTTTTATTAATAGGATTCATTAATTAAGAAATTAATTAATCAACTTTGAACTCATGGATTTCCCCAATTAATGTGCCAAAATATTAATTGATTAATTAATAAACATAATCTTATTAATTTGGAAACTCATCACTTGTGGGGGAAAGGATTGGAAAAGGTGATGAGATTTGGGGGAACATTCTTCAACAAAGAACATCTTCTTCAATGAAGAACATCCTCTCCAATGAAGAGAATCCTCCGGAATCAAAGAACGAGGATGATTCTTGAGCTCGAATTAGAAACATCTTGTGGGAGCGACGAATGTCGACGTCACCATCTTCAAAGACAACGTCTTCTTCCTCACACCACCTTCATCGAAAAATCGACGTAGGGGGTTTATATATGATTGAATTTAATTATTGATTCTTCATATTCTGGTTTCACAATGATAATGGCCAAAATAACATTCATATCATCCCATGCGTATAACTTTCCTCTTATCTTTTGATTATTCGTGTGTTCTTCGTGCATTATTCATCACCAAATATTTATTGATGCTGGAAACACAATATTTTGTCATGAACAAAATATGGACGTGGAGCCCTCGACCTGAGGATCGCAAATATGTGATCATTTTATGTTTTGGGAAAATAATGGAGATGTGGTGACCCGCGGAAGGGTAGGATGACCGAAACTCCGAACAACCACATGAAGATAGGGCGGCGCTCATTGGCACTGCCAGATGAGAAAGATATTGTGGCCTCTTGGACACAATGGAGGCGGAAGAGCGGCCGACACCTGGCCAACTGTAGTGGAGCAACAGCACGCGACCACGCCCCTTAGAGGAGGATAGTCCAGAGAACTCGGATATCCATGGAAGATCGGAAGGACCCACTTGGGTCCCGCTGGTGATGTGGTATCACCCTGAGGCGCTGCCCTTTGGAATTCCGAATGGAAGGGGTGCGCTTCCCCTTCAGCACCAGCTCGGGAAAACCGCGCCACTGGGCCACACCCAGCGTGGGCCGAGCCGGTCCCTTGTGGCCTAGTCTAACCGGTCTGGACCCAAACCAGGTCAGGTCATCCCATGAAGAGTTGAGTTGGGTCGGTCCGATCAGGTCAAACAGGACCCAGGCCCATCTGGGCACATTTTCAACTTTTTGGCCATAACATGAGAACTGGGCGTCCGTTTGATGAACCTTCTGCATAACCAAAATTCTTGGATCGAGATGGACCATTGGGTATACTTAACTTGAGTTTTGGATAAAGTTTTAGTACATTTGGGTTGGATTGAACTCCGAATCCAACTGGGATCTCAGAGTGGAAACTCAAATAACTTACAGACTAGGTGTCTGATTGACGCGTCGTCTATTGTGTTGGGTCCCTTATGATGTGATAGACGTTTGTGTTACTTCTTCATGGAAATTCATTGTGGTAGAGGTGTGACCAATATAAATAGGGACAGATTCTATGGATCTCGAGGGCACCGGGTGCGAGGAATCCAATGGCTGGCAGTGAGGCAGAGGTTGGAGATAGATAATACAGAGGTTAGTTACTCATTGGCACTGGGTGGGTCAGATCATGTGTGGCTCATTTTGGGGGTTAGTACCAATCGATCTTCTGTGAGTTAGAACTCAGAGGTCCTATGTGGGTCAGTTCATACCGATCCTGGGTGGGTCAGATCCTGTGTGGGTCAACGCTCAACGATCCTGTGTGGGTCAGCACATACCGATCCTGTGTGGGTCGGATACTGTGCGGGTCAACGCTCAGCGATCCTATGTGGGTCAGTTCATATTGATCCTGTGTGGGTTAGATCTTGTGTGGGTCATTGTGGGGGTTAGTACATATCGATAATGTGTGTTTCAGACTCCGTATAATCTACAGGAGGGCCTCTTGACAGAATAAAATGATCTCTCTTCACTATTAATCATCTGTATTTCTATACCTCACTTATACCTATGTGAGATGAGTCTTATATCTTTGTGGTGTACCTATATGGTAAAATATCTTCATGGTGTACCTTTGTGGTATTATATCTTCATGGTGTTACTTGTGTGGTACTCCTACCTTCGTGGTGTTACCTGTGTTGTACATCTACCTTCGTGGTGTTACCTTTGTGGTATTCTTCCCTCCTATGTGAGATGAGTATATCTTGATAACTTAGGTATAAGTATGGGCATATACATAAGTAGGTTTGACTTTTGTTTCTATATTTTGTGGATTTCAGAGAACTTAGGGGGTCTTGGGGTCCCTACGGATTATTTTCATACTCACCCCTGCACGGGCTACACCCGCAACTTGTGGTGACTGGTGCAGACGACAGACAACGCTGACTGAGGACGAGCATACCTTGACTGGGAACTACACAGAGGTCGACCTTAGATGAGGCGATCCATAGATACGACCGTCTGAGAGCTATACCTACACTTCAGGTAGGATCCTTGGTGGGTATTCACAAGAGAAGTTCTCAGTTTTACTTATACATTCCAGTTTTACTTGTACTTTCCAATTGGGCTTGTATTCTGGCCCCTTTTCTTTCTGTACACACCCTGTTTGCTATATAGTTTACTTTGTTCTTGTATCTTACTATGTGCTTGGATTCTGTGAGTTTATATTTTATAAATTCAACACTTTCCCATTTTAGGGAATACGCCTTTCGGTGCATATTTCCAGAAAATGGCCTATGGAAGGCGGGATTGGTGTAGTCACGACATGGGCCCCATGGGACGGGTCTTGATAGGTCTTTTCGGTTTCACTAAGCACATTCCTGTCATGTTTTGACCTGGAATATGTCGAATGGTTAGTCATTTTCAAAAGACATGACATGTGTGGAAAAATACCTTGCATGGGTGAGTATAATAATACTCAATAGGCCAATCTAAAACCAAAAAACATAAAAAACAGAAATACTGACATCTCTATACAAGTATATTTCTACATGATATATAATAAGAATAACTATATATGTGTAAAAAAATACAGATAGTCTAACGGTATTTCACAACCATAGTACACAAGACTTGGATTCCAACATGAAGATTTTACAAAGAACTCATCTAGGAGAACAAACTCAGGAGTCTGATAGTACTTCTGAATTATTTCTGAGAGCTAATTACCATCAGGTATCTTCATGATAATGAACATGGTGACATCCCAAGAGATATGATAAGAATATGGGGATCACTCGCAAGGCTATGGCGTGATACCAAAATATTACTCTTGAGTAAACCACAAAATATAATATTGGTGCACACCTAGTTCTGATCATTAAAATAATAATAAACCCTCCTAAGAAATGATGATGAATAGAGGATCTCACTCTGGGCCTCATAGAGGAATTCCAATGACTCCATCCATGAAGTAATGTAGAAGGGATCACTATTCTATGTTTAGGTGTAAATTTTATACGAACCATCAGGAAAAGGATTTGGGGAACACACCGTAGTGAATCATGTCTGGGGTACAGAGGACAAGGGATCCATTATAACATTTAAGGAGTACACATCATTTATTATGGGGTATATGTGTTTTCCATTTACCCTAGGTATTTCCCATGTAAATGAACTATATCCCATGACCATGTCCATATAGAAGTACATGATGTATAGGATTCCAGTGTACTCGAACTATGTTCTACTACATGACTTAACCCATGTACCCTGATCCATGTACTGGTACACGAATTTTCCAATGTACTTGTCTATGAAATGTTCATTTAAGGGACGACACAGTTTATAGGTTTCCCATTTACCACACCCCATGTATGGTTACCCTCTAAGGAACACACCAGGTCACCCAAAGTGGACCACATGTTGTGAAATCCATGATTACACAAATATTTTATATGGTTTTTTCTATAAACACTCTTTTAAATTCCACACATTTGTGCACTAACGTCACCTTTAAATCATACCATGATCTTCCTAGATAACATTGATCTACCCCGAATGAATCTTTTCATAGTATTTCTCTTGATTCTGACATCCGAATCCATTCAAGAAATGGATTCCATTTATCATGAGTATCATTTGCACAACTCGCTTGAAATTTAGGGTTTCAAAACCTATCTTATCCATTCATCACTGATAAAACACTATTTTGTTGAATATTTTATTGATAATAAATGATATAATTTCCTCAAATTGTGCTAAATATATTCATTTATGAAATATTTCGGATTAGATCATTCATTTGAAATTTTGTTGAAAATTACAGTTTTACCCTTTTAAAATGTACTGTAGTATTTTGAAGATTAATATTTTAATATTTACTATTTGAACTTAATATTTTTTAACAGTGTTCCTAACTTAATTTTATACAACTTTCATTCAGGACACTAGAGCTAAAAAGTGCATTTGGATGGAGTAAATGGTCCATTAATCCAATGGAGGGCTGGACTCGGCAGAATGGACATGGGTTCTGTATTTGGGCCATATCTTCTTTATCCGAGCATTGATAGAGCACAAATTTTGAGGAAAGCTCGGTAACATGATTTGGCACAAAGCATACCCCTGGATGTCCGGCCAATTCACTCGTGTTGGAGGTCAACTAAGCATTGAAACTTGGAATAAAATATTTGGCCAAGTTTTTCATTTCACACTTAAAAAGTTATGTAACCCTAACCCTCACAAACTCTATTTAAAGGGGGTTTTAACTATTTGGGAGGGCTGGTCGAGGAATTGGGAAGGTTTTTCCAAAATGGTGTCTCTTGGGAGCCCCTCACAACTCTTGAAAGAAGTAAGACTTTGTGCAAACCTCTCTTCCAAAAAGGCTCTCCTATCCCACCTCCTCTTTGTATTTCTTCTCTTTCATGTTGGTTTCTTGATTTTTTTCATCAAATAATCTCTTGTGTTCTTTACTTTTCTTATACTCTTATTCTTCTTAATTGGGTTGGATTCAATAGTGGAGACGAGATTGGGTTCTACCCTTTCAATCCTTTGCTCATGCAAAACGTCTCCACGATGACAACACCGCCCATGGAAGAGTAGTTCTTTTTAGTAATCGATCGACCTCTATCCTTCTTCATTTAATTATTTTGAATCATTGAGATACTGAAATTTACATAATATGATCCATGAATTGTGTTTTTAAATTGTAAGAAACTATGTAAGCAATTTAATAATTAACACAAAAACACGCGAGGTCGAGAATTTGTGTAACTTATGAGAGCGCAATCTTAATCGGTAATAAAAGACCACACGGGATAAATTTGTAGAGTTCAAATATAATCCATAAACACAATTCATCCTCATTTCCAGAATGGATATGTTCTCTAATTAAACACTGACCATAAGATAACCTTAGAACAACAATCAAAACAAGGTGTTGCGATTGCGTGTTCCGAAGCTAGCCCAGGGTTTAAGAAATTCCATCTTTGTGGTTAAGTTAACTCTTGTAGGGTTCAAGGGTTAACAAATTAAGGGATCATAATTAAGTGGATAATGATTAAATGATAATAATTAATAATTAAATGAAGAGGTATAGTTAGATCGATTACTCCTTTTAAAATATTTTCTAAAAAAACATCTTTTTTTGTGTCTTTTTAATCGAACTTTATTTCAAAACTAAAAACAAAAAAATACAATCTTTTTCCAGAAAACTTATTCTAGATTCATAAACTATAACCAACACCCATCATTTAAAGTAGTGATTTTATTCTCTTTTATTTTATTTTTAGAATACCTTTAAAAATTTGTTTTAATTCACTTCCTCCTTTGAGAGACGACCTTGGTTAGCTACTCTACTGCACCTAAGTACCCCAAAATCACACTAATCATTTGAGGGCGCCCATGACAGTGCTCTTTCAAATTGGCGCCATTTCCGGGGAGGAAAGTATTTTATTCAACTAATTAGAGGTATTTTTTTTTACTTTTTTTTATATTTTATCCTCTCTTATTTCTTTCTTCTTTCCCCTTTCTCAATTATCTTTTTAGTTTTCTATTTTTTGGGACCATCAAATCAAAATTCTTATCATTTTATTATGTTCCGCTTTTCTTAACTTCATTATTCTATTTATTTGATTTATGACATGAACTAATCCTGAGGATCTCTTAGATCTTGACCCTGATATTGAATGCAGCCTTAGGGCGCAGATCCGTCATTCTTAGTCTACAGGAAGTGTCGAAATTTACCCAACTAGGGAATTCCTCCACTCGAGTAATTTTGAAATTGGAAACACTTCTAAGTCCAAATTAAAACAAGAACCAATGTCTGAAAATAATGGAAATTGATTTAATAGAACCATTCGAGAATTGGTTGCACCTGATATTAACTATCAACCAAATTGCATTGCATATCCAAATCTCGAATCGGACTTTGAACTAAAATCTGGGTTAATTTACTTATTTCCAAAGTTTCGTGGCCTCTCTAGTGCGGATTCCAATAAAAATTTGAATGAATTTAATGTGGTTTTCTCAACCGTAAAACCTAGAAATGTTTCTAAAGATCAAATCAAACTAAGAGCATTACCATTCTCACTTGATGGAGCTGCGAAAGACTGGATGTACTATTTACAACCTGAAGATGTAACATGTTGGAACGATTTGAAATGTATTTTCTTGTAGAGATTTTTTCCAGCATCAAGGACCACTTCAATTCTAAAAAAGATCTCAGAGATCAAGAAAGCACAAGGGGAGTCAATGTATGAGTATTGGGAGCGATTCAAGAAGTTGTGTGCAAGCTGCCCACATCACCAAATCTGTGAGAAACTCCTCATCCAATACTTTTATGAAGGGATCACACCTATTGAGAGAGGCATGGTAGATGATGTAGCTGGAGGAGCATTGGTGGACAACACACCAGTAGCTGCACGTGCATTGATCGACAAGATGGCCCAAAACTCCCAACAATTTGGCGATAGAGGTACACCACATATCAGGGGAGTATATCAGGTAAGTCATTCTTCTCTTGAAAGTAATTTTATTGATACCAAGTTAGAAGAATTTACCACTATGGTGAGGCATATTTCTTTGGATCAAAAGACATATCAACCCTCTCTTTCAAGGCCTTGTGGAATTTGCACTGAGACAAGCCACCCAACTGACTATTGCCCACAACTACAAGAGACAGAGGATTGCATAGAAGTATTCCTCGGGACACCATTTCAGCAGCAACAACAAGCATATCCCCAAAATAAGTTTGATTCATTTTCTCCAACATACAACCAAGGGTGGAAAGATCAACTGGACATAAGGTATTATTATGGACAACAACAAAGGCCACCCTTTCAACAAAACTTCCACCAGCCTCCACCTTACCAACAGTGTTTCCAAAAACCAAAAAAATATTTGAAGCCCAAGCATCAGCAAGCTAGAAACAAGGGAATCCCCCACCCAAGGTAGATTCTAACACTGATGACCTTTTCAAGAAAATTTTTCTTAATCAACAAAATGAGCTGAAAAGTCAAGGTTCAGAGCTGAGGGAGTTGAAGACTCAAATGATCCAGATTGCCACCGCCCTCCATGAACATGTAAGTAAGAATTCTGGAAATCAACCTTCCCAACCCACTCTAAATACAAAGGGTAATGTTAGTTCCATCACATTGAGAAGTGGGAAGAAAATGAATGATACAACTGTACCTACCATTCCACCAGGATTCACCTCAACTCCAGAGAAGCCGCATTCCATACCAACTGATGAGCAACCCAAGGAGAAATAGAAAGGTAAGAAAAATATTGATGATGTTCATCCTAAACCTCTTCCATTTCCAAATAGGGTTGTTCAAACCATGAAGATGGCTGAAAAAGCAATGCAAAAGGAGGTTTTGGACACATTCAAGCATGTGGAGATCAACATCCCTCTACTTTAAGACATAAAACAAATCCCAAGGTATGCCAAATTCTTAAAATAACTCTGCACCAATCGAAGAGGGCTTAAGGGAAATGAGAGGATCAATCTTGGAAGGAATGTGTCAGCCCTCATTACACCAACTCTAGCAATGCCAACAAAGTGCAAGGATCCAGGGACATTCACCATCCCATGCACCATAGGGGAGTTACACTTTTATGATGAACTTTGTGATTTAGGTTCTTCCATAAATGTGATTCCTCACTCTGTATTCTCTTCCTTACAGGTTGGTGAGTTGAAGACGACGAGAGTAGTGGTGCAACTGGAAAATAGAGCTACGACATATCCAGCGGGAGTTCTTGAGGATGTACTTGTCCGGGTAAGATACGTGATCTTTCCAGCAGATTTCTACGTGATTAACATGGAGGATGATCAGGTAAGTTCTCATTCCCCCATTATTTTATGTATGCCCTTCCTCAAAACTGAAAAAACTATCAAAAATGTCAATGAGGGTACACTTTCCATGGATTTTGGAGATGAAGTTGTGGTGTTTAAGGTCATAGAATCCATGAAGTACCCCTCAGAGGACCATTCTTCTTTTGTTATCTCCCATTTTGAACAACCAAATAAAAACTCCATGGAATTTTATTGTCCTATGATTAGGGAGATTATGAGTATTGGTTCGAGTTTGATGTCTAATAGCACTTCCACACATGTTGCTGATACACAATACTCTCTTGGATTTGATTTTGATGTGGATTAATATTCTGATTCTGATCATGTTCACTCTGATTATGACATGGATGTTGAGTATGCTGATGGATTTGATGCTTTATTCATTGATTTTGAAGATGTCTATTCTGATACTAATTCTCTTTGTGCACATATTTCAGTTCCTTCAATGTATCCATCCATAATACACCCTCATTCATTAGAACTCAATCCATTTCCACCAAATCTGAAATAATCATACTTTTTGAGTGGTGAGATATTACCTGTTATCATTGCTACCAATATCCCTTTTGAACATGAAGAAAATATTTTGAATATTTTGAGGGAGAACATCAGGTAGATTGGGTGGTCCTTGGTTGACATATTAGGTATTAGACCCTCCATTTCCATGTATAGGATTCTCTTGGAGGATGGGGCTAAACCGGTGAGACAACCACAACGGAGACTCAATCCCACCCTCCTGGAAGTTGTTAAAAAAGAAGTTGAGAAATTTCTCGAGGTTGGTATAATCTTTCCCATTTCATATTCTCAATGGGTAAGTCCTATTCAGTTTGTTCCTAAGAAAAGTGGTGTTACTGTTGTTAAAAATAAGAAATATGAGTTAGTTCCAATGAGGGTAAAAAACAGTTGGCGTGTGTGTATTGATTATAGGAAACTAAATCATACCACTCGCAAAGACCATTTTCCCCTCCCATTTATTGATCAGATTCTTGAGAGACTAGCTGGGAAGAAAACTGTTGTTTCTTGGATGGATTTTCTGGCTATTTTCAGGTTCCCATTGCAGTAGAGAACCAGGAGAAGATGACATTCACCTACCCATTCAGTACCTTTCCTTACCGAAGGATGCAATTTGGACTTTGCAATGCCCTAGGTACCTTTTAGAGATGCATTGTGAGTATTTTCTCAGATTTCGTTGTGACCTTCATGGTGGTATTTATGGATGATTTTACAGTTTATGGATCCTCATTTGATGAATGTATCTCTAGTTTGGGTGATGTGTTGCATCATTGTATTGAGAAGAATCTGGTCTTAAATTTTGAAAAATGTCATTTCATGGTTGAAAATGGAATTTTCTTAGGTCATATAGTCTCACAACATGGAATTTAAGTTGATAAATCTAAGGTATACATTATTTCATCCCTCCCATATCCTACATGTGTGTGTGATGTTTGATCCTTCCTTGGACATGTTGTATTATATGGACGCTTCATCAGAGATTTTTGTAAGATCGCTCTACCCTTATCTCGATTTCTTCAAAAAGATATTGACTTCAATTTTGATGATTCTTGCAGGACTTCCTTTGATGAGATAAACAAGTGTCTGACCACTCCACCTATCATGAAACCCCCACGGTGGGAGATTCCTTTTGAGATTATGTGTGATGCCTCTAACTTCGCTGTTGGAGCTGTCTTATCTCAGAGGGTGGAGGGACATTCACATGTGATCGCCTATGCATCGAGGACACTGGATTCAACCCAATAAAATTACACAACCACAGAAAATGAGTTTCTTGTTGTCATATTTGCTTTAGATAAATTCCATTCATATTTATTGGCTCTAAAGTAGTTGTTTTTTCTGACCATGCAGCTCTGAGGTACCTTATGAAGAAGCCAGATGCAAAGCCCAGGCTGATCTGATGGATGCTCCTTCTTCAAGAATTTGATATTGAGATAAAGGAAAAAAAGGGGCCAGAAAACATGGTGGTGGACCACATGAGTAGGCTTACTCACACACTAGAGGATGACACCTTGGACCAGGTACCACTTCGGCACACTTTCCCTGATGAGCATATTTATTCCATCTCAGGTACTCATCCTTGGTATGCAGATTTAGTTAACTACCTTTTTTCCTCTGAAATCCCTGCAAATTTAAAGAAACATGAAGTCCAAAAATTAAAAAGTGAGTCTAGGTTTTATGTGTGGGATGATCCTTACCTCTGGCGCATGTGTAGTGACCAAGTCATTAGGAGGTGTGTTCCCGATCATGTCTTTGTGTCTGTTTTGAATTTCTGTCATACATTTTCTTGTGGTGGACAATTTGGACCCCAACGTACTACTAGAAAAGTCTTAGACTCTGGATTATATTGTCCTAGATTATTCCATGACTCCCATGTGTTTTGTAAATCTTTCTATCATTTACATCACACTGGAAACATTTCAAGAAGACACGAGATGGTCAAACAACCCATTTTATTCTGTGAGATTTTTGACATTTGGGGAATTGATTTTATGGGACCTTTTCCTAGTTCATTTTCTTTCTTGTATATCCTTGTTTCTGTCGATTATGTGAGTAAATTGGTGGAGGCTAAGGCCACAAGGACTGACGATTCTCATGTTGTAGTGGATTTTGTCAAGGCTCAAATTTTCTGCAGGTTTGGAGTACCAAAGTCCATAATCAATGACCAAGGGACACATTTATACAATTGGAATATTTATTCCCTTCTTTGGAAGTATGGGGTGACACACAAAACATCAACCCCATACCACCCCCAAACAAATGTCCAAGCTGAGGTTTCAAATCATGAGTTGAAACAAATTTTGGAGAAAATTGTGCAGCCAAATAGGAAGGATTGGAGCAAGCGATTGGATGATGCATTGTGGGATTATAGGATAGAATACAAGACACCCATTGGTATGTCCCCATTTCAGATTGTTTTTGGGAAGGCGTGTCATCTCCTCGTGGAAGTTGAGCATCAAGCTTATTGGGTTATAAAAAAATGCAACATCGATTTGGCCCAAGCTGGAATCCAAAGGAAGCAGCAAATTCTAGAGCTTGAGGAGATTAAATTGTCTTTATATGAGAACTCAAGGCTCTTCAAGGAAATATAAAAATCATCTCATGATAGATTGATCCAACAAATGGAGTTTCATGTTTGAGAGAATGTCCTTCTCTACATTTCATGACTGAAGCTGATGCCTGGTAAGTTGCGTTCCAGATGGTTAGGTCCTTATATTGTATCTAATGTTTTTCCTTATGGTGTAGTTGAGATCACACAAGAGGACACTGGAAGGAGATTTACAGTCAATGTGCAACATTTGAAGAGATACATTGAGGGACTTCCAACTGATGCAGTGGATTTTATCACACTGCATGACCCCATCATCACTTGATCACATCAGGCTCTTCCTAACCCTTTAACTTTGTTATTATTTAAAATTATATATTTCATGTGCATATATCATCTCATGGGTTCACATTGAGGACAATGAAATATTTTAAGTGTGGGGGAGGGAACCTTTCAGTTTAGTAATTTCAATTGTTTTCCTGTAAAAAAACAAAACAAAATTGTGTGTTTTCCAAATTTTGTGTGTATATTTTTCATTTTTATTTGTTTTTTTCAAATTTTTGAGATGAAATGATTCTCATAACAATTTTGAAATTCATATCAATGAGTGAAAAAATTTATCCCATGAAACTGAGCTTAAATTAATGTTGAAATAACTGTCTCAAGTTCAAATATTTAGCAATTTCATGAAAAGTACACCGAATTTTGAATCCCATGCCACATCTCACAGTCTTTATATTTGAAATCACTTTCCTGTGAGGATTCTGAACCATTATTTTCATGTTCTTTACATTCACCTCACTTCTTGAGAGAACCAAACCATTCTTGATTTAACCCGAATTTGATCTATTCCTGTCAAAACGTGAGGGTTTGAGGTACTTATGTTTAAATGATTGAGGCATTTTTTTGGTATTAAAGCCCCTATTTCAAAGAATACTTTTTCATAATGGACTACCTTGAACATTTAATCCTTTTATCCCTTAGAATCCATGCACATTTTGTTAGGTTAGACACATTACAAGACAATTTTCCCTATCCATCCAACTCTTGAAGTGAAATTGCATAATCTAGTTGAGCTTAAGTGTGGTGGAATATATCTTGGGTTGTGCTACCACATTATGTGATACTTTGGGTGGAAAATTAAATTTTGAAGCGATGTGTTTGCGGCTGATGAAAATCATTATATTGAAAGCTGTTCCTTTTCGGGAGCTTTCACGACAAGTGAAGCTGTGCCTTTTCTAGAGCTTCTAATTGAGGTGGAAAGTTGTGCCCATCTAGAGCATTCAAGAAAATCATGTTTGAGAAGATTGACATTTTTGATGCAGAAATGATGAATGGTTTAAACATTTCATGACTTTTCATGATGATGGAGCTGAATTGATACTATGGGGATTGAGAAGAAGACCATATTTAAGTGAAAATTAGATTAATACAATATTTCTTCAAAAAGAGTCAAACCCTCCTCATTCGGCCTCAGAGTTTTTCAAATCTTAATCCTACCAACCGAAAGCCACAGAACAACCCTGAAAAGTCCTCATGATAAACATACGTCCTTGACTCACATCGGGTAGCGATATAGGAATTTATCAAGCCTATGGTGACCCTTGTATGAGTTTGGATGAGAAAGACATTGCAAAAAAATGACATTTGTGTGATAAGAGAAAATTCAAGTGAGGTAAGTGATTTGTGCATGAGAGGATAAATAAAGTGGAAATATATTTAATGATATAAATGAAGAACTTGAAATAATGGATTTTTATGAGGCATGATATCTTTTGTTTCTTGGTGTGTAATTGTTTGATCTCAAGGATATTTGTTTTAAAATTGGTTTTGATTTGATATTGATGTTTACTTGACATGAGGTTTTTCCCAGGAGTGCAAAAGGGTAAGTGTGGGGGAGTTGATAAAACACTATTTTGTTGAATATTTTATTTATAATAAATGATATAATTTCCTCACATTGTGCTAAATATATTCATTTATGAAATATTTGGGATTAGATCATTCATTAGAAATTTTGTTGAAAATTCCAGTTTTACCCTTTTAAAATGTACTGTAGTATTTTGAAGATAAATATTTTAATGTTTATTATTTGAACATAATATTTTTTAACAGTGTTTTGAACTTAATTTTATACAAATTTTATTCAGGACACTAGAGCTATAAAGTGCATTTGGATGGAGTAAATGGGCCATTAAGCCAATGGTGGGCTGGACTCGGCAGAATAGACATGGGTTCTATATTTGGGCCATATCATCTTTATCTGGGCATGGATGGAGCCCAAATTTGAGAAACGCTCGGGGACATGATTTGTCACAAATCATCCTTCTGGAAGGCTGGCCAATGCACACGTTTTCGATGGCAACTAGGCGGTACAACTTGGAAGAAAATATTTTGCCAATTTTTTCATTTCACATTTAAAAAGTTAGGTAACCCTATCCCTCAAAAACTCTATTTAAAGGGGGTTTTAACTCTTTGGGAGGGCTGGTAGAGGCATTGGGAAGGTTTATCCGAAAGTGTGTCTCTTGGGAGGCCCTCACAACTCATGGAAGAAGTAAGACTTTGTGCAAAACTCTCTTCCAAAAAGGCTCTCCTCTCCCACCTCCTCTTTGTATTTCTTTCTTTCATGTTTGTTTCTTGAATTTTTTCTTCAACTAATCTTATGTGTTCTTTCATTTTATTCTTCTGTTAATATTCTTAATTAGGTTGGAATCAAGAGTGGAGATGATATTGGGTTCTACCCTTTCAATCCTCTTCTCATGAAAAACGTCTCCACGATGACTACACCGCCCATCGAAGAGTAGTTCTTTTTAATAATCGATCGACCTCAATCCTTATTCATTTAATTATTTTGAATCATTGTGCTAATATAATTCACTTAATATGATCCATGATTTTTTTTTAAATTTTAAGAAACTAAGTAAGCAATTGAATAATTTACACAAAAACACGTGAGGTCAAGATTTTGTGTAAATTGTGTGAGCGCAATATTAGTTGGTAATACAAGACCACACGAGATAAATTTTTAGAGTTCAAATATAATCCCTAAACACAATTAGTCCTCATTTCCATAATGGATATGTGATCTAATTAACCTCTTACCATAATCTAACCTTATAACAACAATCAAAGAAGGGTGCTGCGATTGCGTGTTCCGAAGCTAGCCCAGGGTTTAAGTAATTCCATCTTTGTGGTTAAGTTAACTCTTGTTGGGTTAAAGGGTTAAAAAACTAGGGTATCATAATTAAGTGGATATTTATTTAAATGATAATGATTAATAAGTAAATTAATATGTAGAGTTATATCGATTACTCCTTTTAAAATATTTTAAAAAAACATCTACTTGTTGTGTCTTTTTAATCGAACTTCATTTCAATACTAAAAACAAAAAAAATACAATATTCTTCCAGCAATCTTCTTCTAGATTCATAAACTATAACCAACCCCCATCCTTTCATGTAGTGTTCTTATTATATTTTATTTTATTTTTATAATACCTTTATAAATTTGTTTTAATTCACTTCCTCCTTTGAGAGACGACCTTGGTCAGCCACTCTACTGCACCTATGTACCCCGAAATCACACTAATCATTTGAGGGAGTCCACGACAGCGCTCTTTCAATCACTTCCACCAACACACCTCTATTGCATCATGCCAAGCCATGATAAAAAATATTGGAATGTTGCACTATGAAATGAGTGTTCAATAATCGATTCATCGGTATTAGTGGAACCCTGCTCAAAAAGTAGAGTGCTTAGAGTGAACAAAGAAGAAGTGGAATAAATTCATAAGAACTATCAAGAGAAACATACCTCGATCAATTTAAATTTGATCTCGTATCATTTATTTTAGAATGATGATATAAAAATCAAAAATCATGAACAAATTCTCCTGATATATTCCCCTCAAATAAACACATCTCGAATGATGATCGAAAAAAAGATCAATGTATTCATTGATAGAATAGCGTTCATCGTAGAAATTAAGAACAGAGAATTAAATTTAATAAATCAATCATCCTACCTCGATTTGGATCGATCAAAAAGAAAAAACGGGGATGTACTATAATCATTATTGATATCCTATGATTTCATTATGTGTCTATAATCAATCCACTATTCGGTCGCCATTCGTCTGAGGAAAAGCCTTCAATTCTCTCTACATTGATGAAAAGAATTAAAATAATTTATTGAATTTTTTATTCATTTTCGCATCGGCGATGACTTTTCCAAAAATTAACAACACCTACTAAGTTTAAGTCACACCTAGGTTAAACCCCAAATTTTGAAATTAATTGTGCCCTATGTTTTTTTATTCATGAACCCTTTTATAAGTTACACCACTTTTTTGGAAAACTATGTACACATGCTATTTAATATATTTCAAACATTTATTCTGAGAACACCGAGCCTCAAAATCACATTTCTTCTAACTAATTGGTATCAATATTAATCGATATATTATCCCAAAATAATAAAATTATAATCCAATCACTAAATTCCCCAAAAGGAGGGAATTTCCCTGCCAAAAATCCAAAATAAGGGTCACACAAAGAGATGTGGGTATTGAGCATGAATTTGAGCCTCCCACTCCCATTTATTCTCCATAAGATTCTTGTGCTTCCATCAGACATGCACTAATGGAATATATCACCCATTAATGATCCTCTACTTCAACTCATTGATCTATATAAGATCACATAAAGGGTATGTTTTTATTCGATTTACATATCACCCCAGTCGATAACATGTTATAGGTTATGAACGTACCTCCTCTACTATGTCAAATGGAAGATTCCATGTACACAGTAAAATTGTGGAGGTAGAGCTCTATGGTATTCCATGTGGCCAACTCTACAATATATTTGTAAAGGTCCAATGAATCGTGGAGATAACTTCTAACCCCAAATGAATATCTGTAATCCACATTCTGGTGAAACCCATAGAAAAACATGATATCCTTCCTAAAACTCCAAATTCCCCCATTTTCTATTAGCATAAGAATTCTGACGGCACTATGAAGTCTTCATCTGATCCTAGATGATTGAAACCTTCTCAGTACTTGCTCGCACCAGCTCTAGGTCCATGTGTGCTTACTCTCCTGGGTCAGTCATGTAACATAGTGAAATGTTTGTTTGGCCATACAAATCCTCGAACGGTGCTTTACCAATGATGTAATGGTATATTTTTTTTGTACTCAAAATCTACGAGATGTAGGTGATCCTCCCAATTACATCCAAAGTCCAACATTAATGGTCATAGAATGTACCCTTGAACATGAATGGTCCACTTAGTATGGACATCATTTGGGGGGGGGGTGAGACACTATTTTCAAGGGTATCTATGTCCCAAATGCCTCTTAAAATTCATTCAAGAACAAGGATGTGAAGCAAGCATAATGGTCAGAAACAATCGTTGATGGAACTCCATGGATTCGTACTATCTCATATTTGTAGAGGCTTACCATTATCTATACTGAAATGTTCTACTAAATTGGAATGAAGTGGGATGACATGGTGAGTTGATCTATAATCACCTATATGGAATAATGTCCCATTGACATACATGGTAATACCATCATGATTTCTAAGGATATCACATCCAACTTTCACTCTGGCACCTCAATGGGTCAAGATAAACCTAGAAAACCTATTTCTTACCCTTCACTTGCTGAAAGTAATGGTATTGAGATTCAAAACCAACAAATCCCTTCTTCATCCATGGCCACCAAAATTGTCATCAGAGATCTTGGAAAAAAATTCCACACATGGATGTACCACTGATGGAGATGTGGGAAACTCTCTCATAACCTCCCCCTACAATATCATTTGTACCGTCAAACTTACATTTAAAAGAATGATATACTATATAATTTAATTAATTCTACTAGTATAATTTGTAGTATATATTTGTGTATTTAGGGTCTCACAGTCGATATCCCCAAGGTTCTCCTCTCTTACTCACTAAAAAAGTGAAAGGGTGACAACCACTGACTAGAAGCTAGCTGCTCCATCTCTATCCATAACGAATAATTTACTTGATGCTAACTGATTAGAAAACTCATTACGAATCTTCAAACAAGATATCATAATGAGATCATCTGATACTATGTTCCCCTTCCCATGATTATAGACAATTTCAATAACATAATCATGGAGAAACTATGGTCATTCCCTTTATCTTATGTTAGGATCCATAACTGAAGATATTTACTTCAGACTCTTTTGATAAGAATAGATGATAAACTGCTCGCCCATTAGGTGCTATCACCCCACATTTAGTTCAAATACAACCATTACTAACTCCAGATTGTGGATTGTGTAGTTCTACTTATGTGGTCTCAACTGTAATGAACCATAGTAAATCACACCCTACATCTACAAAAAACCAAAACCAAGACTAGTTCCCGATGTGTCATAGAACACTACATATTCAATACCATCCTCTAGGAATCTCTATATTGGATAACTCTTCAAAATATACCACAAAAGATGAAAATACTATGGGTACATCTCTGTCTACATGAAAGGATTCCCATTTAGAGTCAATGTTATCCTGGGCACCGATATTTTGGAGAAATCATGTACGAATCTCTAATAGTATCCAACCATATAAATGAAGCTAGACACTTATATCACTCTCTTTGGTGAATCCCAAGCGAACAATGCCTCAAACTTGGTTAGGTCCACTACTAATCCATCTCATAAGATATCATGTCCTATAACATGGATCACATGAATCCAAAACTGACACATCATGATTTTTATATAATGATGTTGATATCAGATATATCTAGAACTATCCTCTTGTGTCTCACGTGCTCCTGCTTGGATGCTGATTACACTAGTATATCATCAATTAAGACTACCATGAACCAGTCTAAGATATTCTGAATGATTAAATTCATAAGTCCCATCAAAATTGACAGGGCATTCATTACACTAAGGGGAATCACCAAGTACTCATAGTGACAGTAGACACATCAAAATTCCATCTTCACTATATCATCATCCCTTACTCAAAACCAGTGTTATATCAACCTGAGGTCAACCTTTGAGACCACCATTCCCCTATCAACTGATCATAGTGGTTGTGATTCATCATTAGTATATACATGTTTTTCATGGACACCTGGTTCAAGAAATGGTCATCCACACATATCCTCACGCTATTGTCCTCCTTCTAGGAAAACAACATAGGGGTTTCCCAGGGTGAAAAATAGGGTCTTACAAAGCCCTTCCTATTCATGTCTCCCAAATGCACACTCATCTTGAGAATCTCTATGGTAGCCATATGAAATATTGGAACATATATCAGTGATTTCATAGGGTGTAGATCAATGTAGATGTATATCTCTATGTGGGGAGGTAAACCTAGAACATCATCAGATAATACTTCCTTATACTCCTCCACCACTCCTGAAAATTGATAACTCATAAGATTTAATGCACCAAGGTTTATGTTATCCAACTGATGAGTAATCAGTTTCACCATCCGATACTTCATTTCATTCTATTCTACCCAGGGTTTCCTTTTTTCTGATAATGTAACACATTGTTCCATCACTATAGAAAAACCATATCCCCCACCAATAATAGTCATTCTGATCATGAACTGTGGATAACTATTCCATAACTAAGACGACATCATAAGGATTCATTGTTGGTACATTGGGATCCCAACAGAAACTCCCACCTCCATGTGTCAGGTCACACTATCATCATAGGTGTGTGATTGATGAGTCTTCTCTAGTTAGAGAATCCAGGAACAGGGGTTGATCCAAGGGCTCAACCAGAATCACTGTGTATCAAACATTATATGTGGAAAGAATGGAATGAAAAGAACCAATGTCTATCAGTACTAAATCTATGGTTGAAAAACACATATCATGCCTCAATGTTTTCTTGAAGCCTTTGGGTTGTATTCGTTGACAACCAGAAGCAGTCCTCTACCCTATCCTCCATATCTATGAGCTTGGTGTGGACCACCAGGGAGTGGTGGTGGTATCGAATTAAGGTCCCTACAACCTCTTAATTATCTCTCATCTCCTCTTCCATGTCAACCTCCCTATAGATCTTCCATCCCCTACCACTACCTCTTCCCTAGTGTATCGTCCATAATTTCTCTATAACCTATACAATAAGTTGGAAAATATATCGTAAGATGCTCCTACCATCAAGTGAGTAGCACTGACCCTGTAAGGGTTCACTTGACTCATCAAATATGCCATTAAATTAAGACCATATGACAATGGACCCCCACCTAAGACATATCATATGTCCACATCCTTGATACTGAAATTGTATCCTTGTTTTTGTGTCCTATGCTTCTGTATGACTGCCACTGGAAACCATTGGTTGTATCTACCCAGCCATGAAAAACGCAACCTCCAAAGCTCACTCTTGTACCCCAACATAGGTAGGGATGCGTAGATGGATAAAACTGGGTCACATGTCTTACAAAAACCTCAATAGAAGGTCTGAGAACTTAAGATCTGATCTAGAACCACATCCATTGAGTTCCTAAAAGGTTGGTAAACCTTTATGAATAATCAGATGCTCTCATCCCGCCCTACAAGAACCGTTGAATCTATTAAATACAAAAATATCTCAACAAATAAAATATAAATACTCTATGAAAAGGCACTCAAAATATATACATGCATAAGACAACTCAACATAATACATGGCTAGTAACCTTCACCATCTTCCGACTCATCCATATAGAAGGATCACCTCCAGGACCACCATATGATATGATGGTGTCCTAACTAGATGAAAAAATCAGGTCACCACCTTATTCTAGTCCTCAACTACCTATGGTTCATGTTAACCATAGATCCTATGGGGTCTTTATCAATAAAAATCATGATGTACATGAAATCATCGCACCTCACCCTCTAGTATTGTAGGTACCATATGCATATCTAATAATATTGGTAAGGTTAGTGCACCACCCAGAGGTAACATGTCAATAACTGGTCCCTCTATTGATGCCTCATCACTAAGGAGGTCATCCTCATGATCATGATGATGAACCCTAGTAGGAATATGTCAAAGAAGAATCCTAAAAGTAATGACGATTCACGGAGGTCAGATAGTATATCGAGAGAGCTGACTCCAGAAGGATATAGAAACCGATACACATTCCATTATGAGGAATATACCACCATATTCCCCTATAACCAATGTTCTCATGTACTGAGTAGAAAATAATGTGATTAGGGTCATGGTGTATGGATATTCCAACCACCACACCAACAATGGTGTCCCCAGTCTTAATTCCAAACAAGAAAAAATTAAAACTATTTCCCCAAACCAATCTCATAGACTCGAGTACTAAAGTAGATTTGATTCTCTAATAATACAGTGTCATGAACATTCCCCATGGGGCCTAGGCTATGACTCCCTAATCCTACATTCAATACACCAAGTGATAATGATTAGCACTGAGAAGGAATATCACAATCATGGGAGGCCTTAGCCTATGTACTAGTACACACACACATCTCCAAGCCTATACAATGGTGAAGTGTAAAAACAATTGAACAATAATAAATGAATTCATGTAAATTATACAACTAGAATATGGCAGGATGTTAAAGAATGTTAATATGGACGAATATAATCCCACCACAAAGTATCTAAAAAATATCCAACCTGAATGTTATACTTGGGATTTCTATGAAAAATCCATAAGAACACAGCTAAGTCTGTCTGATCTCACTAAGCATCATCTGGTCCATGTCTTTCATAAAATCTCTCAAAAGGTCAGCCATTTTTACAAGACATTAAACATGCGAGCATAGCCCGTGTAGGGGTGATTATAAGAGTACATAGTAGGATACCCCAAAAACACAACGCATATGACATAGGAAGTACAATCATATCTACAATATACTATGTTTATAGCACAAAAAATAAAAGTATCTAGATAGACTCAATAAAGAAATATAATCTAAAGGTATATGTAAACCAAAGTATAATAGGATAGGATTCCAGCTCGAATATTCCAAAGAGTACTCATCTGGGATAAAAAAACTCATGAGGATGATAGTACATATGATGTATATCTGAGATATAATGCTTGTCAGGTCTCATCATGATAAAGAACATGATGAAGAATGAATTATATACGATTTATAGATGGGCATCACTCCAAAGGCCATTGGGTGATACCAAATACTCAATCTGGATTTAACCAATATGTAGAGGATCAGTGCCCAGGTAGTGTTTGTCATGATGACAACATGAAATCCATCGAGGGCACAAAGATGTGTAAAAGATCTCACTCTAGGCCTCATAAAGGGATTCTACTGAGTTTATCTATGATTTCCTACTAAAGGGATCATTTTCCTATGTTTATGACGTAATTATATACTAATATTCAGGGAAATTGTAACACCCCAAGATCTCATAGTACGTTATCTCATTAAAGTAATTTAATAGCTTTCAATACATGCAACACCGAGTTCAAGCGCACCACGACTTACCAAACTAGTCATTCAAAAGCGGTTATGAATAGTATTAACTGAATTTTGAAATTTATACAATCCTTATAATTTTAGAATCCATATTATGAGTTTCTTAGACATAATTTATGAACTAATTCAATTTTTTCAGATAGAAGAAGTATTTCTAAAAAAATGCACTTTTATCACCTTTTAATGGTAAACCCTTTTTAAATCCAATATTTGAAACTTTTATATAATCAATTTGAAAAAATAAACTTCTTCTTTATAATCTGTACATAATAATTTAGTTACAATAAATTTTTGGTGTTTTTCTGATAACTTTCATATTTGGGTGAATAGTGAACAATACTATATTTAAACTGAAAACAACTTTTTTAATCAAAATAATTTATATTGTTAAATTATAAATTTTAATGGTTTGGAAGTAGAAATATATTATATTTTTACCATTTAATTCAATTCTGGCCATTGTAAGTAATTTTATTTTGAGATTGGACATAAACAAGAGTCAATCTTTTGATAGTTATTGTTTCTTAAAAATACGCCTTTTGGATTTTACAACGAGAATTAATTTTAAAATTATAAATGAAACTTATATGTTGTAAATTTGGTAAACTAGAATTCATTTTTGAATTCAGAATATCAAAATTATCTTAGGGAGAATTTTTGGTATTTTTCATGAAAACATTCACTTTTTTATGAATAGTGAAAACCACTTAGTTATTGTTTAAAGGCAACTTTTAATTTAAATAATTATTTTTTTTATTTAAATTTATATTTGGTAAAAATGGATACATAATACCTATATATGTTCAATGTAATTCATTGGAGTCATTTTTTAATAATATTAGATTTATAAAATTTTATGGAACTGTTCACCGTTTTTTACCCACCTCCTAGGGGAATTTACAAATTTATATAAAATATAATTTTAGCACTTATGTGAGTTGAATTTCAAAAATCCGAGAGATACGGTGGATATAATAACATAAAATGTGGATCAATAAGATGAAAATAATTTTTGGTGAATACTAACGTTTTTTACTTTTATTTACCACAGTTAAAAATAAATAGGGTAATTAAGAGTTAAAATGATATTATTATTACCCAAACGCACGTAATAATTCTATTGGATAAGTTTAATTCGATAAAAAACAAATTTAGAAATTAAATATGATCCTTTAGGTCCACTTGTATTAGATTAAGACATTTATTATTATTTAATTCATGGAAGAGTTAAAAGTGTTAAATTCAATGTTTAAAAACTAAACTATTTTTAATGTATGGTTACACACAAGATAAATTATACTATAAATATTCATTAGAAATATAAAAATATTTACTACAAAATTATATTATATTTATATTTTTTATACATTAAATAATTTAATTTTTTATGACACAATGATGATGCAGTAATTATCTAATTAGTGAAATATTAAACTAATTGATATTATAAATATCTAAATAAATGTAATTTGAGACTTTTTATGAATTATAATAGTTTTCTAGGTTAATATTACATGTTAGTGTTGTCTAGATGATTTTTTTAGAAATAATAATGCTGTTATAAATTTAGAAAAAACAAAATACCAAATAGTGTCAAAATTGACATAAAATAATTTTTAAAACAAATATTATATTATTAATTGATATTATATTCTTAAAAATATAAGGTTCTTCGAAAAGACATATATAATGATAGGTGTATCATTTATTAAACACTTGTGATTCTCTTGGAATTATATAGTATGTTTATTAACCATATAATATAAAAATAAAAAGAGACATAGTAAATGTCAAACTATTTAACTAACGGTTAATTCTAAAAGTTTAGGTTAATATGGTGACCTAAACATTCTGAAAACCTATTGGTTGAGAGTTTTCCGACCCATTCCCACCTTAGACTGCAAATAATTTATTTTTAGGCATTATAAAACTAAAATAAATTTATTATAAATTAATATTTTATGTTTTTCCTAAGGTTCCCCTCACCCCTCTTATAAATGGGCACTTCACCTTTTCTCAAATTCACATCTCCAAAGCCATTTGGCTTGGCCAAACACTGCCCAAATATCCTCCCAAACTATCCTAAATTAACCTTAGAGGCATTACTTTTGTTATAAACCCAACCTAAGGATCCCTTTTGATAAAATTAAAACGAAGAATCCAAAGAAGAGGTAATGATTTCACCACCCTCTTTCAAGTTCTCTTATTCTTCCACTTACTCTTTATTTGTTGTTTCTATTCTAAAATAATAAATCCACTATATTATATATACTGTGATGTTATTATAAATATTTCACAACTATATTCATTATTCTATCCATTATATGAATGATAATATCACCATGCATGCGTACGTACGACTTACCGTCTCCACGCCGTGGTGTAATTTGTTATTTAACACTATGTTTTTTGGATGGATATAATGATGAGTAATATATATATAAATAATGCCAATAACATGATAATGTCTCTGTATAATTAATATACCATCCAATTTCACACCTTTAAGGAAATGGTATTGTCGCTTGTGCGTACGTACGGATTACCGTCTCCACGACGCGATGAGATTCATTTCCATGCTCACCATTAATCGACGATTATAAAAATATATATTACTAATAAATATGTAAAATATGACATAATAATACTTCCGGAGAGATATATATATATGTGTATTTATGTACTAACATATATCTTATTCACTTACTTTCATTCAATACGATATGAAAATAGAAACAACGTTTATGCGTACATACGGCCTACCATATCAATAAACGGTGTTTTCCATTTCATATATCTATCTATTATAAATATTTATATTATAAATCTATATTATATATGAATCAAGGTATATATTATGAAAGTATTTAAATCATGAACTAAATGATAAGGTGAAAAATAACAAGTTAAAATACGTACGACAAAGAAAGTGATTATTACCTGAAATGTTAATTTAACATGGAAATCATTATTAAATTGTTAGTATAAAGTCATAAATGAATCACGTATGATATAATAAATATGAATATGGTCTTGGTATAATCTAATAACATGCAATGGTCATTATACAGGAGGTTCAATGTACCATCTACCAAAGGAATGTGCATGGTAAGGGGTTTTCATCTCACTCCTTATTCCCGTGAGATTCATGCTATGTTGCCACTATTTCCTTTTGTGTGGTGTATGTACTGCCCATAATTTTATTATTTGTGTAATAAAATTTAATTTATGTGTATTTACATATTCATTGTATTGTAGTTCTTTCATGGGGTGTACCTTTCATAAGTTACCAAATTGGTAATGGTTAATTCTGGAATCTCATTATTATTCGAGATTGATTATGTGTATGTTTTAATTGGGACATATTTATTATACATGTCCATGGTTCCTAAAAGAATTTTCAAAGGGATTATTTTTAAGGGAATCATTTATTAAAACATAATTTTAAATGTTTTAAAAGATTTATTCTTCTAAACCTTTCTCATTAATGTCCATGTTTTTAAAATGGTTTTAAGGATTTATTTATATATGACATGAATGTTTTGAAATGATAATTCTTTTAAAATGTTTCATAGTGGTATGGGACACATTGATTCAATAATCCCTTTAAAATGACTACCTTTTTAAATTGTGATAATTTTAAACGATTTCATGAAAAAGGGGTGTTTCTTTCAAATAATTTCACTGATCATTTTCATCTATGTCAACATCATTTAATAGATTTTAAGCTTGTTTGAGGTTGATACAAATCTTCCATATTGTAATGAATTTTTTGTGATATGTTTGACTGTGGATGTGTTTCTTTATACCATACATGGTTTATAGATAAAGTATTGACATTTTGTATGCATGTTTTAATACAAATGTTTATGTTAATTTTCAACCTTTTCTTATGATGAATGTATTGGAATTATATGTTCCGGGTTAGGGACTGGTAAAATTAATACCTATGGGTTGAGGTCTGGTTACAGCAGACCCTCCAAGTTGGAGTCCAGTTATAGAGGCTCTCCGGGTTGGAGTCTGGTTACAGAGGCTCTCCGGGTTGGTGTCCGGTTACAGAGGCTCTCTGAGAAGGAGTCCGGTTATAGAGGCTCTCCGGGTTTTGGTCCGGTTAAAGTTATCCCATAGGTCCTAGAATGAGGCCTTGATATAGATATTAAATTCTAGTACTAAATATTCCCTCATAATAAAATTAGTTATTACATGTGATTATTCAACTAGTAGAATATCCATGTGCATGTTTATATGGTAATGTTTGATGTATTTTTTCCATATTATGTTCATGTTTATGTTTAAAAGGATATTGTTTTATTAAATATATTTCTTTAAAAGTTTATAGCTTTTGCTAAATTATTTACCCTTACTGAGCATCTGATCTCACCCATTTCTTGTGTTTTATTTTCCCAGTTTCCCAAGAAGTGTATTATATTTGAGATGCAGGGTTAAGCTAAGGGAGAAATGAAATTATCAAAGGATTATTTTTTGTGTGCGTTGTATGTTAGAAAGTGTAATGTAACGTCCATGTATGAAATCTATTTTCAATGATTGCTAAACTGATCGGTCTTTTGGGACTTGATTCTTTGTAATCAAGCCAATGTATTAAAATAATGCCCCGAATCTGGGCTTCTAGGGTCGGGGTGTTACAGTTGGTATCAGTGGATGTTTAGCAATAACCTTGGATACTAGATTTAGATAAACTCTAATTAGAGAACATTACCTTGAGATAGACTTTGAGTATCAGTATATAAGAACCTTCTAGAATTTTGGTAATGTAGATATTTTGTGAAATTTCCAAGAAAATACATCCATGTCGGGATACGTGAAGGTAGAGGTGGCTCTGCTACAGATGTACCTAAGGGTAAAACCTGAAAACACTGCTTTAAGCTAGACTCGAATGGGAACTGGTGCATGAAAATAGGGCTTGCTGCACTCTTGGTTATGACAATCCAAGGGTATATGCTTAAGATAATTCTCATTTTCTTTATAAATAATTATGAAGGATTTACGAGTATATTCCTCCTCAAATAAAATATTTTTATGGATTATATCCATAAACCGTTCAATTTACATTAGGTATTTTACAATTTTGGAATTATTCATTGCAATTCATAAACTGACCTAGTGTATTCCATTGTATAGAAATGGCACCCAGTTGAAGGATTGTGAACTCCAGCAATACGTATGATCCAAAGAGTAAGAATGATCATATCATTCATGGTACTAAGCTATCATTTAGAAGGGAAATTGTCTCCCATGTATTCTCAACATATGAATAAATAGTATATTATGTTAATAAGATAAGTAATGAAGTCTCTGAGTCCTATTTCATTGAAGGGAAGCAATAGAATAAAAGGATGGAAGAGAGAAATATGGATAAAGGAAAGAGGCAAAAGAATGATTTTCCCATATGTGATAATTGTAGAAAGAATCACCTTTGTAAATGATTGAAGGGAATGTGAATTTGTTATAAGTGTGAAAAAAGGTCACCGAGTATGTGATTGAAAGGGTAAGAAAAAGGTTTCAAAGGTACAATGCTTCATCTGCAAGGCGTTGGGACACTATGAAAATCAGTGTCCCAGTCATCAGAGTATACCTTACATGATGCTGTTGGATAATAATCAAGTTATGATACTACCTTAGATAAAGAGGAATGACTAGTGTTCTTATGTTTTTATTATATAATTATTTCATTTGAGAGTTGTATCAACAATATACTAGTTATATAAATTAGGGAGATAAATAAGGATTGTACTGCAGTATTATTTTATTGAGGTTTTAAGATTATATGGTTCTAAGAAAAGTGACTTTATATAAGCTACAATTTTTGAAAAAATACATGGTTGAGAGAAATGTAATATTTAATATGGTACTGATAATGTGGTAGGGATTTTTGAATAAGAGACCGTTGATTTGGATAAATTATATTGGATATTCTTGATTTCCTTGGAACTGATTAATAATTTGTTTATTTCATCCTTGTTCAAATATTCAATATTTTTGGGTATAAGGAATATATCCAGTATTATATAATGAATAAGAGAGCATGAATGTAATCAATAAGGTTTTATGGTAATTCAAGGTGTTACCAGGTTTTAAAATAAAACATGATGAAGGTGTTCACATGTTATTACGTGGAAAAATTGATCTTAATTATGTTTAACTTCATTATTAATTTTCAACTGTAAGTTTGGATAGAAGTATTTTGGATATGTCTAAAGGTTGGAATGTATTAAGTTTGAAATTGGATACTATTGTTAAGGTTATCTTTGGATTTTTATAAAAAGGACAACACACAGACCATAATTGAACCCACAACCATTGTGCGATTGAGATTTATCGCCTGCCACTGGACTACGTGAAGTCCCCAGATTGTATAATGTAGATGGTTTTTTTAAAGGGTCTGATAGGTGAATTATAAATTCATTTTTTGGGAACCCTATACGATTAGGATAAATAGAATTTTTTTTGAAATCCTTTGGAGTGAATGATGAGTATGTGGTAGGAATTAGTTGATGTGTGAAGCTCTACTTGTCAAGTATATGTATATATATATAATTTTTTTCCTCTTATTAAGACTAAATTTTATTAACCAAATTTTTTATGTGGGTTTTCCAGAAAGGTATTTCTCTATTTTAACCTTTTATTTTTGAAGACCAATTTCAAATTACGATGACGCAATTTATTGAAGCAGGGGAGAATGTAACACCACAAGATCTCATAGTACGTTATCTCATTAAAGTAATTTAATAGCTTGTGCTACACGCAACACCGAGTTCAAGCTCACCACGACTTACCAAGCTAGTTGTTCAAAAGCGGTTATGAATAGTATTAACTAAATTTTGAACCTTAAATAATCCTTATAATTTTAGAATCCATATTATGAGTTTCTTAGTCATAATTTAAGAACTAATTTATTTTTTTCAGATAAAAGAAGTATTTTTCAAAAAATGCTCTTTTACCGCCTTTTAATGGTTAACGCTTTTTAAATCCAATTTTTGAAACTTTTATATATTCAACTTGACAAAATAATATTCTTATTTAGAATCGGGACATAAGAATTTTGTTTCAATAAATTTTAGTTATTTTTCTGATAACTTTCATATTTGGGTGAATGGCGAAAAATACTATATTTTAACTGAAAACAACATTTTTAATCAAAATAATAGATTGTGATAAATTATACATTTTAATGGTTTGTAAGTACAAATATATTATATTTTTACCATTTAATCCAATTCTGGTCATTATAAGTAATTTCACTTTCAGATTGGACTTAAACAATTTCCAATCTTTTGATAGTTATTGTTTCTAAAAAATACGCCTTATGGTTTTGACAACAACAATTAATTTTAAATTAATAAATGCAACTTAAATCTTTTTAATTTGGTAAAATAGACTTCATTTTTGAATTTGGAATATCAAAATTCTCTTAGGGCGAATTTTTGTTATTTTTCTGAAAACATTCAATTTTTGATGAATAGTGAAAAACACTGAGTTATTATTTAAAACTGACTTTTTATTTAAATTTATTTTAGGTAAAAATAGATACATAATACCTATATATGTTCAATGTAATTTATTGGAGTCATTTTGTAATAATATTAGATATATAAAATTTTATTGAACTTTTCACCGTTTTTTACGCACCTCCAAATGAGAATTTGAAAATTTATATAAAACATAATATTATCGCTTCTGTGAGATGAATTTTCAAAATCCAAGAGACATGGTTGATATCTGTAAGTTAAATTTGGTTCAATATGATGAGAATAATTTTTGGGGAATAGTAACTTTTTACTTTTATTTACCACAGTTAAAAGTAAATATGGTAATTAAGGGTGAAAATGATATTATTATTACACTAAAACATGTACTAATTATATTGGATAAGTTTAATTCGACCAAAAACAACCTTAGGAATAAAATATGATCCTTTAGGTCAACTTGGATTAGATTAGGACATTTATTATTATTTAATTCAAAGAAGAGTTAAAAGTGTTAAATTCAATGTTTAATAAGTAAATCATTTTTAATATAGGGCTACACATAAGATAAATTCGACTATAAATATTAATTATAAAGATAATAATATTTCATACATAATGATATTTTATTTATATTTTTTAGACATTAAATAATTTAATTTATTTATGACACAATGATGATGCAGTAATTACCTAATTAGTGGAATATTAAAATAATTGATATTATAAATATCCAAATAAATGAAAATAGAGACTTTTTATGAATTACACTAATTTTATATGTTAATATCCCATGTTAGAGTCGGTTAGATGAATTGTTTTCGAATTAATATTGTTGTTATGAATTTATCAAGAACAAAATACCAAATAGTGTCAAAATTGACATAAAATAGTTTTAAAAACAAATATTATTTTATGAATTGATATTCTATTCCTAAAAATATAAGGTTCTTCCAAAATACTTATATAATGATAATTGTATCATTAATGAACCACTTGGGGTTCTATTGGAAGTATTTTTTATGTTTATTAACCATATAATATAAAAATACAAAGAGACATAGTAAATGTCAAACTATTTAACTAAGAGTTAAATCAAAATGTTTAGGTTAATATGGTGACCTAAACCTTTCTAAAAACTATTGGTTAAAAGTTTTTAGACCCATACCTACCTAATCCTTTATATTATTCATTTTTTAGCAATTAGAAACCAAAAATGAATTTATTATAAAATAATATTTTAAGTTTTTCCTAAGGTGCCCCTCACCCCTCTTATAAAAGGGCAGTTCCACTTGTCTCAAATTCAAACCTCCAATGCCATTTGGATTGGCCAACCCCTGTAAAAATATCCTCAAAACTATCCTAACTTCATCTTATAGGCCTTAGTTTGGTCATAAATTCATCCTAAGGAGCCCTTTTTATCAAATCAAAAGGAAGAACCCAAAGAAGAGGTAATGATTTCACCATCCTCTTTCAAGTTCTCTTATTCTTCCACTTAATCTTTCTTTCTTGTTTCTATTCTAAAATAATATCTCCAGTATCTTATATATACTATTATTTTATTATAATTATGTCACAACTATATTCATTATTCTATCCATCTTATGAATGATAATGTCACCATGCGTTCCTATGTAAGGCTTACCGTCTCCACGCCGTGGTGTAATTTGTTATTCAACATTGTGTTATTTGGATGGATATAATGATGAGTAATATGTATAAAAGTAATGAAAATAACATGATAATGTCTCTATAAAATTAATACACAATCCAATTCCACACCTTTATGGAAATTATATTGTCGCTCATGCGTACGTACGGATTACCGTCTCCACGACGCGATGAGATTCATTTCCACGTTCACTATTCATCAACGATTATAAAAATATATATTACTAATAAGTTTGTTAAATATGACATAATAATGATATTGGATATATATATATATATATGTAATTATGTACTTACATATATCTTATTCACTAACTTCCGTTCAATACGATATGAAAACAGAAATAACGTTTATGCGTATGTACGGCCTACCGTCTCCATAAACGGTGTTTTCCATTTCATATATCTATCTATTATAAATATTTATATTCTAAATATATAAGATATATGAATCAAGGATTATTTTATGGATGTATTTAAATCATGACATAAATGATAAGTTCATGAATAACAAGTTAAAATACGTATGATAAAGAAAGTGATTATTACCCGAAATGTTAATTTAACATGAAAATCATTATTAAATGGTTAGTATAAAGTCATAAATCAATCATGTATTATATAATAAATATTAATATGGTCCTGTTATATTCTAATAACATAAAATGTTCATTATACAGGTGTCTAAACGTACCCTCGACCAAAGGAAAGTGCAAGGTAAGTGGTTTTCATCTCACTCCATATTCCCGGGAGATTCATGCTATATTTCCACTATTTCCTTTTTTTGTGGGGAATTTACTGCCCGTAATTGTATTATTTTTGTAATAAAAATTAATTTATGTGTATTTACATCTTCATTTTATGGTACTTATTTCATGGGGTGTTTTTTTAATAAGTTGCCAAATTGGTAAGGGTTAATTCCTCAATCTCATTATTATTCGAGATTGTTTGTGTGTAAGTTTTTACTGAGACATATTTATTATACATGTCCATGTTTCCTAAAAGAATTTTCAAAGGGATTATTTTTAAGGGACTCTTTTACTTAAAAATCATTTTAAATGTTTTAAATGATTTATTCATCTAAACCATTCTCATTAATGTCCGTGTTTTTAAAATGGTTTTAAGGATTTATTTATATATGACATGAATGTTTTGAAATGATAAATATTTTAAAAATGTTCAAAGTGATATGGTACACTTTTATTCAAAAATCCCTTTTAAATAAATACCTTTATAAATTTTTATAATTTTAAATGATTTTGTGAAAAAGGGATGTTTCTCTCAAAGCGTTTTACTGATCATTTTAATCTATGTCAACATCCTTTAATGGATTTTAATATTGTTTGAAGTTGACACAAATCTTCTATATTGTAATGAATGGTTTGTGATATGTTTGAATGTGGATGGTTTTTATACCATTCATGGTTTATGGATAAAGTATTGACATTTCGTATGCTATTTTTAATACGAATATTTATGTTATATTTCAACCTTTTATTATGTTGAATGTATTGGACTAGTATGTTCCGGGTTTGGGACCGGTAAAAGTAATCCCTCTGGGTTGGGGTCCAGTTATAGCAGACCCTCCAGGTTGGAGTCCGATTACAGAGGCTCTCCGGGTTGGAGTCTGGTTACAGAGGATCTTTGGGTTGGAGTCCGGTTACAGAGGCTCTCCTGGATGGAGTCTGGTTACAGAGGCTCTTCGATTTTGGGTCCGGTTACAGTTATCCCATAGGTCCTGACACGAGGCCTTGAAAAAGAAATTAAAGTCTGGTACTATACATTCTCTCATAATAAAATTTGTTATTACATGTGATTATTCGACTAGTAGAATATACATGTTCAGGTTTATATGGTAATTTTTTATTTATTTATGCCATATTATGTTCATGTTTATGTTTAAAGGGATGTTTATTTATTGCACATATTTCCTTAGAAGTTTATAGCTTCCACTAAATTATTTACCCTTACTGAGCATATGAGCTCTCCCCTTTCTTATGTTTTATTTTCCCAGGTTCCCATGAAGTGTATTATGTTTGAGATTCAGGGTTAAGGTATGGGAGAAAGGAAATTCCCAAATAAATTTTTTTGTTGTATGTTATAAAGTGTAATGTAACGTCCTTGTATGTATCATATTATCCAAGACTGCTAAACTGATCGGCCTTTCAGAACATGATTCCTTGTAATCATTCCAATGTATTAAAATAATGCACCGACTTTGGGATTCTAGGGCCAGGGCGTTACAGAAAGGATAAGAGGAACACACCCTAAATTTTTTTTCCATGATACATAGGACAAGGGATACAAGTAAAGATTTAAGGAGTAAAAGGCATGTAGTAAGTTGTACACACCATTTATATAGCATCCCGCCTTTTTATGACATAACTTTTCATTACATTTTACAAAACCGAGGATCTTTAAGGTTTAGTGTATTAGAAACACGTAACTTAAAATATGAAAACATAAAAAATCCTTCTTAAACACTTGAAAGGATTCTCTTTATCTTCATCCTAGTTTCATTACAGCATCTCATAACCTGGGAGCATACATCCAAGGAAAGGGTGAGAAAAAGGCCCAGTAACGGAAACAAGGGAAACATTTTATATGAGAACTTGAGATACATCAAAAGTCATGAAAAATAACTTTAAGGCATGAGAAAGAGATCATGAGGAATATCATAATAAAAATAACATGTTTCATAACTTGAATATGTGGCTACAACATTTAACATAGACAATAAATTCCATTTCACCCAGGTCCACCCCCATGGTGTCATTAAAAATTACCAAGGTTATTCACCAAGGTATGAGTCAAAATGGTCATCTCTAGAGATTAAGTCTTTACCCAATGCATTGGAGCGCTATCAGGGAGCACAATTCATTTGTCTTTATTATCATGTGAGCCACATATATCATCATCAATAATTTCATAAAAAACCCATATAGCATAAAATAAATGGGTTTAATTTCATAATCATAACGTTTTAAAAACTGCTTTAAAGACATAATCTTTATGTCACTTTAAACCCACAGAAAGGGAAAGCGGGTCTCATGTACGTAAATCCCAGAAATTAAAATAGAAAATTTCGGTATATATGTGAATAACCCTTTAGAAGATAGAGCTTTGAGTATTCACTTAATAAAATAAATGAATTTTAGAATAAGAGAGAGACATTTTGAGACGGAAATTCTACAGCATAACGACTATGTTACGAGGTTTTAGAAAACATTGAAAAGAGAGGGGAAATGGGTCAACCACTCATAAATGATCCATAAAATAGTAGGGGAACAGAATATAAAGGATTTAAGAACATTTTAATGAAATTTTAAAGATATAACATATGAAATGAAGAACATTAAAGGAAGACAAAAATAACATTTCTCTTATGAAAATTCGACAGCCTAACGACGTCACTTAAACATCAAATTGAAGAATTGAAGAGATCAAATAGGGTCTCTCATAATATGAACATAAAATATCAGTATGATAGATATAGAGAGAATACCCCAACATAATAAAAATGAACTTGAAAGACTTGAAAAGAATGTAGAACTTTGAAAAACGAGAAAGGTGAACGAATCCCTTAAAAATTCAGCAGCCTAACGGCATCACCTAAACATCAAAAAAAATGAATTAACAAGATCAAATAGGGTCTCTCATCATATGAGAATAAAAGATAAGTATGATAGATATATAGATCATTCCCCAACATAATAAAATGGAACTTTAAAGACTTGACATGAAATAGAACTTTGAAAAATGAGAAAGGTGAATGAATCCCTTAAAAATTCAGCAGCCTAAAAACATCATTTAAACTTTCTTAAAATGAATTGATGAGAAAAATAGGGGGTATCTCTTAATATGAACATGAAAAGGGAAGTAAGAGTAATATAAAATAACATACTCCAACATAAGAAAATGGAGCATAAAATAAATTACATAAAAGAGAGTACTTGGAAAGAAAGAGAGAGGTAGGATCCCTTACCTTAAAACGTAACTCCTAAAACTCAAAACGTGGGACCTTGAGGGCTTGGGGGCACCTTGGGAGGACTCCTTGGGAGGTAATGAGACCAGAGCTTAGTTGGGGGAGATTTGGGAGTCGAATGGATGAGATGATGGCTTGGTATTTATAGGGAAAGTGAGGGGACAAGGCATTATTGGCCAAGGGACACCTCACAAGTGGGTTTCTCAAAACCATGGGCCCTCCCCTGGTATTTCCCATGGAGTTAGGCCACATGGGCCCCCCATACAATAATTCATCACCTTTGGTCAAAAAACCCTTAAAATATCTCATGACATCATCATGACACAGTTATGATGTCCTTAAACATACCGAAACCCTAAAATTGTATTTTTACTATTCACTGAAAATTCACGTTTCTCAGAAAAATCCCAAAATTTCACCTTAACCAAATATCAATGTTACGATTTCAAAAATGAACTCCATTTTATAAAAATAATTTTCTATATATTTTTAATTTAATTTTAAAATAAATACACTATTCACAAAAAATTCATTTTTTTCAAAAAAATCCCCACAAATTACTTTAACATAATATCGATGCTCTGAGTTCAAAAATGAAATCCATTTTATAAAAATAATTTTCTAAATATTTTTAATTTAATTTTTAATTAAAAAAAACTATTCACCCGAAAAAACTAATACTTGACTAATAATTAATGAAACTGTTATTTACCTATTTTATTGAATCACATTACTTAATCAAGGTGCCTAGATTATATTAATACTTTCTTTAAGTGAGATTACTAATAAATTTGGTCACATTACTAATCCTAAGCATAAAATCACTATTCAGAATTTACTCTTCATCAAAAATTATGTTGATCTTATTAGACTCTAAATTTTGTACTGAACATAATTGTAGAAGACCAATTTTTGAAAATCATTACACATAATAAGTTATCTAAGGATTACATAAATATTTTCAAATATTCTTTATCTAGAACTCATCAAAAATATGAATACTATATTTATCCGGACATTTGAAAATTTACAAACTTCATCACAAGAAGAAATCACAATTTTTATTTAAATCAACGGATTACACAATGCAGTTATGGTCTACTTACATATCCCCTTATCACACCCGCATAGGACCTAAGTGTAAGGTGTGCTAAGGTGAGAGAATCCGAAGGAGGATCGGCCAACATCGCACGAGTAGTAATTTCTCTCAGTTCGAACTTCTGTCAAAGGCGATTCCTTTCTAGCTTTACATGATGAAGTTCAGCTTGGGTTTGGTCCAGAGTAAAGCCCAGTGGTGCTACCTCCTTCCCAAGTTCTGTTAGATGGGCTTCAATCGGTCCAAGACTACTGGGTGAGGCCATCAAATCTTCTTTCTATATTAATTAACCAAGATTACTTGTATTTAGAGATAATAATCGAAACGTTTAGTTTCCAGTGGTCATATTGACCAATGGTCATATAACAGTCAAAACCCAATGGTCTCATTTTAATTATACTCAAGTTATCAAATGAAACAGTTTTGTTGAGTATAAAAAATAAAATAACACACAAAATTAGGAAACATGATTTATTCAAAATTCCGGGTCATTACAATCTTCCCCCCTTAAGAAATTGCATCCTTGCAATTTTTAAAATTGGGATTGGAAATTTCATTGAAAGTACCACATTGGAAAAGGAGTTAGAAACACTATTACATTAAAAGAAAGAAAAGGAAGTAAAATGGTCACCCGAGTTAACCCATACTAGGATTCTATGTAGGAAAACATGGACACGGAAGAGAAAACAAAGGGTCATGTTCTAAGGGAGAGTGATAGAAAACATGATTAAGAGAAAGTTAACAATAATAAAATCACAAACTTATGATGGGTTAAACGGTATTTTATTCCCCAGTAGGAAACATTAACATACAAAGTTTTTGTTTTATGTTCCTTTTCATAGTTTTCATGAATTCATTTTCTACATAGAATAAAAACACAGGGAAATATACCTACCTTCAAGTAGAGTTTCATCCATTAATAAGTTTCTACCAAAACTAATCTTTTATCCAAACAATGAGCATTCAAAACTAATTGGACTCATCAAAGAAGAAGAATAATCTTCTAGAGAATCACATAATCCACCAAAGATTAACTATCTATTTCTTATATCTTTAAACATTATCCCAAAAACAGAAAGGGTAAGATAAAACAACTCTTCAAAAATAATGAACCCCATAAGAAGGGAAACTACTTTTAAATCTTCAAAATTCCACGGTACTACCCAAAGTTCATCATAGACCATTCCATAAATAACTGTCCTTAAAATTCCTCAAAATAAACTAAACTAAGATTGACACCCAAATACAAGAAGGATTTGATAACATAGTCTTCTAAGAAAAATTTTATCGCTCATCTCCAGACAACATCAACCACTCCTACCATCTTATAACAAAAGTAACTAACCTAACCATATTTTCCCCAAGATAGGTTAACCATTTCCATAAGTAACCTGAATTACTATAAGTTCACCTTAAATTTTTCTATTCTTTAAAATATAAATCAACATTTACTCCTCAAATAAAATACCATAGTAATTTATTTACCTCGATCAAATAGGGTTCCCAAAATAGTGAACGTCTTCCAAAATAATAATCATCATTTAATCCCCTAATCATCTCTGTCATATTAATACGACAATCATAAAATTTCCTATCACATTGGTTGTTGGGACATGTTCTTCCTTTTCATGCCATTAACTAAGAAAAGAAAGTACAATTAGGGGCTTAAATACTTAGCCAATAATCATGAAAAGTAACTTAAAGCATACAAGGATAACTTGTAGAAGTATACACTAAATTGTGATCCCCTAGGTTCTAAACCAGGTTATCCATGATCATATATTCTTATGTGAATCTTTATTTTATTTTATCTTTGTTCCTTTAATAATTGTTCATAATAAGCTTATTAATTTACCAAATAATAACCCATGGGAGTGTCGTAACCAAGAGTGGAACAAGGGCCATTATCGTGGACCGGTTCCCGTTCGAGTCTAGCTCAAAGCGGTGTTTTCGGGTTTTTCCCCTATGTACATCTGTGACAGAGCCACCTCTACCTGCTCGTATCCAGACAGAGATGTATTTTCTTGGCAACCCCTTACTCAATACTCACAAAAATACCAGAAATATTTTATATATTTAATCATTTCTATAGGTTTATTCCTAAAGTATTTATATCCTAATTTCCACAAATAACTAAACCATCCTTTGATACCAACTATAGCATCCCACCTTTTTATAACATAAATTTTCATTACATTTTACAAAACTGAGGATCTTTAAGGTTTAGTGTCTTGGAAACCCAGAACTTAAAACATGAAAACATAAAACATCATTATTAAACACTTGAAAGGCTTCTCATTATGTTCATCCTAGGTTCATTACATCATCTTATAACCTAGGAGCATACATCAAAGGAAAGGGTGAGAAAAAGGCCCAGTAAGGGAAACAAGGGAAACATTTTACATGAGAACTTGAGATACATCAAAAGTCATGAAAAAAAAATTTAAGGCATGAGAAAGAGATCATGAGGAATATCATAATAAAAATAACGTGTTTAATAACTTGAAGATGTGGCTACACAATTTAAGATAGACAATCAATTCTGTTTCACTAAGGTCCATCCCCAAGGTGTCATTAAAAATTACCAAGGTTATTCACCAAGGTATAAGTCAAAATGGTTATCTCTAGAGATTAAGTCTTTACCCAATGCATTGGAGCGCTATCAGGGTGCACCCTTAATTTGTCTTTATTATCATGTGAGCCACATATATCATCATCAATAATTTCATAAACAACCCATATATCATAAAAGAAATGGGTTTCATTTCATAATCATAACGTTTTAAAAACTGCTTTAAAGACATGATCTGTATGTCACTTTAAACCCACTGAAAGGGAAAGTGGGTCTGATGTATTTAAATCCCAGAATTTGAAATATAAAATTTTGGTATATATGTGAATACCCCTTTAGAATAAAGATATTAGAGTAGTCACTTAATAAAATAAATGAATTTGAAAATAAGAGAGATACATTTTGCGATGGAAATTCTGCAGCATAACAGCTATGTTATGAGGTTTTAGAAAACATTGAAAAGAGAGGGGACATGTGTCACCCACTCATAAATGATATGTAAACCAGTATGGGAACAGAATATAAAGGATTTAAGAACATGTTAATGAAATTTTAAAGATATACCATATGAAATGAAGAACATTAAAGGAAGACAAAAAATAAGATTTCTCTTATGAAAATTCGACAGCCTAACGACATCACTTAAACATCAAAAAAATTTGAAGAGATCAAATAGGTTCTCTCATCATATGAACATAAAATTTCAGTATGATAGATATATAGATCATAACTCAACATAATAAAAAGGAACTTGAAATACTTGACATGAAAGTAGAACTTTGAAAAATGAAAAAGGTGAACGAATCCCTTAAAAATTCGGCACCCTAATGGCGTCACCTAAACTTCAACAAAAATGAATTGAAGAGATCAAATAGGGTCTCTCATAATATGAAAATAAAAGATCAGTATGATAGATATAGATATCATACCCTAACATAATCAAAAGGAACTTGAAAGACATGACATGAAAGTAGAACTTTGAAAAATGAAAAGGTGAACGAATCCCTTAAAAATTTGGCAGCCTAACAACGTCATTTAAACTTCCTTAAAATGAATTGAGGAGAGAAAGATGGGGTCTCTCATCATATGAAAATGAAAAGGGCAGTAAGAGTAATATAAAATAACATCATCCAACATAAGAACATGGAGCATAAAATAAATGACATAAAAGAGAGTACTTGGAAAGAAAGAGAGAGGTAGGATCCCTTACCTTAAAACGCAACACTTAAAACTCAATTGTTGGGACCTTGAGGGCTTGGGGGCACCTTGGGAGGACTACTTGGGAGGTAATGAGATCAGAGCTTTGTTGGGGGAGAGTTTGGAGTCGAATGGATGAGATGATGGCTTGATATTTATAGGGAAAGTGAGGGGACAAGGCATTAATGGCCAATGGTCACCTCACAAGTGGTTTTCTCAAAACCATGGGCTCACCCATGGTATTTCCCATGGAGTTAGGCCACATGGGGCCCCCATAAAATAATTCATCACCTTTGGTCAGAAAATCCTTAAAATATCTCCTGACATCATCATGACACAGTTATGATGCCATTAAACATTACAAAACCCTAAAACTGTATTTCTACTATTCACTGAAAATTCAACTTTCTCAGAAAAATCCCAAAATTTCACCTTAACCAAATTTTAGTGCTCTGATTTAAAAAATGAACTCCATTTTATAAAAATAATTTTCTAAATATTTTTAATTTAATTTTTAAATAAATACACTATTCACCAAAAATTCATTTTTTTCAGAAAAACCCCCAAAAATTACCATAACATAATATCGATGCTCCGAGTTCAAAAATGAAAACCATTTTATAAAAATAATTTTATAAATATTTTTAAATTTAATTTTTAATTAAAAAAACACTATTCACCCAAAAAAACTAATACTTGACAAATAATTAATGAAACGGTTATTTACCTATTTTATTGAATCACATTACTTAATCAAGGTGCCTAGATTATATTAATACTTTCTCTAAGTGAGATTACTAATCCATTTGGTCACATTACAAATCCTAAGCATAAAATCACTATTCATAATTTATTATTCATCAAAAATTAAGTTGATCTTATTAGACTCTAAATTTTGTACTGAACAAAATTGTAGAAGACCATTTTTTGAAAATCATTACACGTAATTAGTTTTTTAAGGTTTACATAAATATTTTCAAATATTCGTTTTCTAGAACTCATTAAAAATATGCATACTATATTTATCCAGACATTTGAAAATTTAAAAACATTATCACAAGAAGAAATCACAATTTTTATTTAAATCAAAGTATTACACAAGGTAGGTAAGGAATCCTTACATAGCCCCTTATCACACCAGAATAGGACTTAAGTGTATGGTGTGCTAAGGTGAGAGAATCTGAGGGAGGATCGACCAACATCACACGAGTAGTAATTTCTATCAGTTTGAACTTCTTGTGAAGGTGATTCCGTTCTAGTTTCACACGATGATGTTCGGCTTGGGTTTGGTCTAGAGAAAAGCCCGGTGGTGCTACCTCTTTCCCAAGTTCTGTTAGATGGGATTTGATCGGTCTAAGACTACTGGTTGAGGCCATCAAATATTCTTTCTATATTAATTAACCAGGATTACTTCTATTTAGAGACAATAATCGAAACGTTTAGTTTCCAGCGATCATATTGACCAATGGTCATATAACAGTCAAAACCCAACGGTCTCATTTAAATTATACTCATGTTATCAAATGAAATAGTTTTGTTGAGTATAAAAAATAAAATAACATAAAAAATTAGGAAACCTGATTTAGTAAAAATTTTGGGTCATTACAATGTCGCTTGAACACAGGTCCTACATATATAAATAGACCATTTCTTATGATCATGTCCATGTATAATTACACGGTATTTAGGATGCCTGTGTACTCTAGTTGTGTTTCTGCATATGGATTTACATGTGTACCCTGGTCCGTGTACTAGTAAATATCTTTTCCCATGTACGTGTCTAGACTATGTCTCTGTAAGGGATTACATGGCCTGTAGGCTTCCCATATACTCCACCATGTGTCCGTGTACCCTTCATGGCACAGACTGAGTCACCAAAATTGGACTACACAATGTGTAATCCAAGATTACACTCCATGTGTATCTCAGTATTCTAGAAACACTTTTTCTCCCCTGCATGATCCTTCCCCACCATCGCCTTGAAATATGGCCTCAATTTTTCTATAAAATATTTATCTACACAAGACAGACCTTTCCCCAGAAGTTCACCGGAATACTTCCTTTGAATACATTCAGAAAATGGATTTTGTGCATCCTGATTAGCGTACACACAACCCTATTGAAATTGGGGTGTTAAATCCGATTGAATAAATTCGTTTCTACTAAAGTATCACCTCTGTTGCGTCATGCCAAAACCAGATCTAAATCCTAGTATTTTTCCCTAAAGTAGGTGTCCAATGATTGATTCACCCAAATCCATCAAACCCTGGTCCAAACAAAGAACACCCACATTAAATAATGAAAACATGGGATAAATAAACATGAAGGTTCAAGAGGAATGGGACTTGATCAGTGTTTATTTCAATCTCAGTTCATTTCCATTAGAATAATAATTGAATAATAAAAAATCAAAAAGAAATTATCCTTATAAATTACACTCACATAAACACATTATTCATGATGATCAATCCATAGATCAATCTAATCATTCATTTATTCACATTAATTATATAAATTTAGAATATGGAACACAATCCAATAAAGAACATCCTAACCCGAGTTTGATTGATCGTTGGTAAATAATATGAAATTTTTTTGATTGTTGGAAAGATACTTTGATTTCATTGCATGTTGATGACTGATCCACTGTCCGGTCACTATTTGTCTAAGAGAAATCCTCCACTATTCAGTCCAACACCTCTCCAATGGTTCCAAGGTTATGAAGATAAATCTAGGAAATATATGATAATAGTCTACTAAATGTCTCTCTGATCATTACATTCGAGAAATTAATTAAAATAAGTTATTTAATTACTAAATTTAGCCTCATGTCTGTGATGAACTACCTATAAATAACCCACATCAACTAAGGATAAGTTCCGCCTAGGGTAAAACCCACATTCTGAACTGAATGGTGCCCTAATGTTTTTTGATCTAGGAAACTGCTTAGAATATCTTTTACTTTTTCATGAAAAATATGTGTTCTTAATATTTTATATATTTCATATATTTGAAATAATTATTCTGAGCCTATAGGGCCTCGAAATTATAGGCCTTTTTAGTGCATGGTTTCAAAATCAACCCACACAGTATCCAAAAATAATACATGGAAAATCCATGTCTTTACACCAATAAACATAAAACATAGCCCCTAATGATTATATTTAGGGTTCAAATCAGAGAAATAATAACATAGAGTAATGGAAAACATCATAAGATTCGAATAACTAAAAATATCCTCCATAAAGTGTGTCAAAACAAATAGTAAAGAGATGGTAGTGGATTATCTCAAATAAGCAAATATAATTCCTCCTTCTCATCCAAGTCACTAGGGGTATAGGAAAGACAGAGTAGGAGGATAAAATGGGGTCTATGTCAAGATTGAAAATCCTTATCATTAAAAAATAAACCCATCAACAATGTCATGGTGTAACCTAATAATCATGGTATAACCCCCACCCTAACCGTGCATCATTGTGGCACCACCCCTTAGGCAAGGACATGACTACACTTTGTAAGAGACCCAATCCTCTCACAACCCATAGAATAGTGAATCCTCTAAGATTCACCATGTGATTATTCCTTGGTGAAAGTCATATCCTTATGTCTAAACTACCGAGAAATAAATCTATAGTATTTCAATCACGAGCCTTCCCCTATAATGGCATCACATTGCAATTCCAAAGTGTCACACCATGACCACCACATACAATAATAATTTAGATTAATTCCATCACTAATCATTAAAAAACAATATTTAAAACACCTCCAACACCCAAAAAACCATGATTCACCATTATAAATTAGTATAAATAAAATTTATATTTAATAGACCATGAAAATGTAGGGGTGTTTGAAAATACCCTTCAAAATAAATATAATATATAAGAAGAGGCTCCATGATTTTTGAGAAAATAACACTGGACATTGTTCCCTCACATCTGATTCCTTCCCTTAAGTATCATTATAGATTTATAAATGCTTCTATAACAATAGATAAAGAAGAACATGAATCCTCATTAGAATCTTTTACTTCTAATCTAAAATAAAAAATAGTTGATCCTTGAATGAGGTTTCCTCCTACAACTCACATCATAATTGTTGATCACAATCATATGATATAGATCAAAAATAAAAGCATGTGACATGGGAAAAATAAAAATAAATACCTTATTGTTATGGAGGAAGATCCAGTGAGTATACCACCATCTAAATCCATTCCACAATCCAGAATAGAATAATATATCCTTTCATAAGCTTCCCTTACATCATGAATATCTAATTCAAAAACTGAGATGATACACTTTTAAATACTCATTAACCAATGGAAAATATAGGGGTCCCAATATGCAATCAATATAAAAGAAATAAATATTCTATGTGGTAATCAACCATTTCCAAAGTAACTATACCTAGTCAATAGTATCCAACATAGAACATGGTTTAATCAAAGATAATTTTACTACCACCCAAAAAACCAATGTCTAGAAACATGACTTACCATAATGTGAATTAAAGGGATCAATCTAGATTTAATATTGTAATCTATAATTTTTGGAAAACTATTCCAAGGCCAAATACACTTCCAATGATCCTCCAAAATCAAGAATGCATACCCTAAATATATCCTCAAGTATCTATATTTTCCTCTCTAACGTTTTACCTATATGTAGGTGGAATTCCATAAATATTTTTGTTAGAGACCCACTTTCATTATATTGTCCCTTATAGAGTCACATTGTGATGTTTGAATCCTAATATGTGTAACATCCCGGATCCGGATGCCACTCAACGGGTGCCCTGAACCCGGTTGGTCACATGACCTCAAGCGCATTTTCCCAAATGCCAGAGGTCGCCGACTAGTAGTGAGAGCTCAGGTCTGATAGTGGGGAAACTATTCGCTCATTTGTCAAAGTGTAGCGCAACGAAAAAGATAAATAACATACAACAGCGGAAGCAGTAAGAAATATTAACTAGAAATGAAAAACTACAGTAAAAGAGTACCAGTGGTCATATATATAAAGATGCAGCATGTCACTATTTCTATGAAAGTAACCAAAATAGGATACCCTACAATACAATACAATACCACTCAAAGTACAAGGTACAACAAAATAGAACAAAACAGAGTAAACAGAACGCAACATCATCGCAAGCCTAATCTCGGTCCCATGTTATCCTACTCCTATGATACAATCATGTACTTATATAGGTACCCTTACCCCTATCAACACATGTAGAAATATAGTCTGTTTGGGTCGAAGACATGACCCCAATAGCTTGTGAGAAATAAAATCCAGTAGGTACCCACCAAAGGCCTGTGCCCAACTATCAGTGAAAATGTGCAACATCAGTGTGAAAAAGTAAATGCATTAAACTAGTAAGTACTAAAAAGTAACTATCACTACTGGTTTCATTACCATTTTAATTATTACTTATCACCTACGAGCTTATGCTTTATCATGGCAGGTACAACATAGAAAATAACCATAGTGAATATTCTAAATAGTCATGTCCTCAGACATACTATCCTTACCCTCAGGTAACAAAATCATATACCCACAGCTGATTTCACTCTGGCATAATGATCATTTCCCTCAGGAATATGTGATATGGCCCTCATGCATAGAAACTACTGCCCATAGGAATAAACAATGGTTACCCTCAGACTAACTAAACACTGCCCACAGGCTAAGAAAACACTTCCCTTAGGCTAAATATAACACTGCACTTATGATAAAAAAACCAGGCCAAGTCCAAATCATAAAAAAACGATTTATATAAGTTTTCTATCAAGAAAATTAAATTCACAATATAATCATGGAATACCCTCGGGTATCCTGGCTAAATGGATAAACAAAGGAACGCACCCATGGGGTGGTCCAGGATCCAAGCAGTGATCCCAAAAACCAGTTTAAACTTATTATTAGATTATCTATACAATTATAGATATCTTTTCAAAAAAGTCCCCAGCCATACGACACCCCAACCATGGGCGCATAGCACAATGACACATAATTTCAACACAATAATTGAAAGAAGCATTATACCACCTACATCGATCGTCTCTGATCGGTATACGTGAACGACGCTTCCTGAATCATCCAAGGACGACATAGATCTGGGATAAATGTTCACTCATTAAAACTCAAATAACTTCCCTTAGAGGAAGAATTGGTAAGAACTACTCATGTAGAAGGAAGGGTTTAACTGTGTTGTTCAAAGGAGATCGACGACGCAGGAATTGGGTTCCTGGTGTGCGGTTGGGAGATCTCCAAAGCTCCGACCTCCTCTCATGGATCCAGAATGAACAAAAAGAATCCTCTGCCGAATAATGAGGCTACTACCCATTTTAAATGAAAAAAACAAACTACACGGTGTGTACTGTCATGTACATGGCGTGTACTTGCCATCATTTTACTATTCCTCTAGCGGCTACTTTCCAATGTGGAAAAGTTCATCCGTCGACATGAGTGCATGACGTGTATTCCTGATAACATGGCATGTACTGTCGCTCTGCTGGTGGCTGCCTCCACTGCCTTACTGTTCACATGCCGACTGATTACATGACGTGTAAATACCTTAAACACGGAGTGTAGTTGGTTTTTACACCCTTCATCGCTGACAGGACTACACACCCTGTGTACTCATCCCACATGGCCAAAGTACACGACGTGTACCCAATAAATTTGGGATATTTCCCCATTTTCCTTATTTTCTCAAAAAAACTTAAGGTAAAAGGAAAAGAAGAAACCCGTACCTCTAGAATAAGAACCATGTTCTTTCAAACTCCCCCTTAAAGAAATTCTTCCCCGAATTCCCCTTCCAAGGGTGGTGAAGATACAACTTTGAACAAAGCCGGCCACTGAGCACGTACATCGGTCTCCCACTCCAAGGTTTTATCCTGCGCTCAGCCATGCTTCCATAGCACCGGTACGAGAGTAACTAACCAACCTCAGGGAACCTTCATGCTTCTATCAACAATACAAATTAGATTCTCCTCAAGGGAAACATCGGCCTGAATCTCAACCTCCTTGGGCTGGAAAACGTGAGACGGGTCTGAGTGATAACAGCGCAGCAGAGATACAAGGTAGAGGTCATGCATGGCCTGGTACCTCTATGTTAACTACAACCGGTAAGTAACCGACCTGAATCTCTCCATAATCTCTAAAAACCCGACATACCTCGGAGAAACCTTACCCTATCTTCTGATCCACCAGTGTCCCAACCTCAGAGAAACACACAGGAAAACCTGAGCCCCGACCACGAACTCTAAGGGTCATCTATGGTGATCAACATAAGATTTTTGACGAGACTGTGCAGTAGCCATCCACTTCTGTATCAACTAGACCTGTTCTGATGTCTCCTGCATGAGACGTGTTACCACTAAAGCTACCTCACCAGCCTCCAACCAGCACAAGGGGGATCAGCATGTCCTACCATATAAAGACTCGTAATTTTCCATCTCAATAGTTTCCTAAAACTATTATTATAGGCAAACTCTACTAGGGGTATATGCTTCTCCCTAGAGCCCCAAAAGTATAGGATACATGCACTCAGCACGTTCTCAAGCACCTGTATCGTACCCTCTAACTGGCCATCAGTATGAGGGTGGTAAGTTGTGACAGAAGCACCTATGTACCCAGTGCCATCTAAAAACTCTGCCAGAAATGAGACGTAAAACATGCCTCCATATCTGAAACGATAGAACGAGGGACCCCTTGAAGACGTATGACCTCTCGGATATACAACTTCCCGATATTTTCAACACCAAATGGATCCTTGATCGTAAAAAAGTGAGCTACGTTCATGAGTCTATCCACAACAACCCACACGACATAATTTCCTCAAGGTGACCTTAGAAACCCGGTCACGAAGTCCATCATGACATCATACCATTTCCACTCCGGAATGGTTAACTGCTATTACATTCCAGCTGGCCTCTAATGCTCCGCCTTCACCTGCTGACAGGTGGAACATCATTTTACAGAACCAGCTACATCTCTCTTCATACCTGGCCACAAATACTGACGTCTCAAGACATGGTACATTTTGGTAACTCCGGGATGCACTGTCCAAGATGAAGTATGAAACTCCCGCATCAACTCCTCACCTATATCCCCTAGAACCCACACTCGTCCATTGAAATGTTGTATCTGATCATCACCTATCATCCAACCAGAAATAGGGTCCTTACTTTCCACCGACTCCGTATAATTAGGCCTTCTGAATCAGATATCTGTCTCATCCTCACTCTATCCAGGTGGGTAGAAGCCACAGCTAATGATGAAAGATAGTTTTTCCCCTAACTATCATGCACCTAAAAATGCATCTCAGAGAACAAAGACATAATCTTCAACTCACCACTGGCCTCATGAACTGCCTATATCCAAGTCTTCCTACTTAGTTCATTAGCAACTACATTACCCTTACCAGGTGTATAGGAAAACTCGATGTCAAAGGACTGAAGGTATTTGACCCACCTTCGCTGTCTCAGGTTCATGTCATGCAGAGTAAATATTTATTTGAGTCTTTTGTAGTCGGTGAAAACCACAAAAATCTCTCACAAGAGATAATGTCTCCAACAGCGCAACATAAGAACAATTGCAGCCAACTCGATGTAATGTGTTGGGTAATTTCTCTCATGTGGCCTCAACTATCGAGACTCGTACGCAACTACTCGATCGTCATTCATTAACACTGCTCCTAGACTAATACCTAATGCATCATGGTAAATTTTATAGCTCTTCCCTTAATCTGGAAGTATCAGGATTGGTGCTGATGTAAACCTACCCTTCAGCTCCTTAATGGCTGCCTCGCAAGATTCTGACCAAACGAACTTCACTCCCTTTTTAGTCAAACTCTTCAACGGTGTTGCTAAGAAAGAGAAGTCCAGTATAAAATGCATGTAGTAACTAGCCAGCCCCAAGAAATTCTGTATCTCAAACACGTTCATAGTATGCTCCTAGGAAACTATTTCCCTCAACTTTTTTGGGTCCACTGCAACTCCTGCCTCTGCGATAATATGACCCAGGAAGTGAATCTGGTCCATCCAAAAGTTGGACTTTGAGAGCTTATCATGTATTTGATGCTCTCTTAGTGTACTAAGTACGATCTCATGATGGGTGGCATGGTCTTGTCAAGTGTGAGAGTACACCAAGATATCATCCACGAAGACTACCACGAAATAATCCAGATAACGATGGAACACACAATTCATCCGAGCCATGAAAATTGTTGGCGCGTTTGTGAGTCCAAACGGCATGACCATGTAATCATAATGACCATATTTACTCCGAAAGGTTGTAAGTAGTATATCTGATGGTCTCACGTGAAACTGATGATATCTGGATCTCAAGTCAATCATTGAGAACACTCATACACCTCGAAGTTGATCAAAAAGATCATCAAACCGCAGCAAGGGATATCGGTTCTTGACCGTCAACTGGTTCAGCTTCCGATAATCCACACAGAGTCTGAGGGAACCATCCACCTTCTTCGCAAAAAGGACCGATGGACCCCATGGTGAAGTACTGGGTGGGATGAAACCATTTTCTAGTAACTCCTCTAACTGACTCTTGAGCTCCTGCAACTCTAGCGTGGCCATCCTATAAGGAGGAATTGACACCGGTGCTGCTCCTGGCACAAGCTCAATAGAGAAATCCACCTCAGGCTCCAGAGGTAGATATGAAAATTCGTCTGGGAAGACATCCCTAAAATGATCAACTACTAGAGATAAATCCTTCTGACAAGTTCCCTGGTCATCCAGATATAAACTCGCAATCTAGGCTGTCACTCCACCTCACCCATAATGCTCAGGTCTTGCTCGGCTTGCCTGGACATCCCATTCACCCTTTCATAGAAACTTTCCACCATATGGTGATGTGAAACTCACCCATGCGACAATAGAAATACAGAAAGGCTCGGAAGGGTATCAAAAATTCCATCCCGAGAAAGACATCATAGGCCGTCATCTGCAAGACATAGAGGTCCCATAGAAAGTGACACCCACCAAACTCTAGGGGCCACTTCCTGCACTGACGCACACCAGCCATTCTAGTTCCCAATGGAGTGTCTATCATTATAACATCAGATGAAGAAGAAACACATATCCCAAGGCTCTCTACAAAGGGAACGTATATAAATCTACATGTAGCACCCGTATCGAAAAGTACAGAAGACAAAACAGAAGCGACTAGAATAGTACCTCTGATAGTGGAAGGTCCGTGATCGTGTTCATGTTGGGTCTATTGCACTGCATATGCCTGCCCAGTGTCGCGACCCTGTGACATAGCCTAGCTACCCTGAGCTGACCAGCCCTGTTGTCTATGAGATCCTGGTGTCTGGAAACCATGACCATGACCACCATCTCTGCTTGCAAGCCCTGACATATTTCAGTTTCTTGACTGGTAAGAAGCTGCTGGTCCTGCTCCCGCACATAGAGTCTGTACAGAACCCCTCTCACTAGCCACTGGTGGAAACACCCTACAAAAATGCTGGAGATGACCCATCTAGCCGCAAGCTTGACACTCCATTGTGTCACATGGAAATTGAGGTCGCTTGTGCCCATTTCGACCACACTGGCAGCAGATGACCTGGCCACCTGAAGTATTCTTCTAGCTAGTACTGCCACCATGAGAGAAGTCCATATATCTCGTCCTCTTTCCAATTGAAACAGTACTCGAAACTGGTGTTGAACCGCCGTGGCCAACACTACTAGCTTCCCGCATGTTCCGATCTATAATCAGTGTCTGGTTTATAATATCATGCATGGTAGGTAACCTGAAAATTTTCACCTATGCTTGGATGTCACACTGAAGACCATCCTCAAAGCGTCTAGCCCTCAACATCTCATCACCCACCAGAAAAGGTGCAAAACGATGAAGCATAGTGAAGCGAGTTGAATAATCCATCATTGACATGGCGCCCTACTGTAGATTCATGAACTCTCGAGCTCGATCTGACCTCAGCATCTCCGGGAATAAGAAGTCATAGAAGGCTACATAAAAATCATCACATGCCATGTCTCGGTGATGCTCAGACTGGGTGGTAACATCCCCCACCTCTTGGTAGAATCACATAGCATGTATATAGAGAGATTGGCCCTTCTCCCATGAGGCCTCTCTAGATGATCGAATATCATCTGCATCAAATCCAACCATGAATCCACAGCCTATGGTCCGCCATCCCCTGAAAACGTAGGCGGAAGCTGCTGCTGGAAGATACGCGTCAGCTCTTCCATAGATGTGGCGGCCTGCAGTGCTCCCTGGAAGGTTTGAATGAACCGCATAAGGCCTTCACAGAACTGCACATCCACTACTATGTCCAGTATAACTATTGGCACCCCATCTGGTACTGCTGGAGGATTTACTGGTAGCCCATGGCCTACCAACTCAGGAGTATAATCGTCGCCGCCCTCCTAGAGAACAACCATTGTTCATATCAGTGGCATTACTCTACAATGTCAAATCCACACCTTAGATCAAGATTATCAATGAATGAAAACGTGTAGACCAAGAAGGGAACAATAGAAAGAAAGCATTCAAGATTTACAAAACTTGACTACATGGTGTGTATAGACATTACACGACGTGTTTTCACTAGACATCCACATGGGCATGTATTCCAGCTAAAACTAGTCATGTAACACCCCAAACACACATCGTGTCTTCTGAATACATGACGTTTACTTGAATCCTCTTTCCCTGGATAATTCCTTCAACACGTCTAATCCACACAGCTCTACTAAAATAAAACTACATGGCGTGTCCCACAGTCACATGGCATGTACATGATAGGCATTCACTGGCTCGTGTTGTTCGTGACACGGCCTGTGTACCCATGTGAAACTACACTGCATGTTCCAAAATGACACGGCGTGAACAAAGAAGCCCCAAATCGACCTGTGTTGCTCGCTACACAGTCAGCTACACGGATGACACTACACGATGTGTTCCAGGTGGACACGACATGTATTAAGGAAGATAACACCGACCTGTGTTGTTTGTGACATGACTGAGTACCTTGGTCAGACTACACGGCGTGTTCAAAGTCGACACAACATGTATGTCTTAAGGTTTCCTCCATCCATGTTGTTAGTTACATGGGAGGATACCAGTTAAACACTACACGGCGTGTACAATCGGTATATGATGTGTTTCCCAAAGAAATTCCCTAACCGATGTCCCCGCCCACCTGACATATGACACGAGAAGAGACTAAACGGCATGTACTTAGAGTACACGACATGTACTTAAAAAAGTTTTCATTTCTTCCTGAATTGAAGAACACACGGAGTGTGTGCATGTAACTACACGGCGTGTATCCTGGGTTTTCCAGATAGTAAGTCTCAGAAACTACTCTAAAACCCAGAAAAACACTAAAACAAATATCTAAGTGCACAATTCCGATCCGTGAGGGCCCACACTCCCCGCGAATCAATTCTTGGAATCTTATACATGTTATAACACGATAAACTCATCAATGATCCACAAAATTCCAGTTATTGAGGGCCCATACTCCCCAAAAACCTAAGTTTGGAGTTCATTCGACCAAAATCTCAAACAATAATACGCTTTAAAATAGCATGTATTTATCAAGAAGCTATCACAACATCATGATTTTCAAGCACAAAAATTATCACAACAACATGCAATTTCTAATGTACCTACATGGCATGGAAACTATGCATGACATGTGATTTCTAGCATGTGACTAAATGATTCATGAGATGGAATACCCTCATCTCATCAGGTTGCAACTAAATATAACCCAATATAAAAACAGAAACAACACCTCACAAGTTTTTCACCCAACGGTGAAAATCAAATCAATGGTAAAATTTTCAAAATAAGAATACTTTCATGAAATGAGGTAAATTGGATTTTCCCTGTATAATGGGTAGTTACTCCAAGATACAAATTACTACCAAATACCATTTCTATCCTATCCCTGAATAAGGCTCCAAACAGTAAGTCAATGAAAAGAAACTCCTCTGATACCAATTTGTAACATCCTGGATCCGGAAGCCACTCAACGGGTTTCCCAAACCTGGTTTGTCACATGACCTCAAGCGCATTTCCCCAAACACCAGAGTGAGCTGACTAGCAGTGAGGGCCCTGGTAGGATAGTGGGGAAACTATGCCCTCATTTGTCAAAGTGAAGCACACCCGTCAAGATAAATAACATACAACAGCGAAAGCAGTAAACAATATAAAATAGAAATGAACAACTGTAGTAAAAGAGAACCAGCAATCATATATATAAAGATGCAGCATGTCACTATTTCTATGAATGTAGCCAGAACAGGATACACTGTAATACAACACAATACAACTCCAAGTACAAGGGACAACAAAACAGAACAAAACAGAGTAAATAGAACGCAACATCATCGCAAGCCTAAGCTCGGTCCCATGCTCTTCTACACCTCTGCTAAAATCATGTACTTGTATAGGGACCCTTTCCCATGTTAACACCTAAAACAATGTAGTCTGTTTGGGCCGAAGACATGACCCAAACAGGGTGTGAGAAATAAATCCCAGTAGACACCCACCAAAGGCATGTGCCCAACTGTCAGTGAAAATGTGCAACAGTTGTGTGCAAAAGTTAATTTAGTTGACTAGTAAGTACTCAAATGTAACTATCACTACCAGTTTCATTTCCATTATTATTATTACTTATCTCCTCCAAGCTTGTGCTTTATCTTTTCAGGTACAATAAAGAAAATCACCACAGTGAATATTCTAAATATCCATGTCCTCAGACATACTATCCTTAACCTTAGGTAACCGAATCAAATACCCTCAAGTGATTGCCCTCATGCGTAATGATCATTTCCCTCAGGCATACGTGATATGGCCCTCAGGCAAAAAAACTACTACCCACAGGCATAAAAAAAGGTTACCCTCAGGCTAACCAAACACTTCCCACAGGCTAAGAGAACACTGCCCTCAGGCTAAATAGAACACTACCCTCAGGATAAAGGAACCAGGCAAAGACCAAAGAATAAACAAACGATTTATATAAATTTTATCTCAATAAAATGCAATGAACAATATAATCATGACATTCCCTCGGGTCTCCTAGCCAAATGGATAAACAGAGGAACGCACCCCTAGGGTGTTCCTAGATCCCAGCAGTGATCCCAGACAGCTGTTTAAACTTATTATTAGATTATCTATTCAATTATAGATATATTTTCAGCAAAATCATCACCCATAAAACACCCCAACCATGGGCGCATAGCACAACGGTACAAAATTTCAACACAACAGTTGAACGAAACATCAGACCACCTACCTCGATCATCTCTGATCGGTATACGTGAACGAAACTTCCTGAATAGTCCAAGAACGACGTAGATCTCGGATAACCATTCACTCATTAAAACTCAAATAACATCCCTTAGAGGAATAATTGGTAAGAACTACTCAAGGAGAAGGAAGGGCTTACCCGTGCGGTTCAAAGGAGATCGATGGCGCATGAATCCGGTTCCCAGTGTGTGGTTGAGAGATCTCCAAAGCTTCGGTCTTTTCTTGCGGCTCCAAAAATGAGTGAAAAGCCTCCTCTACTGAATGAGGAGGCTACTACCTATTTTAAGAGAAAAAAATAAAGTACACGGCGTGTACTCTCAAGTACATGCCGTATACTTTCCATCATTTAACTGTTCCTCTGGCGGCTACTTTCCAACGCGGCACTGTTCATCCGTTGACATGATTACATGGTGTGTATTCTTCATTACACAGCGTGTACTGTCGCTCCGCTGGCGGCTGCCTCCACTACCTTACTATTCACCTGCGGACTGATTACATAGTGTGTAATTACCTAGTACACGATGTGCAGTTGTTTTTTACACCCTTCATCACCGACATTCCTACACACCCTGTGTACTCATTATACATGGGAAAAGTACATGATGTGTGGAAAAGTACACGGTGTGTACCTTCAAAATTTTGGATATTTCCCCATTTTCCTTATTTTCTCAAAAACACTTAAATAAAAAGGAAAAGAAGAAACCTGTACCTCAAGAATAAGAACCGGGTTCTTACAAACATTCCCCCTTAAAGCAATTCGTCCTTGAATTTCCCTTCCAAGGGTGGTGAAGATATAACTATGAAATACTTCGGCCACAGAGGACATACATCAGTCTCCTACTCCCAAGTTTCATCCTGCACTTGGCCATGCTGCCCTAGCACCTGTAAGAGAGGAACTGACCGGCCTCAGAGAACCTTCATGATCCTATCAACAATATGAATTGGATGCTCTTCAAGGGACACATCGGTTTGAAGATCGACCTCGTCGGGCTGGAAAATGTGAGATGAGTTTTAGTGATAACGGCACAACTGAGATATATGGAAGACATCGTGCATGGCCCAATACCTCTGTGGTAACTGAAACCAGTTGTCAACCGACCCGACTCTCCCCAGAATCTCAAATGGCCTCATATACCTAGGTGAATGTTTACCGAGTCTCCTAATCCACCTGTGTCCCAACCTCGGCGAAACACGCAAGAAAACCTAATCCCCGACCACGAACTCTAATGGTCATCTGTGGGGAAAAGAAGAATATTTCTGACTATACTTTGTAGTAGCCATCCAATTATGTATAAACTAGACCTAAACTAAAGTCTCCTGCACGAGACGTGGTCCCAGTAAAGCTACCTCACCTACCAACAACCAGTACAGGGGTGATCGGCATGGCGTACCATATAAAGCCTTATAAGGTTCCATCTCAATAGTTTCCGGAATACTATTATTATATGAAAACTCAATTAGGGTTATATTATTATCCCAAGATCCCCCAATGTCTAGGATTCACGCACACAACATATCCTCAAACACCTGTATCATACACTGTGACAGGCCATCGGTCTGAGGGTGTTAGGCTGTGCTCAGAAGCACCTGTGTACCCAGTGCCCTATGAAAACTCTACCAGAAACGAGACGTAAAATGAGCGTCCCTATCTAAAATGATAGAACGAGGGACCCCATGAAGATGTACGACCTCTCAGATATACAGCTTCCCTGAGCTCGTCAACACCAAAGGTCCCCTTGATTGAAAAAAGGTGAGATACCTTCGTGGGGATATCCACAACAACCCACACATCATCATTGCATCGAGGTGACCTTGGCATCCCGGTCACGAAGTCCATTGCGACATCATCCAATTTTTACTCCAGAATGGGTAACTGTTGTAACAGTCCAGCTGGCCTCTGATGCTCTGCCTTCACCTACAGACAGGTAGAACATCTCGTAACAGAACCAGCTACATCTCTCTTCATACCCAACCACCAATAATGACATCTTAAGTCAGAGTACATTTTTGGTAACTTCGGGATGCACTACCCAAGCTGAAGCATGAAACTCCTGCATCAACTCCTCGCGTATATCCCCTGGAACCCACACTCGTCCATGGAAATGCAGTACCTCATCATCGCCTATCATCCAACTAAGAGGAGGGTCCTCACTTTCCACCGACTCTCGTAGATCTTGGCCTTCCGAATCAGATAGCTGTCTCATCCTCACTCTATCCAGGAGGTTTGAAGTCATAGCTAATGATGAACGATAGGTTTTCCCCTGACTATCGTGCACCACCAAATGTATATTAGAGAACAAATACATAAGCTACGACTCACCACTGGCCTCATGAACTGCCTGTATCTGAGTCTTCCTACTCAGTGCATCAGCAACTGCATTACCCTTAACGGGTGTATAGGCAAGCTCAAAGTCGAAGGATTGAAGGTATTCGACCCACCTTCGCTGTCTCAGGTTGAATTCATACTGATTAAAGATGTATTTGAGAATTTTTTGGTCAGTAAAAACCACAAAATGCTCTCCCAAGAGATAATGTCTCCAACAATGCAACACATGAACAACTGTAGCCAACTCGAGGTCATGCGTCGGGTAATTCCTCTCATTTGGCCTCAACTCTCGAGACCCGTACACAACTACTGGATCGCCTTGCATCAACACTGCTCCAAGCCCAATACCTGATGCATCACAAGAAACTGTATAGATCTTCCCATTCTCTAGAAGTATCAGGGTTGGTGCTGATGTCAACCTACCCTTCAACTCCTGAAAGGATACCTCGCAACATTCTCATCAAATGAACTTCACACCCATCTCAGTAAAACCCATCAATGACGTAACCAGGCAGGATAAGTCTTGTATATAACATCGGTAGTAACTAGCCAGCCCCAAGAAACTCTGTATCTCAAACACGTTTTTAGGATGGTCTTAAGAAACTACTGCCTGTACCTTCTCTGGGTCCACTAAAACTCCTGCCTCTGAGATAATATGACCCAGGAAGTGAATCTGGTCCATCCAAAAGTGGCACATTGAGAGCATAACATATAGATGATTCTCTCTCAGTGTACTCAGTATGCTCTCAATATGGGTGGCATGGTCATGTCATGTTTGAGATTACCCCAAAATATAATCCAAAAATACTACCATGAAAGAATCCAGAGAAGGATGGAACACACGATTCATTAGATGCATCAAAATTACTGGCACATTTGTGAGTCCAAACAGCATGAACAAGTACTCATATAGACCATATCTTCTCCAAAAGGCTGTAAGAGGTATTTCTGATGGTCTCACGCACAACTGATGATATCTGTATCTCAAGTCAATCTTCGAGAACACTCGTTCACTTCAAAGATGATCAAAAAGATCATCAATCATTGGTAAGGGTTATCGATTCTTGACCATTAGCTGGTTAAGCTTCTGATAATCCACACAGAGTCTGAGGGTACCATATACCTTCTTCGTAAAAAGGACCGGTGAACCCCATGGAGAAGTACTGGGTCAGATGATACCCTTTTCCTATAACTCCTCTAACTGCCTCTTGAGCTCCTACAACTCTGGTGTGGCCATCCGATAAGGAGGAATGGACACCGGTGTCGCTCCTGGCACAACCTCAATAGAGAAATCCACCTCATGCTCCGGAGGTAGACCTGAGAAGTTGTCCGAAAAGACATCCCTAAAATAATCAACTACTGGAGAGAAATCCTTCTGATAAGTTCCTTGGTCATCCAGATATAATCTCGCAATCGGGGATGTCACTCCACCTCGCCCACGATGCTCGGGTCCAACTCGGCTCACTTGAACCTCCCATTCGCCCTTGCATAGAAACTCTCCACCCTCTGGTGACGTGAAACTCACCCTGTGACGATAGCAATCCACAATGGATCATAAGGGTACCAACTAGTCCATCCTAATAATGACATCATAGCTCTTCAACTCTAAGACATAGAGGTCCCATAGAAAGTGACACCCACCAACCTCTAGGGGGAACTCCCTACACTAACGCACACCAGCAGTTCTATTTCACAATGGAGTATCTAGCATCATAACATCATAAGAAGAATAAACACAGAGCCCAAGGCTCTCTACAACCCGCACAAATATAAAGCTATGTATAGCACCCATATCAAAAAGTACACAAGACAAAACAGAAGCAACTAGAATAGTATTTCTGATAGTGGAAGGTCCGGGATTCTTCTCATGTTGGGTCTGTTCCACTACATATGCTGGCCCAGTGTCGCGGCCCTGTGACAAAGCCTGGCTACCCTGAGCTGACCCGCCCTGTTGTCTCTGAGATCCTGGTGTCTGGCTACCACGACCAAGACCACCATCTCTGCCTGCACGCCCTGACGTATTCCACTTTTCTAACTGGTAAGAAGCTGCTAGTCCTGATCCTGTACACGGAGTCTGCAAAGAACCCCTCTCACTAGACAATAGTGGAAACACCCTGAAAAAAACGCTATATATGACCCATCTTGCAGCATGCTCGGCACTCCACTGTGTCACGTGGACACTGAGGTCTCTTGTGCCCCTATCTCCCTCACTGGTAGCAGATGACCTGGCCACCTGAAGTATTTTTCTGGATAGTACGACCACCGTGAGATAATTCCATCTGTCTCTTCCTCTTGCCAGTAGAAATAGTACTGGAAACTGGTGTTGAACGACCCTCGCCCACAACACCAGCTTCCCACAGGTTCCGCTCTGTAATCAGTGCCTGGTATACAATAGCATGCATGGTAGGAAACATGAAAACATTCACCAGCACTCAGATGTCTCACCAAACCATCTTCAAAGTGTCTATCCCTCAACGACTCATCACACACCAGAACAAGTGAAAAATACTGATGCTCCGTGAAGCAATCAGAATAATCCATCACTGACATGGCGTCCTACTGCAGATTCATGAACTATCGAGCTCGATTTTCCCTTAGCGTCTCTAGGAAGAAGAAGTCATAGAAGGCTGCATGAAAATATTCCCATTCCATGTCTCGGTGATGTTCGGACTGGGTGGTAACATCCCACCACCTCTTGGCGGAATCATGAAGCATGTTTGTAGTGAGCTTGACCCTTCTCCTAGGATGCGTCTCCATATGCTCGAATATAGTCTGCATCGAATCCAGCCATGACTTTGTAGCCTATGGTCCACCATCCCATGAGAAAGTAGGCGGATGCTGGTGCTGGAAGATACACGTAAGCTCTTCCATAGATGTGGCGGCCTACGGTGCTCCTTGGAAGGTCTGTATGAACCGCATAAAGCCTTCATGGAACTGTGCATCTGCGCCTGTGTCCGGTATAACGGTTGGCACACCATCTGGCACTGCTGGAAGATCCACTGGTATCCCATGGCCTACCATCTTAGGATTATAATCATCACCTCCCTCCTAGCGAAAAACTGGTGGTCGTCTCGGGGGCATGACTCTGTAAGGCCAAACGCACACCTTAAATCAAGATTATCAAAGACTGAAAACGAACAGACCAATAAGGTAACAGGAGAAAGAAAGCATTGCAGATTTACAAAAATTGACTACACGGCGTGTATAAACATTTCACGGCGTGTTTTCACAAGCCATCCACATGGGCGTGTATGCAAGCTAAAAATGGCCGTGTAACACCCCAAACACATGGCTAGTCTTCTGAATACATGGTGTGTACTTGAACCCTCCTCCCCTACCCGAGTCCTTCAGCATGGCTAAGCCACATGGATATCCTAAAAAAACTACACGACGTGTCCCACAGGCACATGATGTGTACTTGAAAGGCTTTCACTGGCCCGTGTTGATCGTGACACGTCTTGTGTACCAAGGTCACACTACGCGGCGTGTTCCAAAAAGACACGACGTGTACAAAGAAGCCATAGAATGACCTGTGTTGCTTGCTACACAGCCTGATACACAACTAACACTTCATGGCGTGTTCCAGGAAGACACGGCGTGTATTAGAAATGATAGCACTAACCCGTTTTGTTCATGACACGGCCATGTACCTTGGTCAGTATACATGGAAAGTTCAATGTCGTCATGGTGTGTATGTCTTAAGGTTTCCTCCCCCCCTGTGTTGTTAGTTACACGAGCGGACACCGGTTCAACACTACCTGGCGTGTACAACCAGTACACGACATCTTTCCCAAAGCAATTCTGTACCCCGTGTCACCGCCCACATGGCCTATGACATGGGAAGAGACTACACGGCGTGTACTTAATTTTTTTTCATTTCCTCCTGAAAATAATAACTCACAGGGTGTGTCTAAGGAACTACACGATGTGTATCCTGGGTTTTCCAGACAGTAAGCCTCAAAAAGTACTTCGGAACCCAGAAAAACACTAAACCAAACATCTAACTGCCAAATTCTGATCCGCGAGGGACCATACTCCCCACAGATCAAAGCTTGGCATCTTATACAAGTTATAACAAGATAAAATCATCAATAATCCACCAAATTCTAGTTATTGAGGGCCCATACTCCCCAAAAACCAAATTTTGGCGTTCATTAGACCAAAACCTCACACAAAAATACCCTATCAAATAGTAGGTATTTATCAAGCAGTTATCACAACAACATGTTTTTCTATCCCAACAACTTTCACAACAACATGCAATTTCTAATGCACCAACATGGCATGGAAACTATGCAAGATATGTGATTTAATGAATGTACCTAAATTAAGCATGAGATGGCATAACCTCATCTTATTGGGTTGAAACTAAATAGAACCCATTATAAAAATAGAAACAACACTTCACAAGTGTGTCACCCAATGGTGAAAATCAAATCAACCGTAAAATTTGCAAAATCAGAATTCTTACAAGAAATGAGGTAGATTGCCCTTTCCATGTACATGGGTTAGATACTCCCAATCATAGATTATTACCTACTACCATTTACGTCCTATCCCGGACTAAGGCTCTAAATAGTAAGTAAAAGAATAGAAACTCCTTTGATACCACATTGTAATATATCGGATCCATAAGCCACTCAATGAGTGCCCCGAACCCGATTGGTCACATGACCTCAAACGCATTTTCCCAAACGCTAGAGGCTGCCGAATAGCAGCGAGGGCCCAGGTCTAATAGTGGGGAAACTATTCCCTCATTTTTCAAAGTGTAGTGCAATAGGAAAGATAAATAACATACAACAACGGAAGTGGTAAACAATATGAACTAGAAATGAACAACTGCAGTAAAAGAGAACCAGCAGTCATATATATAATGATGCAGCATGTCACTATTTCTATGAAAGCATCCAAAACAGGATACACTACAATACAGTACAATACAACTCAATGTACAAGTTACAACAAAACAGAACAAAACAGAGTGAATAGAATGCAGTAGCATCGCAAGCCTAAGCTCGGTCCCATGCTCTCTTACTCCCCTACTAAAATCATGTACTTGTATAGGGACCCATTTTCCTATTGACACCTTTAGCAGTATAGTCTGTTTGGGCCGAAGACATGACCCAAACATGGTGTGAGAAAAAAATATCATAAGGCACCCTCAAAAGGCCCATGCCCAACTGTCAGTGAAAATGTGAAACAACAGTGTGCAAAACTAAATGCATTATACTAGTAAGTACTCAATAGTAACTATCACTACCAGTTTCATTGCCATTTTAATTTTTTTTATCACCTCCATGCTTGTGCTTTAGCTTTATAGGTACAACATAGAAAATTACCATATTGAATATTCTAAATAGCCCTGTCCTCAGACATACTATACTTACCATTAGGTAAATGAATCAAATAACCACTGGTGATTGCCCTCAAACGTAACTATCATTGCCCTCAGGCATATATGATATGGCCCTCAGGCACAAAAACTACTTCCCACAGGCATAAACAAAGGTTACCCTCAGGCTAACCAAACAATTCCCATAGGCTAAAGGAACCAGGCCAAGCCCAAATCATAAACAAACGATTTATATAAACTTTCTCTCAAGAAAATGAAATGCACAATATAATCATGGCATATCCTCGGGTATCCTGGCCAAATGGCTAAATAGAGGAACACACCTCCAGGGTGGTCTTGGATCCAAGCAGTGATCCCAAACAACAGTTTAAACTTATTCTTAGATTATCTATAAAATTCTATATATCTTTTCAGGAAATGCCTTAGCCATACAGCACCCCAACCGTGGGCGCGTAGCACAACAGTACACAATTTCAACACAATAGTTGAAATAAAAATCATACCACCTACATCGATCGTCTCTAATCGGTTTATGTGAATGATGCTTCTCGAATCATCCAAGAACGATGTAGATATGGGATAAAAGTTCACTCATTCAAACTAAAATAACATCCCTTATAAAAATAATTAGTAAGAACTACTCAAGGAAAAGGAAGGGATTACCCGTGCGGTTCAAAGCAGATCGACGTCGCAGAAATCAGATTCTCGATGTGCGGTCGGGAGATCATCAAAGCTCAGGCCTCCTCTCGTGGCTCCAAAATGAACGCAAAGCCTCCCCTGCCGAATTTGTAGGCTACTGTTCATTTTAAGAAAAAAACAAACTAAATGATGTGTACTCTCAAGTACATGGCATATAATTTCCATCATTTAACTGTTCCTCTGGAGGCTAATTTCCACCGTGGCACTGTTCATCTGTCGACATGAGTACACGACATGTATTCATGATTACACGGCATGTACTGTCACTCCGCTGGCGGCTGCCTCCACCACTATACTGTTCACTGGCTGAATGATTACACAATGTGTAAATACCTAGTACACGGCGTGTAGTCGGTTTTAACACCCTTCATCACCGAAAGGCCTAGACGCCCTGTGAACTCACCCCACATGGCCAAAGTACATGGCTTGTGGAAAAGTACATGGCGTGTAAACACAAAATTTGGGATATTTTCCCATTTTCATTATTTTCTCAAAACCATTTAAAGAAAAAGGAAAAGAATAAACCCATACCACAAGAATAAGAACCGGGTTCTTAAAAACTTCCCCCCTTGGGGAAATTCGTCCCTGAATTTACCTTCCAAGGGTGATGATGATATAACTGTGAAAAACTCTGGAAAATGAGCACATACATCGGTCTCCAGCTCCCAGGTTTCGTCCTGCACTCAAAAATGCTTCCATAGCCCCCGTATGGGAGGAACTGACCAGCCTCGGAGAACCTTCATGCTCCTATCAACAATACAAATCAGATGATCCTTAAGGGACAGATCAGCCTGAAGCTCAACCTCCTAGGGATGGAAAACATGAGACGAGTCTGAGTGATAACTGAGTAGCTGAGATACATGGAAGACGTCGTGCATGGCCCGGTACCTCTGTGGTAACTGAAACCTGTAGGAAACCGAACCAACTCTCTCAATAAGCTCAAACGGCCCTACATACCTCGGCAAAAGTTTACCCAATGTCCTGATCCACCTGTGTCCCATCCTCGGTGAAACACACAAGAAAACCTGATCCCGAACCATGAACTCTAAGGGTTATTTGTGGCGATCAACATAAGATTTCTGACGAGACTGTGTAGTATCCATCAGCTTCTGTATCAACTGGACCTGCTCTGATGTCTCCTGCACGAGATGTGGTCCTAGTAAAGCTACCTCACCTGCCTCCAACCAGCATAGGGGTTATTGGAATGGCCTACCCTATAAAGACTCATAAGGTTCCATCTTAATAGTTGTAATGACCCAAAGTTTCATTAATGTAAAATCCCTTTTGTTCCAGTTAAATGTCTCTTTATAAATTTTTTTTATAAGATGTCAACTTCTTTGGTTTTATGATAAGATTTGTGACCACTACTTTTATAGCCGTTGAACAGTGATCACATGATTAGTATAAATATAAGTCTTTAACGAACCCAGTTTTACTCAGACAAAGGAAGTGATGGCCTCATCCAGTAGAATTGCCCCATACGAAGCCCATTTGTCGGAGCTCAGAAAAGAGGTGGGGTCTTTGGGATTCACACTTGACCAAGACCAAGCTGAGCTTCATTATTTCAATCTCGAACGTGACCGTCTACGGGACAAGTGGAAGTTGATTGAAATTACCACTTGAGCGATGTTATCCGAGCCACCCCAAGAGTCTGTCACCGTCGCACACCTTACCCTTAGGTGTTATGCGGCTATTTTAAGGGGTTATGTAACAAATAATTAGTACTATGTTCATGTACACTATTTTTTTTATATAATAATGAATATAATTTCTAGTCATTTTTGATACATTGTAAATATTTTTTAAAGTACAAATGGTGTTTTTAGTTATTATTTAATTAAGAAATCCATTTTATTAAATTAAGGGATTTTTTAATTAAATAATATTTTAATAAAATATCAATAATATTATTAAATTAATTTTTATTAAATATAAATGATCTTATAATTTTACGAATGCAATAAAATTTTTTATTAAGGTTTGAAAGCCATTTCTGTCAAAACCCGTGAATTTTCGATAAATATCGGTTTTTATATTAAAATTGAAAATTCACATATTTAAAAAAATATTTACATAAAATAAATGTCATTTCTTTTATCAGGACGTCGAAATTATCCAACGGTGAATTTTTCATAATTTTCTGATACAGTCGAATTTTTGGGCAAAAATTAAATACCGTTTAAATATATAATGTGTTTTATGACATCATAATGACTCAATAGTGATGTAATAAAATACTATAATCCTTATGTTCGGCCAATATATGTTTTAACATTAAAATAAATTGATTTTGGGTTTTTTTACTTACTTTTCAAAGCATTAATGAACCCCTCAAGACATATTCAACAATTTTCCTTTTTAAATTAATTTCCATGGGAGTGTGACTCACCTCCACATAATCAACCTTTTTATTTAAAGATGTTCTGACTTGGGCCTTATAAAATATTTTTTTCCTCTTAATTTTTCCAAAAACCATGGGCAAAAACCATGGGATGGTGTGTGGTTTGGATTAATTTCATGTAAGGGGACCCAAACCTAAATAATAAAGAATTCCCTCACCTTTCCTATATAAACCCACCAATGCTCCCACTTCCTCCTCACTAAAATCAATTGGAGTTCGTCCAACCTCTTCCCTACTCTCTCTAGAATCCTCCCAAGGTGCCCCAAGCTCCCAAGAATCCTCTCACAATCCTCTCTCTAGCCTTTGAAAGAAAACTTCCAAGTAAGGGTTTTTTCTTCCTTTCTCATTTTTTGTCAATTTTCTTTAAGTTTTATTTCCCTTTTAATTTCAATTATGAATGTTGGGGTATGTTTTTGCACCTCCCCCATACTTCCCTCTTATTTTTTTAATGATGGGATACCCCTTTCTCTCTCATTTAATGCCTCCCATGTACACCTGTTACTACGCCAAAATTCCGAATGGAACTTCTCTATCCTCTTTTATATTCAAGCAATACTTCTGTATCATGAATCTAAATTCCATTACAATTGTTGGGACATGTATCTATATGACCTCCTTATTGTCTATTACATGTAAATATGATTAGGAACCCCTTTATCTCTCATAATTCCTTTTTATGAATTCTTATGTCACGCCGTTACGCTGCCGAAATCGCACCGATTTTCTAAGCCAATGTCATTGTGTAGTGAATACCATGCCCATTTCTCCATCAAGGGTATTCAACTTTATGCGCATTTACTTATTGATTCTAAAGTTTCATGTATGAATTCCACATTCCTTTATCATGGAATAAATGATTATGTTTTATGAATCCATGTTTTATGATCCATGTGGCACACTTATGCATGAAATGAAATGTTTAAGAAGGGTGCACCCTTATAGCGCTCCAATGCATTGGGTAAAGTATAGTATCATGATACGTCATGTGCAATGAGTGTTGACCTATTCTAATTCATGTGCAATGAGGTTTTACTCGTGCTTCATGTGCAATGAGGGTTTACTCATGCTCCATGTGCAATGAGCCTTGGCTCATGCTAATTCAATGTTAAGTGTTTTTGCCACATTTACATGTTATGATTATCATGCTTTATCATGCCTTTATGTTCATGTTTATCTTATAATCTATTGACATGCCTATTTCCTAACATGTATTGTACTCCTCATGTTATTCCTTGTGTACTCCCTTACTGGGATTTATAGCTCACCCTTTTCTTATGCATGTCCTTAGGTTATCCCATGAAATGCTAAGTACGAGGGAATGTAGTGGTCATGTAAAGGAATTTTTTAATAAATATGTTGTATTTCATGTTTTAAGTTTTCATGTAATGATCCTAAGCCCCAAAGAAACTAAACCTCTCGCTCTTCATTGTTGTATCAAGTGATGTTTTATGTAATAAATCATGTTTAAGTTGTAATAAAAAGCAGGGTTGTCATAGTTGGTATCAGAGGATAGGTTTAGTTATTTTTGGGATTAGGAAACCCTAGTAAAGCCTTAGATACAAGAATAATTATAATAAAACCATCCCTAAGTTGTGGTAAATACTAAGTAAGTGGTTTATCAAACAAATACATCCTTGTCTGGATACGAGCAGGTAGAGGCGGCTCTGGCATAGATGTATCCTAGGGGTAAACCCCGAAAACACCGTTTTGAGCTAGACTCGAACGAGAACAGGTGCACGACAACGGGCCTTGCTGCACTCTTGGTTACGACACTCCTGGGGGATATGTTTTGATATATTCACAATCTTAGTATGAACCCTTATTAAGGGAAAAATGCCCCTAATAATATATGTTAGAAAGTAGATCATGAAAAGTCTTGATTGAAGCCTATAGACTCATGAGTTAAGGAAATAAAAGTTTATTTTTGAGTCATAAAATTTTGTCTTTGGATTACCCTTTATGTGTTACCCCTAACGTTCCTTTTATTCCAGCCAATGTCCGGTAATAGGAGGAATCGGGCTAACAACTGTTGTGAAGATTAGTGTGATGATTGTACTAATGAGATGCCAAATCCAATGGGAGCGGGAATCGCGAACTTTGTCACGCTTCTCTCTCAGCTAACTCAAGTTTTGAATAGAAACACGGGTCAAGAGGAACATTCAACCTCCCCTAAGAAAGAAAAAGTCACTATCAAGAGATTCATGAGACAAAGGCCTCCTACTTTTAGTGGATCATCTGATCCCACGATCGCTGAACAATGGATCAACTCCATTGAAAAGATCTTCTCCATCCTTCAATATTCTGAACAAGAGAAGGTTCTCCTGGCTGCTTATCGTATGGAGGGTGAAGCTGATCAATGGTGGACGTTGATCAAAAATACGAAGCCTGAGTAGGAGATCGAGGCTTTGGAATGTAAGGAATTCCGGAAGATGTTTTTCGATAAATATTTTCCGTGCACCCTCCAACTTAAGATGGAAAGGGACTTCCATTCCCTCAAGAAAAAAGATGAAGAATCTGTTGGAGAATACGAGGAAAACTTCACAAGGCTTTCATGATATGCTTTCAGCTTTGTTGTTACCCCCGAATGCAAGGTTTACCACTTCTTTAGTGGGTTGAAGCCTAGCTTGCGGAAAGCATTAGCGATCCGTGACTTCAACAACTATGAGGAAATTGTCCAATCTGCCCTCAAGGTTGAAATGGAGATCGGGGAATCATAGGGTTATCATGGGGACAAGAAGCGTAAGGTGGAATTCAATGCTGGTGGGCCGATGGATAAATCCAACAGTGCTAAGAAGTTTCAGCACCCCACTTTCCAAAAGTGTTGGATGAAGCACCCTAGAAACTGCCTTAAGTGGGCGAGAAAATGCTTCAGGTGTGGAAGAGAAGGGCACTTAGCTGTTAACTATTGGCAAGAAGGACCCACGGCTGCAATAGAGGAGAGGATCTCTTCGTTCGAACCTCAACGCGTTGTTCAATGCTATAAATTCAAAGAACCGGGTCATTTTTAAAATCAGTTCCCTAATCCAAGGGTTATCAGAGGCAACCAACAACCTCCAAGACAGCAAGGAAGAGCTTTCGCCATCACTTTTGACGAAGTGAACCCCGGCAATGAAGTGGTGATAGGTACGCTAGTTATTCATTCAAGAATAGCGAACATACTTTTTGATTCAGGTTCTACGCATTCGTTTATATCTTGAATGTTTAGTAGAACAATCCCAGCACCACCACAAATCATGGAAGTAAAGATGTTGGTGAGTACGGAAAATGGGGCAATCATTTCATCCCATGAATATAAGTCTTCCCCAGTTATAACCTGTGGATTGAATTTCCCGATGAAACTCGTCATACTCCCTCTGGTGAAATTTAATGCAATTCTTGGCATTGATTGGCTTTCCTTATATAGAGCCAACATAAATTGTCGGGAGAGGGAAAACACACCCCATATGGAGAATCAACCCCCGATTCTTTACAAGTTTTAAGAGGAAGATGAATCTCCTTTAGCTCCATCATCTCAAGCATGGATATTACTGCCCTATGAGCATGCGTATCTGGCTCAGATGATTGAGTCCAAAGAAGAAACCATCCTTGAAGAAATGCCTATTGTGAGGGAATTCTCGGAAGTGTTTCCCGAGGAACTGTCTGGTCTTCCTCCTAGAAGAGATGTTGAGTTCTCAATTGAACTTATACCTGGGGAGTTACCAATATCCAAGACTCCATATAGAATGGCTGTTGTTGATTTTGAAGAGCTGAAGAAACAACTACAAGAGAATCTGGATAAAGGGTTTATATGCCCAAGTGCTTCACCATGGGGTGCGCAGGTCCTCTTCGTCAAGAAGAAGGATGGGTCAATGCGACTTTGCATCAATTATCGTAAACTTTAAAAAATCACGATAAAGAACATGTATCCTATCCCACAAATTGATGACTTGTTCGATTAGTTGCATGGATCACAATACTTCTCCAAGGTGGACTTGCTGTCGGGATATTATCAAGTAATGGTGAAGAAGGAAGATATCCCCAAGACTGCTTTTCGTACAAGGTACGGGCACTATGAATTCATAGTAATGCCTTTCGGACTCACCAATGCCCCAATAATATTCATGGACTTGATGAATAGAGGCTTTAAATATTACCTTGACAAATTTGTGGTAGTATTTATAGATGATATTCTAATATACTCAAAAACCAAGGAGGATCATGAGGAGCATTTAAGAACTGTACTAGAGACATTGCGCAAGGGGAATCTCTATGCAAAGTACAGCAAGTGTGATTTATGGTTGAAGGAGGTCTCATTATTGGTCCATATCATAACAAGCAATGGGATATTTGTGGATCCCTCCAAAACAGATGCAATTGAGGGATGGCTGAGGCCAACATCAGTAACCGATATCCGTAGCTTCTTGGGGTTAGCTGGATATGATCGATGATTTGTGAGGAATTTATCACGATTTTCCAACCCTCTTACCAAGATAACTCGAAAGGGAGTAAAGTTTTCTTGGATTGATGAATGCGAAGAAAGCTTCAAGGAGTTGAAAAGGATGCTTATCACTGCACCCATGCTCACTTTACCAACAAGTGGGGAGCTTTTGTGGTATTCAGTGATGCTTCGAAGAAGGGCTTAGGATGTGTGCTACTGCAGAATGATAAAGTGATATCCTATGCCTCAAGGAAGTTGAAAATCCATGAGAAAAACTATCCAACGCATGATCTGGAGTTTGCGGCGGTGATCTTTTCCTTGAAAATCTGGCGGCATTATCTCTATGGAGAGAAATGTGAGATATATACTGACCAGAAGAGTCTTAAATATATATTCACATAGAAAGAGCTTAATATGCGCCAGAGAAGATGGATAGAGCTCATCAAGGATTATGACTGTTCAATACATTACCACCCTGGGAAAGCGAACAAGGTGGCGGATGCCCTAAGTAGAAAGGATCCAGCGATTCTATCAATGATGAGAATTAAGAAGGATCCAATCTTCTTAGACTTGATGAAGATAGATGTGGGAATCCTAAATAAGGGAACATAATCAATCCTTTCACAAATTATTGCTCAACCATCTCTTTTGGAAATGTTAAAGGATGCTCAAAAGGATGATGTGGGAATTCAAGAAAAAGTGGAAGCTATCAAAAAGGGAAAATCCTCAGAGTTTAATGTTAATGAGAAAGGAATTGTGCAGTTTGGGAAAAAACTATGTGTTCCATCAAGTCCGGAGCTGAAGAAGGAACTTTTGGATGATGCACGTAGTTCAAATTTCTCCATTCACCCTGGGAGAAGAAAGATGTATCAAGATCTCCAAGAAAACTTTTGGTCGGATAATATGAAGAATGAGATCGCCAAATATACATAAAAGTGCTTGGTGTGTCAACAAGTGAAGGCAGAGAGGCAGAAGTCTAAGGGGATTATGCAACCATTCCTCATACTAGAATGGAAATGGGAAAACAACACCATGGACTTTGTCACTGGACTTCTAAAGACATCCAAAGGAAACAATTCAAACAGGGTTATTGTGGATCGTCTTACAAAGACGACACACTTCATTACTATTAGGGAGGATTTCTCTATGGATAAACTGGCACGGATATATATCAGGGAAGTGGTAAGGTTGCATGGAGTACCACTATCTATTGTGTCTAACCGTGATCCAAGATTCACCTCTATGTTTTGGAAGAGTCTTCAACATGCTCTGAATAATGAATTGAACATCAGTACGACCTCTCATCCTCAAACTTATGGTCAATCTGAGCGGACTATCCAAACACTTGAGGATATGTTGAGAGCATGCTCGATGGTCTTTAAAGGAGGATGAGATCAACATCTTTTTCTGGTTGAGTTCTCCTATAATAACAGTTTCCACTCGAGCATCCAAATGGCACCATATGAAGCCCTTTATGGGAAAAGGTAAAGAACACCGGCATGTTGGGATGAGGTCGGTGAACGTAAGCTTCTTGGACCAGAAATGGTCGAAGAAATGGTGGTGAAGGTGAAAACCATTCAGCAACATATCAATGCAGCCCAGAGTCGACAGAAGAGTTATGGAAATAATCGTCGATGAGACCTTGAGTTTAAAGTTGGAGACATGGTGTTTTTACAAATATCTCCATGGAAGAAGGTCATGAGGTTTGGAAAGAAAGGGAAGTTAAGTCCAAGGTACATCGCCCCCTTCGAGATTCTTGATCGTGATGGGGCTGTGGCCTATCGACTAGAACTTCCACCTACTATAGCCAAGGTGCATGATTTCTTTCATGTATCCCACTTAAAGAAGTACATACCGGACCCTTCACATGTACTCTCTTCTGAGGTTGTACAATTGTAAGATGATCTTTCTTATGAGGAGTAACTAGTAAAGATCTTAGATCGTAGAGAAAAAGTTATATGAAATAAGACAATGCCCCTCGTCAAGGTGTTGTGGAGAAACCAAAAGTTTAAAGAATCAACTTGGGAGTCGGAGGATATGATGAAGCTGAGTTACCCACATTTGTTTTTGTGTGGGAAAAGGAAAATTTAGAGGGCGAAATTTATTAAGGGGGAAATATTGTAATGACCCAATGTTTCAATAATGGAAAATCCCTCTTGTTCGAGTTAAATGTCTCTTTATAAAAAATGTTTTTATAAGATGTAAACTTCTTTGGTTTTATGATAAGAGTTGTGACTGTTACTTTTATAGATGTTGAACAGTGATCACATGATTAGTATAAATATAAGGTTTTAACGAACCCAATTTTACTCAGACAAAGGAATCGATGACCTCATCCAGTAGAATTGCCCCATACGAAGCCCATTTGTCGGATCTCATAAAAGAGGTGGCGTCTTTGGGCTTCTCCATTGACCAAGCCCAAGCTGATCTTCATTATGTCAAGCTCAAACGTGACTGTGTACGGGAAAAGTGGAAGTTGATTGAAATTACTACTCGAGCGATGTTATCCGAGCCACCCCAAGAGTCTGTCACCATCGCACACCTTACCCTTAGGTCTTATGCGGCTGTTTTAAGGGGTTGTGTAAAAAATAAGTAGTACAATGTTCATGTACATTATTTTTTTATAATAATGAATATAATTTCTAGTCATTTTTGATACATTGTAAATAGTTTTTAAAGTACGAATGGTGTTTTTAGTTATTATTTAATTAAGAAATCTATTTTATTAAATTAAGGGATTTTTGAATTAAATTATATTTTAATAAAATATTATTATTATTATTAAATTAATTTTTATTAAATATAAATGATCTTATAATTTTATGAATGCAATTAAAATTTTTATTAAGGTTTGAAAGCCATTTCTGTCAAAACCCGTGAATTTTCGATAAATGTCGGTTTTTATTTTAAAAGTAAAAATTCACATATTTAGAAATTTTTTTAGATAAAATAAATGTCATTTCTGGAATCAGGACGTCGAAATTATCCAACGGTGATGTTTTCATAATTGTTTGAGACAGTCGAATTTTTGGGTAAAAATTAAATACTGTTTAAATATATAATTTGTTTTATGACATCATAATTACCCAATAGTGATGTAATAAAATACTATAATCCTTATTTTCGGCCAATATATGTTTTACCATTAAAATATAGTGATTTTGGGTTTGTTTGACTTACTTTTCAAAGCATTAATGAACCCCTCAAAACATATTCAACACTTTGCCTTTTTAAATTAATTTCCATGGGAGTGTGACTGACCTCCACATAAGCAACCATATTATTTTAAGAAGTTCGGACTTGGGCCTTATAAAATATTTTTTTCCTCTTCCCATTTCCAAAAACCATGGGCAAAAACCCTGGGATGGTTTGTGGTTTGGATTAATTTAATGTAAGGGGACCCAACCCTAAATAATAAAGAATTCCCTCACCTTTACTGTATAAACCCACCCAAGCTCCCACTTTCTCCTCACTAAAATCCCTTGGAGTTCGTCCAAAATCTTCCCTACTCTCTCTAGAATCCTCCCAAGGTGCCCCGAGCTCCCAAGAAGCCTCTCACAAGCCTCTCTCTAGCCATTGGAAGCACACTTCCAAGTAAGAATTTTTTCTTCCTTTCTCATTTTTTTTAAATTTTATTTAAGTTGTATTGCCCTTTTAATTTCAATTATGAATTTTGGGGTATGTTTTATAACCTCCCTCATACTTCCCTCTTATTTTTTTAATGACGGGAGACCCCTTTCTCTCTCATTTAATGCCTCCCATGTACACCCGTTACTATGCCGAAATTCCAAAAGGAACTTCTCTCTCCTCTTTTATATTCAAGCAATACTTTTGTATCATGAATCTAAATTCCATTACAATTGTTGGGACATGTATATATATTACCTCCTTACTGTCCATTACATGTAAATATTATGAGGAACCCCTTTCTCTCTCATCATCTCTTTTTATGAATTCTTAGGTCACGCCGTTATGCTGCCGAAATCGCACCGATTTTCTAAGCCAATGTCATTGTGTAGTGAATACCATGCCCATTTCTCCATCAATGGTATTAACCTTTATGAACATTTACTTATTTATTGTAAAGTTTCATATATTAATTCCACATTCCTTTATCCTGGAATAAATGATTATGTTTTATGAATCCATGCTTTATGATCCATGTGGCACACTTATGCATGAAATGAAATGTTTAAGAAGGGTGCGCCCATATAGCGCTCCAATGCATTGGGTAAAGTATAGTATCATGATACATCATGTGCAATGATTGTTGACTCATGATAATTCAAGTGCAATGAGGGTTTACTCGTGCTTCATGTGCAATGAGGGTTTACTCATGCTTCATGTGCAATTAGCCTTGGCTCATGCTAATTCAATGTTAAGTGTTGTTGCCACATTTCCATGTTATGATTATCATGCTTTGTCATGCCTTTATGTTCATGTTAATCTTATTCTCTATTGACATGCCTATTACCTAAAATGTATTTTAATCCTTATGTTATTCCATGTGTACTCCCTTACTGGCCTTTATAGCTCACCCCTTTCTTATGCATGTCCTCAGGTTATCCCATGCAATGCTAAGTATGAGGGAATGTAGTGGTCATGTAAAATAAGTTTTCAATAAAGATGTTTTATTTCATGTTTTAAGTTTTTATGTAATGATCCTAAGCCCCAAAGACACTAAACCTCTCGATCTTCTTTGTTGTATCAAGTGAAGTTTTATGTAATTAATCATGTTGAAGTTGTAATAAAAAGCAGGGTTGTCATAATAGTTTCCTAAAAACTATTATTATAGGAAAACTCTACTAGGGGTATATGCTTCTCCCAAGAGCCCCCTAAGTCTAGGATGCATGCACACAACATGTCCTCAATCACCTGTATCATACACTCTGACTGGCCATCGATCTGAGGGTGGTAAGCAGTGCTCAGAAGCACCTGTGTACCTAGTTCCATCTGAAAACTCTACTAGAAACGAGACGTAAAATGGGCATACCTATCTGAAACGATAGAAAAAGGCACCCCATGAAGATGTATGACCTCTTAGATATACATCTTCTCGAGCTCGACAACACCAAAGGTCTCCTTGATCGGAAAAAAGTGCGCTACCTTCGTGAGTCTTTCCACAAAAACCCACACAACATCATTGCCTCAAGATGACCTCGGCAACCCAATCATGAAGTCCATCACGACCTCATCCCATTTCCACTCCAGAATGGGTAACTACTGTAAAAGTCCAGCTGGCCTCTGATGCCCATCATTCACCTGCTGACATGTGTAATATCTCAAAATAGAACCAACTATATCTCTCTTCATACCTGGCCACCAATACTGACGTCTCAAGTCACAGTACATTTTGGTAACTCCGGGATGCACTGCCCAAGCTGAAGCATGAAACTCCCGCATCAAATCCTTGCGTATATCCCTTGGAACCCACACTCATCCATTGAAACACAGTACCTCATCATTGCCTATCATCCAACCATGAGGAGGTTCCTCACTTTCCACTGACTCCCAAAGAACTAGGCCTTCCGAATCAGATAGTTGTCTCATCCTCACTCTATCCAGGAGGGTAGAAGTCACAGATAACGATGAAAGATAGGTTTTCCCCTGACTATTATCCACCTCCAAATGCATCTCAGAGAACAAATATATAATATACCAATCACCACTAGCCTCACGAACTACTTGTATCTGAGTCTTCCTGCTCAGTGCATCAGAAACTGCATTACCCATACCATGAGTATAGGAAAGCTCGAAGTCAAAGGACTAAAGGTATTCGACCCACCTTCGTTGTCTGAGGTTCAAGTCACAATGAGAAAAGATGTATTTGAGACTTATGTGGTTGGTGAAAACCACAATATGTTCTCCCAAGAGACAATGTCTCCAACAATGCACCACATGAACAACTATAGCCAACACTAGGTCATGCGTCGTGTAATTCCTCTCATGTGGCCTAAACTGCCGAGACCTGTACGCAACTACTCAATCAATATGCATCAACACTGCTCCTAGCCCAATACCCGATGCATCATAGTAAACTGTATAGATCTTCACATTATTTGGATGTATCAGGATTGGTGTTGTTTTCAACATACCCTTAAGCTCCTGAAAGGCTGCCTCACAAGCTTCTGACAAACCGATCTTCACACCCTTCTTAGTCAAACCCGTCAACGGCACTAGTATGTGGGAGAAGTCCTGTATAAAACACCTGTAGTGACCAGTGTGCCCCAAGAAACTCAGTATCTCAAACACATTCTTAGGATTCTCCCACGAGACTATAGCCCTCACCTTCTCTGGGTCCACTCCAACACCTTCCTCTGAGATAATATGACCCGAGATATGAATCTTGTCCATACAAAAGTGGAACTTTGAGAGCTTAGCATATAGCCGATGCTCTCTTAGTGTACTCAGTATGATCTCAAGATGGGTGGCATGGTCATGTCGAGTGTGAGAGTATACCAAGATATCATCCACAAAAACTACCACAAAATAATCTAGATAAGGATGGAAGACACGATTCATCAGAGCCATGAAAACTGCTGACACGTTTGTGAGTCCAAACGGCATGGCCAAGTACTCATAAAGATTATATCTGCTCGGAAAGGCTGTAAGAGTTATGTTTGAGGGTCTCACGCGCAACTGATGATATCTCGATCTCAAGTAAATCATTGAGAACACTCATGAACCTCGAATTTGATCAAAAAGATCATCAATCCTCGGTAAGGGATATAGGTTCTTGACCGTCAACTGGTTCATCTTCTGATAATCCATATAAAGTCTGAGGGTACCATATACCTTCTTTAAAAAAAGTACTGGCGAACCCAATGGAGAATTACTGGGTCAGATGAAACCCATTTCTTGTAACTCCTCTAAATGCCTCTTGATCTCCTGGAACTCTGGCGTGGCCATCCTATAAGGAGGAATGGACACCCCGTGCTGCTCCTAGAACAAGATCAATAGAGAAATCCACCTCACTCTCTAGAGGTAAACCTGAATAGTCATCCGGGAAGACATCCCTGAAATGATCAACTAATGGAGGGAAATCCTTCTGACAAGTTCCCTGGTCATCCAGATATATCCTCACAATCTGGTCTATCACTCCACCTTGCCCACGATGCTCGGGTCCAGCTCAGCTGGCCTGAACATCCCATTCACCCTTGCATAGCAACTCTCCACCCTCTAGTGACGTGAAACTCACCCTACGACGACAACAATCCACAAAGGCTCGAAAGGGTACCATCCAGTCCATCTCGAGAATGACATCATAGCTCATCATCTCGAAGACATAGAGGTCCCATATAAAGTGACATCCACCAACCTCTAGGGGGAACTCCTTACACTGACGCACATTCTCTTAATAAATCACGGTCCTTGTATATTAGATCATATTTCCATTAAATTATACCTCCTGACCCAAAAGTAAATCATATAATAATTTAAATAAATCATATGTACTCTAATAAAACTTAATAAAATCTCCATGTTCTTAGTGTCTGACTACTGGATCTATGAATATACAAAGTTTCATTAAAAACACCATGTTTAAGGAGTCTAGGTATGGTTTGAAATTTTTCTCATAAGATACATAAAAGTATTAGTGAATTCTTCAAATCAATTGTGATATTGAGGTACTCATTAAATAGATAATTTTACTAAACATGGTCATCAGTACATCTTGATCCTTGAACAAGAACTAATGGTATCCTAATTGTGTATTGGTATTGGAGAACCCATGAGATCTCACTAGTTTTCAAAACAACTCATTAATACATGGAAATGGAATTTTGATCTTCACTCTTACTTGGTTCAACTTCATGTAATGGATGCACAACCTATTTCAACTATCCCAATTTTTATTTAATGAAACTATAAATCCCTAAGGATTGGTATTTGGGTAGATAAAACCGCTCTCCTCATGGTTCTTCAGACATTCCATCATCTACCTCACCTCATCTAGTGTGATTCAATATGAGGGACTATATAGAGGAACAAAAATAGACTCAAGAAAAATCTTTATCCTAATATCCCTCTTAATTGGGATTCTAAAAAATTACATTGTATATACATCTCACAAACAGCCCATCACTAGGGGAAAATGGTTGGTATTATCACATGATCTTTAGTACAAACCATAACCACCACCAAAACATTATTGTATCATACATAGCTGATATCAGATATAAATCTTACTAAATATTCGTTCCACACTCCCACTAGAACATACTCTTCAACCATAGTTAAGGAAAAATACATCAACCTCAGGTAGTAGTCAATGTTGTCCAAAAAATATGACAACCATCTCATCCAAAAAATGACCTTAAATATCATCATACCAAAAATCAATAAAACCATTGATTTCTATAGTCCATGACCACTATGTAACAAGCTAGTAACCTTTAAATATAATATAACCTCTTCCTAAGGGGTTTATAAATCATGTAAACGCCAATATAAAACCCTATGATTATCCTATCCCATAAACAACATTAGTAGAAATAATGAAATGGTAAGAACCGTTATCAAACAGATAAAATGAAGGAATATATGTTGTAAAAACCAAATCTATGATAGATAATGATCCATTAGATATGTCAGATTGAGTCTTTCCAAATGTATAAACTCTGTCTACCATAGATCCGCAGACCAATCCCCGAGATATCAGTTTGTCCTAAAAAATTGACCCCTGATGCATCTTCTATTACATTTCCTAATACATTTATATAGATCCATGAATTGAAAACTAAAACACATAATTTATATCAATATGGTACCCCTAAAAAATCCCTCAAGACCCATTCATTCACCATGAATATTCCTATATATGACTGGGATATCTGAATATAGAACCAGTAATCATACCCCATCCCACGAAGGAATGAAACTCCCTTATTTGATTAATATACATCACATTCAAATTTCATGTCCTTTCACACTGAAAGAAAAAGATGGAATTCACTCATGATGTTATAAGAGGTGAACCACTTCCCAACCCTGGCCTCCTACGATTTCCCTAGAGAGTGTCCATATAGATCGTCTTCCTACAACTATAAGAGGTACGAAAAAATCCAATTAGAATGATACCATTTGTCATACTGATGTAATTGGTAAACCCTATCATGATATTCTATATTACATCTTTCAAAACAGTGATATACTATTGGAATATCGTTGAATAATGTGTTAGATAAAAATTATAGACATGGTTTTTCAACATTGATAAAAGAGAAATGTAAAATATAAAGGAATTTTGTGCCTTATTTCAATCCAATAGTATAGAAAATAGGGCCAAATATAGAAAACTATTATCATATTTATCCATGGATTTCATCACCACAGGGAGATCAAAAAAATATAGAGTCTAATTAAACCTTATCATCAACTGAATAAACTCTTCAAAAAAGAGATCCTTGATGGCCACCCATGATAGACCCTCATGTCTTTGAGCCTAGATCATCAATCCCGCATCTTTATAGCAGATCACTATAGCATCTATGTTTCTAGAATCACATGTCGGTCATCAGGTTTCTAAAAAAGATTAGAGATCCCCTCAAGGATATTTATCTAGTCTTCAGAATACTTAGGACCACCCAAACTATATAAATATGGAAGATGCTATAGCAGGAAATCCAAAAAAACCCACCATCGTAGGTCCCCCTTTTGGTAGTCTCATCCTATCACAAGATCTATATAAAAAACCCCCAAGTAAAGATTTTTTTTCTACCTAAAATAAATGGAAATACTTATAATATGGCTCATCCAGAGCATCTTGGACATCTTGAGTCATAGTTGGAACATTTCCTATATTAGGAGCACCATCACCTAGTTCTCAAGGCATAAATACAAGATTTCAACCAGAAACATTATCTGAAATTCCAATAAATATTACAAAAAACAACTTAAAAAATATAATATTTATTTTAAGTAAGAAATTTATACATTCAAAGACACACAACAATACTATAAACATGACTCATTGGACTACCTGCATCCACTAGGTAAACCACAATCACACATACCCATGGACGAAGATCAAGTATTTGATGCCTACATATTATCATCAATCATAATATGATGAATTATTTATAATTTTAGGTTAAATTAGTTAGGTTTCATTAATGATGTATATAAGAAGACACTAAATATGTCATTGAGGACATTTAATTAATTTAAACCTATAACAACCACAAGAAATTTAATGTACAAAAGGTAAAATTATGTTCCTCTCTATGATGAATTAACTCAAACAATGTCTCAAATTAAGGATATATAAAATCCCATAAACCGAAATAGTACAAAAAATATAGGTTAATCAAATGTAATTATTCCATTATATCAATAAAAACAATCTCCACCACCAGGTTAACTACAGTTTCCACTATAATGGTATTTTACAATCTCAACAATAACATTATTACTATGTTTAGACCATATTACATTTGTTTCATTGATCTACAATTAGTAAATCAAAATAAAAGGGGATCTGATACAATTTTATTAACCCTTACTCTAATCACTATCTCTAATCATATGGTTAAAACAACTTCATGGTCACCTCCCTGAATGTATGTGGTTGCTGACTATGGATAAGGTCTTGAATATTATGATTAGTTAATGTTTACCTTAATATTACAAAACCATTGGAATAAAATAATTCAAAAAATAAATAAATAATAAAAGTACGATGTAATAAAACATTATGGAAACAATAACAACATCATCACACACAACATCACAGTTGCACACAACAACCAATACAGCAATTCAAAATCAATCAATAGTTGGGGAAAATAAGTAAACATATATAATGTCTAAAATATAATAAAAGTAAATGTGGAAAGACTCAAAATATCCTAGATAATGTACTGAAATACTATCAATATTTTCTACCACTATCAACTCAATTTCACCCTTTCCCATTGTTGGATCAATGTCTATAAACTCTACATGCACATTGAGATCCCCATGTAGGATGTGAATATTAAGACTATAAGACATCTTGATGAGGCCCTTCCAATATGTGTTTTAGTTGTATAAGAGTGTAATAATTCACAAAACTAATAAATAAATATCATGAAATACCTACTAGGTCATCATGGGTTAACTAAGCCGCTAGAATTTCCCAACCATAACTAGAACAGATCAATACATGAAAGAAGTGTGTTTAGAACCCTTTATTGAATCTATAAAATATCCAACTCCTTATCAATTAATGAAAAATATCTATTTCAATTCCTATCCAAGACCTTTTCACTAAATGAAGTTCATATACAATACATACAACAATCTCACTCAAGGTTGGTCACCCATCACATCTCAAGATACAACTAATAACTTAATTTTTACCTTGAATTCACAATATTGACCATGTAATACCACTCAAAGTAGGTGACATAGTTTTTCTCAAGCCTAACACTATCACCCAAGGCTATCCCAGATATTAAAAAAACAAAAAACAAAAACAAGAACCAACATTCCCCAAAATCCACCACAAATAGGGGGACTCATCACCCAAAACCCTCCCCCACTTTATTTTCCCACTCAAGTCTTATCCAAACGCTATTGTATCCCTAGTGCTAAAATTAAAAAGTCATATAGGCTAGCCATTATCCATGTATTGTGGTGGGATTACAACCATACCAAGGCAGAAACCCATCACCGAACTCTAAGGGGTTAAAAACACACATACAGACCTACCAGGTCACATTGATACCACAATTAGAGTTTTCAGAATGCTACACAGACACACTCTATCATGGATTTAGAGATATAAAAAATCATAAAAAATATATAAAATCATAACAACTTCATAACTCAAGCTTAATAGAGTGGACTCTACAAGAAACAATCTGAGTTAATACCAATCCTCAAAAAACGTATTAAAATAGACCATAATCCATATATATAGGGTTTAGATAAGATAAAAATTAAATAAGGGAATGAGGTGAAAATAAGGGCCATGAATCGCCAAAGGATAACCCTTATAAGGGCCCATTGATCAAAAGGGAAATGGATAGGTGTGGGGGAGATCAAATTTCCAATTATAATAGCTCCCTCTTATCCATGTCATAGAGGGACTTGGAGAAGATAATGGAGGTGGCTAAAAAGGGTTCCAAATAAAGATTAAAAACATGATACATTTTAAAAAACACCCAATGAAAAAAGGTGTGGAATTTCCTAGGTTTCAAATCATCACCCACACCATGAAAATAAAGAAATGTAACATAACACCATCGGTAATGGTGTAATTACACTCTGTTATATGATTATTACTCACGTAGAAACCATTATGGTTCCCCCATGGGTGACAACACGACTATTCAAAATAAGATGCAATATTTCTCTATCCATAATATCATTGAATGGCTCACAGACTTTTATATTGCGATCCTATTACTTACATGCATCACATATTTATGTTCAAGATTTTGATAATGACTCCCACAAGTAATATAATTTCATTTACAGGACCAATTTTTTCTCACTAATCCAACTTTTGTGCCACCTCCAATATAATAATATACATGAATCATCAATATATATTAGAACAAATAAAATTTAAACACAACATAACTAATAATTTTTATAGAATTAAATGTCATTCCTTGGGAACAAGATTTTTGTATCCTACAAGATTTTTGGTGATGTTCATCACCTGGAAAGGATGACATGGTACACTTATGTGATATAAATGGATATTACCCTTATCGTGGGTGGAATTTTTTTTTTTCTGAGGTGTTTTTATTGGATTTTAGTGATTTATACTCAAAATGGGGATGATGTTTTCGAAATCATGTGCATATATGATAGGGTCCATGTGGTGGTTTGTAGAAATTGTTTTTGGAAATATATTTCATTTATTTATTGTATTAGTGGTGATTATGTCAAACATATTTATAGATGACTGAGACATCATTGGTGGTGATAGAATATTAGTGGGGATTATGGTCATCATATAAGGGTGGTGTGAATATTGTATATGTGTGGTATGTTGGTTTAATGATAAAGTCATGCTAAATGATTTGTGCAGTAAAAAATTTGGGTTTTATTGGTAACTTATTAGAAGGTAGGTGATGGACTCAGATATCCATGAGACTTATGATAGGATTTATGTATTTTTCATGGAGGGATTGTGGTTTAATCAAGAAGGTAACATTGGATATGGTTTCCATGTGACACCATGTTGTGTGAGATGGGTTCGAAGGATGAGGATGCTTCATGTGTGAAATAAATTGGATGTAACATTCCACTCCAACCATATCTAGGGTAGGTAATGTCTTGATCTTGGGTATTCAAGAACTCATTGGGTAGGTTGACTGGTGTTATTTATTTTATGTTTATTTCACATTATATCCACTAATATACACATGGATATTATCTAGGGACCACATTAGTGGTGGACATCATATTTCATAATCACACCCTACATATGTGCCATATGTAATGTTAATATTTATTGGTGGATGGAATAGATATGTAAAAGGGATCATTTTCAGAATCCCAGTGGAGAGAGATGTGATCATTGCTTGTGGGATGAATATTTTGATTTTTTACATGGACTGGATGGTTACCTAAATTTGGAATATATTTTTGGATACTTTTATAAATGGATGGATGTTATTTGTATATGTGAAATATTATTGACTATTTTATTAATTTTATGACATAGATTATATACTTGGATTATAGTTTTGGACATGTTCTTAGTTGTTAACCAATTATTTGTTAAGTGTTTTTTAGTTCTATTTCAACTATTATTGTGTATTTTTCATTTTTATTTAGAAGTTATAGTCTCCAAATTATCTTCCATTACACCATCAAAAATAATAAAAAACTTTTTGAATATAGTGAGGAATATCTGAGGACTTATGGAACTCAAATCTAGTTACTTTAGATAGACACATGTATCGAATTTACCATGTTTTTTAAAAATAGTTTGTCATTAAATAACATTGGAATGTTTCATTTACTTTTTGAAAAGTAATAGAATGATTTATTGAGAATTTTTTTAATATGGAAAATATTTATCACATTATAAATGTCCACCACATGTATAAATTGAATACTATGTTTATAGGGAAACTGATATTATTGTTTTGGTTTTCATTTTTGTAATATACAAATTTAATATGGAAATTTTTATATTTGATGTTGTGGATTTATAATTTAGAATATTTTATTTGATAGGTAAAAAGTGATACTCATGAATTATTCTAGTCATATGTGGATCAGAATAATTGTGTGTTCTCTCTTGTGATTTCCATTTTTGGTTCTCGAATGGAAAAAAGGATTGTTTTTCTAAATTGTCAAAAATAAGTTAATTATTTTTTTCAAAGAATGTTGATATAATTATACATAGGCATGACAAGTATATGATGTTTGTTTGTGTCTAGATATATGGTTCTTGTGCGTGTATAATGTGTGAAGTACTTCACACTTACATGGGCTGGTCGAGCAATAAGTCTGGATGTTATGGTTGTTGGTTGCAGTAGGGATGTGAAAGGGATTGTGGGTTAAACTGCGTATTACCCATTTTTATCATTGATACGTAAACTATTTTATCGATATTGATAATGGTATTTGGTTCATAGTGATATTCCACACATAAAATATCAATTAGAGTATCAATTGGGAAAAGATATGGTGCCACCAATATGGGAATCACATGTATCATCCCAGTTCTGGGAGCCGCCTAGAGGTGCCCCAGACCCGGTTAGTCACATGGCCTCAAACGCATTTCCCCAAATACGAGAGGCTGCCGACAAGCAATGAGGGGATTGGGTTTGATAATGGTGAAACTAAGACTTCATTGGGAGAGTAATGCAACAGATATAAACAGTTTACGATAGTGGAAGTAGTAATAATATGTAATTTGGAAACAGTGGAAGTAATGAACAACTGGAGCACACATATATAAATGATGCATGATACATATGTATAGGAAATCATCCAAACAAGTCACAATGCTAGAATACAGTACTAAACAAATGTACAATTAAAACAAATAAACTCTAGTAGCATTTCAAGCCTTAGCTTGGTACCATGATTTCCAGCTCCACAAAAATCAAGTACATGAAGTAGAAGGGTGCTTGCCCTTATCTTGACCTAAAAAAATATAATTTGTATGGGCCCAAAAGCATGACCCAAACAGGGTGAAAGAGGAAATCCCAGTAGGAAACACTCCAAATATTTATTCCTAATAGTCAGTGAATATATATGACAGACAATAAGAAAAATGAAGCAGTAAACAAGGAAGTACTCAGAAGAAAACAATCCTACAGTTTCAATTACATCCATTTTCATTTATTAGATAAGAAAACAACAATCATAAGTAACCCTCTGGGAAGTAATCATAGTCTAATCCATCTAGTTCAACCAATCAACATAAGAATTCCATTTGGAAGTACTCACAGTCAAACCCCTGTAGTTCATCATTAGAAAAGAAACTCCGAGGAAGCACAAACCGTCAATTACCCTTGTGGTCTCATATTGGTAACTATATACACTCTGGTGAAGCACTCAACTTCTACTTCCCCTTGTCGTCTCATTACGAGGAACTATAAACACTCTTAGGGAGCACAAATTACACCCCCCTATGGTCTTGAAACTTAATAGTAAACATACACTTTGGAGAAGCCCTCAACATCCATTCTCCCTATGGTCTTCTGGCTAGGTTCCCACTGCCCTGTGTAAGTAAATCATGCACAAACGGTATATGAAAGCCAAATTAATCCTCAATAACTATGTGGGTAAACATCCAAAACAACTCATAACATGTCAGATAAAAATAACTCCATCCTAACCATACTAGGTATGTTAAACAAATCATCCTAACAAGAAAAGAAAGGCCAAATGGTCAGTATGAATAAAACATGGGAAACACATCCATAGCAAGGAAAATAACGGAATTTACAATCATAAATCCTCAACTCAAGCACACAAGGCATAAATTCAATTATAGGGCTAATTACCATAGACACGCAATACCCCGAACAAGGTTGTTGGGAACTTTTTCACATATAACACAAAGACTAACTACAAAAATGCACAAACCACCTAGAACGATGCTGAACAGACGATGTACATGAACATCATGCCTCAAATCTACCAATAACATCGTAGATCTACAAAAATGATTAAAACGTTCAAAAGAGGATATCTCATGAAAGAAGAGAAATCAGAAAAGAGGCTCTAGAATAACGAGGATATTACCATGACGATTCCAATGCAATTTACAATGATCGATTCAGAGAATAGATGGTGAGTCGGGGACTCAGAGAAGAATCAGTCATCTCGTTCACTTCTGGATGAGACAAATAGAGAAAAAGATAGGTTTTTGAATGAATCGAGACCATGATTCGTTTGATGAACTAAAAATAAAGTGCACGACATGTCTTTTAAATGTACACGGCGTTTACTCGCCTTTACTGGGCACCACATTTGGAGGCCTCCAGGTCACCCCACAGGGCCATGTACTTAGTCATTACATGTCCAGTACATGGTCACCCACAACAACTGAGTTCACAACGTGTACTCCTAAAATTTACAAAACACCACTTTTTTTAGAAAGCAACTAGAAAAGAAAATCCATTCCTCAAAAGAATATCGGGGTTCTTAAAAACTTCTTCCCTTAAAAAAATTCACCCTCGAATATCCCTAGCAAGGTGGCATAGAAGAAAAAACCTCAAAAAGCTCCATCCAGTGTGATTGTACAATGGCCACTTTCTCCCAATGTCTCATCCTATACTCGCACGTGCTTCCATAAAACTTGTACCAGAGGAACATACCGGCCTCACAGAACCATTACATTGTGATAGATAATCAGTGTGGGATGCTCCTCGAATGATGCATCCACCTCCACCTCAACCTACTCAGGTTGAAAGTCATGAGATGGGTCTGAGAAGTAACACCACAACTGAGAAATGTGGAAAACGTCGTGCATAGCCCGGTACATCTGAAACAACTGTATCCAAAAGGCAACTGACCCAACTCTTTCAAAATCCTCAAATAGTCCAACTTATCTCAATGAATGATTACCCTATCTCATAATCCTCCTATGTCCCAACCTCAGTGTGACACGTAGGAAAACCTGATCTCTAACCTCGAACTCAAGAGGTCATCTTCGTCGGTCAGCATAAGACTTTGATCATGATTGTGCACTAGCCATCCTCTTCCGAATCAACTCTATCTACTCTATGGTATCCAAGACAAGATGAGGTCCCAAGATAGCGGTGTCTCTTGCTTCCAACAAACATAAGGGTGATTGGCATGGCCTACCATACAAAGCCTCATAAGGTTTATCAGAATAGTTAATGAAATCTATTATTGTAGGAAAACTAAAAAAGGTGTATGTGCTTCTCCAAAGTACCTACAAAATCTTGGATGCATGCTCGAAGCATGTCCTCCAACACCTGAATCGTATGCTCGGACATGCCATCTGTCTAGGGAAGGTAAGTCATACTCAGATGTACCTATGTACCCGAAGCCCCCTATAGTCCCTGCCAGACCTGAGAAGTAAAACGTGCAACCCTGTCTGAAACAATGGAGTGTGGAAGCCCATATAGACGTACAATCTCTCAGATGTACAACCTTACCAGCTCATCAACACTAAATGTCTCCTTGATCGGCATAAAGTGACAACCCTTCATGATTCTGTCAATGACAACCCAAACTACATCATTCCCTTGTGATGAACTTAGCAAACCTATCACGATGTCCACCACGACATCATTCAACTTCCACACGGGAATGGGTAACTGCTGCAAAATCCCTGTTGGTCGCTGATGCTCCTCTTTCACCTGTTGATAGGTAGAACACCTCATAACGAAACCAGAAACATCTCTCTGCATACCTGGCCACCAATACTGATGGTGTATATCATGATACATCTTTGTGACAACAAGATGAACTGCCCAAACTAAGTATGAAAGACCCACATTAGCTCCTCGCGTATGTATGCTGACACCCACATGTGCCCTTCAAAATGAAAGATCTCATCATTGCCTTGGGTCCATCCAAGAATAGGGTACTCACCTGACACACTTTCCCATAAGATTAGGGCTTCTGAATCGGATAGCTTCCTCATTCGAACTTGATCAATAAGAGTAGAGGTAACAACCACAAAGGAAAGAAATGTCTGCCCCTGTCTATCTTGCACCTCCAAATCCAACTCAAAGAATAGATACATAATATGACACTCACTTCCAGCCATAGGAACAGCTTGCATCTGAGTCCTCCTGCTTAACACATCAGCTACTGCATTGCCTTTTCTAGGCGTGTAGACAATCTCAATGTCAAAGTACTGATGGTAATCAACACACCTTTACTGTCTCATATATAGATTGCACTGAGTGAAGATATAGTTGAGACTTCTATGGTCGGTGAAAACCACAAAATTCTCTCCCAGAAGATAATAAATCCAACAATGAAAAGAATAAATAACTGTATCCAACTCGAGATCATGCATCAGGTAGTTCATATCATGTGACCCCAACTGCCGATACCCATACGCAATGAATGGTGCCCTGTTGTTTTTTGATCTAAGAAACTTCTTAGAATATCTTTTAGTTTTTCATGAAAAATATGTGTCCTTAATATTTTATTTATTTCATATATTTGAAATATTTATTCTGAGCCTATACGGCCTCGAAATTATAGGCCTTTTTAGTGCATGGTTTCCAAATCAACCCACACAGTATCCAAAAAAAATACATGGAAAATCCAAGTCTTTACACCAATAAACATAAAACGTAGCCCCTAATGATTATATTTAGGTTTCAAATGAGAGAAATAATAACATGGAGTAATGGAAAACATCATATGATTCGAATCACTAAAAATGTCCTCCATAAAGTGTGTGACAACAAATAGTAAAGAGATGGTAGTGGATTATCTCAAATAAGCAAATGGAATTCATCCTTCTCATCCATGTCACTAGGGGTATAGGAAAGACAGAGAAGGAGGATAAAATAGGGTCTATGTCAAGATTAAAAATCCATATCATTAAAAAATACACCCATCAACAATGTTATTGTGTAACCTAATGGTCATGGTATAACCCCCACCCTAACCGTACATCGTTGTGGAACCACCCCTTATCCAAGGACATGACTACACTTAGTAAGAGACCCAGTCCTCTCACAGCCCATAGAATAGTGAATCCTCCAAGATTCACCATGTGATTATTCCTTCGTAAAAGTCATATCCTTATGTCTACAGTACTGATTAATAAATCTATAGTATTTCAATCATGGGCCTTCCCCTGTAATGGCATCACATTGCAATGCCAATGTGTCACACAATGAAAACCACGTACAATAATAATTTAGATTAATTCCATCACTAATATCTAAAAAACAATATTTAAAACACCTCCAACACCAAAAAAACCATGATTCACCATTATAAATTAGTATAAATAAAATTTATATTTAATTGACCATGAAAATGTAGGGGTGTTAGAAAATACCCTTCAAAAGAAATATAATATATAAGAAGAGGCTCCATTATTTTTGAGAAAATAACACTGGACATTGTTCCCTCACATATGATTCCTTACCATAAGTATCATTCTAGATTTATACATGCTTCTATAACAATATATAAAGAAGAACATGACTCCTGATTAGTAACTTTTACTTCTTATCTAAAATCAAAAATATTTGATCCTTGAATGTGGTTTCCTCCTAAAACTCACATCATCACTGTTGATCACAATCATATGATATAGATCAAAACTAAAAGTATGTGAAATGGGAAAAATAAAAATGAATACCTTATTGTTATGGAGGAAGATCTAGTGAGTATACCACCATCTAAATCCATTCCAAAATCCAAAATAGAATAATATATCCTTTCATAAGCTTCCCTTACATCATGAATCCTTAATTCAAAAACTGAGATGATACACTTTTAAATACTCATTAACCAATGGAAAATATAGGGGTCCCTGTATGAAATCAATATAAAAGAAATAAATATTCTATGTGGTAATCAATCATTTCTAAAGCAACTATACCTAGTCAATAGTAATCAACATAGAACATGGTTTAATCAAAGATAATTTTACTCCTGCCAACAAAACCAATGTCTAGAAACATGACTTACCATAATTCGCATTAAAGGTATCAATCTGGTTTGAATATTGTAAACTAAAATTTTAGGTAAACTATTCCAAGCCCAAATACACTTCCAATGATCCTCCAAAATCACGAACGCATACCCTAAATATATCCTCTAGAATCCATATTCTCCTCTCCAACCATTTAAATATATGTGGGTGGAATTCCATACATATTTTTAGTAGAGACCCAATTTCATTATATTGTCCCTTATAGAGTCATATTGTGATGTTTGAATCCTAATATGTGTAACATCCCGGATCCGGATGCCACTCAACGGGTGCCCCGAACCCGGTTGGTCACATGACCTCAAGTTCATTTCCCCAAATGCCAGAGGCGGCCGACTAGAAGCGAGAGCTCAGGTCTGATAGTGGGGAAACTATGCCCTCATTTGTCAAAGTGTAGTGAAGTGGAAAAGATAAATAACATAAAATAGTGGAAGCAGTAAGCAATATGAAATAGAAATGAAAAACTACAGTAAAAGAGTACCAGTGGTCATATATATAAAGATGCAGCATGTCACTATTTCTATGAAAGTAAACAAAATAGGATACACTACAATACAATACAATACCACACAAAGTACAAGGTACAACAAAATAGAACAGAACAGAGTGAACAGAACACAACAACATCATAGGCCTAATCTCGGTCCCATGCTCTCCTACTCCTCTTCTACAATCATGTACCTGTATAGGGACCCTTACCCCTATCAAAACCTGCATCATTATAGTCTGTTTGGGTCGAAGACATGACCCCAATAGCGTGTGATAAATAAATTCTAGTAGGTACCCACCAAAGGCCTGTTGCCAACCGTCATTTAAAATGTGAAACATCAGTGTGAAAAAGTAAATGTATTAAACTAGTAAGTAATCAAAAGTAACTATCACTACCAGTTTCATTTACATTTTAATTATTAATTACCACCTCCAAGCTTCTGCTTTATCTTGGCAGGTACAACATAGAAAATCACCATAGTGAATATTCTAAATAGCCATGTCCTCAGACATACTATCCTTACTCTCAGGTAACAGAATCATATACCCACAAGTGATTTCACTCAGGAATAATGATCATTTCCCTCAGGCATACGTGATATGGACCTCATGCATAGAAACTACTGCCCACATGCATAAACAATGGTTACCCTCAGACTAACCAAACACTGCCCACAAGCTAAGAAAACACTGCCCTCATGCTAAATATAACACTGCACTCAGGCTAAAGGAACCGGGCCAAGACCAAAGAATAAACAAACGATTTATATAAACTTTCTCTCAAGAAAATTCAATGCACAATATAATCATGGCATACCCTCAGGTATCCTGGCCAAACGGATAAAGAGAGGAACGCACCCCTGGGGTGGTCCAGGATCCAAGTAGTGATCCCAAATAGAAGTTTAAACTTATTATTAGATTATCTATACAATTCTAGATATCTTTTCAAAAAAGTCCTCAACCATACAACACCTCAACCATGGGCGCATATCACAACGACACAGAATTTCAACATAATACTTGAAAGAAGCATTAGACCCCCTACCTCGATCATCTCTGATCGGTATACGTGAACGAAGCTTCCCGAATCATCCAAGGATGACGTAGATCTGGGATAAATGTTCACTCATTAAAACTCAAATAACTTCCCTTAGAGGAAGAATTGGTAATAACTACTCATGTAGAAGGAAGGGCTTACCCGTGTTGTTCAAAGGAGATCGACGGTGCAAGAATTGGGTTCCCGGTGTGCAGTAGGGAGATCTCCAAAGCTCCGGCCTCCTCTTATGGCTCCAGAATGAACAAAAATAATCCTCTGCCAAATAAGGAGGCTACTAACCACTTTAAATGAAAAAACAAACTACATGGTGTGTACTCTCAAGTAAACGGCGTGTACTTTCCATCATTTTACTGTTCCTCTAGCGACTACATTCCAATGCGGAAAAGTTCATCTGTCGACATGAGTACACAACTTGTATTCCTGATAACATGGCGTGTACTGTTGCTCCACTAGTGGCTACCTTCACTGCCTTACTGTTCACCTGCCGACTGATTACACGGTGTGTAAATACCTAAAACACTGAGTGTAGTCGATTTTTACACCCTTCATCACCGACAGGCCTACACACCATGTGTACTCATCCAACACGGCCAAAGTACATGGAGTGTACCCAATAAATTTGGGATATTTCCCCATTTTTCTTATTTTATCAAAAAAATTAAGGAAAAAGGAAAATAAGAAACCCGTACCTCTAGAATAAGAACTAGGTTCTTACAAACTCCCCCCTTAAAGCAATTCTTCCCGAATTTCCCTTCCAAGGGTGGTGAAGATACAGATGTGAACAAATCCGGCCACTGAGCACGTACATCGCTCTCCCGCTCCAAGTTTTTGTCCTGTTCTCAGCCATGCTTCCATAGCACCGGTACGAGAGGAACTAACCGACCTCGGGGAACCTTCATGCTTCTATCAACAATACGAATCAAGTGCTCCTCATGGGACGCATCGGCCTGAATCGCAACCACCTTGGTCTGGAAAACATGAGACAGGTATGAGTGATAACGGCGCAGCTCAGATACAAGGAAGAGGTCATGCATGGCCCGATACCTCTGTGCTAACTGCAACCGTTAGGTAACCGACCCGACTCTCCAGAATCTCAAACAACCCCACATACCTCAGAGAAAGCTTACCCTGTCTTCTGATCCACCAGTGTCCCAACCTCAGAGAAACATGCCGGAAAACCTGAACCCCGACCACAAACACTAAGGGACATCTGTGGTGATCAACATAAGATTTTTGATGAGACTGTGCAGAAGCCATCCGCTTCTGTATCAACTAGACCTATTTTGAAGTCTCCTGCACGAGATGTGTTACTAGTAAAGCTGCCTCACTAGCCTCCAACCAGCACAAGGGTGAACTACATGGCCTACCATATAAATCCTCGTAATTTTCCATCTCAATAGTTTACTCAAACTATTATTATAAGGAAACTCGACTAGGGGTATATGATTCTCCCTGGAGCCCAAAAAGTCTAGGATGCAAGCACACAACATGTTCTCAGGCACTTGTATCATACGCTCTGACTGGCCATCAGTATGAGGGTGGTAAGCTGTGCTCAGAAGCACCTATGTACCCAGTGCCCTATAGAAACTCTGCTAGAAATGAGACATAAAACATGCCTCCATATCTGAAACGATAGAACGAGGGACCCCATGAAGACGTACGACCTCTCGGATATACATCTTCCCGATCTTTTCAACACCAAAGGGATCCTTGATCGGAAAAAAGTGAGCTACCTTCATGAGTCTGTCCACAACAACCCACACTGCATCATTTTATCATGGTGACCTCAGAAACCCGGTCACGAAGTCCATCACGACATCATCCCATTTCCACTCCTGAATGGTTAACTGCTGTTATAGTCCAACTGGCCTCTAATGCTCCACCTTCACCTACTGACAGGTGGAACTTACCATAACAGAACCAGTTATATCTCTCCTCATACCTGGCCACAAATACTAACGTCTCAAGTCATGGTACATTTTGGTAACACTGGGATGCACTGCCCAAGATGAAGCATGAAACTCATGCATCAACTCCTCGCCTATATCCCCTGGAACCCACACTCGTCCATTGAAATTTTGTACCTCATCATCACCTATCATCCAACCAGAAAGAGGGTCCTTACTTTCCACCGACTCCGTAGAACTAGGCCTTCTAAATCAGATAGTTGTCTCATCCTCACTCTATACAGGAGGGTAGAAGTCACAACTAATGATGAAAGATAAGTTTGTCCCTAACTATCGTGCACCTACAGATGCATCTCAGAGAACAAAGCCATAAGATTCCACTCACCACTAGCCTCATGAACTGCCTATATCCAAGTCTTCCATCTTAGTTCATCAACAACTACATTACCCTTACCAGGTGTATAGGAAAACTCAAAGTCAAAGGACTGAAGGTATTCGACCCACATTCGCTGTCTCAAGTTCAATTCACGCTGAGTAAAGATTTATTTGAGAATATTTTAGTCGGTGAAAACTACAAAAATCTATCCCAAGAGATAATGTCTCCAACAACACAACACAAGAACAATTGCAGCCAACTCGAGGTCATGCGTTGGGTAATTTCTCTCATGTGTCCTCAACTGTCGAGACTCGTATTCCACTACTCGATCATCTTTCATTAACAATTATCCTAGCCTAATACCCGATGCATCATAGTAAATTGTATAGCTCTTCCCTTACTCTGGAAGTATCAGGATTGGTGCTGATGTAAACCTACCCTTCATCTCCTGAATGGCTGCCTCGCAAGATTCTGACCAAATGAACTTCACACCCTTCTTAGTCAAACTCGTCAATGACGTTGCTAAGCGAGAGAAGTCCTATATAAAACGCCTGTAGTAACTATCCAGCCCTAAGAAATTTTGTATCTCAAACACGTTCTTAGGATGCTCATAGGAAAATATAGCCCTCATCTTTTTTAGGTCCACTGCAACTCCTGCCTCTGAGATAATATGACCCAGGAAGGGAATCTGGTCCATCCAAAAGTGGGACTTTGAGATATTAGCATGAAGCCGATACTCTCTCGGTGTACTAAGTATGATATCATGATGGGTGGATTGGTCTTGTCAAGTGTGAGAGTACACCAAGATATCATCCATGATGACTACAATGAAATAATCCAGATAAGGATGGAACACACAATTCATCAGAGCCATGAAAACTGATGGCGCATTTGTGAGTCCAAATGGCATGACCATGTAATCATAAAGACCATATCTACTCTGAAAAGATGTAAGTAGTATGTTTGATGGTCTCACGCGCAACTGATGATATCTGGATCTCAAGTCAATCTTTGAGAACACTCATGCACCTCGAAGTTGATCAAAAAGATCATCAAACCTCAGCAAGGGATATCAGTTCTTGACCGTCAACTGGTTCAGTTTCCGATAATCCACACAGAGTCTGAGGGTACCATCCGCCTTCTTCGCAAAAAGGACCAGCGAACCCTATGGAGAATTACTGGGTCAGATGAAACCATTTTCTAGTAACTCCTCTAAATCCTCTTGAGCTCCTGCAACTCTGGCGTGGCCATCCTATAAGGAGGAATTGACACCGGTGCTGCTCCTGGGACAAGCTCAATAGCGAAATCCACCTCACGCTTCAGAGGTAGATATGAAATGTCTTTTGGGAAGACATCCCTAAAATGATCAACTGATGGAGAGAAATCCTTATGACAAGTTCCCTTGTCATCCAGATATAAGCTCACAATCTAGGCTGTCACTCCACCTCACCCACAATGCTCAGGTCTTGATCAACCTTCCTGGACATCCCATTCACCCTTTCATAGAAACTTTCTGCCCTCTGGTGATGTGAAACTCTCCCTGCGACAATAGAAATCTAGAAAGTCTCGAAAGGGTATCAACAATTCCATCCATAGAAAGACCTCATAGGTCGTCATCTCCAAGACATAGAGTTCCCATAGAAAGTGACACCCACCAACCTCTAGGGGGCACTCCCTGCACTGACACACAACAGTCATTCTAGTTCCCAGTGGAGTGTCTATCATTATAACATTATATGAAGAAGAAACACATAGCCCAAAGATCTATACAAAGGGAACATATGTAAATATATATGTAGCACCCGTATCAAAAAGTACAGAAGACAAAACAAAAGAGACTAGAAAAGTACCTCTAATAGTGGAAGGTCCGGGATCGTGTTCATGTTGGGTCTGTTGCACTGCATATGCCTGCCCAGTGCTGCTACCCTGTGAAATATCCTAGCTACCCTGAGCTGACCTGCCCTGTTGTCTATGAGATCCTGGTGTTTGGAATCCATGGCCATGACCACCATCTCTGCCTGCAAGCCCTGACATATTTCAGTTTCCTAACTGGTAAGAAGCTGCTGGTCCTGCTCCCGCACACAGAGTCTGCAGAGAACCCCTCTCACTAGACACTGGTGGAAACACCCTACAAAAACGCTAGAGATGACCCATCTGGTCGCAAGCTTGTCACTCCATTTTGTCACATGGACACTGAGGTCGCTTGTTCCCCTTTTGACCACACTGGTAGCAGATGACCTGGACACCTGAAGTATTCTTCTGGCTAGTCTTCCACCATGAGAGTAGTCCATCTATCTCTTCCTCTTTCCAATAGAAACAGTACCCGAAACTGGTGTTGAACCGCCATGTCCCACACCACTAGCCTCCCATAGGTTCTGATCTATAATCAGTGCCTGGTTCACAATATCATGCATGGTAGGTAACCTGAAAACGTTCACCAGTGCTTGGATGTCACACTGAAGACCATCTTCAAAGTGTCTAGCCCTCAACGTCTCATCACCCACCAGAAAATGTGAAAAACTCTGAAGCACAGTGAAGCGAGTTGAATAATACATCTCTGACATGGCGCCCTACTGCAGATTCATGAACTCTTGAGCTCGATCTGACCTCAGCGTCTCCGGGAAGAAGAAGTCATAGAAGGCTACCTAAAAATCATCACATGCCATGTCTCGGTGATGCTCAGACTGGGTGGTAACATCCCACCACCTCTTGGTAGAATCACACAACATGTATGTAGAGAGATTGACCCTTCTCCCATGAGGCGTCTCCAGATGATCGAATATCGTCTACATTGAATCCAACCATGAATCTAGAGCCTGTGGTCTGTCATCCCCTGAAAACGTAGGTAGAAGCTGCTGCTGGAAGATACGCGTCAGCTCTTCCATAGATGTGGAGGCCTGTGGTGCTCCCTGGAAGGTTTGAATGAACCGCATAAGGTCTTCACGGAACTGCGCATCCACGCCTGTATCCGGTATAACTGTTGGCACCCCATCTGGTACTGCTGGAGGATTCACTAGTATCCCATGATCTACCAACTCAGGAGTATAATCGTCGCCGCCCTCCTATCGAACAACCGGTGTTCATCTCGGTGGTGTGACTCTACAAGGTCAAATCCACACCTTAGATCAAGATTATCAATGAATGAAAACGTGGATACCAAGAAGGTAACAGTAGAAAGAAAGCATTGAAGATTTAAAAAACTTGACTACACGACGTGTATAAACATTACATGATGTGTTTTCACTAGCCATCCACATGGGTGTGTATGCTTGATAAAACTAGTCAGGTAACACACCAAACACACATCGTGTCTTCTGAATAAACGACGTGTACTTGAATCCTCCTTCCCTATCTAAGTCCTTCAACACGGCTAATCCACACATCTCTCCTAAAATAAAACTACACGTCGTGTCCCACAGTCACATGGGATGTACTTGATAGGATTTCACTGGCTCGTGTTGTTCATGACACGACCTGCGTACCCATTTCAAACTACACTGCATGTTCCAAAATGACACGGTGTAAACAAAGAAGCCCCAGACCGACCTGTGTTGCTTGTTACATAGCCGGATACATGGATGACACTACACGATGTGTTCCAGGAGGACACGACATGTATTAAGAAAGATAACACTGACCCGTGTTGTTCATGACATGGCTGAGTACCTTGGTCAGACTACACGGCGTGTTCAAAGCTGACACAACGTGTATGTCTTAAGGTTTTCTCCATCCATGTTGTTAGTTACACGGGCGAATACTGGTTAAACACTACACGACGTGTACAATCGGTACACGGCGTGTTTCCCTAAGAAATTTTTTAACCTTTGTCACTGCCCACATGACATATGACACGGGAAGAGACTAAACGGCGTGTACTTAGGGTACACGGCGTGTACCTAAAAAAAATTTCATTTCATCCCGAATTGAAGAACACACGGCATGTGTGCAAGGAACTACACTGCATGTATCCTGGGTTTTCTGTATAGTAAGTCTCAAAAACTACTTTGAAACCCACAAAAACACTGAAACAATCCTCTAAGTGCACAATTCCTATCCGTGAGGGCCCATACTCCCCGCGAATCAAATCTTGTAAAATTATACATGTTATAACATGATAAACTCGTCAATGATCCACAAAATTCCGGTTATTGAGGGCCCATACTCCCCAAAAACCAAAGTTTGGAGTTCATTCGACAAAAACCTCACACAATAATACGCTATCAAATATCATGTACTTATCAAGAAGCTATCACAACATCCTGCTTTTCTAGCACAAAAATTAACATAACAACATGAAATTTCTAATGCACCTACATGGCATGGAAGCTAGGCATGACATGTGATTTCTAGCATGTGAAAAAATGATTCATGAGATGGAATACCCTCATCTCATCTAGTTGCAACTAAATATTACTTAATATAAAAATAGAAACAACACATCACAAGTTCGTCACCCAACGGTGAAAATCAATTCAATGGTAAAATTTTCAAAATAAGAATACTTTTAAGAAATGAGGTAGATTGGATTTTCCCTGTATACTGGGTAGATAATCCCGGACACAACTTACTACCAACTACCATTTCCGTCCTATCCTTGACTAAGGTTCCAAACAGAAAGTCAAAGAAAAGAAACTCCTCTGATACCACTTTGTAACATCCTGGATCCGGAAGCCACTGAACTGGTTCCCCAAACCCGGTTTGTCACATGACCTCAAGCGCATTTCCCCAAACTCCAGAGGCAGCTGACTAGCAGTGAGGGACCCGGCAGGATAGTGGGGAAACTATGCCCTCATCTGTCAAAGTGTAGCACACCAGGCAAGTTAAATACCATACAACAGCTGAAGCGGTAAACAATATGAACTAGAAATGAACAACTGTAGTAAAAGAGAACTAGCAGTCATATATATAAAGATGCAACAAGTCACTATTTCTATGAAAGCAGCCAAAAGAAGATACACTGCAAAACAAAACAATACAACTCAAAGTACAAGGTACAACAAAACAGAACAAAACAGAGTGAATAGAACGCAATAGCATCGCAAGCCTAAGCTCGGTCCCATGCTCTTCAACTCCTCTACTACAATCATGTACCTGTATAGGGAACCTTTCCCATGTCAAAACCTGCAGCAATATAGTCTGTTTGGGCCGATTACATGACCCAAACAGAGTGTGAGAAATAAATCCTAGCAGGCACCCACTAAAGGCCCGTTCCCAACTGTCAGTGAAAATGTGCAATAGTTGTGTGAAAAATTAAATTTAGTTGACTAGAAAGTACTCCCAAGTAACTATCACTACCAGTTTCATTACCATTATTATTATTACTTATCTCCTCCAAGATTGTGCTTTATCTTATCAGGTACAACAAAAAAAATCACCATAGTGAATATTCTAACTAGCCATGTCCTCAGACATACTATCCTTAACCTCAGGTAACAGAATCAAGCACCCAAAAGTGATTGCCCTCAGGTTTAATGGTCATTTCCCATAGGCATATGTGATATGGACCTCAGGCACAAAAACTACTTCCCATAGGCATAAAAAAAGGTTACCCTCAGTCTAACCAAACACTTCCCACAGGCTAAGAAAACACCACCCTCAGGCTAAATAGAACACTGCCCTCAGGATAAAGGAACCAGGAAAACCCCAACGAATAAACAAACTATTTATATAAACTTTCACTCAATAAAATTCAATGAACAATATAATCATGGAATTCCCTCGGGTATCCTAGCCGAATGGCTAAACAGAGGAACGCACTCCCGGAGTGGTCCTGGATCCAAGCAGTGATCCCAAACAGTTGATTAAACTTATTATTAGATTATCTATTCAATTATAGATATCTTTTCAGAAAAGGAATCACCCATATGACACCCCAACCATGGGAAAAGAGCACAACGATACACAATTTCAACACAACAGTTGAACAAAACATCAGACCACCTACCTCGATCGTCTCTGATCGGTATACGTGAACGAAACTTCCTGAATCATCCAAGAATGATGTAGATATGAGATAACCATTCACTCATTAAAACTCAAACAACATCCCTTAGAAGAATAATTGTAATGAACTACTCAAAGAGAATGAAGGGCTTACCCGTGCGATTCAATGGAGATCAACAACGCATGAATCGGGTTCCCGATGTACGGTTGGGAGATCTCCAAAGCCTTGGCCTTTTCTTGCGGCTAAAAAAATGAACACAAAGCCTCCTCTGCTGAATGAGGAGGATACTACCCATTTTAAGAGAAAAAAATAAACTACAGGGTGTGTACTCTCAAGTACATGGCATATACTTTTCATCATTTAACTGTTCCTCTGGAGGCTACTTTCCAACGCAACACTGTTCATCCGTCGACATGAGTTCATGGTGTGTATTCCTGATTAAATAGTGTGTAATGTCACTCCGCTGGCAGATGACTCCATCACATTACTGTTCATATGCTGACTGATTACACGGTGTTTAAATAACCAGTACACGGCGTGCAGTTGTTTTTTACACCCTTCATCGCCGATAGGACTACATGCCCCGTGTACTCATTAGACATGGCAAAATTACACGATGTGTGGAAAAGCACACGGCTTGTACCCACAAAATTTTGGATATTTCCCCATTTTCCTTATTTTCTCAAAAACACTTAAGGAAAAAGGAAAATAAGAAACCTGTACCTCAAGAATAAGAACCGAGTTCTTATAAACTTTCCCCCTTAAAGCAATTCGTCCATGAATTCCCCTTCTGAGGGTGGTGATGATACAACTATGAAATACTTCGGCCACAGAGGACGTACATCGGTCTCCTGCTCCCAGGATTCATCCTGCACTCAGCCATGCTACCCTAGCACCTGTAATAGGGGAAATGACCGGCCTCAGAGAACCTTCGTGCTCCTATCAACAATACAAATTGAATGATCCTCAAGGGGTGGATCGGTTTGAAGCTCAACCTCCTCAGGCTGGAAAACGTGAGACGAGTCTGAGTGATAATGGCGCTACTGAGATATATGGAAGACGTCGTGCATGGACCTGTACCTCTATGGTAACTATAACCGGTTGTCAACCGACCCGACTCTCTCCAGAATCTAAAATGGCCTCATATAACTTGGTGAAAGTTTACCCTATCTCCTGATCCACCTATGTCCTAACCTCAGTGAAACACGCAAGAAAACCAGATCCCCCACCCCGAACTCTAATGGTCATCTACGGGGAAAAGAATAATATTTCTAACGATACTGTTCAGTAGCCATCCTTTTATGTATAAACTGGACCTACTCTGAAGTCTTGTACACAAGACGTGGTCCCGGTAAAGCTTCCCCACCTACCTCCAATCAGTACAGGGGTGATCGGCATGGTGTACCATATAAATCCTTGTAAGGTTCCATCTCAATAGTTTCCTTAAAACAGTTATTATAGGAAAACTCAACTAGGGGTATATGCTTCTCCCAAGATCCCCCAAAGTCTAGGATTCATGCATGCATCATGTCTTCAAGCACCTGTATCGTACACTCTGACAGGCCATCGGTCTGAGGGTGTTAAGCTGTGCTCAGAAGCACCTGTGTACCCAGTGCCCTCTGAAAACTCCACCAGAAATGAGACGTAAAACGGGTGTCCCTATCTAAAATGATAGAATGAGGGACCCCATGAAGATTTACGACCTCTCAGATATATAGATTCCCCAAGATCGTCAACACCAATGGTCTCCTTGATTGAAAAATGGAGAGATACCTTCGTGAGTATGTCCACAATAACCCACACATCATCATTGAATCGAGGTGACCTTGGCATCCCGGTCACGAAGTCCATCGCGACATCATCCAATTTCCACTCCGAAATGGGTAACTTTTGTAACAGTACAGCTGACCTCTGATGCTCTACCTTCACCTACTGACAGGTGGAACATCTCATAACAGAACCAGCTACATCTCTCGTCATACCCGACCACCAATAATTACATCTCATGTCATGGTACATTTTTGGGAACTTCAGGATGCACTACCCAAGCTGAGGCATGAAACTCCCACATCAACTGCTCGTGTATATCCCTTGGAACCCACACTCGTCCATGGAAATGGTGTACCTCATCATCGCCTACCATCCAACCAGGAGAAGGGTCGTCACTTTCCACCAACTCTCGTAGAACTAGGTCTTCCGAATCAGATAGATGTCTCATCCTCACTCTATCCAGGAGGTTAGAAGTCATAGCTAATGATGAACGATAGGTTTTCCCCGGACTATCGTGCACCTCCAAATGCATCTTAGAGAACAAATCCATAAGCTACAACTCACCACTGGCCTCATGAACTTCCAGTATCTGAGTCTTCGTGCTCAGTGCATCAACAACTGTATTACCCTTACCAGGTGTATAGGGATGCTCGAAGTCGAAGGATTGAAGGTATTCGACCCACCTTCGCTGTCTCAGGTTGAATTAATACTGAGTAAAGATGTATTTGAGACTTTTTTGGTCAGTGAAAACCACAAAATTCTCTCCCCAGAGATAATTTCTCCAACAGCGCAATGCATGAACAACTGTAGCCAACTCGAGGTCATGCGTCGGGTAATTCCTCTCATGTGGCCTCAACTTTCGAGACACGTACTGTAACATCCCAGGTAAATAATGAATAATAGATTTTCATATTTATTAATATTTGAGAATTAAATATTAATTTTACTTTAAAGGGGTTGCTATGTTTGATAGATTACCCGATATGCAACAAAGAGTTTCTTTGAAATCGTACGTTGCACACTAGTAATAAAATAATATTATTTTAAATGTTAGTTAACACGTAGCCGTTGTACTGGCGGGAATGGATAGAAATAACTAAAATATGATTATATATGTTTGTTAAATGTTTTTACATTTATCTAACAAAGGATAAAGGCTTAAAATATGAAAAGAATTCAATTTTAGGCTTATATACTCTAATTTTCACGAAAGGTCCACTTATCAACATTTGATGGTGAACCATCATTAAATATAGTTTTGGTCACTCTTATAAATTCTATTGGACCAAATAAAACTCTTCTTTAGAATCGGGACATCAAATATTACTTTGTGTAATTTGTTGGTATTTTTCCGATAAAGTTCATTTTTTAATGAATAGTGTAAAATGTTGTATTTTAATTCAAAACATCTTTTTAATCTAATTTATTAATATGATTATATTATCTTTTGAATTGGTTTTAAAGTTAAATTAGAATATATTTTTACCATTTAATCCAATGACAGTCATTGGAATCAATTTCACTTTGAAATTGGACTTAAACTGGTGTCAATCTTTTGATACTTATTGTTTCATAAAAACACACTATTTGTTTTGACAACGGGAATTAATTATTAAATTAATTAATGAAACTTATATTTTTTGAATTTTGTAAAATGAAATTCATTTTTTAATTCTGAATATCAAATATAGCTTAGGGTGATGTTTTGGTTTTTTTCTGAAAAACTTCAATTTTTGATGAATAGTGAAACCGCAAAGTGGTGGTTACAAAATTTGATTTTTCGTTTAAATGGGACTTTACCACTTCTATGTTTTGAATCTCAAAAATCCAATTTAAATGATTTTCATTATTATGTAAAATGTGGTTCAATGGGATTAAAATAAATTTTGGTGAATAGTAACTTTTATGTTTTATGAATCACGATTAAAGGTAATTAGTGTAATTTAAGGTAAAAATGATATTATAATAAAATGAAAATATCTTGAAACTTTTCCTAACCCTATTGGATGAGTTATGGACGACCAAGAAAACCCATGGGTCGATTTTTGGTTCCCCATAGAGCCACATGGGTATGATAATGACTTTTATGCCTTTTATTTAAAGTTAAAGTAAAAATGACCCAAACATGAGATGTTTTACTAAACCAACTTTTACATGGGGTTATACAAGTCATATTTCTTACTATAAATATTCATTAGAAAGCTAAAAAGATTTCCTACATAATTTGATTTTTTTTATAATTTTTAGACATTAAATAAATTAAATTATTTATGACACCATGATGATGCAACGATTACCTCAATATTTAACGATTTAAATAAAATGGAAAGATATTGTAAACTCTAAGACCTACACAAGTCCAAAACCTATTGGATGGGTAGATTTCAAAGTCTTATCACCTTATCCTCGAAACACATCAATGTGGGACCATTAATAACCGAAACTCATTCTAAAACAAAATAACATTTCCTTACTTTCCAAGAGTGCCCCTCCTCTCCTCCTATAAAAGGCCCCCACCTCTACCTCATTACCCACACTTCCTAAGACTTTGGCTCGACCAACCCCTGCTCATTTTGTTTCTCCACACGCCTCTCTTACTCCTTGAATCCTCACTTTGGGAAGAAGTCTTCCCAAGGAAGCCTTTGAGCTCAAACCAAAGGGAGTTACCCGATTTCAAGGTAATGTCTTCTTTTGAGTCCTTTTGTTTTATTTTGCTTCTCCAACCCCCTAAACTATTTTTATTAATCTCTTTTGTAAAAACTCCAGTATCTTCCATATACTAGGATGTTTTTATAAGAAGTATTCGATCTACACTTACACACACCTACGTCTAATGGTTAAAGAACACACTATTTCCGTGGATGGTGAATTTCTGCCTCACGAAACGATGATTGTTCGATATTCTTCTAACACCTTCAAAGGTGGCCATTAAGATTTCACTATATTTATATATGATATATAATATGTTTATGTTTTCCTTAAGATTCTATATTTTTCATTTTGGGAATACCTTTATGGTTTCCATTTTGGGTAAATGCGATATCTTCATTTAAGGAAGTGCGGACTACCGCCCCCTCAAAGTGATTTGATTCGTTAATGCCATATGTGGGATGTATAAAGGATGTATTTAAAATTATTATATATGATGTTATACTGTAATTATAATATACCTCTATATCATTATTATTTCTTTCCATTAAATTATGACAGAGAAATGAAAGTAGCGTTCTTGCGTACGTACGGCTTACCGTCTCCATGAACGGTGCATTTCATTTCTTATCCCCAAATGCAATGTACTATTATATGTACATTTATATAATTGATATATATGATGAATGATACATCTAAATGATGAATATAATTCTGGAATTAAAATATAAATAACTCCCATTTAGTTTTAATTCCATTAAAATGACAAAGAAATGAAAGTTGCGTTCATGCGTACTTACGGCTTACCGTCTCCATGAACGATGCATTTCATTTCTTACCTATAAATGATTATGTGATATTATAAATACATGTATATGCTAGATATATATGATATATATGATATCCAAATCAGGAATGTCATTCTGGATATAATGAACCTTTGACCACACGAACAACATGTAATTGTAAGAAGTCCACTTTTGACTTAAGAACCAAATATCGACAAAACAAACATTATTAACTTAAATGGTTACATAATGTTTATAACATGGAAATAAGTGATATAGAAGGAATAATGAACTTGAAAAAGGTTCTTAAGCAAATATAAATTAACTCATGTTTATTATTCAGGATGTTAAAGAACGATCGAGTCAAGCCGGACCCGAGGTAAGGGACTTCGTCTCAATCTCCTTTCATTGAGGCATATTTCGTTTTATACACAACTTTCTTTTATATGGTGTATAAAACCCTTTGACCTTTACTTTTATACAAATGGAATCTTTTTCTATGAAGCGTTTAACGAAATGACAAAAAGGAATGTTTCTTTTAACGTACGCGGTGACAACGACCTTTTTCGCCGCCACGAGTATTATTTGGTCTTTGGCTTCCTCAAAAAGCCGTAATGATTTTAAAATAAAATAAATACCATATACTCTTTTATGTATTTTGGTATTGAAAATGGTTTTGATAAAGGATTCTATTATGTCAATATATTTAAATGATATATTGTGATTGAAATGTGGAAATGTTATCATTCCTTTATATTGGTTTTATGTTTTATGATTTTATAATGGTACTTGGACATTATGACGGGTGGTGCCGTGAATACCAGGACGGGTGGTTACGTTATAACCTCCAATGCATTGGGTATGGAAGTTGGCCGTATGGCTATTCCATTAAGTATGTGTGGAAGTTGGCCGTATGGATATTCCATTAAGTATGTGTGGAAGTCGACCGTATGGTTATTCCATTTAAGTATGTTTATGTCCCAAGTTACCTTTTTATGTTATGTGTTCTTTATATGGGATTTATGGTAATATTTTGGTTACAAAAGGGTAAGTAATGATATTTTATTCATTGAAGAGTTTTTTACTACTTCAAAAAGGTGAAAGGTATTACTTTGATAAAGTATACATGGTTTACTTGTTGTTTTGAAAAACTAACAGTTTTCATTCTTTGTGTATCCCTTACTAAGATTTTTATGATCATCCCAAGTTTTTGAAATATTTTTTCATAGGACTTAACACGGAATAGGGTCAAGGATGCGATCAAGGGAAAGTCATGCTACCTAAAACATGGAACTAGACATTTTTCTTTTTAAGAGTTTTTTATTTTATGGAAACATAGTAGAAGTTTCTAATTTGTAATCTTTTGAGATGTAATAGTCATGTCCTAATTCTCTAAAACTCTAAATCTGAAAAGATCCTCACTGTGTAATCTTGTAATAACTCAAGATTAAGTAAGGTTTAAGGCTGGGGCCTTATAGTTGGTATTAGAGGTCGGTTTAGACAACTTTTGGAGTTAGAAAATTGTTAAATTATAAGTTAATTTATGGTATGACTGAAATGATATAGCATTTAAAGATTACCATGTTTCTACGCCTAAGATATTTCTATGTTCAGAATGGTTTTCCGCAGAGGAAACAAAGCAGCTATGTTGGGATGACATCAAGAGGAAGACAACCTTCCAAATCAGCAACCTGAGATGGTTGAAATCGGAACTGAACAGTTTGTTGCAGTGATGACACAGTTGACTCAGGATATAAATGGTGGTGGTATCCATGCACCAGACTAGCCAGATCAACCGCAGAGGAACATGTCAGTGGTGGAACATTTCATGAAGAAACATCCCCCATCATTCAGAGGATCATATGACCTCATGCAAGCTGAAGGGTGGATTAAAGCATTGGAGAAGATTTTTGAGGTCATGGGGTGTTCAGAACATCAAAAGGTTAGTCTTGTTGTTTACCGTTTTGAAGGTGAAGCTGATCAGTGGTGGTCGATGGTAAAAAGTATCAGGGGTAGTGATGAGATTGAGGATCTTCACTGGGATGAATTCAAAGGTATTTTTCTTGAGAAGTATTTTCCTAAGGCTGTTCGACTTAGGATGGAAAAGCAATTATTGGAATTGAGGCAAGAGGAAGAATCAATGGCTACCTATGAAGCAATGTTCACTCGATTGGTAAGGTATGCTCCAAACTTCATACGAGATCTTGATAGTAAAATAAACCGTTTTTACTCAGGGTTAAAGACAAAGTATAGAAGGACTTTAGCTTCTTGTGAGTTCAAATGTTATGAAAAACTTGTTCGATGTGCAGAGAAGGTGGAAATGTAGTTTGCCGATGATCAGGTGTTCTATGAAAAACAACATAATAAGAGGTCCAGTTGGCAGGCAAAGGGGAAGAATTCCTCAAAGAAGCAAGGAGGTAAGAAAACCAAATATCCATCCTGTGAGAAGTGTGGTAAAATGCATCCTGGAGAATGTTTATCCAAGTCTGGTAAGTGCTTTCGGTGTGGTAAGTCTGGTCATATTACTCGTAACTGTAAGGAGGATGATCAAGAAGGCAATGAAAAGCCAGCGGTAAGATGTTTTAAGTGTAATGAAATTGGTCATTATGCAAATGAGTGTCTAACGAAGAACTCAATTGGAGGAAAGCAGCCAGACTACAAGCAGAAAGGGGTGGTGAAATCCTTTGCAACAACCTCAACAAATTTTGGGCCATCGAATGAAGTAGTATCAGGTATACTATTTGTTTGTTCAGATTATTCCAATGTGTTGTTTGATTCAGGGTCTATACACTCTTTCATTTCTGAGAAGTTTTCTAGTAAATTAGAAATTCCATCTCAAGATATGAATCCTGAACTTATGGTAAAAACACCCGGAGGGAACGTTGAGACAAAAAGTATTTATAAGAACCTTCTTATCCTTGTGTGTGGAAAGAATCTACCAGTAAACCTTATTGTTTTTCCTCTAGTAGATTTTGATGTCATTTTGGGCATGGATTGGCTTTCTGTTTATCATGCTAAGATTGACTGCAGAGCTAAAATGGTTTCTTTTCAAAAATATTTTCAGTTTGTGTACAATAATTAACCCTTGATTTTGATAACATATCAAGAAATTGAGAAACTAGTAAAAGATGGAAATGAATTTTACCTTTCACATATTGTTGAAAATAAAGGAACTATTCAGATTAATGATGTTCCAGTGGTAAATGAGTATCTTGATGTTTTTCCTGATGAGTTGCCTGGTATTATTCATGACCGGGAAGTTGAATTTACTGTTGACTTAGTTCTTGATTCTAAGACAATTTCAAAACCCCCTTATCGAATGGGTCAAGTTGAACTTTTATAGTTAAATAAGAAATTGCAGGAGTTATTAGATAAAGGTTTTATTCGACCTAGCACATCACCATGGGGTGCTCCTGTCTTGTTTGTTAAAAAGAAAGATGGCTTAATGAGACTTTGCATTGATTATAGAGCCTTGAATAATATTACTATTAAGAACAAGTATCCTTTGCCTCATATCGATGATTTGTTTGATCAGCTCCTGGGAGCTCAGTATTTTTCGAAGATTGACTTGAGGTCGGGGTACCATCAGTTGAAAGTAAAAGAAGAAGACGTTCCGAAGACTGCGTTCCGTACTAGATATGGCCATTATGAATTTGTAGTTATGCCTTTTGGGTTAACTAATGCACCTGTTGTATTCATGGACCTTATGAATAGAATTTTCCATGAGTTCTTGGATAAGTTTGTTGTTGTTTTCATTGATGATATTTTGGTGCTTTCTAAAAGTAAAGAGGAGCATGAAAGTAATTTAAGGGTTATCTTGCAAACCTTAAAAGAAAAGAAACTATATGGAAAATTCAGAAAGTGTGAGTTTTGGTTACAACAAATTTCTTTTCTGGGTCACACTGTTTCAAAAGATGGCATACCTGTTGATCCTGCTAAAACAAAAGTTGTTGAAGAATGGACAAGACCGACAAATTTAACCGAGATCCGTAGTTTTCTTGGTTTGTCAGGTTACTACCGAAGGTTTGTTGAAAATTTTTCATGGTTATCAAGTCCAATGACTAAGATAACTCGTAAGGGTGTTAAGTTCATCTGGACAAAAGAATGTGATGATTGTTTTCAGGAGTTGAAAAGAAGATTGGTGAATGCTCCAGTTTTGGAAATTCCTTCCAGGAATGGTGAGATTGTTATATACAGTTATGCATCATTGAAGGGACTTGGCTGTGTCCTTATGCAGAATGATCAGGTAATTTCTTATGCTTCACGTCTGTTGGAAACTCATGAGGTAAATTACCATACACATGATTTAGAATAAGCTGCTGTTGTTTTTCCTTTAAAAATTTGGAGGCATCATTTGTATGGAGTAAAGTGTGAAATATATACTGATCACAAAAGTTTAAAGTACATATTCACTCAGAAAGAATTGAACATGAGACAAAGGAGATGGTTGGAATTAATCAAGGAATATGATTGTAAAATTCACTACCATCCGGGAAAATCAAATAAAGTGGCCGATTCTTTCAGTCGAAAAAGTAATGCTTCATTAACCATGCTACGTTTGGAAAGAGATCCTTTGGTTTTTGATTTGATGAACTTTGGCATAGAAGTTGTTGGTGCAGGAATTTCTTCTGTTTTGTTTCAGGTATTAGTGAGATCATCCCTATCAGAAAAAATTAAGCAAGCACAGAGGGAAGACAATGAGTTGCAGAAAAAGGTAGAGCTGGTTCAGAAGGGTAAGTTGCCTGAATTCAACATTGATAATGATTGTGTTCTGAGATTTGGGAAGAGATTATGTGTGCCTTGTGATTCACAGTTGAAGAATGAGTTGTTATGTGAGGCTCATAGTTCCCTGTTTTCAGTTCATCCTGGCAGTACTAAGATGTAGAGAGATCTGCAGGAGTATTACTGGTGGGATGGAATGAAAAGAGATATTGCTGATTTTACTGCGAAGTGTTTGACTTGTCAGCAGGTTAATGCAGAGCAGCAGTTACTAAAAGTAATGCTTCAGCCTTTACCAGGGACAGAGTGGAAATGGGAGAATATATCCATGGACTTCGTTGTGGGATTACCGAGGACATCTCGAGATAATAATGAAATCTAGGTTATTGTTGATCGCTTGACTAAATCTGCTCATTTCCTTGCTATACGAGATACTTTTACCTAGATCAACTTTCCCATTTGTATCTTAAAGAGATAGTCAGGTTACATGGAGTTACTCTCTCCATTGTATCTGACCGTGATCCCAGGTTTACTTCTAACTTTTGGAAAGGCCTTCAGAAGTCGTTGGGTACTGAATTAAATTTTAGTATAGCTTTTCATCCTCAATCAGATGGGCATTCAGAATGAACAATTCAGACCTTGGAGGATATGCTATGAGCTTGTTCAATGGATTATCAGGGAAGTTGGGGCCAACATCTTTCTTTGGTTGAGTTTTCTTATAATAACAGTTTTCATTCCAGTATACAGATGGCACCATTTGAGGCATTATATGGGAAGTGATGTCGAAATCCAGCATTTTGGGATGAAGTGGGTGAAAGGAAGATGATGAGACCAGAATTGGTAGAAGAGATGGTAGAAAAAGATCAATTGATTCAGAAACACATGAAAACAGCTCAGAGCAGACAGAAGAGTTATGCAGATAACCGGAGGAAGGATCTATCTTTCGAGGTAGGTGATCAGGTTTTTCTCAAGGTTTCTCCATGGAAAAGTGTGATGTGATTTGGTAAGAAAGGAAAGCTGAGTCCAAGGTTCATTGGACAATATGAAATTTTGGAGAGTGTTGGATCAGTTGCATACAGAGTGGCATTACCTCCAAGTTTATCTCAGGTACACAATGTTTTTCATGTTTCGATGCTGAGAAAGTATATGCCAGATCCATCTCATGTTTTGAGTCCAGAGGTAGTTCAGTTGGAAGAGAACCTATCTTATGAGGAAAAACCGGTCCAGATACTTGACCACAGGGAGCAGGTGTTGCGAAATAAGGTAATTCATCAGGTAATGGTTTTGTGGAAAAACCATATGATTTAAGAGGCAACATGGGAATCTGAAAATGCTATGAGGGATAAATACCCCCACTTATTTTGATAAGTGAATAAAATTGCGAGGACAGAATTCCCAAAAGGGGGGAAAGATGTAACATCCCAGGTAAATAAAGAATAATACATTTTCATATTTATTAATATTTGCGAATTAAATATTAATTTTACTTTAAAGGGGTTGCTATGTTCGATAGCGTACTCGATACGCAAAAAAGAGTTTCTTTGAAATCGTACGTTGCACACTAGTAATAAAATAATATTATTTTAACTGTTAGTTAACACGTAGTCGGTGTACTGGCGGGAATGGATAGATATAACTAAAATATGATTATATGTGTTTGTTAAATATTTTTACATTTTTCTAATAAATGATAAAGGCTTAAAATATGAAAAGAATTCAATTTTAGGCTTATATACTCTAATTTTCACGAAAGGTCCACTTATCAACATTTGATGGTGAACCATCATTAAATATAGTTTTGGGCACTCTTATAAATTCTATTGGACCAAATAAAACTCTTCTTTAGAATCGGGACATCAAATATTACTTTGTGTAATTTTTTGGTATTTTTCGGATAATGTTCATTTTTTAACAAATAGTGTAAAATCTTGTATTTTAATTCAAAACCTATTTTTAATCTAATTTATTAAGATGATTAAATTATCATTTGAATTGGTTTTAAAGTTAAATTAGAATACATTTTTACCATTTAATCCAATGGTGGTCATTGGAATCAATTTCACTTGGAAATTGGACTTAAACTGGTGTCAATCTTTTGATACTTATTGTTTCATAAAAACACGCTATTTGTTTTTGACAGCGGGAATTAATTATTAAATTAATTAATGCGACTTATATGTTTTGAATTTTTTAAAATGTAATTCATTTTTGAATTCGGAATATCAAATATAGCTTAGGGTGATGTTTTGGTTTTTTTTTCTGAAAAACTTCAATTTTTGATGAATAGTGAAACCGCAAAGTGGTGGTCACAAAATTTGATTTTTTCGTTTAAATGGGACTTTACCACTTCTTTGTTTTGAATCTCAAAAATCCAATTTAAATTATTTTCATTATTAAGTAAAATGTTGTTCAATGGGATTAAAATAAATTTTGGTGAATAGTAACTTTTATGTTTTATTAATCACGATTAAAGGTAATTAGTGTAATTTAAGGTAAAAATGATATTATAATAAAATGAAAATATCTTGACACTTGTCCTAACCCTATTGGATGAGTTATGGCCGACCAAGACAACCCATGGGTAGATTTTTGGTACCCCATAGAGCCACGTGGGTATGATAATGACATTTATGCCTTTTATTTAAAGTTAAAGTAAAAATGACACAAACATGAGATGTTTTACTAAACAAATTTTTAATGGGGTTATACAAGTCATATTTCTTACTATAAATATTCATTAGAAAGCTAAAACTATTTTCTAGAACATGATATTTTTTAATAATTTTTAGACATTATATAAATTAAATTATTTATGACACCATGATGATGCAGCGATTACCTCATTATTTAACGATTTAAATGAAATGGAAAGATAATGTAAACTCTAAGACCTACACATGTCCAAAACCTATTGTATGGGTAGATTTAGAACCCTTATAACCATATCCTCGAAACACATCAATGTGGGACCATTAATAACCGAAACTCATTCTAAAATAAAATAACATTTCCTTACTTTCCAAGAGTGCCCCTCCTCTCCTCTTATAAAAGGCCCCCACCTCTACCTCATTACCCACACTTACAAAGACTTTGGATCTACCAACCCCTGATCTTTTTGTCTCTACACATCCCTCTATTACTCTTTGAAGCCTCACTTTAGGCAGAAGTCTTCCCAAGGAAGCCTTTGAGCTCAAACCAAAGGGAGTTACCCGATTTCAAGGTAATGTCTTCTTTTGAGTCATTTTGTTTTATTTTGCTTCTCCAACCCCCTAAACTCTTTTTATTCATTTCTTTTGTAACAAATACAGTATCTTCCATATACTAGGATGTTGTTATAATAAGGATTCGAGCTACACTTACACACACCTACGTCTAATGGTTAAAGAACATACTGTTTCCGTGGATGGAAAATTTCTGCCTCACGAAACGATGATTGTTCGATATTCTTATAACACCTTAAAAGGTGGCCATTAAGATGTCACTATATTTATATATTATATATAATATGTTTATGTTTTCCTTAAGCTTCTGTATTTTTTCATTTTGGGCATACCTTTATGGTTTCCATTATGGGTAAATGGGATATCTTCATTTAAGGAGTGCGAACTACCGCCCCCTCAAAGTCATTTGATTCGTTATTTCCATATGTGGGATGTATAAAAGATGTATTTAAAATTATTATATATTATGTTATATTGTAATTATAATATACCACTATATCATTATTATTTCTTTCCATTAAATTATGACAAAGAAATGAAAGTAGCGTTCATGCGTACGTACGGCTTACCGTCTCCATGAACGGTGCATTTCATTTATTATCCTGAAATGTAATGTACTATTATAAGTACATGTATATAATCGATATATATGATGAATGATACATATAAATGATTAATATAATTCTGGAATTAAAATATACATACCTCTCATTTAGTTTTAATTCCATTAATATGACAATTAAATGAAAGTAGTGTTCATGCATACGTACGGCTTACCGTCTCCATGAACGGTGCATTTCATTTCTTACCTCTAAATGATTATGTGATATTATAAATAAATGTCTATTCTAGATATATATGATATATCTGATATCAAAATCAGGAATTTCATTCTGGATATAATGAACCTTTGACCACACGAACAACATGTAATTGTAAGAAGTCCACTTTCGACTTAAGAACCAAATATCGACAAAACAAACATTATTAACATAAATGGTTACATAATGTTTATAACATGGAAATAAGTGATATAAAAGGAATAATGAACTTGAAAAAGGTTCTTAAGAAAATAGAAATTAACTCAAGTTTATTATTCAGGACGTTAAAGAACGATCGAGTCAAGTCAGATCCGAGGTAAGGGACTTCGTCTCAATCTCCTTTCATTGAGGCATATTTCGTTTTATATACAACTTTCTTTTATATGGTGTATAAAACCATTTGAACTTTAATTTTATACAAAAGGAATCCTTTTCTATGAAGCGTTTTACAAAACAACAAAAAGGAATGTTTCTTTTAACGTATGCGGTGACAATGACCTTTTCCGCCGCCGTGAGTATTATTTGGTCTTTGGCTTCCTCAACAAGCCGTAATGTTTAAAAAAAAATACCAGATACTCTTTTATGTATTTTGGTACTGAAAATGGTTTTTATAAAGGATTATTTTATGTAAATATATTTAAATGAAATATTGTGATTGAAATGTGGAAATGTTATCATTCCTTTATATTGGTTTTATGTTTTATGATTTTATAATGGTACTTGGACATTATGACGGGTGGTGCCGTGAATACCAGGATGGGTGGTTACGTTATAAACTCCAATGCATTGGGTATGGAAGTTGTCCGTATGGCTATTCCATTAAGTATGTGTGGAAGTCGGCAGTATGGCTATTCCATTAAGTATGTGTGGAAGTCGACCGTATGGTTATTCCATTTAAGTATGTTTATGTCCCAAGTTACCTTTTTATGTTATGTGTTCATTATATGGGTTTTATGGTAATCTTTTGGTTATAAAAGTGTAAGTAATGATATTTTATTCATTGAAGAGTGTTTTTTACTACTTCGAAAAGGTGAAAGGTATTACTTTGATAAAGTATACATGGTTTACTTGTTGTTTTGAAAAACTAACAGTTTTCATTCTTTTTTTATCCCTTACTGAGCTTTTTATGCTCATCCCAAGTTTTTGAAATATTTTTTCATAGGACTTAACACGGAATAGGGTCAAGGATGGGATCAAGGGAAAGTCATCCTACCTAAAACATGGAACTAGACATTTTTCTTTTTAAGCGTTTTTTATTTTATGGAAACTTAGTAGAAGTTTCTACTTTGTACTCTTTTGAGATGTAATAGTCATGTCCTAATTCTCTAAAACTCTAAACTTGAAAAGATCCTCAATGTGTAATCTTGTAATAACTCAAGATTAAGTAAGGTTTAAGGATGGGGCCTTATACGTACACAACTACTCAATCTCCTGGCATAAACACTACTCCCATCCCAATACCTGATGCATCACAGTAAACCATATAGCTCTTCCCTTTCTCTGGAAGTATCAGGGTTGGTGCTGATGTCAACCTACCATTAAACTACTGAAAGGATACCTCACAATATTCTCACCAAATGAACTTCACACCCATCTTATTAAAACCCATAAACGGCATAACTAGGCAGGAGAAGTCCTGTATAAAACGTCGGTAGTAACTAGCCAGCCCTAAGAAACTCTGTATCTCAAACAAGTTTTTAGGATGCTCCCAAGAAACAAATGCCCTCACCTTCTCTAGGTCCACTGCAACTCATGCCTCTGAGATAATTTGATCCAGGAAGTGAATCTGGTCCATCCAAAAGTGGCACATTGAGAGCTTAGCATATATCTGATTCCCTCTCAGTGTACTCAGTACACTCTCAATATGGGTGGCATGGTCATGTCAAGTGTGCGAGTACACTAAAATATCATCCATAAAGACTACCACAAAAGAATCCAGAGAAGGATGGAACACATGATTCATCAGATGCATCAAAATTGCTGGCACATTTTTGAGTCCAAACGGCATGACCATGTACTTATATAGACCATATCTTCACCAAAATGCTGTAAGAAGTATGTCTGATGGTCTCACGCACAACTGATGATATATATATCTCAAGTAAATCTTCGAGAACACTCATTCACCTCAATGTTGATCAAAAATATCATTAGTCCTTGGCAAGGGTTATTTATTCTTGACCATCAGCTAGTTCAGCTTCTGATAATCCACACCAAGTCTGAGGGTACCATATACCTTCTTCGCAAAAAGGACCGGCGAACCCCATGGAGAAGTACTGAGTCCGATGAAACCCTTTTCATGTAACTCCTCTAACTGCCTCTTGAGCTCCTGCAAATCTGGCGTGGCCATCTGATAAGGAGGAATGGACACCGATACCACTCCTGGCACAACCTCAATAGATAAATCCACCTCACACTCCAGAGGTAGACCTGAGAAGTCATACGAAAATACATCCCTGAAACGATCAACTACTGGTGGGTAATCCTTCTGACAAGTTCCTTTGTCATCCAGATATAAGATCGCAATTGGGGCTGTCACTCCACCTCGCCCACGATGCTAGGGTCTAGCTTGGCTCACCTGAACATCCCATTCGCCCTTGCATAGAATCTCTCCGCCCTCTGGTGATGTGAAAATCACCCTGTGACGATAGTAATTTATAATGGCTCAGAAGGGTACCAACTAGTCCATCCCAAGAATGATATCATAGCTCATCATCTCCAAGACATAGAGGTCCCATAGAAAGTGACCCACCAACCTCTAGGGGGCACTCCCTACACTAACACACACTAGCAGTTCTATTTCACAATGGAGTGTCTCACATCATAACATCATAAGAAGAATAAACACAGATCCCATGGCTCTCTACAACCGGAAAAAATATAAAGCTATGTATATCACCCGTATCGAAAAGTATAGAAGACAAAATAGAGGAAACTAGAATAGTATTTCTGATAGTGGAAGGTCCGGGATTCAGCTCATGTTGGGTCTGTTCCACTACATATGTCGGCCCAGTGTCGCGGCCCCGTGACAAAGCCTGGCTACCCTGAGCTGACCCGCCCTACTGTCTCTGAGATCCTGGTGTCTGGCTACCACGTCCACGACCACCATCTCTGCCTACACGCCCTGACGTATTCCAATTTCCCAATTGGTAAGAAGCTGATGGTCCTTCTCCCACATGCGGAGTCTGCAAAGAACCCCTATCACTATCCAATAGTGGAAACGCCCTGAAAAAACGCTGGAGATGACCCATCTTGCAGCAAGCTTGGCACTCCACTGGGTCGCGTGGACACTGAGGTCTCCTGTGACCCTATCGACCTCACTGGTAGTAGATGACCTGGCCACCTGAAGTATTTTTCTGGCTAGTATGGACACCATGAGAGAATTCCATCTATATCTTCCTCTTGCTGGTAGAAATAGTACTGGAAACTGGTGTTGAACGACCCTGGACCACAACACCAGCTTCCTGTAAGTTCCATCTGTAATCAGTGCATGGTTTACAATAGAATGCATGGTAGGCAACCTGAAAACATTCACCAGCACTCAGATGTCTCACCAAAACCATATTCAAAGTGTCTAGCCCTCAACGCCTCATCACACACCAGAACATGTGAAAAACGCTGAAGCTCCGTGAAGCAATCAGAATAATCCAACACTGACATGGCACCCTGCTGCAGATTCATGAACTATCGAGCTCGATTTTCCCTCAGCGTCTCTGGGAATAAGAAGTCATAGAAGGCTGCATGAAAATCTTCCCATGCCATGTCTTTGTTATGCTCAGACTAGGTGGTAACATCCCACCACCTCTTGGCGGAATCATGAAGCATGTTTGTAGTGAGCTTGAACCTTCTCCTAGGATGCATCTCCATATTCTCCAATATAGTCTGCATCAAATCCAGCCATGACTTTGCAGCCTATGGTCCACCATCCTGTAAAAACGTAGGCGGATGCTGGTGCTGGAAGATACGCACCAGCTCTTCCATATATGTGGAAGCCTACTATGCTCCTTGGAAGGTCTGCATGAACCGAATAAATCCTTCCCAGAACTGTGCATCTGCACTTGCATCTGGTATAACGGTTGGCGGACCATCTGGCACTACTGGAGGATCAACTGGTAGCCCATGTCCTACCATCTCAGGAGTATAATCATCTCCTCCCTCCTGGAAAACAACCGGTGGTCGTTTCGGGGGAATGACTCTGTAAGGTCAAACGCACACCTTAAATCAAGATTATCAAAGAATGAAAATGAAGAGACTAATAAGGTAATAGGATAAAGAAATCACTGAAGATTTACAAAAATTTACTACACGACGTGTATAAACATTTCACGATGTGTTTTCACAAGCCATCCACATAGGCGTGTATTCCAGCTAAAAATGCTCGTGTAACACCCCAAACACACGACTTGTCTTCTGAATACATGGTGTGTACTTGAACCCTCCTCCCCTGCCCGAGTACTTCTACGCGGCTAAGCCACATGGCTCTCCTAAAACAAAACTTCATGGCGTGTCCCACAGGCACACGACATGTACTTGAAAGGCTTTCACTGGCCCGTGTTGTTCGTGACACGGTCTGTGTACCGAGGTCACACTACACGGTGTGTTCCAAAAAGTCACAGCATGTACAAAGAAGCCATATACCAACCTGTGTTGCTCGCTACATGGCCTGCTACACGGCTGACACTTCATGGCGTGTTCGAAGCAGACACAACGTGTATTAGAAATGATAGCACTAACCCGTTATGTTCATGAAACGGCCGTGTACCTCGGTTAGTCTACACGGAAAATTCAATGTCGTCATGGTGTGTATGTCTTAAGGTTTCCTCCCCCCGTGTTGTTAGTTACACGGGCATACACCAGTTGAACACTACCCGGCGTGTACAACCAGTACACGACGTGTTTCCCAAAGTAATTCCGTACCCCATGTCCCCGCCCACACTGCCTATGACATGGGAAGAGACTACACGACGTGTACTTAAATTTGTTTCATTTCCTCCTGAAACAAAGAACTCATGGGGTGTGTCTAAGGAACTACACGACGTGTATCCTGGGTTTTCCAGACAGTAAGCCTCAGAAAGTACTCCGGAACCCAGAAAAACACTGAAACAAACATCTAACTGCCAAATTCTGATCCTTGAGGGACCATACTCCCCGTGAATCAAATATTGGCATCTTATACGAGTTATAACAAGATAAAAACGTCAATGATCCACCAAATTCCAGTTATTGAGGTCCCATAATCCCCAAAAACCAAATTTTGGCGTTCATTAGACCAAAACCTCACACAACAATACCCTATCAAATAGTTGGTATTTATCAAGAAACTATCACAACAACATGCTTTTCTAGCACAAAAACTTTCACAACAACATGAAATTTCTAATGCCCCAACATATCATAGAAACTATGCAAGATATGTGATTTCAAGAATGTGCCTAAATTATGCATGAGATGGCATAACCTCATCTTATCGGGTTGCAACTAAATAGAACCCAGCATAAAAATAGAAACAACACATCACAAGTGTGTCACCCAATGATGAAAATCAAATCAACTGTAAAATTTGGAAAATCATATTTCTTACAAGAAATGAGGTAGATTGGCCTTTCCATGTACACAGGTTAGCTACTCCCAAGCATAGATTATTACCTACTACCATTTACGTCCTATCCCTGACTAAGGCTCCAAATAGTAAGTCAAAGAATAGAAACTCCTTTGATACCACTTTGTAATATCCCGGATCCAGAAGCCACTCAACGAGTTCCCTGAACCCGGTTGGTCACATGACCTCAAGCACATTTTCCCAAATGCTAGAGGCTACCGACTAGCAGTGAGGGCCCATGTCTAATAGTGGGGAAACTATTAGCTCATTTTTCAAAGTGTAGTGCAACGAAAAAGATAAATAACATACAACAACGGAAGCAGTAAAGAATATGAACTAGAAATGAACAAATGCAGTAAAAGAGAACCAGCAGTCATATATATAATGATGCAGCATGTCACTATATCTATGAAAGCCCCCAAAATAGGATACACTACAACACAATACAACACAAATCAATGTACAAGGTACAACAAAACAAAACAAAATAGAGTAAACAGAACGTAGTAGCATCGCAATCCTAAGCTCGATCCTATGCTCTCTTACTCCCATACTAAAATCATATACCTGTATAGGGACCCATTCTCCTATTGAAACCTATAGAATTATAGTCTGTTTGGTCCAAAGACATAACCCAAACATGGTGTGAGAAATAAATCTCAGAAGGCACCCTTAAAAGACTCATGCCCAACTGTCAGTGAAAATGTGAAACAACAGTGTGCAAAACTAAATGCAGTATACTAGTAGGTACTCAAAAGTAACTATCACTACCAGTTTCATTTCCATTTTAATTAATACTTATCACCTCCATGCTTGTGCTTTATCTTTGTAGGTACAACATAGAATATCACCATAGTGAATATTCTAAATAGACTTGTCCTCTGACATACTATACTTACCCTTAGGTAAAAGAATCAAATACCCGCAGGTGATTTCCCTCAGGCATAACGATCATTGCCCTCAGGCATACATGATATGGCCCACAGGCACAGAAACTACAGCCCACAGGCATAAACAAAGTTTACCCTCAGGCTAACCAAACACTGCCCACAGGCTAAGAAAACTCTGCCCTCAGGCTAAATAGAACACTACCCTTAGGCTAAAGGAACTAGGTCAAGACCAAATCATAAAAAATGATTTATATAAACTTTCTCTCAAGAAAATGAAATGCACATTATAATCATGGCATACCCTCGGGTATCCTGGCCAAACGGCTAAATAGAGGAACACACCTCCATGGTGGTCCTGGATCCAAGAAGTGATACCAAACAACAGTTTAAACTTATTATTATATTATCTATAAAATTCTATATATCTTTTCAGCAAATTCCTTAGCCATACAACACCCCAACCATGGGTGCATACTAAAACAGTACACAATTTCAACACAAAAGTTGAAAGAAATATCAGACCACCTACCTCAATCATCTCTGATCGGTTTATGTGAATGATGCTTCTCGAATTGTCCATGAATGATGTAGATATGGGATAAAAGTTCACTCATTCAAACTCAAATAAATTCCCTTATAGGAATAATTGGTAAGAACCACTCAAGGAAAATGAAGGCATTACCCGTGCAGTTCAAAGCAGATCGACATCACAGGAATCAGATTCTCGATGTCTGGTCAGGAGATATTCAAAGCTCAGGCCTCCTCTCGTGGCTCAAAAATGAACTCAAAGCCTCCTCTGCCGAATGAGTAGGCTACTGTTCATTTTAAGCAAAAAAAAAAACAAATTACACGGCGTGTACTCTCAAGTACATGGCATGTACTTTCCATCATTTGACTATTCCTATGGCGGATAATTTCCACTGTGGCACTGTTCATCCATCAACATGAGTACACGACATATATTTCTGATTACATGGCATGTACTATCACTCCACTAGCGGCTTCCTCCACCACCATACTGTTCACTGGATGACTGATTACACAATGTGTAAATACCTAGTACATGGCGTGTAGTCGGTTTTAACACCCTTCATCACCGACAGGCCTACAGGCCCTGTGAACTCATCCCACACGGCCAAAGTATATGGATTTTGGAAAAGTACATGGCGTGTACCCACAAAATTTGGGATATTTTCCCATTTTACTTATTTTCTCAAAACAATTTATGGAAAAAGGAAAAGAATAAACCCATACCTCAAGAATAAGAACCGGGTTCTTACAAACTTCCCCCCTTAGGGTAATTCGTCCCTGAATTTCCCTTCCACGGGTGATGGGGATATAGCTGTGAAAAACTCTGGCAACTGAGCACGTACATCGGCCTCCTGCTCCCAGGTTTTGTCCTGCACTCAGCCATGCTTCCATAGCCCCATATGGGAGGAACTGACCGGCCTCGGAGAACCTTCGTGCTCCTATCAACAATACATATCAGATGATCCTTAAGGTACAAATCGGCCTGAGGCTCAACCTCCTCAGGCTGGAAAATGTGAGACGGGTCTGAGTGATAACTGAGTAGCTGAGATACGTGAAAGACGTCTTGCATGGCCCGGTACCTCTGTGGTAACTGAAACCGGTAGGAAACTGACCTGAATCTGTCAAGAAGCTCAAACGGCCCCACATACCTCAGAAAAAGTTCACCCAGTGTCCTGATCCACCTGTGTTCCAACCTCGGTGAAACACACAAGAAAACCTGATCCACGACCATGAACTCTAAGGGTCATTTGTGGCGATCAAAATAAGAATTTTGACGAGACTGGGCAGTATCCATCAGCTTCTGTATCAACTGGATCTGCTCTAAAGTCTCCTGCACAAGACGTGGTCCTAGTAAAGCTGCCTCACCTGCCTCCAACCAGCACATGGGTGATTGGCATGGCCTACCATATAAAGCCTCATAAGGTTCCATCTTAATAGTTTCCTAAAAACTATTATTACAGTAAAACTAGACTAGGGGGATATGATTCTCCCAATATCCCCCTAAGTCTAGGATGCATGCACACAGCATGTCGTCAAGAACCTGTATCATACGCTCTGACTGACCATCGATCTGAGGGTGGTAAGCAGTGCTCAGAAGCACCTGTGTACCTAGTCCCATCTGAATACTCTACCAAAGACGAGACGTAAAATTGGAATCCCTATATGAAATGATAGAAAAAGGGACCCCATGAAGATGTACAACCTCTTAGATATACAGCTTCCCGAGCTCGACAACACCAAAGGTCTCCTTGGTTGGAAAAAAGTGAGCTACTATCGTGAGTCTTTCCCCAACAAACCACAAAGCGGCATTGCCTCGAGGTGGCCTCAACAACCCGGTCATGAAGTCCATAGTGACATCATCCAATTTCCACTCCGGAATGGGTAACTACTGTAAAAGTCCAGGTGGCCTCAAATGCTCCTCATTCACCTGCTGACATGTGTAATATCTCATAATAGAACCAGCTATATCTCTCTTCATACCTGGCCACCAATTCTGACGTCTCAAGTCACAGTATATTTTGGAAACTCCGGGATGCACTGCCCAAGCTGAAGCATGAAACTCCCACCTCAAATCCTCGTGTATATCCCTTGGAACCCACACCCATCCATGGAAATGAAGTACCTCATCATTTCCTATCATCCAACCAGGAGGAGGGTCCTCACTTTCCACTGCCTCCCATAGAACTAGGCCTTCCGAATCAGATAGTTGTCTCATCCTCACTCTATCCAGGTGGGTAAATGTCACAACTAACAATGAAAGATTGGTTTTCCCCTGACTATTGTGTGCCTCCAAATGCATCTCAGATAAAAAATCTATAAGCCACCACTCACCACTAGCCTCATGAACTGCCTGTATCTGAGTCTTCCTGCTCAGTGCATCAGCAACTGGATTACCCTTACCAGGAGTATAGGCAAGCTCGAAGTCGAAGGACTAAAGGTATTCGACCCAACTTCGCTGTCTCAGGTTCAAGTCATAATGCGAAAAGATGTATTTGAGACTTATGTGGTTGGTGAAAACCACAATATGTTCTCCCAAGAGATAATGTCTCCAATAACACATCACATGAAAAACTACAGCCAACACTAGGTCATGCGTCGGGTAATTCAACTCATGTGGCCTAAACTGCTGAGACCGGTACGCAACTACTCAATCGTTATGCATCAAAACTACTCCCAACCCAATACCTGATGCATCATAGTAAACTATATAGATCTTACCTTGATTAGGAAGTATCAGGATTGGTGCTGATGTCAACATACCCTTCAGCTCCTGAAAGGCCTCCTCACAAGCTTCTGACCAAACGATCTTCACAACCTTCTAAGTCAAACCCATCAACAACATTGCTAAGTAGGAGAAGTCCTATATAAAACTCTCAGAGTATCCATCGTGCCCCAAGAAACTCAGTATCTCAAAAGAATTCTTAAGATGCTCCTAGGAATCTAAAACCCCCAACTTCTATGGGTCCACTGCAACTCCTTCCTCTCAGATAATATGACCCGGGATGTGAATCTGGTCCATCCAAAAGTGGCACTTTGAGAGCTTGGCATATAGCCGATGCTCTCTCAGTGTAATTAGTATGATCTCAAGATGGGTGGCATGGTCATGTCGAGTGTGAGAGTACACCAATATATCATCCACGAAAACTACCACAAAATAATCTAGATAAGGATGGAACACACGATTCATCAAAGCCATGAAAACTGCTGACACGTTTGTGGGTAAAAACGGCATGGCCAAGTACTAATAAAGACCATATCTGCTCGGAAAGGCTGTAAGTGGCATGTCTGAGGGTCTCACGTGCAAATAATGATATATGGATCTTATGTTAATCTTTGAGAACACTCGTGCACCTCAATGTTGATAAAAAAGATCATAAATCCTAGACAAGGGATATCAGTTCTTAATCGTCAACTGGTTCAGCTTCCGATAATCCACATAGAGTCTGAGGGTACCATCTAAATTCTTCAAAAAAAGGACCGGAGAACCCCATGGAGAAGTACTGGGTCGGATGAAACCCATTTCCTGTAACTCATCTAAATTCCTCTTGAGCTCCTGGAACTCTGGCGTGGCCATCCTATAAAGAGAAATGGACACCAGTGTCGCTCCTGGAACAAGATCAATAGATAAATCCACCTCACGCTCCAGAGGTAAACCTGAATAGTCATCCGAGAAGACATCCCTGAAATGATCAACTAATGGAGGGAAATCCTTCTAACAAGTTCCCTGGTCATCCAGATATAACGTCACAATCTGGGATATCACTCCACCTCACCCACGATGCTCGTGTCCAGCTCAGTTGGCCTGGACATCCCATTCACCCTTTCATAGAAACTCTCCACCCTCTAGTGAGGTGAAACTCACCCTACGATGACAGAAATCCACAAAGGCTCAGAAGGGTACCATCCGGTCCATCCTGAGAATGACATCATAGCTCATCATCTCGAAGACATAGAGGCCCCATAGAAAGTGACAACCACCAACCTCTAGGGGGAACTCCTTGAACTGACGCACATTCTCTTAATAAATCAAGGTCCTTGTATATTAGATCATATTTCCATTAAAGTATACCTCCTTAAACAAAAGTAAAACATAGAATAATTTAAATAAATCATATGTACTCTAATAAAACATAATAAAATCTCCATGTTATTAGTGTCTGACTCTTGGATCTATGAATATAAAATGTTTCATTAAAAACACCATGTTAAAGGAGTCTAGGTATGGTTTGAAATTTTTCTCATGAGAGACATAAAACTATTAGTGCATTCCTCAAATAAAATGTGATATTGAGGTACTCATTAAATAGATAATTCTACTAAACATGGTCATCAGTACATCTTCATCTCTGAACAAGAACTAATGGTATCCTAATCGTATATTGGTATTGGAGAACCCATGAGATCTCATTAGTTTTAAAAACAACTCATTAATACATGGAAATGGAATTTTGATCTTCACTCTTACTTGTTTCAGCTTCATGTAATGGATGCACAACCTATTTCAACTATCCCAATTTTTATAGAATGAAACTATAATGCCCTAAAGATTGGTATTTGGGTAGATAAAACCGCTCTCCCCATGGTTCTTCAGACATTCCATCATCTACCTCAACTCATCTAATGTGATTCAATATGAGGGACTTTATAGAGGAACAATAATAGACTCAAGAAAAATCCTTATCCAAATATCCCTCTTAATTGGGATTCTAAAAAATTCCATTGTATATACATCTCACAAAAGCCCATCACTAGGGGAAAATTGTTGGTATTATCACATGATCTTTAGTAGGAACCATAACCACCACCCAAACGTTATTGTACCATACATAGCTAATATCAGATATAAATATTACTAAATATTCATTCCACAATCCGACTAGAACATACTCTTCAACCATAGGTAAGGAAAAATACATCAACCTCAGGTAGTATTCAAGTTCTCCAAAAATTATGACAACCATCTCATCCAAAAAATGACCTTAAATATCATCATACCTAAAATCAAGAAAACCATTTATTTCAATAGTCCATGACCACTATGGAACAAGCTAGTAACCTTTAAATATAATATAACCTCTTCCCAAGGGGTTTATAAATCATGTAAACTCCAATCTAAAACCCTATGATTATCCTATCCCATAAACAACATTAGTAGAAATAATGAAATGGTAAGAACAATTATCAAACAGATAAAATGAAGGAATATATGTTGTAAAAACCAAATATATGATAGATAAAGATCCATTAGATATGTTTGATAGAGGCTTTCCATATGTATAAACTCAGTCTACCATGGATCCGTAGACCAATCCCCGAGATATTAGTTTGTCATAAAATATTGACCCTTGATGCATCTTCTATTACATTTCCTAATACATTTATATAGATCCATGAATTGAAAACTAAAACAAATCATTTATATCAATATGGTACCCCTAACCAATTCCTCAAGACCCATTCATTCACCATGATTATTCCAATATATGACTGGGATATCCGAATATAGAACCATTAATCATACCCCATCCCACCAAGGAATGGAACTCCCTTATTTGATTAATATACATCAAAATAAAATTTCCTGTCCTTTCACACTGAATTAAGAAGAAGGAATTCAATCATGATGTTATAAGAGGTGAACAACTTCCCAAGCCTGACCTCCTACGATTTCCCTAGAGAGTTTCCATATAGATCGTATTCCTACAACTATAAGAGGTATGAAAAACTCCAATTAGAATGATACCATTTTTCCTACTGATGTAATTGGTAAACCCTATAATGATATTCTATATTACATCCTTCAAAATAGTGATATCCTATTAGAATATCATTGAACAATATGCTAGATAAAAATTATAGACATTGTTTTTCAACATTGATAAAAGAGCAATGTCAAATATCTAGGAATTTTTGTGCCTTATTTCAATCCAATAGTGGAGAAAATAGGGCCAAATACAGAAAACTAGTATCACAGTTATCCAAGGATTTGATCACCACATGGAGATCAAAAAAATATATAGTCTAATTAAACCTTATCATCAACAGAATAAACTCTTCAAAAAAGGGATAATTGATGGCCACCCATGATAGACCCTCATGTCTTTGAGCCTAGATCATCAATCCCACATCTTTATAGTAGGTAACTATAGCATGTAAGTTTCTAGAATCACATGTCGGTCATCAGGTTTCTAAAAAATATTAGAGATCCCCTCAAGGATATTTATCTAGTCTTAAGAATACTCAGGACCACCCAAACTATATAAATATGGAAGACGCTATAGCAGGAAATCCAAAAAACCCACCATCGTAGGTCCCCCTATTGGTAATCTCATCCTATCACAAGAACTATATAAAAAACACCCCCAAGTAAAGATTTATTTCAACCTAAAATAAATGTAAACCCTTATAAGATGGCTCATCCAGAGCATCTTGGACATCTTGAGTCATAGTTGGAACATTTCCTATATTACGAGCACCATCACCTAGTTTTCAAGGCATAAATACAAGATTTAAACAAGAAACATTATCTGAAATTCCAAAAAAATATTACAAAAACCCACTTTACAAATCATATATTTATTTTAACTAAGAAATTTATACATTCAAAGACACACAACAATACTATAAAACATGACTCAATGGCCTACCTGCATCCACTAGCTAAACCACACTCACACATACCCATGGATGAAGATCAAGTATTCGATGCCTACATATTATCATCAATCATAATATGATGAAGTATTTATAATTTTATGTTAAATTAGTTAGGTTTCATTAATGATGTATATAAGAAGACACTAAATATGTCATTGAGGAAATTTAATTAATTTAAACCTATAACAACCACAAGAAATTTTATGTATAAAAGGTAAAATTATGTTCCTCTCTATGATGAATGAACTCACACACAGTCACTAATTAAGGATATATAAAATCCCATAAATCCAAATAGTACAAAAAATATAGGTTAATCAAATGTAATTATTCCATTATAGCTAAAAAACAATCCCCACCACCAGGTTAACTACATTTTCCACTATAATGGTATTTTACAATCCCAAAAATAACATTATTACAATGTTTAGACCATATTATATTTGTTTCATTGATCTAAAATTAGTAAATAAAAATAAAAGGGGATCTGATACAATTTTATGAACCCTTACTCTAATCAATATCTCTAATCATATGGGTAAAACAACTTCATGGTCCCCTCCCTGAATGTATGTGGTTGCGGACTATGGATAAGGTCTTGATATTAATATTAGTTAACGTTTCCCTTAATATTACAAAACCATTGGAATAAAATAATTCAATAAATAAATAAATAATAAAATTATGATGTAATAAAACATTATGGAATCAATAACAACATCATCACACACAACATCACAATTTCACATAACAACCAATACAACAATTCAAAATCGATCAATAGTTGGGGAAAATAAGTAAACATATATAATGTCTAAAATATAATAATAATAAATGTGGAATGACTCAAAAATATCCTAGATCATGTCTTGAAATCCTATCAATATTTTCCACCACTATCAACTCAATTGTACCCTTTCCCATTGTTGGATCAATGTCTATAAACTCTACATGCACATTGAGATCCCCAAGCAGGATGTCAATATTAACAATATAAGACATCTTGATGAGGACCTTCCAATATGTGTTTTAGTTGTATAAGAGTGTAATAATTCACAAAAATAATAAATAAATATCATGAAATACCTACTAGGTCATCATGGGTTAACTAAGCCGCTAGAATTTCCCAAACATAACTAGAACAAATCCATACATGAGGGAAGTGTGTTTAGAACCCTTTATTCAATCTATAACATATCCAACTCCTTATCAATTAATGAAAAATATCTATATCAATTCCTATCCAAGACCTTTTCACTAAATGAAGGTCATATACAATACATACAACAATCTCACTCAAGGTTGGTCACCCATCACATCTCATGATACAACTTATAACTTAATTTTCACCTTGAATTCACAATATTGACCATGTAATGCCACTCAATGTAGGTGACATAGTTTTTCTCAAGCCTAAAATTATCACCCAAGGCTATCCCAGATATTAAAAAAAATTAAAAACAAAAACAAGAACCAACATTCACAAAAATCCACCACAAACAGGGGGACTCATCACCCAAAACCCTCCCCCACTTTATTTTTCCACTCTAGTCTTATCCAAACGCCATTGTTTCCCTAGTTATAAAATTAAAAAGTCATATAACCTAGCCATTATCCATGTATTTTTGTTGTATTACAACCATACCAAGGCAGAAACCCATCACCGAACTCTAAGGGATTAAAAACACACATACAGACCTACCAGGTCACATTGATACCACAATTAGAGTTTTTATAATTCTACACAGACACACTCTATCATGGATGTAAAGATATAAAACATCATAAAAAATATATAAAATCATAACGACTTCATAACTCAAGCTTAATAGAGTGGACTCTACAAGAAACAATCTATGAGTTAATACCAATCCTCTAAAAACGTATTAAAATAGACCATAATCCATATATATAGGGTTTATATAAGATAAAAAATTAATTAAGGGAATGAGAAGACAATAAGGGCCAAGAATCTCCTAAGGATAACCCTTATGAGGGCCTATTCATCAAAAGGAAAATGGATAGGTGTGGGGGAGATAAAATTTCCAATTATAATATCTCCCTCTCATCCATGTCATAGAGGGACTGGGAGAAGATAAAGTAGGTGGCTAAAAAGGGGTCCAAAGAAAGATTAAAAATATGATACATTAGAAAAACCACCCAATGAAAAACGGTGTGGAATTTCCTAGGTTTCAAAGCCTCACCCACACCATGAAAATAAATAAATGTAACATAACACCTTGGGTAATGGTGTAATTAAACTCTGTTAGATGATTATTACTCACGTTGAAACCATTATGGTTCCCCCATGGGTGACAACACGACTATTCAAAATAAGAGGAAATATTTCTCTATCCATAATATCATTGAATGGCTCATAGACTTTTATATTGCGATCCTATTCCTTACATGCATAACATATTTATGTTCAAGATTTAGATAATGAATTCCACAAGTAATAAAATTGCATTTACAAGACCAATGTTTTCTCGCTAATCTATCTTTTGATCCACCGCCAATATATTAATATAAATGAATCATCAATATATATTAGAAGAAATAAAAATTAAACACAAAATACCTTATAATTTTTATAGAATTAAGTGTCATTCCTTGGGGACATGATTTTTGTATCCTACAAGATTGTTGGTGATGTCATCACCTGGAAAGGATGACATGGTACATTTATGTGATATAAATGGATAATACCCTTATCGTGGGTGACAAAAATGTTTTTCTAAGTTGTTTTTATAGGATTTTATAGATTTATACTCAAAATGGTGATGAGGTTTTCGAAATCATGTGCATATATGATAGGGTCCATGTGGTGGTTTGTAGAATTTTTTTTTGGAAATATATTTCATTTATTTATTGAATTAGGGGTGATTGTGTCGAACATAGTTATAGACGAGTGAGACATCATTGGTGGTGATAGGATATTAGTGGTGATTGTGGTCATCATATAAGGGTGGTGTGAATATTTTATATGTGTGGTATGTTGGTTCAATGAGAAACTCATGCTAAATGATTTGTGTAGTCACGGATTTGGGTTTTCTTGGTAACTTATTAGAAGGTAGGTGATGGATTCCGATATCCATGAGACTTATGATAGGATTTATGTATTTTTCATGGAGGCATTGTGGTTTAATCAAGATGGTAACATTGGATATGGTTTCCATGTGACACCATGTTGTGTGAGATGGGTTTGAAGGATGAGGATGCTTCAAGTGTGAAATAAATTGGATGTAACATTCCACTCCAACTATAGATAGTGTAGGTAATGTATTGATCTTGGGTAATCAAGAACTTGTTGGGTAGGTTGACTGGTATTATTTATTTTAGGTTTATTTCACATTATATCCACTTATATAAATATGGATATTATCTAGGGACCACATTAGTGGTGGACATCATATTTCATAATCACACACCACATATGTGCCCTATGTAATGTTAATATTTTTTGGTGGATGGAATAGATATGTAAAAGGGATCATTTTCATAATCCTAATGGAGAGAGATGTTATCATTGCGTGTGGGATGAATATTTTGATTTTTTACATGGACTGGATGGTTACCTAATGTTGGAATATTTTTTTTGATACTTTTATAAATGGATGGATGTTATTGGTATATGTGAAATATTATTGACTATTTTATTAATTTTATGACATCGTTTATGTACTTGGTTTATAGTTTTGGACATGTGCTTAGTTGTTCACCAATTATTTGTTAAGTGTTTTTAGTTCTGTTTCAACTATTATTGTGTAGTTTTTATTTTTATTTAGAAGGCATAGTCTCCAAATTATCTTCCATTACACCCTCACAAATAATAAAAAACTTTTTGAATATGGTGAGGAAGATCTGAGGACTTATGGCACTCAAATCTAGTTACTTTAGGTAGACACATGTATGGAATTTACCATGTTTTTTAAAAATAGTTTGACATTAAATAACATTGGAATGTTTCATTTACTTTTTGCAAAGTAATAGAATGATTTATTGAGAATTTTTGTAATATGGGAAATATTTATCACATTATAAATGTCCACCACATGTATAAATTGAATACTATGTTTATAGGGAAACTGATATTACTGTTTTTGTTTTCATTTTTATAATATTCAAATTTAATATGGAAATTTTTTTATTTGATGTTGTGGATTTATAATTTATAATATTTTATTTGATAGGTAAAAAGTGATACTCATGCATTATTTTAGTCATATATGGATCAGAATAATTGTGTGTCCCCTCTTCTGATTTCCATTTTTGGTTCTCGAATGAAAAAGGATTGTTTTTCTAAATTGTCAAAAATAAGATAAATATTGTTTTCAAACAATGTTAATAGAATTATACATAGGCATGAAAAGTATATGATGTTTGTGTGTGTCTAGTTATATAGTTCTTGTGCGTGTATAGTGTGTGAAGTACTTCACACTTACATGGGCTGGTCGAGCAATAAGTCTGGATGTTATGGTTGTTGGTTGAAGTAGCGATGTGAAAGGGATTGTGGGTTAAACTGGATGTTACCCATTTTTATCATTGATACATAAACTATTTTATCTATATTGATCATTGTATTTGGTTCATAGTGAGATTCCACATAGAAAATATCAATTAGAGTATCAATTGGGAAGAGATATGGTGCCACCAATATCGGAATCACATGTATCATCCCAGTTCTGGGAGCCGCCTAGAGGTGCCCCAGACCCAGTTGGTCACATGGCCTCAAACGCATTTCCCAAAATCCCATAGGCTACCGACTAGCAATGAGGGGATTGGGTGTGATAATGGTGAAACAAAGACCTCATTGGAAGAGTAATGCAGAAGATATAATTTGTTTACGATAGTGGAAGCAGTAATAAAATGTAATTAGTAAATAGTGGAAGTAATGAAAAATTAGAGCACAAATATATAAATGATGAATGATACATATGTATAGGAAATCATCCAAAGAAGTCACAATTCTGGAATATAGTACTAAACCAATGTACAAAAAAAAATTAACTCTAGTAGCATTGCAATCCATAGCTTGGTACCATGATTTCCAGCTCCATAAAAACCAAGTACCTGAAGTAGAAGGGCTCTTGCCCTTATCATGACCTAAAAAAATATAATCTGTATGGGCCCAAAAGCATTCCCCAGACAGGGTGAAAGAGGAAATCCCAGTAGGTAACAACCCAAATATTTATGCCTAACAGTCAGTGAATATATATGGCAGACAATAAGAAAAATGAAGTAGTAAACAAGGAAGTACTCAGAAGAAAACAATCCTACAGTTTCAATTACATCCATTTTCATTTATTAGATAAGAAAACAAAAATAATAAGTCACCCTCTGTGAATTAATCATAGTCTAATACCTCTGGTTCATCCAATAAACATAATAATTAGTTTGGAAGTACTTATAGTCAAAACCCTCTGTTTCATCATTAGAAAAGAAACTCTGAGGAAGCAAAAACCATCAATTCCCCTTGTGGTCTCATATTGGTAACTATATACACTCTGGTGAAGCACTCAACTTCCAATTCCCCTTGTGTTATAATTATGAGGAACTATAGACACTCTGAGGGAGCACAAATTTCACCCCCCTATGGTCTTGCAACTTAATAGTAAACAGACACTTTGGAGAAGCCCTCAACGTCCATTCTCCCTATGGTCTTCTGGATAGGTTCCCACAGCCCCGTGTAAGTAAATCATGCACAAACGGTATATAGAAGCCAAAGTGAACCTCAAGAACTACTTGGGTAAACATCCAAAACATCTCATAGCATGTCAGATAAAAATCACTCCATCCTAACCATACTAGGTATGTAAAACGAAGCATCCTAACAAGAAAAGAATTGCCAAATGGTCAGTATGAATAAAACATGGGAAACACATCCATACCAAGGTAAATAACCAAATTTAAAATCATAAATCCTCAAATCAATCACACAAGTCATAACATGCAATTATAGGGCTAAGAACCATAGACACGCAATACCCCGAACAAGGGTATTGGGAACTTTTGCACATATAACTCAAAGACTAACTACAAAAACGCAAAAACCACCTACCACGGTGCTGAACAGAAAATGTACATGAACCTCATGCCTTGAATCTCCCAATAACATCGTAGATCTACAAAAATGCTTAAAAGGTTCAAACGAGGATATCTCATGGAAGAAGAGAAATAAAAAAAGAGGCTCTAGAAGAAATAATAGATTACCATGGCAATTCCAATGCAATTAACAATGATCGATTCAGAGAACAGATGGTGAGTCGGGGGCACAGAGAAGAATCAGTCATCTCATTCACTTATGGATGAGACAAACAGAGTAGAAGTTAGAGTTTTGAATGAATCAGGACCATGGTTCATTTGATGAAATAAAAATAAAGTACACAACATGTCTTTTAAATGTACACGGCGTGTACTTGCCTTTACTGGGAACCACATTTGGAGGCCTCCAGGTCACCCCACACGGCCATGTACTTAGTCATTACATGGACAGTACACAGTCACCCACAACAACTGAGTTCACAATGTGTACTCCTAAAATTTACAAAACACCATTTTTTTTAGAAAACAACTAGAAAACAAAATCCATTACTTAAAAGAATATCAGTGTTCTTACATACTTTTTCCCTTAATGAAATTCACCCCCGAAAATCCCTAGCAAGGTGGTATAGAAGAAAAAACCTCAAACAACTCCATCCACTGTGATTGTACATTGTCCACTTTCTCCCAATGTCTCATCCTATACTCGCACATTCTGCCATAACACTCATACCAGAGGAACACACCGACCTCATAGAACCATTTCATTGTGATAAAAAATCAAGGTGGGATACTCCTCGAATAATGCATCCACCTCCACCTCAACATACTCAGGTTGAAAGACATGAGAAGGGTCTGAGAAGTAACACCACAACTGAGAAATGTGGAAAACATCATGCATAGCCCGGTACATCTGAAACAATTTTAGACGAAAGGAAACCGACCCAACTCTTTCAAAAACCTCAAACAGTCCAAATTATCTCAACGAATGATTACCCTATCTGTTAATCCTCCTATGTCCCAACCTCAGTGTGAAACGTAGGAAAACCTGATCTCTAACCTTGAACTCAAGCGGTCATCTTCATCAGTCAACATAAGAATTCTTTCATGACTGTGCACTAGCCATCCTCTTCCGAGTCAACTCTATCTACTCTGTGGTATCCAAGACAAGATGAGGTCCCAAGATAGAGGCCTCTCTTGCTTCCAGCAAACATAAGGGTGATTGGCATGTCCTACCATACGAAGCCTCATGAGGTTTATCTGAATAGTTATTGAAATATATTATTGTAGGAAAACTAAAAAAGAGGTATGTGTTTCCCCAAAGTACCTCCAAAATCTAGGATGCATGCTCGAAGCATGTCCTCTAACACCAGAATCATACACTCAAACATGCCATCTATCTATTTAAGGTAAGTCATACTCAGATGTACCTATGTACCCGAAGCCCCCTATAGTCCCTGCCAGACCTGAGAAGTAAAACGTGTATCCCTGTCTGAAACAATGGTGTGTGGAAGCCCATGTAGACGTACAATCTCTCAGATGTACAACCTTACCAGCTCATCAACACTAAATGTCTCCTTGATCGACATGAAGGGATAACCCTTAATGATTATGTCAATGACAACACAAGATACATCATTACTTTGTGATGACCTCAGTAAACCTATCACGATGTCCATCGCGACATCATTCAGCTTCCACTCGATAATGGGTAACTGCTGCAAAATCCCTTCTGGTCGCTGATGCTCCGCTTTCACCTGTTGATAGGTAGAACAACTCGTACCGAAACCAACAACATCTCTCTGCATACCTGGCCACCAATACTGATGGTGTAGATTAGGATACATCTTAGTGACAACAAGATGAACATCCCAGACTAAGGATGAAAGAACCGCATCAGATCGTCGTGTATTTATGATGACACCCACACGGGCCCTTCAAAATAAAATATCTCATCTTTGCCATGGGTCCATCCAAGAATAGGGTACTCACCTGACACACTTTCCCATAAGACTAGGCCTTCTGAATCTGATAGTTGCCTCATTCGAAATCGATCAATAAGAGTAGAGGTAACAACCACAGAGGAAAGAAATGTCTACCCCTGTCTATCTTGCACCTCCAAATTCAACTCAATGAATAAATCCTTAATATGACACTCACTGCCGGCCTTAGGAACAGCTTGTATCTGAGTCCTCCTGCTCAACACATCAGCTACTGCATTGCCTTTTCTAGGCATGTAGACAATATCAATGTCAAATTAATGAAGGTAATCAACACACCTTTATTGTCTCATATTTAGATCGCACTGAGTGAAGATATAGTTGAGACTTCTGTGGTCGGTGAAAACCACAAAATTATCTCCCAGAAGATAATAAATCCAACAACGAAAAGAATAAACAACTGTATCCAACTCGAGATCATGCATCGAGTAGTTCATATCATGTGGCCTCAACTACTGATACCCATATGCAATGACTCATTCCCCCTACATAAGCACTGATCCTAGTAAGATACCCGATGCATCATAGTAAATAGTAAAACTCTTTCTTGGATCTGGGAATACTAGTATCGGTTCTAAAGTCAACCTCTCTTTCAAATCTTGAAAGGCTGACTCACATCAATCTAACCACATGTACTTTTCACCCTTCATAGTCAGGCCCATCAATGGTGCTGCAAAGCATGAAAAGCCCTATATGAAACATATTTACTCTCCATCCAGCCCTAGAAAACATCGTACTAGATAGATGTTATTCGGATTCTTCAAGGAAACTACTACCCTCACATTATCTGGGTCTACTAACACTCTTTTATATGGGATAACATTACTCTAGAAGTGAATTTTGTCTATCCAAATGTGGAATTTTGAGAGCTTAGCATATAACTGATGCTCTCTCAGTGTACTAAAAATGATCTGAAGATGTATGGAATGGTCGTGTCGAGTGTGAGAGTACACCAAGATATCATCCACAAAGAATACCATGAAAGAATCTAATTATGGATGGAACACTAGATTCATTAGTTCCATGAAGACTACATGTGCGTAGGTGAGGCCGAATGACATAACCACATACTCTATAGACCATACCTACTCCGGAAGGCTCTAAGAGTTATATCAGATGACCTGACGTGCAATTGATGGTAATCGGTTCTCATGTCAATCATCGAAAACTCCCGGACTCATCGAAGCTGATCAAAGAGTTCATCAATCCTCAGTAAGGGTTATCGGTTCTTGATCATCAAACGGTTTAACTTCTGATAATCCACGCAATGTATTAGGGTACCATATTCCTTCTTTGCAAATAAGACTGGTGAACCCCAAGGAAACGTATTGGGTCGGATGAAACCCTTTTCCTAAAACTCCTCCAACTATCTCTTTAGCTCATGCAACTCTGGTGTAGCCATCATATAAGGAGGAATGGATCCAGGTGCCGCTACAAGCATGAGCTCAATAAAAATATATACCTCATGCTCTGGAGGCAAAACATAAAAGTCCTCTGAATGAAATCTGTAAAACGATCATCCGCTAGAGGAAAGTCTATCTGTGAACTCCCCTGGTCGTCTAGATATATACTTGCAATCTGGGATGTAACTCCTCCAAACCCATGATGCTCGGGTCCTGCTATGCTCTCCTGGACATCCCATTCTCCCTTGTGTAAAAAAAACCCCACCCTCTAGTGATGTTAAACACACCCTATGATGATAATAGTCAAAAAATTCATGGAAGGGAACTAACTTGACCTTCCCTAGAATGACGTCATAGCCCGTCATTTATAAGACATAAAGCTTCCATGAGAAGTGACACCCACCAACCTCAGGATGGCACTCCTTGCATAGATTTAAACTAGCCATTATTTCTCCAACAGTGTGTCCAACATCAAGACATCAACACTAGTTAATATATAGAGCTCAAGTCTCTCCACAAAAGTAAGAAACATGAAACTATGGGAAGAACCCGTATCGAATAGAGAGGAAGATAAAGCTGAGGCAAAAAGAATCCTACCTCGAACTATAGAGGGTCTGGGATACTACTCTAGTTGGGTCTCCTCCACAAAAAATGTTAGACATGTACCATGGCCCTCTGACCCTGCCTGACCACCCTGAGCCGATCCACCCAATTGTTGTTGAATGCCTACAGACTGGAAGCCACGACCACAACCTCCAGCTCGGCCTGAATGGAATGATGAACTCCAGTTTCTAGATTGATGAGAAAATGGTGGTCGTGCTCTAGTACAAGGAGTCGAAACAGAACACCTATCACCGACTGATGGTGAGAAGATATGACAAAAGCACTAAATATGTCCCATATTTCCTCAAGATCGACACTCAACTGGGTATCTTTGAAAATGTGGCCTCATATTCCTGCTCTTCCTGCACTAGTAGCACAACACCTGACCACCATAAGAAGTATACTGCCTTCTCAGATCTCCATGCATAACACCCTGTAGCGCTTCATACATTCAGAGTGAGGGGTACCAACTCTGGATTCCGAACCACCCTAGATCATAGCTCCAAAATCCCTCATATTACTCTTCATGATCAGTCCCAGGTTGACTATAGAGGTGATGAATGTCGTCCTGAATATTTTCACCTGAGATCAGATGTTGTGCTTTAGACCATAGTCATTCTTTCTCACCAGGAATAACTTCTCACCTTCTAGGATGGGTGTGAAGCATTGTAGCTCAGTTAAATGAGAATAGTAGTCCATTTATGAGAGAGTAACCTACACCACACTCATGAAATCTAGTGCTTGATTGGACCTCAAAGTCTCTCAGTAGAAGTAGTCATAGGAGGCACCCTAGAACTCGTCACATGCCATAACCTACTAGCATCCCACTTTTGAGATCACATTCCACCATATCTTGGAGGATTCTTGAAACATATATGTTGTGATATTCACCCTCCTCACTGGAGGTGTCCCCAAATGCTCAAAGATAGATATAATGGCTTCTAACCATGACTCTGCAGCCTGGGGTTCTTCTTCACCTATGAAGGTGGAAGGATGCTGCTACTGGAAACCCACGTTAATTATGCAATTGATGCGGATGGTTGTGGTACTTATAGAAAGGTATGATTGTACCTAATGAAGCCCTATGAAAATTCTCATCGACATCGATATCCATATTAATGGTTGGTGCAATGATAGGTACGACTGGAGGATCTGCTGGAAGTTTCTGATTTTCCATATCCGGTGTCTGGTCACTGCCCTGTAACTGGCATACAACCGGAGGATGTCATGGTGGCATGACTCTACATGGTCAGGCACACACCTTATAATAAAGATTATAATGGAATGGAACGTAGATATTCAAGAAAGGAACAATAAAGGAATAATTCATGTTTTTCAAAACATGGGTACATAGCTTATATAACCCTTACACGACATGTTCCTTTAAGCCTTCACATGGGCATGTACTTCTTCCCAAACTAGTCATGTAACACCCAATATACACGATGTGTTTCTCCAAGACATGACATGTAATTAAACCATGTTTCCCTACCCACGTCATTCAACATGACTAACCCACACAGTTATCCTAGGAAAAGACTACCCTACGTGTTTGTTCCAGACACAACATGTACCACTTAGGTTTCAACTGCCCGTTTTGTTAGACACACAGTTGCACACAAAGATGAATCTACATGATGTGTTTATGCCAGACACGACATGTAATAGAAAGATTTCCATTCCCCTGTGTGGTTCGTTACACGACTGAATACAAGGGTTATACTACACGTCATGTTCAATCTTGACATGATGTGTATAAACTATGTTTTATTCATTCGTTTCATTAGTCACATGTGTGGAAACATCGTCTATAAAACGCAACATGTACATCTGGTACACATCGTGTTCCACCAATAATCTTCCAACCCCGTGTCTCTACCTACATAGCCAATGACACAGTTAGAGACTACACGATGTGTACATACAGTACACTGCATGTACTTAAGAAAAACATTTTCTCCCTGAATAGAAGGTTAAATGGCATGTATTTGTAATTTAATGTCACAAATTCTTTGTTTTTTCCAACAGTAAGCCTCATAAAATACTCCTCAATAAGAAAAACACTGAAACAAACATTAATGTTCCAAATTCCGATTTATGTGGGTCCATATTCCCCGATAATCAAAGCATGGAAATTATACATGTTATATACGCGGAATAACAAGGTAACAATCCACCAAATTCTGATCCATGAGGGACCATAACACCTCAAGAACCTTTTTTTGGTGTTCATTCAAGAAAAGTTGTTTACTAACAACACCCTATAAAACATTTGGTATTCTATCAAGGCATCTATCACAACAACATGCCTATCTCGGACAACATCTATCACAACAACATGGAATCAGCAATGCACCCTAAATGGAGTGGAAATGATGCATGAAATGTGATTTATATCCAGTACCTATATGATGCATGATATGGAATACCCTCATCTCATTAGGCTGCATCATAAAAAAAACCCAATAATATCAATAATAACAACACAAAACATGTGAATCGCCCAATAGTGAAATCCAATCAACCTTAATAATTGAAAAACCAGAAATATTTTAAATAACCTAGGTAAATTGGCTTTTCCCTATACATGTGCTAGTTACTCCTGGGCATAACTTATTACCAAGTACCTATTTCTTTATATACCTAGCTATAGGATCCAAATAGTAAGTCAAGAAGAATAGAATACCTCTGATACCACTTTGTAACATCTTGGTTCCGAGAGCCGCCCAGAGGTGCCCTGTACCCAGTTTGTCACATGGCCTCAAGAACATTTCCCCAAATGCTAGAGGATTCCGAATTTTAGTGAGGTCCATGGATGTGGTAGTGGGGAAACTATACCCTCCATGGCAGAGTAACACAATGGATATAAACAGATAATGATAGATGAATTAGTAACAACATCCCATAAGTAAACAGAGGAAGTAATGAACAACTGGAGCACATATATAAATGATGAATGATACATATTTCTAGGAAAGCATCCGAAAAAGTCACAATGATGGAATACATTACTAACCCAAAGTACAAATAAAAAAACTCAAGTATCATCATAAATATCAACTTGGTCCCATTCTCTCCAACTCCACATCAATCACGTACATAAAGTAAAGGGCACTATACCTAATATAGCACAACTACAAAATAATTTTTTTGGTCCCAAAAGCCTTACCCAAATAGGGTGTGAGACAAAATACAAGTAAGAGACCAACCAAAGATCCATGTCTAACAGTCAGTCAATATATATGGCTTACAATAAGAAAAATGAAGCAGTACACAAGGCATTACTCAGAAATAAACAGTCCTAAAATTTCAATTACATCCATTTTTGTTTATTAGTTAAGAAACCAATAATCATAAGTAACCATATGGGATGTACTCATATACTAACCCATCTGGTTCAACCAATAAACACAAGAAACCCTCTATGATGTACTCAAAGTGTAATCTATCTTGTTCAACTTTAGCAATGACTCTCTGATGAAGCAATTTCTGCCAATTCCCCCTGTGGTCTCATATCAGTAACTATAGACAATCTGGGGAAGCAATCAATGTACAATTCCCCCTGTGGGCTCATAACAAGGAACTTCATTCACTATGAGGGAGCACAATTTCCATCCCACATATGGTCTCGCAACATAAAAGTAAACATAAAATCTGGAGAAGCCATCAGCATCCCATTATTTATATGGTCTAATCCACCATGTTCACATAGCCCTGTGTAAGTAAATCATGCACTAATGGTATTTGAAAGCTAAAGTTAACCTCAAGAACTGCTTGGATAAACAGTCTATAGAATATCACAGCATGTCAGATAAAAATCACTCCTTAAAAATACTAGGCACCGAAAACAATAGATCATAACAGGCAATGCTAGACCAAATGGTCAATATCAAGATAAAATGGGATTCAAATCCATAGAAAGGTAAAAAACCCTATTTACAATCAAAAATATTCTAAATAAGAACAAAAGTAATATTAGGAAATTACAGGGCTAACAACCATAGACATGCAATACCCCGAACAAGGGTATTAGAAACTTATACACATATAACTCAAAGAGTGACTATGGAAAGTTACAAACCACCTACCTCAGAATTGTACGAATGATATACATGAGCCTCAGGCCATGAATCACCATAGAACATCATATATATAAAATACTGCTTAAAAAGTTCAACTGAGGATATCTCGTGAAAGAGAAGAAATCAGGAAACATGGCTCTAGTAGAAGGAAGAGCTCACAGTAGTGATTCCATCATGATCGACAGTAGTCGATTCAGAGAACGAATGGTGAGTCAGGGGCACAGAGAATAATCAGGGGTCAGTTTCGCTCGTGGAAGAGACGAGTGAAGAAGAAGATAAATTTTTGAACGAGATGTTACCCCTGTCCATTTAATAAAAGAAAAAAAAAGTACACGACGGGTATCTTAAAAGTACACGATGTGTACTCACCTTTACCAGGCCCCATATTAGGCGGCCTCTAGGTCACCCAACACATCCATGTACTTTTCCATTACACGGGCAATACACGGTCACCCACGAAAACCGAGTACACAGTGTGTACTTATAAGTACACGGCGTGTAGTCGAAAAATATTCAGAACTCCTCTTTTGAAAAAAACAACCAGAAAATAAAACCCATAATTGAAAAGAAGATCCAGGTTCTTACCTCAGATGAGACCCTTGATGGGGAAGGTGAGAGTGAACCACATTTAGAGGTATTACGATTATAATGGAATTCACAATGGTAAAATTAGTAAGGGAAGTTGATGGATGAGTAGCGTAATATGATCCCAGTGTGAGTTGTCAAATGTATAGACCAAATAGCCCAGGGGGATTCTCCATCCATGGAATAACTGATATGGGAGTTCTAGTCATAACATCCTCCCTTGTTCCATGGAAAGAGTGTACATAGGATGTCTTTTACTAGAATGAATCAGTATACATGATCTTTAATTAAATTATGTTTCCACTAGGAGGGATGGTGAATCTAGATGTGCATATGCTCATATGAAAAATGAAATTCCATTGGGATGTAAAATAATAAAAATGTAAGAATGTGAGGAAATAGTGGAACGAATTTGATTTAGTGTTATTTGAGAAATTATTCCTTGAGATGTTGAGGCTAGATTGAGACTAGGAGCTGGTTCACTATGTTCAAGGATGGAATTTGATCACGGACGACATCACATTGTTTACAAATTTGTTATGGCATGATTTTATGATGGACAATGATGAAATATACAAATTGTGTTGTTATGAATATTACTTATGAAATAATATTATGGTGTAGGTAAATACCATTAGGTTGAACTCATATTTTTAGGTATAGAATTATATGATGATAATAGTGAAAAACCTTGTGGATTTAAGTATACCAAATCAGAAATGGTTTTCAAGTGAGTTAGGTTATGGTGATACGAGTATCTAGATGTGGGGACATAAAGAATCCCAAGAACACAGTAAGAGAAGAGGTTTTATTATGCTAATACCAACTGGGTCATTGATGTGGTAATTATAGTGTGGAAAAATAGATCCTGCTCTTGCCCAATGTGATCTACCCCCAAGGTACATTCATGCATACTACCAAATAGGAAATATAAATACGTGTTATCATATTAAATTAAAATCATCTAGGGATTATGGGTCAGATTAGCCATAAATATTAGAGGAATGACAATGATCAGAACTAGTATCTGAAATTTTGGAAACATCTTCATGTGTGGGTTGATATCATTGATGAGAAAGCCTATAGTAGGGGAAATGGGTGGCAATGAGTGTAACTCTAAAGGATTGATATTTATTTTATGGGTAATAAATGGTTCATTATCATATAACATGTTAATGTGTAATAAGTAGACATGTGAACCATTGAAATTTACAGGTATACTATAATCATGTTAGGGGATTTTTTTCATTGAGGGAAGTAGTTCATAATGTATTTATATGATAAATGGAACAACCAGATGTTGTTTGAGGTATGTGAATATGAAATAATTTTTGATAAATATAATATGAGTTCAAATTTGAAATAATGAAAGGTATTGGATATAATGTGTGATAATATGGGGGTGAATTTTCACCAGGTAAAAAGTTAGCATCATTTACAATATGGCATGGGCGTAGGAATCATTATGATAATATATAGAGAATTATAATGGATAGATCTGGTCTCTTCCCGATGAAATATTTGTATGATAAAATCATTTTGTTTGATTGTTTTCGGGTTTTGTAACTAGGTAGGTGATTCATATGGGTATATTACCCAAAAAATGAATCAACCTATTTTAGTTGGATATCTAGGATATTTGGGATCATATTGATGTTTTCAACATCAACTTTTTATTTAGAGAATACTAAGAGAGGTATACACAAGTTTCAATAACATTTGGATAGTATGTGTTTTTACATAACTAGAGGGTGATATTTCCTATGGTGGGGAGGTTATAATGATCTTGGAACTCAAGCCGTATAATTTGGATCATATCTATAATCGGTCATGTGATTTAGAACCCTATAAAAGTGTCATGGGGGTTGGAAGAAGCTTGAAATTGATTTCATGAGTTATTCTATGTTTAGGGATATAATTCAAAAGTTCTTAGAAAAAATACTATGATACAGGTAATCATGGATTAGTAATGGGATACTCAAGTGAATGATTTTTTGGGGGATAATTGATGGTTAATCTATGCCCAAGGGGCACCACAGTGTAATGGTTGGAATGAGTTTTTGTTTAGATGCATATCACACTAGAGATAATGAACACCAATGTATGATATTTCTTTACAGACTCATTCAGTAAATTTTTTATGTGTCATGTTATTAGTGATAATTAAGGGTTCACTCTATAATAGGTAAGGGTACACTGAAGGTATATAGAAGAGTACTCGAATGGTGATGAGATATGGTAAATTACCTGAGTCACCTTGCAGATAGAAGTATACCAAATCATATAGTGTTTTCATGTCAGATAGGTTATATATAATGAGTATCAAGATGTGGGGACATGAGGAATCCAAAAATCACAGTATGATAATAGGTTTTATGGTGATGATACAAAGAAAGTCGTTAATGAGGTCATTCTAGTGTGGATGATTGGATCATTCTCTTTCCCACTATGATTTACCACAAGGGTGCTTCATGTATACATCCAAATCGGATATCTCAATATATGTTATCCGAAGAATTTACATTCATATAGGGATTATGGGTAAGACCTTCCATAAATATTTGAGGAATGACAATGTTTAGTACCAGTCTTTGGAATTTTTGATATGTCTTCTTGTGTGGTTTGATATCATTGATGGGAAACCCTATAGTGTGGGAAATGGGTAAAAATGAGAGTTACTCTAAAGGGATGATTTGTATTGAATGGTTAGAAATTGGGTCATTTTCATGTGATCAATTTAATGTGTTATAAGTAGACCTGGGAAGCATTGAAATTTAGAGGTATACTATAATCAAGTTAGAATTTTTTTTCATTGAGAGTAATATTCATAATGTATGTATATGATAAATGGAACAACTAAAAGTTTGTTGTGGTATTGGAAGATGATACAATTTCTGAATACTATAATATGAATTCAAATTAGAAATAATGCAAGGTATTGGATATAATGTGTGATAATATGTGGGTGAATTGTCACCATGTAAAATTTTAGCATTGAGTATTATATGGGATGGGAGTGGGAATCATTATGAGAATAGATAGAGAATTATAATGGCTATATCATGTATATTCTACATGAAAGGATGTGTATGATAACATCATTTTGTTTCACAATTTTCATTTTTTTTGTAACTAGATAGGCGATGTTTATGGGGAGAGTACCCATAAAAGGAATCAACCAATATTAGTTTAATATATAGGATATTTGGTATTATATAGATGTGTTCAACATTGAATTGTTTTTTATATAATACTAAGAGAGGGATACACAATTTTCCATAATGTTTGGATAGTATGTGTTTTGACATAACTTGAGGGTGAGATGCCATATGGCGGGGAGGGTATAATGGTCTTGCAACTCAAGCATTATAATTTGCATCATATATAGAATCATTCATGTGGTTTAGAACCCTATAAAAGTGTCATAGGTGTGGTTAGAAGTTTTAAATTGATTTCATGAGTTATTCTATGCTTAGGGATATAATTCAATAGTACTTAGAAAAAATAATATTATATAGGTAATCATGGATTAAAAATGGGATATGCAAGGGAATGAATTTTGTGGGATAATTAATGGTTAAACTATATCCATGGGGAACCACTGTGTAATGGTTGGTATGAATTGTTTTTTAGATGTAGGTCACACTATAGATAATGAACACCAATGTATGATTGTTGTTTGCAGAATCATTCAATATATTTTTTATGTATTGGATTCTGTGAGATAATTAAGGGTTCACTCTGTAATAGGTAAGGGTACACTAAAGGGATAAAAAAGAGTACTCAAATGGTGATGAGATATGGTAAAGTACCTTAGTCACCTTTTGATTTGTTAAGGTCAAATCGATGATTGGTCAATGTCACCATGTATGTATGTGATGATAAATATGGTTGATATGTAAGGATTTTATCAGATGATACCAAAGAGTTGTATTTTGAGGACACATAAGGGTTTTTTGGATGGTACATAATTGTTAGGTGATATGAAAGTGTTAGATGATATGTAAGTGTTCAAGACTTGGAGAAAAACATCAAGTGATATTCTGGAGGTTCAATCGAATCATGAGTTGGGGAGTCATTTCATTATATAGTGTAATGGTCTATAAGGAATATAAACTCATCATTGAAGGATGAATTCATGGTATTACAAATCTATTTTTATTCATATAATTTAATATAATTTCAAGTAAAATATATATAGGAGGTATTTCTATTTCATCTAAGGGTAAATTGTCCTTTATTCCCTTTTTATATTGATTTTTCTTATTAAATTATTGATCGTTATTAATATATTTCTTTTTATGGAGTATCAATGGGTAAATATAGTTAACATTAGGTTTCTGATCATAGATCAACTCTCTATTTCCCTATTTTATTTCAACTATTACCTGAATATTTATTTTTCTCAAGTTGGATCTAGATCATCCAAAGTTTTCATTGAGTTGAGTCCCAATAACTAATGGTATGTATTTACATTCTATTTCCTATCTTATACATGTGTAATGAATCGTGTGATAAATGGGAAAGGGGAGGATCTTGTGAGAAGATGTGAATGGAATCACATGTAGTATCAATTGGTCATTAGAGATACATTGGGGTAGTCTCATATAAATATTGATGGGGTTTTATGTTAGGAAATAGATTTCCTGATTTTTTGGTTTGGGAGATTTTTTTGGGTATGATACTTCATATTTTGGATAATTTTTCATAGAATGAAATGAAGAATGTTTTCCCTTTTTATGTTATTGGGGCAACCAGTGTCAATATGGGTGATATTAATCACCATGAAGTGGAAATGATATTTCCTAGTGTAAGGGATATTGTGTTGAACATTACCATGAGAAAAAAGTGTAGATTCAATGAATTATGGAGATTTTATGTTGGTGACTTCCCCTCGCCACTAGCTCCAGTCTATTTTGGTTATTTGAAAACATTACATGCCCCATGATGTTGTTTTGACCTTTATTTGTTGGAATATTCCTCAATATATTAAGAGTTTTTGGGGGGACGGTGTATACAATCATTATAAAGGAGGGATATTTTATGTGGCCATTGGATATTGGTGGTTATTGAAGTCACTGAATAGGAGAAATATGAATTCCATATATGTGAGTTATGTGTTCGGTAAAAAATTATTTTCACATATTTTTTTTAAAATCAAAGTACAGTTGATATGATTTTTTAACATGAAATTTTAATTTGAAATTTTCCATGGTAGGTTTTATTCAATGATAATATTGTTTGATTAATTGAGTTGAAAAATTAAATCACTATAACATACATATGCATAGAAACATTACCTACAAAAGAGCTATAATGGCTTGCTAATTTACATTTATTATAATATAATGCTAAATCTATCTGTATATAATGAACAAACTGATTCTATTATAACTAATACCAAGGAAAATATAATTGGAAATTGGATTTTTTTATAATAAAGTATATAAATTCAACCAAGGATTCTTGAAATAGGAACTAATATAATTAATAAAAAGTTGATTACTATTGAAACTATGCATCCTCAAGTTCCTTTCAGTAATTTTTTCATCACATAATAGAGTGATTAGAGAAACTATTGTGAGGTATTAATAAGTAAATATTATCATTTTCATATTTTAATTTATTTTCTCATCCTTTGCAATCAATGATATTTTATTAATTATTTTCTATCTTCTGATCACTCTGATTAATGAAGCTATAGGGTGACGATACTATTTTTTATGAAAATATATTCAACAAATTCCAAGGTATTGACCTTTTGATCGATAAAAAAGATTGAATAGGTTCTTTGGGAAAGAAAAATTAATATTTTTACTATTTATAAAAGTTGTTTCTGGGAGGGATATTGATACCCTCGAACAAGTTCATAGTCGAAAAAGGTCAAGTGTTTTAACATGGATTCCTTGTTTCATGTTAATCAATTTCCTTCAACATTTTTTTGGAAAGCGAAGAATTTTGTGATATGATGGAATTTAGTAATAATTTTATGAAGTAGTCTCTAGATTGTAATCTATAATTTTATTATTTGTTTTTATATTAATTATTCTATTATAATTATCATCACATTATTACTTTAATTATATTAAATTTAATTTTAAAAAGTATACTTTTGTGTATTATATTTTTATTTTTATGTGTTACCTGCAAAATGATTATTTTTCATCATGCATGTGTTTTAAATTTAGTTTTCTTCTATAATTTTATTTTAAATAATAAGTTCTGATCAAGAAAATATTAGAGTGTGATAAAATTGTTTGTTTAACATTTGAATATAAATAACCCCATCTCATAGTGTCATATTACTCAGATTACCTATATTATCATTTGGTATCAAATAAATACTTTTAATAGTTATTATAGAATATTTATTTGAGATATTCTCTAACATTGTTATTTTCCTTTTTATTTCCATATTTTAAATGATTCCTCAAATAAACCATGTCAATGAGAAATGATCATTTTTTAGTTAATAAAGGTATTATTATAGTTGTGGGATTGGATAATCTATATAGAAAAATAATAATTTTTAATGTTGGATATTATGAGTACAAGAAAGATCATATTGAGTCATTTTCAATAAATGACTTTATTTAAAACTATATCATGTTTTCTAGAAATTTTAAAATATCGGAGAAAGTAATTCTTGGTTTTAGTTTCCATGAAATGGATAAATTACTATAATTTTTTTGATTGTTTAGTAAATTATTATGTTCCATTTGAAGGTATATTATATTATTGTATTCCTAATGTGATATATCAAATTGAATGATGTTGAAATTTGATGTTACTCTCTTAAAAACATCTAATGTTCTTGAAAAAAGAAATAAAATACTTATTATTGATTATCATGCCGTTGATTTTGTATCTCGTGAACAATTTAATGGATGAAACAATGGTAAATAAATATTATGAAAATTTTAAAATCACATTTATAAAATGAAATTGAATATGAATAGCTTGTTGATAATGTTATTGAGATTTAACTGAAGGAGTGGTAATCCAAGTGGATAACTACAAATGATACTTATAAAATTAATAAGAGTATTCCTAATGATTTTATTGTATGTCTCATTCAATATGTAAATATAATTAAAAGGATATTGAAAAAGAAATGAAAAAATGGAATTCATTTTTCATCATATTTGTAGTTTCAACAACTATTTATTAGACATCAAAGAAATTTTCACAGAAAGAAACATCTATGAATTATTCAAATAATTTATGTATGAAACATAAAGAAAGTGAATATGAAAAAATAGAAAGGTGGATGTTTATGGGTCAATTTTTTTGAATGGATTTATTAAAGGCTAAAAAGGATGGAAAATAATATATTAGAAATTAATCTTCTTATGTTGTTATCATTTTTGAATACAAGAAACCAAGACACATTGACCTGAGTTTTTAAGGATAAAAAATAATGAAAAAGAACTCAATAGATCCTTAAAAATGAAAGAAAAAAGATTTAAGGAAATGGAAGAAAACATACAGTGATAGTGTTGACCCATCCATTGATTTTCCATCAAATGAAAGTGATTTCAGTAGAAAGAACATAAAATATTATGTTACATATTCAATTTTCAATAATTATTAATGGGATAAATTTTAGTTAATTATTTATATAAATCCACATTGAGAAGTTATTTTTTTATCAATGGATATTGATTTATAATATAATAATGATTTCGTAGAATATCTCAAAGTATTGTTGAATTGAAGGAATAAATTATATAGTTTGAATATACCTATCCATGAATCTTTAAAATCAATACTGGTCCTATGGATAAGGATTAAATAAATAAATATGAAATTTATAAGCTTATAAAAGAGATTGACACAGATTGTAATGTGACTTTCTAGCTACCATAAATTTGGATTAGTTGAGAAGGAAAGTATCATTGTTTACTAACAAGAAGAATAGATACTTTATATATTTGTTGGAAAATATTCATGAAGATGTGAATTTGAAATCTATATTTGACGGTTTAAAAAATTGATATAATTTTTTACTACCTATTGTGAATTTTTATATAATATGTATCAGAAGATGAAACCAAAGGGAATAAATTCTATACTGGGTCATAAATAATTCAGAAGGTATAATTATCCATTAGATTACATATTTATATGGTGTTCACCATTCATCCTGATGTGCTAGTGTGTAGGGAACTAGAAGAAGTGGTTTTATTAGAAAAAGTACAATCATTTTGAAAAAAATTAAGTATAAATAGGAAAAACAAATATATTTAGAACTCATATATGTTGGATATTTGTGGGTTCTTGAGGATTAATTCATAATATTTTAGAGACATAAATAGGTTTTATATTAAGGATATAATTTATTATCAATGATATATCAACATGTACTAACAATTGAAATAAAATAACTTATACCTCATAATGTTTTTTTATTTTAAAACTCTCATAAAATACATAGTTAGCATTAGGGTTTTTATGAAAAAAATATATTTTTTTTCATATCAATAATGTCTTTTAATATTTCCAAATAATTTCATACATTAATTATTTTTCATTGTATTTTGAATCCATTGTCAAGGGGGAGATTATAATGGATTTATTTTTTGTAGAAAATGTTCATAATTTCTATTAAATTAAACAAGAGATAAGAGAATTTTGTTTAAAAAAACATTCGGAATCACCTTCATATAATAATATTGATTCATTAGGGTGGATAATAACATTAAAATGCTTCAAATTTTCCTTTATCGTATATTGTTTCCAAGAAATATCATAATTCGTTTATTCTATATTGTCAATATGTTAATCATGGGGTTAAATTCTTTCAACATATGTGATGCCAAATGTTTTTATGATTAATGTCCACATTTGATACTAATATAAATTTCAAAATATCAATCTTTCACTTTGAGTGTTTATTCCCCCAATGCATTAGAAAGAAGATATTATTTTGAATAGAGATGTTTATGGACAAAAATCATATGAAATAATAAACATGAAATTTTCATTCAATTTTATTATTGATGTATTAAAATATTGATATTTTGAAATATCTAAACATAGAATACACTTTTTTGTTTCACGTGGTTGTTATTAAAATGTCTTTATAGTAAAATTTCTGATTAATTATTTAGAAAATATATTATTTTAGTTTACTTATCCCAGAATGGGGAGTCTAATTTGATTATATTTAATAATTTTAAATATGATGAGATTAATAGAAATTATGGTGAAAGTAACTTCTTACTATATCATTACGTGAATATGAGATGGTATTCTTGTCTTCCATGGGAGGAGAAAAATGATATTAATTGGGAGATTTATTATTTCATTCATATTTCTTTTTATGTTTTAAAATATTAAATCTTGTCATTTTTATTTTATTTTTATTGTTTTTGTAAATAGTAAAGGGATACAATATGAAAATACAATGTTTATTTTATTCATGTGGTTTGTTTAATGTTTTATTAATGGTGTTTTTATGAAATTAATGAATATGTTAGATGTTAAAATCAAAAATACATTCATAAAATGTTATAATATTTTTTGTTTCAGACATTAATAAAACTTATTTTCCCTTTTGTTTCATTTGATTAAAATAATGTGAAGATTATTGGATCATAAAACACTTTCCCATTATTTATTTGAAAATAAGAAGACAAAAAATTGATATGAGTATTATTTACAATGAGATTTCCATTTTAAATTTTCCTTATGTAGATTTTATATTCTAATGTTATTTTTTAATGAACTCAGTAAAAAAATAAATATACTAGAACATATGAGGTCACTATAATACTTCATCTTCAAGAACAATGATGACATGTTGATCTACATAAATTAAAATATAGTGATACATAAATATGAATATTATGAATCTGTTTATGTAGTTTCAACTTAAACTACTGATTTCAAACTTATACCTTTGGATTTCATTATAATAGAGGCCATAAATTCCATTTAGGAATCATGGAAACTAAGTTGTTACAAATACCAATTTTTTTACCAGTTCACATTTGAATCATCTCATTATATTCCCACGTTTTTACTCTATTCAACTATCTCTTAGATATACTATTATCCATTATTACTTTATAAAGCACTATTTTTATATTATAATCCTATTTTTCCTTTAATATTGTTGAAATTTTGACGAGGACATTATATCTTCAAGTAACTCTAATGAAATATTATCAAGGAGATAATTTTGTTTATTCTGATCATTTTTTTGATAAATTACATGGAATTAGAATTTCTCTTGATCAAGGATTTAAAAATGGATCTTGGGGATAGTGTATCCTGCTTCCCAAATTTGTCAATGAAGTTATATGGATGGATCATGATACCATCTTATAAATTTATAGATGATTTATTTTGACTACTTTCACTTGGTTACCTTGATTCATGTTATCTAATCTCTGAGCAAATTTGTCTAAATGTGAATTATTCTTGGATTTTTAGGTGTTTTTAAATTATATCCTTTAGGGGGTTTTGGATTTTTTTATAGAAATGGAGATATTTATTTTTTTCTTTTCAGTTATTTTTTAATAATAACTAAATAATTTATTTTATTATACAGTCTTAAATTTTTGATATAAATATTTTTTTTGAAAAATTATTTTTAAAAAAAATATTTATTTTCCGCTTTTTTATTTTCTACAAAGCCTGTATTTCACATTTTTTCCATACCCTAATTTTATTAAAAATTGTATCTTCTGATCTACTAAATACCTATGTGGTAGAAGTATTATATGTCATATTTTAACTAAAATTCACTCCCTCTTGTAGTTTAATATCACACTACTCATTTATGAAATCAGTATGTTGGGATTAATTATCTAGTATTAGTAAATGACGGTTGTCACTATGCCTTCAGTTTCATCTAGCAGTTGAGCTCAAAATTGAGGAAGGTTTTATTTAACTATAAGACTAGTTATAATAGTTCTCTGTGTGTAATTGGGGTGTTATTTTGGAATCATTAAGATTACATTGGTTATGGTTGGTGTATGACTCATGTGGAATGAGATTTCCTGGATGGATGATGGAACTTATGGTATGAATGTATATTGACACATTATTCCACTCCAAAATTTTGTGAGGATGGAAAAACCTCACTTGTGTTTTTTTGAGAATGAGTGATGAAGGATGAGTAATAGTCTTTTGTTTTAATTTAAATTACATTTTCAGGAGTTGTATACATTTAAATATCAACTTGGGACATCATTTGTTATGGCATACACTATTTGTGCTCAAACCATAAATAGATCCTCCATGATATATGTAGACTTTTTGGTTCATTGAAAAATTTAGGGGTAATGGATTTATTCTAGATGACTAGTGGACATGAATGTGAAAATGGTGCATTGAATGGATGTCATGGATTTATATAATTTCCATTTCTTCCTTAGTGTTGATCTAACATTTTATTTTGGTTACCATTCTGAATGTTTTCATGTGACTAGACCATAGGTGATATATTGGACCCCTGTGTGATTGGTATAAAATTGTAGGTAAATTTAATATAAATTTTGAAATATGTCAAATTTTGGATCAATTTTCACATTGATATTTAAATTTAGTGATGTGTCTGGTACTAATATGTCGTAATCATTTACCTTCAGAATGAATAGTCTTCCCACTATCTACCCATAAACCCTTCTCACTAGCCAGAAACCTCTGGCATACAAGTAGGCACAACTGATGTCAAGTGTTGATTTGATTTAGTTATTATCGAGTGATTGAGTTTTGAATTTACTACCTAAATCAAGCCATAAGATATCTATATACACAAAATAACACATGGTTAGGGGGAGTTTGACTACCCAATAGAATTTATCCAAACCACTCACATGAAATCTAACAAGTAAAATTTTTTTACAATGAAACCGATACAATTTAAAATAAGTTAATTTATTTTAGGTAAAATAAATTTTCATAATTGATGTTGATTAAGGAAAAAAATTAAAAAAATATAAAAAATTATTTTATTAAACACGTAATCCCTTCCATGGTCCAACCCAATATATAGTGAATAAATAACTAGTACAATCAATGGTGACAAGAGTTATAATAAAGTATATTACAAAAGTAGTTAAACCTTATAGGTTTCTAAATTTTATAGATCATCCCATATATATTATACTCAAACATGGAACTTCTTTTTCATCTAAATAGTTGACCATTCTATTGATACTTGACACCTCCATGTCATTACTCAATCCTTATAAACATAATTGAAAAAATAGATTTACTTCTTTAAGAAAATTTAAACGAATATTTCATTCCAATATAGTATTAAATCTATATAACTAAATAAACAAAAAATATGTTCTCATAATACAATATTAAAATTCAAATGTCTTAGTTCAATTCATACTTCATTCCTAACCAAATCCCATTGGTTACATCATAATCCCCAATTTAACTCCACATAAATCATATAGCTATATTATATTGATGTAATTTGTTTTATTACACATATATATGGATAGTTTTCTAAAAGAAATATTACATAATTCTAACATAGATGGATAGTCATACAGGATAATGTGTTGGACTTTCAATTTCCCTTATCCACAAAAAATTGAGGCATAGTTAACCTGCAAGGTCACATAGAACAATAGAACAATTGTGCACTCACCTATTATTTTATCCGTTTCATTGTATAATCCAATTGAATAGTCCCAAAGATCTTGTACCCTGACCGTACACAATTCACTGATCCTCAAAAACTCATAAACAGATACATTAACCACCATAACTCAAAGGGGGACTTATATACCAATCCAAAAAAACCACAATAGGATTGAAAAATAAAATATTTTATACCATTAAGTCATATAATGGAGGTTTATTTATATGAAATATAATTATTTTTTGATTCTCATCATATAGTTGAGAACATTTATCATATAGTATAACTATTTTTGGAAAATATTTATATTAAACATATCATTCTTGAAAGTAATTATCAGAAAAAAACTTGATATAGTGGAGAAATTAATACCTAATCACCCAGATATTATTTAACTATGTTTATAAGAATACATTAACAACAACAATACAATTAATAACTTTTATTTTTTGATCCCAACAACATAATCTATGCACCTGATGAAGATCACTAAGAAAAAATAAATGAGTTTTTATATCAATATGTAATCCACCAACCATATGAATCACAAATCATATCATTAGGACTTCCTTTATCACAATTAATTTCTTTTATAATGTATTGAATATAAGAGAGAGAAAGGTTAAGTTAAAGAGTAGAGTAATACTAGCATATAATTTACATAAATACCAAGGATGTTTTTTAAAATGATCATTCAAAAAATAATTGAGGATCTAAAGATACAAATTTTTATTAAACATTAAATTGGATAATGGTATTACATTATAAATTTTGTAACATATAATTTAAGTTTCCATAAATGTTAATTTTTTTTAATATTTATTAATATAGTGTAAAATCTACATAAATACATCATCAAATGATATAAATCCTGAAAAGATGGTATCATAAATAAAAATATGACATTTATTACCATTACAATATAATTTATTAAGTATACAAATATTTCATCAATTATGATATAACATATTACTAAAATAACCCATGCATAAAATTTTAAAAAAAATATCCCATGTCACATAATTCAATATGGTACATAGTGTATATTTTCAATTAGTTATAACAAATATATGGGATAAAAAGTAATACTAACGAATGTTTAATCAGGATACAATGATTCTTTTTATGTAATTTTTTTTAATATTTTTCTTTATATATTTTGAATATATAAAAGTATCTAAATTTCAATAAAAAACATTAAACCCTTTTCATAAAATTACCAATGTTCCCTAAGTAATTGTTTTAACAACATTACATGTAAATTAAAATTTTAAAACAATTAATTTGTTTTAATCATTCAAAAAAAGAATCCATGAATTATTAATTTACATTATTATCTAATCAAAAGAATTAATAAATGATATACTAATTTATATTTCATATACATATTATGTTTAAAATATAGAAATTATTAATTATAAAAAATATTAATTAAATATATATATATATATATATATATCTTACCAAAAAAGTTATAATGCTCGGCAATGCTGACATTGAAAATCCCCCTTCCATATGTGAAATACGAGGCATATGTGTCAGGATACTATGAATAAAGTTTCCCATATATTAAATAAAATTGTTGAATTTTCCATATCCAATTATTAAACTATAATGGGGATGGTGAAAATAAAATTAATGGTCTAAAATTTGTCTAACGAGACCTTACCTAGATCACAATGTAACCTCTAGTATGTTCCCCCAAATCGTAGAGGTTTTTGAAAAAGAGGTGAGGAGAAAAAATGTGTCAAGTTGGGGGGGGTGTTTTCTTTAAAACACTATCTTTCCAAGTTCAGATTGATTATCCAAGTAATCATGTAGTAAATATAAGTTAGACATGTCCATAATATATAAATATATAAAAAATATTCCACATGCATTTTTAGGGTCATATAAACATTATATTACTATAAATTAATCATTTTATAGCATTAAACAATTGCATGTTAGACCTAATGGTGGATATATATATATATATATATATAATGTAGTTAATAGTCCCATTTTAACAGTTTTTACATGTGGGTTAATCAAAATAAATACAAAGGAGGCCTACATGACTCAATATGAAATAATTGAAGTCTATATGTATAATAAGATGACAAACATCATCATCTTGGTAGATATATTCCCTTCATAGAGATTATAAATATGGACCTTCCCTAATTAATAATGATTTATTCACCTAATCCATATCCCAATCCATAAAATCATTATAAAAATAAATAATATCTAGGTAGGGTTGAGTAAAAAGTATTTAATAGGATTCCCCATTTACATCCCAAAATTCCAATTTAATGAATTTGTTTGGATTTTATCTCATTATGATTTAGATTATTTTAGAAGGTATGGTTCCATTTTAAATTATAATAAATGAGATATATGGATTTTTAAAGTTATATAAAAAAATATTTCATGTAATTATATATCACAATATTTTTTTTATGGGAATACACATTGAATTCATTATTTTAATCCACACACAATATTATTATTCTCTATACCTTAATTTTATTTGTAGAGATAATGATTAATGCATTAGTAAAAATGAAAAGTGAAACCTATTTTTGTATTATGTCAAGTATTCTTAAAGGTTACATTAGTCTATAATGTATGGTAATTAATTCATCATTTTTAGTAAATATTTGGAAATGAATTTATATAATTTAAATGTTTTTGAAATTACACCATAGTTATATAGTTTTGAAAGAAGGTATATTATTTATTTAAAAACAAAATATATTATTCGTCATTCATAATGTAATAATTTTGGAGATGAAAAAGACACATGATAGTGATATTTATTTCCATAAATAATTTTTTTGTAAAATAAATTTAGTTTTTAGGTGATTGGAATTATAATTTTTTTTTTGAAATTTCTTGAAACAATACATATTTTGGGTATCACATTTTTGTTTTCCAATATATATATATATATATAGATATTTCGATTTTTTTCAAATTTTATAGATAAATTTTATAAAAGAGAGATGGAATCATCTCAAAGGTTGTCTGATACTAATATTAAATTTACTCAAATCTATAATGGGAAGATATAGTAGTAAAAATGATTCTTAGTGTTGGAATATTATCCTATCCATTCATATATGATTGTAAGCATAAATTTATTATTGATTTTCTACATCATAAAAGATATAATTTATCTTTAGTGATGTAAACTGATTCAATCAATGTTTTTGATATTTTATCTCAAAAAAATATTATCCTTGAGTTATATTTCTAATAAGATAATACTCAGAAAAAATTAATAGTTCTTTGAGATGTATATTTTTTTTTAAAAATAAAATGTTTTTATTAACTTTATGTAAGCATATAATATGATTTAGATTATTTTGTAATTTTGGAGACATTATTTGTAACAAGTCTTACTTTATACTACACCCATTTCTATTCAAAAAATTTTACTATAGAATTTTTTGACCATCTGAATTTTTAGGCCATCCCAATAATAAACCCCTTCCCATTTTATTATCTTTTTTTTGATAATTATGTTTTCTTTTTTTTCTATTTCTCAATAATGTTAATAGTTGTGGTTTACAAATATACAGTCAATTAGAGAGGTTGAACATATGTTAATAAAAGAGTAAATTTGAATTATTAGTTAATTAATCAACCCCATTCTCAATTATTATTTTTAGATATATTTAGTTATGTCTAATTGTCCATTAGAAGATTTGTTGATGCATTTTTGGGATCCGTTATAATGTTTGAGGAAAATATTAGATTATAATTTGATTTACATAATATATCCAATAAATTTAGTGAATCACAAAGGGATTACAAAATTTTTATTTAAAAAATTATAATCATTGAAGGAGGGAATACTTCTATGCTGTATTTTATTATTTTTCGATGTGTTAGATATTATAACTAAAGGTATCACTTATGTTTCTGATGGAGCATATTTGATAGAGGTAGATAAGAAAAACTTTGAAAATCATAGTTGTAAAATAAATTATATATTATCATCTCTGTTAAAATTTTTATATATTAAATTTATGTAGATTAAGATAATAAATGGTGTTTGTGTTATGATTACAAGTTTTTGTTAATGAAATATTTTGTAAAAGAAATAAATAATTAAATAAATAAGTAAAAATTTAAATGTATTTATATTATCTAATTAGATTCAGTGGTTAAATAATTCACTAGTATTAATAATGTGGTGGTCTATATATGCGATTTTGGAGGGAATATGATTTTTTGAAGAAAATAAATTATATAATCCAACATATTTCTATTAATGCCTCAAAATATTAAGAGAATAAAAATGTTGATAATAAATGTTATATGGATTTTTTTATTAATTAAATAAATAATACTTTTATAATATAAGGTCACTTATAACCAATAATGATTCAAAAATCAATTGAAATTATCTTGGTCTGTTTCAATTGCAATATTTTTATTGTGTACTTTTTTTCAATTTTACATATTTTTTCGCCATCTAAAAGAAGATAAATAGTATCATGATGATGGGTTATAAATATTGTTTATATTAAAGAGTGAATCAAAATAAAATAAGTTAATGGTCCATTTCAAAGTTAATTAAAGGAATTCATTGATAAAAAACGCTTTTTTCATATAATATGGATGAAGAAGGATATAATATATGTAAAATAAAATAAATATTAACACATATTAATCCCAATAAATAATTGATGATTATTAATTTTAATTAAGATGTTTTCCATGTAATGGATGTGATAGATAATGAAATATAGAGTTTATGTTGAAGTTGGAGTTGAAGGAATATCGATTAAATATCTTAAAATTAGATAAAGATAAAAAGATGTTTATCAAGGTACATAGAATATCAGTTTAGCATGTTGATTCTAAATTAGAAAAGTAGTTGTTATTAGTGAAAAAATTTGAATGTTTGAAGGTATTACATATAAATGAAATGATATTGAATAAAGAAATGGAGTATGAATTTAAATAAAAAAATATCTTAAATTTAATATTAAAAAGACATTGAAGAATAATTTTAACATTAAAATGTTAGATTTGATTTTGAAATATTCATAGAAGATGATACTAAATGTTATAAGGGAATATATTTTATTTTTGAATCCTAGAAGACATTTATTGTTCATTTTAATCCTAAATAACTTCACTTTATTAATTCATATGGGTTTTATTTAAATTGTATATTATGGAAGGCCCAATGGAGATCATAGTGAATAAGTGTGTCTCATTAAAAAAAACTATCTAATTTTTTTTGAATTATTGAAAAGAATAATTTAATTTAAAATATATTGTAAGCGTTGAATATGATTATGTGAAGAAAATATTTCCAATAGTGTGATAATTTTCAAACAACTCATAAATACAATTCAAATAAAAATATAAACATTAGTGGGAAAGAATTAAAGAAATATCATGTTTTGTGGAATAAGAGAAGATCATATTAAAAAATAAAATTCTAAATTTTTTCTTTATTATTAATATTTTAGTGGTTTTATAATGGATTGATTAATTTTTTTTGTAAAATGAAATTATACAAAGTGATTTTGCATGATTTGGATGTCCAGATTTAAGGAGAAGGAAACCCACTCCGTTAAAAAAGTCCAAAATTAAGTCAAAACATCATAAGTGATTATGGAGAAAGAATTTCAATTATTGAATGAATATTTTGAAAGTTATATCATATTTGGTCAGTTTATAATGGATTATATTTCTATCAAACTGATATATTTGAATATGAAGAAAAACTTTATGTTATTTCGATATTAGGGAAACTAAAAAGGTATTTATTGTAATATAGAATTTATACTAAATCCTTTTCAAAAGGAATGCCACTAGATATTATAAAATGTATTTCATTATTAATTAATAGGTCTTATAAATAAATTAAACGGTTTTTTGATGTGAAAATATAGTAATTTTATTTTTAATTATTTTGGTTCCCTCAATATTAATGGTTTCATCTTAAAAAATTGTTGTAGAAAAACTGAAATAAATGAACACATTATTGGTGGTATAAAGAATAAATTAATTAATTTTCACTATATATATTTTGAATTAAATGAAGTGATCTATAACATACCTATCGACGTTAACCAATATGGTTCCACATTTTGTGGTATCATGTGACCTCAGACACACATCATTATACTCCAAAGGTTGTATACTTGTCATGAGGTTCTATAAATAGTTTTGGGAGAATACACCCTTAATATCTGATAACTATAAATATCAGTGAAAATAATAATAAATGATCATCATAAATAATGAGCAAAATTATATTTAAAATTTAACTATTATTTAGCCATAAATATATATCGCATCATGTAACACAAATGGGGTGCTATGGAAATTTCATGTGAAGTATATATATATACTTAAAATATATCTACCATAGGGTAAGTAAGGTATAATATTATCCATAAGAATAATAGAGTAGATAACGAAACAATATCCTAGTATGGGTATTTTTTGTTCCTATATCACACTCAAAATATCTATCCATCTCACCCGTCGACTAACAAACCAGTTTCTTTACTAGTATATTTGATAAAAAATTCATCTTGCCCACCAATGTGAACCTAATGTGTATGATTATAACTAATAAAACCACACCAATAAGGGCTATAAAACAATTTCTATTATACAAATAGAAGTATGATGTAATATTAAAAAACCAAATAATAGAAAACATCAAAAATATTAACTATCACATCATTAGTTTTTAAAGAGACACATGTTGAGTAAATATTCTAACAGAATATAGTTCTATTATCTTTTGGAATATATAACCCACAATACCAATGTTTAACAATGAATCATCCCATATATCTATAACTAGTCAAAATATAGTAAATGTTATCATACCATTAAAATTTGATTATTAAAATTCCCTAAAATTTAATTTTCATTCCATCTAACATCACATAAACATATGTAAATATATTCTTAGTGTCCATAACATCTAACCACATTACAATATATAGTTTATACTAGTTATTTATTTACATAACATATCAAATATCTTGTATGAATCGGCATATAATCTTATAATATAACATAAATCAATGTTGAATACACATAATATTCCATACAATAAACAATATTAAGGATGAATCACTATAAAATTATATATAATATATAATATCAAGGATGATTCAGAATAATGTTCTATAATTTATCAAATATCAAGGATCAATAAGTATATAATTCCAAACTATATTTATTATTAATGAGGAATGGGAATATAATCCCATTCAATATCTAATATCAATGATTAATGAGAATATTGAACAAAAGTATAACCAACACAAATAATGAATTGAAATAGAACACATAACATAAATATGAGATGGAGAAGATGGGCATATCATCTCACCCCAATTTTTAGTCCTTAATGTATTAGGATATTTCCCAACCCCAACATGATACCATGAAAGGAGTGGAATAACATTACACTCGTCATAATAATCTAATTTTTGTAACATAACTTCTATATTCCCTTTTAAAAACTACATTAATGGGAATAACATAAAATTATCTTACCAAATAAACATTAATTAACATAATATATCATGAATTACATACAAAAAATCAAAATTGAAGAGAATCATGTTATCTTAAAAGTACATAACATACATATCAAAGCATTGATAATTATATCACATCAAAAAAAATCATATAACACTATAAAAACATATATTTTCTTATTATTCAATACCCAACTTTAATTAACATGAATTAAAATACAGTAAAATAATTTCTTTATTTAATAAATTTTATTCCTTAAATAAACCATCCCTTTTACATTATAAAATACAAGGTACAACCTACCCAGAACCATTTATCTTAAGGTGGGTAACCTCCTCCCCTTTTATTCATATAAAAATTACTAAAAACCATCAATTAAACCAAAATGCCATCATAAAAATATTTCCAATCTATATTTTTACATAAAAATAAGTCCCCTCATCCATATTTATCCAATTAATGTAATCAATGTATATAATGACATATTATATCAATAGACAATCCCTCATTGGTATTATGTTTAATATTCAAAAATAATGTATCTTCTTCACATGGTCATTGAAAACAATGAGATTAAATATTTCCACAAAAAGGACGACTCACAACCCTAATGATCCCCACCAAATCATGATGCAATAAGAATTACAAAATGGGTTTATTTAAAATATTACATAAATACTCTCCCTGAACCATACATTTCATGTCAATTGAAAACAGTTATAAACTAAGGAGAATATAATTGGACCACACATAGAATTCATAGGTTCCCACTAATTGAATATAATAATTTTATTTAAAAAAACTAAATAAAACCCTAAAGTAGACAAAAAAACGTTTATTTTAGGGAATAGAGTGAAGGTTAGATAAATAAAGAGATATATTATGAGATATGGTCAATGGAGATTAATATTACATAAAAAATAATGAAACTAAGAAGGATGAATCATGAAAGGACATAATGTGATGAAAAACTCATTAATAATTGGCCGACAGAGCTATTGTTAGTTGACCAAACAAATGAGAGGAGGAAAAAAAATTATTATTTTTTTACCCAAAATTTCTAAAACAACATCCCACTAAATAAGTGTGTTTGGGGATTTTTTAAAATCTTGTAAGAAATCAGATTTCTAGTATAACCCCATCAAATACATGGGGGTAAGGGAAATAACCAGTTCTTTTACTACTAAAAATATGATGGCTTCTCACTAGGATTTTAATATTAAATTTACATCGGATAATATTTCAATTATGTCATTCACTAACACGATTTTTGGTCCAGAGCCTCATCAAACAAAATAAACAACCAAATTATGCAGAAATATATACAATTTGACTAAAATTAATTCAACAACATACGTCCATACAAATGGGTCCTTAAAAACACCATATTACTTTTATAATCATCCAAGAGATGTTTCATCAATAATTTTCTATGTATAATTCCATCCATTGGAGATGAATATCCATATTCTAATCCAATGTCTCTTTTTGACCAGGTCCATGTTATCAATAAATTAATAAAAAAGGTATGATCATCCCTTATAAGAACCTTTTTCTTTATTCCTTTGTACTTATTGAATATAATTGGAATGATGTAGATAATTTAATCTTTATATCATCCTTAAAACATTATACACATTAATCTTTACTATGTTCTATTCTTTGGTCAATAATAGAGACACTTCATTCAAAAAAATTATAAAGAACCAGACAATGTTGCATCATAGTAACATCCCATAAAAACCATATTTCCGTCAAATTATGGTAATGATGAAGACCAATGTCATAGTAATGACACCTCACTATTGGTATAATAAAAAAACTAAATTCCAATGTAAAAAATTTGTAGTTAACATAGCTAGTCTATTTCATATTTCTACCCACATATCACTATAATAAAGCATCACCAATGACCCACAACCATCTCCCCATATCTTACTTTATCCTTTCTATTATTTATAGCCTCTCCCATCCAAAAAAATAATTATATTCTTCAATGATTAATAATATCCCACACACAATCATTTAATTGGTCTAATTACAAAATATAACATAACTTCATTATTGAGTATACTAAATTAATTTTATTATCACAAGTAAAGACCTAAATATGATGTTATTCACTAACCAGATCTATGTAGTTAATTTTCTATAAATAATCAATGATAAATCATGAACATCCATGATTAGGATTATCCATACCCATATCCTAATAAATTTACCAAGAAATAATCTATAACATGTGATGTCCACTCTATTAATCTATGGTATACACCCCACTATAGAAAAACTCTAATACCTGATCATTGTGAATTATCCTTACCATAATAAAATCACATCTGGTTAGTGATACTAATTATCCCAACTTAGTCAATCCTAAAAATATGAATTCTAATAGTTGTTCATATGGATATATGATTATCACAATTCTCTAATCTATCATTACCCAATTTCATCAATGATATTTTTCAATGAAACACATTCTTGATGGATATACCCCATGTCAATAGAACCTCTATCTGTTATGTAACTAATGAATAAATACTCATTATGGAATCCTCATGACACCATAATTTGTAAACTAATTACTATAATGTTTAAATCACAATATTTGGAACTATTATTCAAGATATACATTATATATACCTGAATAATCAATCCCTTGGTGTCTCATTGATCAAAATATTCATCTTATATAATTCCATCTTAATTAGGGGGTCATATTTCATTACTTTATAACTAAACATAATCTCTTAACCATGTCCCTCATGGAAATTTTTTCATTTTATAATCAACTATGGAGACCATGTATCCTACACTAGTTATCCCATGGTCCACTGGTTCTCTCTAGACTACCCATACTTGACCATTTCCTTAGTATCTTTATCTTAAAGAACATACAAATAATTAGTTTGTTGAAGAATTACTTTTACCTTTTCCACCCAGACAAGGTGACTCACACATTTCCAATATTCATCTTATTTCAAGTTACACTTATAGTGTGTTTATCCATAAAAATCCATAAGTATACAATGATCTAACTCATGTAATATAGAAAATTGACAAAACCATAATAACATATATGAACCACTGTAGGTCTTATGAATCATATTGATCTTAAGGAATAAAGAAAAAAACTATATATCCTTCCCCAAGTGAGAGGATGATTTCACATTCCGTCCTTATATATTTAAAATAATATCACATCTAGATCCATCAGAAATATCTAACAATACCACACATAAAAACTAAAACATAAGTTGAATTTTGAATTTCTCAAGTAATATATGTTCTTAGTGCATAAGAAAATAACTATGATCTCCATCAATGATCACTTGGTACCTATATCTAGACCATCTATAAATGTTTAGCCCTACAAAACAAATACTACAAGTGGGTGTATTTTCAACAACTATGACATCCCTTTTTCATTCTGTAACACCATTAGATTTTTATAAGATCACTATATTATCTAGTATATACAAAACACAACAATGAGCATAAATGAAAACTGAAATATTTATATTTGTATGATACTATTACATCATAGACATTAAAATTGTGGGTTATAATAATAGTATCCACCATATGAAATATATATAAAGGCTCAACTCAAAAACAATATATTCATTAATTATTAAGAAATAATAAATCAATATTTCTGTAAAGTAATTTTATTCATCCAAAATATTTGTTCTTAAAAAATGGTTTTTATTTATTTTTATGTGTGGATATTATAATTACGTTCGGAAATATTTAGAAATTTGATTTTATAATAATACTATCATTTTATTACTTCATCCAAAAAAATTATTTTAGGATAAATATATAAGGACCTGGCCATAAAATTATATAATAATGTGTTTTATTTCAATAATTAATTCTCCCAAGATTAATGATATTTAAGGATTAGAGCTTTAGATAATTATTTCATCATACTTATATACTTAAATATTATCAAACAATGTGTAATTTTTACCATAGTATACATTTTTTCTAAAAAGAAATTTTTTGGTGATATAAGAAGATTTCTTGTCATGGAATAACTTCAAAATTTTCATCATAACCTCATCATTTTCCTTAAATTTCCTTAAAACCATGAAAAATAATCTTATATTGTGATATGAGCACTAAAATATTAATAAGTGGTATAAAAAGAAATAAATAAACCCCTTAGTTTGTGAATCCATATAAAAAAATTTATTTTTTAAAATATACCTTAGCCTCAAAGTAAACATTATCTAATTAAAGAAATCTACTTCTTTCCTATAATATTTTCATAAAAAATATCATTATAAATACAAAAGTAAAAATTAAAACCGATAAAAGTTTCATTGGAATCATGATAAATCATGATTTATTTTCAAAAAATTTTACATTTCACCCATAAAATGGATCATATAGTTTATTTTAAACATATACATATTATCTTACCTTGTAAAATCATAATATTTCAATATAAAACAATAAAAAAAGATAAATAATCAAGGTATCTTAGGCCTAAATTTTCATATCACTCATACAATCACTCAAACAAGTGAAATAACCAATAATGTTGACAGGAAACATAATTCACACCAAATTCATAAGAGGGATATCACAAATCTACTCATCCATGGGTTATAATAGAACCATTGATATATGGTTTATAATGAAATAACCCATTCATGGGTTATAATAGGTTAACCTGTCATAATACAAAAAATCCCAAGAACCGTAACATAATCATAACTCATAAAAGTTTACAGTTTTCAATATTATACTCACAATAATACTCCTTTCACCCATAAAAATAGTTCCATGTCTTAAAATATCAATTCCATTTAAAAATATTTTTCAAAATACTCAGAAAAAAGTAAAATAGTGGATTCCAATTAAGAAAATTTAATATCTAGTAGAGTCTAAATACAAAATAACGGTTATGATGGTGGGAAAAACCATTGATCATCTATATATTAAAAATTATTATTGATTTTTTATTTTAGTCAAAACGTTCCCAATAAAATTTGTAAAAATGATTCATTTCTGAAGAAAATGAAAGAAGGTAAAAATTGATGTAAATGTTCCATTGTAATTCCTTCATGTTGATATAAATAAATTTTAAAAATAAATTTAATAATTTGGAAGAAAAATACAAATATTATAAATCACTAAACCATTTTAAAATAATATTTTAAGCTAAAGTGTCCAGTACCTTGGGTATTAACCATCTCATATATTCTATACCTTCCTAAATAAATTAATTATACTAATTATTTAATTTATTAATAACCATTTTCGTGATGATTATTACTCTTATTTTATTTAATTCCATGTTATATTCAATTTCCTAGTGAATTAAGTTCATCTCAAACGTTTTTATGCAAACAATCTCATTTGTCCAAAATGAATTTGATAGGTTTCCTGTGGTCAATGTGGTCATTATTTGATTATATGTTGAATAATAATCATGAATTTATTATGATTTTATTACATCAATTATAATTTTTAAACCAACCATTACTGATGGATATGAAAAATGATCTATTTTATAATCATAGAGATGGTAGGCCATACATATACATGAGTAACATTTTAATATTTAAATGATCATTATGAAAAGAATGTAAGTGTTAATTTATATTTAAAAATTATAATTATATAAAAAATACCAAATTATTTACATAAATATACTTATATATAACATCCATGTGAGGTGGTAATGAAAAACTATCCCAATCGCTTTGTGGAGATGTTGTCCCGAACGTACACAGAAATAATGTTTTAATTTTTCAGTGTATGAAAAGTTAAGAAAATAAATGATATTTTAATTTTACATATAGAAAATTATATATTTAATCTAATATTTATACATTATTTACATTCTAAAAAATTATTTTGAGTGGCGGTGATGGAAAATAAATTACATTAATTTGCAGGTGGTATTTATCCTTAAGGATGAACTATGATATTTTCTTCCCATTTGTTTGATGAAGAAGAGGATATAGGTCAAAAAAATTACATGAAAACATATTAGTATATGAATGATAATATTTTATTTCAAAATGTTATTAGAATATTTGAAATATGTATAAGAAAAATAAAATGAAAATGCATTGTTATGAATTATTCCTATTTTGTGGACAAGCTCATAAGGTTTGCACGAAATGATTTACTTGATTGGTTCTATGAAAAAAATGAATCCAACACATAGTAAAGTATATGATTAAGGTATTTTTGTAGGAGAATTAGGAATTATTTTTTATGTGTGAAGAAAAAATGAGAGGAGGTGAGCATTTATAATAGAGGGGGGAGAATAAATGGAATTTATTAAAAAATTAAAATAATAATAATTAATTTTCAGTGAAAAAGGTTAAAAATGATATAATTTTAAGATATAATGATTATATTTCAAAATAGTGTAATCTATGGAAATTTGGACAAATGTATATTATATTTTAACACTTATATCATTGTTTTAACCCCCCGTTAACCCTTTTGACATTTACCATAATATCATGGTCTTAATGGTAATAGAGGAAAGAATGAATCTATAAGAGTAAAATTGAACCATAAATGGATTGTGGTTGATAATATAATAAATATACAATTAACTTGGTAGAAGATATGATTTTTTATAATTTTAAATAATTCAATAATTTTTTCTAAATATCATTATTATCAATTTTTGAACAATTCATTTAATATGACTTTGAAAAAAATGATAGAAAAATAATTCCAATATAATAATTTAAAATATCATAAATATATTATAAATTTCTAGAAAATTAATCTAACACAATAAATAAATTAAAATATATTACTTTTTATATTTTGAAAATTAGTTATTTTATTTTTATATGAGTGTAATAAATAGTTTTTCGATGTTGCGTTTGAATTTACAGAAATTATTTCATCACTAAAAATTAGAAATAAATAACCATGATAAAAAAATTATGTATATTTTAAAAAACATTATAAATGATGATATGTTCTTTTTATCAATGTTGAAAATTATATGATATATTAAAAACAAGATAGTCAATTTTGACACTATCCTTTACTTAAATATTATAAAGGTTAAAAATAAAGTATAAATGGGAGAAAATCATATTTTTAACGGTTGGATGACTATGGAATAAGTAGACCCATAAAATTAATTAAATTCTAATTTTAGGTTTTCTTGTTTTCATAACCTTATTATTTATAACATTAATCACTTGATTCAACCATACCGTGGAGAAAAAAAATTACTATGGATATTATTTATAACGAAAAAAATAAAAGGAACCAATTTAATAAATTTTTAATTCCTGATTCAAAATATTTAATTCATTTTTCAAGTGTCATTTTATATTAGTGGAATAATTACATTTAAAATTAAACCAAAAAAATATTAGACGAATTAGTTTTTCATAAAAATTCATTCTTACATACAGACTGGGTTTTTACCAAATTCAAATATCAAATTAATTCCAAAGACTATTATTGGATTCTGTCTAATTAAAATGAAGTATTAAATTTTAATACTATGATAAAATAGAATATAACTGATTAGATATTTTAAATGAAAATAAAAATTAGTATTACCCAAATTCTTTTAAAATTCAACAATTCCGAAAATCCTTAAAATTTCATTCTAAAATAATTTTAACATGATGAATTCAAAATTTGGGATTATTTTTTCATATTAAAAATATATAATTTTGAAATCAGTCTTTTAAATAAAACAATATAATATATGGAAGACCAATTTATTTTTAAAATAATATTTTTTCCTTCCAACTATAAAATTACCTAATATTATCATAATGAATATTACTATTTAATAAAATAATAAATGAAAATGATTTATAAAAGTATTAATTGGGATTTTATTGAATTTTTGATAATTTTCTGAAAAGTTTGATTTTTCAATGAATTTGGAAAATACTGATTTTCATTGGAAACTATATTTTATTTTCAATTAATTACAAAAAATATATGTTGGATTTATTTAAAATTTAGTTAAATACTTATTATTAAATTAAATTAAATTATAGTCTTTGGAATAATTTTCTATTCGTATTTGATATAAAATCATTTTTATACATAAAAGAAATTTTATTGAAAAACAGTTTCCCATATCTTTCTACATGTTTAATTTCAAACTAAATCTTACCACTTCTTGAAATTGGATACTAAATATTGGAATATATATCCAGAATTTGGAGATTAAAATATGTTAAATTGTTCTCTTTTTTCCTCATTGGTAATAGAAAATATAATAAATATTTTTTACCATGATAAAGGTTAAACACATTAATAAGAGTTGGAACTAATGTGATATGGATAAAAATTCATTTAAACACATACCCTAGATTCATTGTATGGGTATATTTTATACATATTCATCAAAAAATTTAAAATATAACAATTTATGTCAATTTAGTTTTGATTATGGACTTTATATTTTTTATTTAAAGGATAATGTCAAAAAATGTCACTCTATTACATTTAATTTCCATAGTATTTTGGGTTAGGAATATTAAAAACTTATGTTCAGTTATAAATTTTTATTTTAAAAAATTTATTTATTTTTTATCATTTTTTAAATTTTTATTGATGAAATAATTACAATAAATTTTTATGCCACAACGACACAATGCTTTTGAATGTAGAAGGAAAATAAAATAAATAATTTTATGAACATGAGAAGATTATTTTTTTAGGGTGATTAATAGTGTATAAAATTGTTTATAGATAAACATAATATATTAGTGATGTTTAATAGATTCATTTTTTAATTTTTTTTAAATCAAATGTTTTTCGAAGTCAAATTATGTGAATATTTCTTATAATGGAAGTACTCGTATTTTGTGATAGATATATTTTATTAAATTGTTAAATAATTACAAAAATATATATTAATGGGGAAATTAGGATATAATATGGTTTTAAATTTCGTCCATTGTTCATTTTTTTGAAATTTTTCATAATTTCTATTAAATCTGAAACCCTTTTTTAATGAAAGAGTAATTACCATAGTTATCATTAAAAGTGATTAACCAATGGTTTATTTCAAAAGATAAGTTTTACAATTATATCTATACCTAAAAAATTTGATTATATGAGTATATTAAGATAATATCCTCTTTATAGAAAAATTTCATTAATTTTGGAAACATTTTATATGAGTTTGAATTATTTTACATTGTAATATTTCTTGTAACTCTAAAAATAACTTTTCTGATAATTTATAATAATTATGTTTTTAATCTATTTAAAATTAAGAAAAATATTATATTCAGAAATGGGAGAGGTATATGGTAAAATATATCATCGATGATATTTTTATATGTTAATTTTCCTTTTATATTATATTTCATGACCTCTAATGAGTATACAGAATTTATATCGTGGTTATTGTCAAATGGGTTAAATTGGGTTAAAATAAAGAGATAAGAGTGAAAACATAACCAAAACTTGTCCAAATTTTATTGGATGAGAATTTTAACAATAAAAATCATATTATAATATAATTATATCAATATGAATCAATTTTAACATAAAAATTTATTTATATTAATTTAATAATTTAGATAATTCAGTGAATACACAATCACTAACATATTAAAGGGGACCTCCTGTCCATATTTATTCATACATCCAAAAACAATTTTTTCAGAAAATACATACCCAAATAAATTAATAAAATCCATTATGAAAATATAGAGGTCTAATTTTGCAATTAATACTAAACTTGTAGCTCTTTAGTTGTAAAGTAAATTAGGTTGTTATAAACTTACGTTGAGGTTTTAACTAAATGTTTATCTTAATTTTTCCTTTTACCTCATTGAAATCATAGTAAAACATGAAAAAAAGCAAAAATATCATAAATATTCTAATTTTTTCTTAAATTAAAATAATAAACCATATCAATATCATATTCCATATAATGGTAGATGAAAGTATCATTCTTGTGTACAGTAGAATACCTCAGGGTGAATTGAAATAATTCATTTCCCACCACTAGCATTCAAAGATGGTTTAAATTATGGATTAATATATATATATACATACATATATTATTCATTAAATCTATATCATTCTTTTCTTATTCCATAAAATTCATTTTATTTCTTTTCAATCCATTGATAAAAGATGACTTCATTAATCTATACTTGTGGATTTTCATCTCTATGAAGCAATATGATTCATTTTTCATCAATGAATCAAAATTATGATATAAATAAGTATATTGAATGATATAATATTATATTTATGATATAATAATAATTATATAAATATGAAAAAAAATATTACCTTCTTACTATCATGATTGTTGAAAAATGAAAACATTACTCATATGTATATGCCAACCACCGTCTCCATGATTGTAATGTAGTTAATTTTTCATAACCATAATTTATTGATAGATTTAGATTTATAATTTATGTAAAAAATGGTAAATATTTCATTTTATTTTTTATATTATGGAATAATGACCCCTTTGACCATATTCATAATATTGAAGTCATTTTGGACATATGATCCAAATATCTCTAAAGCATCCAATGGGATCTTAGTTTACTAAGAAATTCGTTATGACTAGGTCAAAAAATTAATAAAAAGAAAAATGTTTTTAATAATGTAAATAATTAAACTATATTTATTATTTAGGAATATAAATAATGTACATGATGATTCAAACTACTGTGAGGTGACACATTACAACAAAAATATTTTTTTAAATAATTTAATGATTTTTTTATCTTTTTCTTCGATGTCCATATTCTTAATATTATTGTATAGATTTATTTATGTAGAAATAGATATATTATAAAGTAAATTATTATTAAAAATTTAATTTCTTTAATATGGATTAAAAATGAATATTTTTTACATATTTCTTGTTAATTTTTTTTATAAAAATACAAAATCCATTTTCTATGTTAATGTATATTACATCAATTGTTTTTCACATCCCCAAACCTATTATTTGTTGTTTGGAATAATTTAAATGATTATATGTTTTCATCAAATAAAATATATCCCTCATTTCTTTATATAATAGTTTTAGTAACTATCATGAACTCTTAAGAGTAAAAAATTGATATTAAGGTAATTGTAAAACATGCAAACAGAGGGTTAATAAAAAAAGATAAGTGTGAAAAAACAAGATAAAATTGTCCAAATGTAATAATATAAGAGTAGTTAAAATCATTATAATATTATATAACAATCATAAAAATTATTATCCAATTTAATATGAAAATTAATTTATATTAATTTATTGTTATTTGTAATTCCTAGTATGCCCGCTCCCTCATTTATAAAAGTGGGCATCCAATTCTCTTTTATTTACACATTAAGAACCATTTTCCATCCACAAACATCATAAATTTCTTTATAAAATACCTAACCACATTAAATAAGTGTTATTGTGGCTTTAATACCTATATTAGAGGGATTAATATGTAAATAAAATGTGGTTTTTTGAAAAAGAGGTATATCCTTTTACCAAATGTTGTTGTTTTATTTAATCTTATATCTCCACAAAATCTTATTAAAACATAATAAAATATTAAAAAAATATCTTACATATAATGATATGTTTTAATGTTTATTTAATAACCTATATTCATATCCTCTTACGTTAAATGGGAAATAAATAAATAAATCATGTGTATGGCAGACTAACTCCTCACAAATCGATGTAATTCGTTTTACATCATATCCTTTCATGGTAGGTTATAATGAAAGATTTAATATATATATATATATATATATGATATTCATGAAATAATTATCATTTTTAAATATAATATGTGACATATTTTCTTAACATTATATACATTGAAAAATGATAATGTCATTTGCGCGTATGTGTGGTTTACAACCTCCACTAAGTGATGGGATTCATTTTTCATCTCCATATCACATGGATAATATATATATATAAGTATATTTAAATTTAAAATATGGAATACATTATATAATACTAATTATATAAATATAATGTAAGGTTTACCTTTTTCATCATGATATTTGAAAAATGAAAACAGTACTCATGCATATGTATAAACTACCGTCTCCAAGATTGTTTCATGGTTCATTATTCATAACCATCTTTCATGGTTGGTTTTAAATGTATAATTTATGCATATAAATTAAAATCATTTCAGGATTATTATTATGGATATAATTGAATATTGACCTCTTTGACCATAGTCAACTTACCAATTTCATTTTACAGATAAGATCCGAATATCTTCAGAACATATGACGTGAAATTAATTGATTATTTAATTCATTATTACATATTAAAAGGAATAATATACATCCAAAATGTTACGTAGAATTTAAATAATGAATATATGTTTATTATTCAGGATGATAACTAATATATTTAATGAGTTAAACTCAATCTAAGGGGAACTTTACTTTAATATCCACATTAAAACATTTTAAAGACATATTATATATATATTTTTCTTACATATAAATATTCTGAAATATATTTTATTAATTATTTATATAGAAATAAATTAATTATAAAATAATTTTTATGTATCCTTTGAAATTGTTTAAAATATTTTCTGTATGTATCTTTATATTTATTTTATATGATATTTTTTAACAAAAAGACCGAAGGAATATTCAGTTTTAACATATGCTTCTTCAATAGGAATTACAACTATCTTATCCCTTATCTAATATTTGGATTTCTTCACAATATATCATGATAAATTCAAGTTAAAATTAAAATTAAATTTCTTATGGGAATTTTAAAAAATGGATTTAAATGGAATGAATATTTTAATATCAGTATTTTTTTCTTATGGGTGAAAAGAACATTTTAATGAAAATGATGACAGAAATGAAGGCATTAATGTGTTATGATTATGTTATGTTCCTTGGGAAATTTATATGATTAGGGGTGGTTCCATTATAAACCAAGTATACGTGGCTCCGTTATAAACTAAGGAAGGGTGGTTCCATTATAAATCATGGATGGTTGAGGGTAATATACATCTCTAATATATTAGGTAAAGATATTGAGTTAACCTATTAGGTTTCTCCTAAGTGATTATTGGAATTTACTGGGTAGGTTATTTCATTTATATGAGTGACATGAATACAATATCCATTGTTACCTACAATATTTATCCCTTATTTATATTGTTTTTTTGAAACTAATATGAACTCACAAGGTAAGATAATGGGGTAATGTTTGAAGAAATGTTTATGTTATTTCTCAAGGTTGAAATGTATTACATTTTAAAAACGTATTTATGAGTCGTATATGATAGAAAAACAGACATTATGAGTTTTATATTTCCATAATGATTTCTTATAAAATGTTTTATGAAATTGTTTGGGTAGATAAGTTGGTTTATAGGGTAATATTTTTTTTTGATCCCATAATATTTTTTGAAAATTGAAAATTTGAATAAGTATTCATGGGTTAACATGTTTCCTTATTTCTATTTAAAAGTCCCTTACTGCTCCTTTTGGGAAAAATATGTTTGTAAAATTTTTTCTCAGGGTTTTAAGGATGATTATGGAAAATGATAAGTTCAATTGGAAATTGTTTAATATTTTTCCAATGAAGAAAATATTTAGTATCATAAAATTGAATTTTTATGATAAAAATAGAAACTAAGAGTAAGTTTAAAACATGTAATGTATGTGTTTATTATGTTAGAGTTAGGAATGTTTTTTATAAAACTATAAAACTAATAAAATTATCAATATAAAAGAATTTTAATTCTTTTCTAAATATATATATTATGTATTTTTAATGTTGGTTCCACATACTATATATGAAACTATTTTTTTTTGCATGGACAAAAGTTCCACACTAGAAACACTATAACTAGTCATTTATTTTAGGGTAAAGAGGAAAACTAGAAACAACTCCAACATCAACCATATATACATCTGACATACACAATATTATCATGGGCCCTTTCAATATAAAAAACTTTCAAGAATTCACCTATTTTAAACAATGACACAAATGAAAACAATGGGTCATATTTATCAATATACGTGGCCAGTAACCACCAAAGATGCCAGATCTCCATAAAGTCCTAAAAAACATATTGTGTAATGTATTTATGTAAAAACTCTAAGATAAAAGGAAGTATAAATATATCCAAGTCTGTTTGTAATAAACCTTACTCAATCTCAGGTCATCCACCACTTGAGTAACATATATCAAAACAATGAAATCTCTATGACCATAGAAAACTCCTTATGAGTACCCATCCTATAACGACCTAATTTTTTAATTGAAATTCCATTCTTATAAATATTCCATAAATCACATAATAATGAACTACTAAGTGATAAGTGACCTTTAAACATGAGTTTGTCACTTCGGTGTTTGGAATTTTGAAAATATGACATACACGATTGTGTTCAAGATGTTTTTTAGAGTCCGATAAGAAAAAAATAATTTTTGGTGAATAGCAACATACCCCAATGAATAGTAACATACCCTTATGAATAGTGATATTACCTAATGAATTGTAACTTCACCTATGATAGTATAAAAATAATATTCATGTTAGAAGTACAATATACCTATATTTGAGAATGAGTTAATCCATGTTTTAAATCTGGTTTTTGATAATAAATTATCATTTTAATTAAATATTAAAATAATCATATTTATAAAATTATTTTTAAAAAACGGACTTCATTTTTTGATTTTACACATCGAAAAAAATTTAGGGGGAATTTTTGATATTTTTCTAAAATACATGAAATTTTGATGAATAGTAAAATACGGTAATTTAACGTATATATACATTATAAGATAAATAGACTATTTCTAGAATCATGGAATATGTCGCCACCAATGGATCGAATTCACATGACCCATTTACTATTTGTGGTCATGGAATACTTACTGTTCTTTGTCTTTTGAAGAAATAATAAATTAAGGATTATAATATCATGAAATCCCTCCTCTCCTCCACTATAACCCCCCCTTCACTCCCTCTTCTATCCACTCCTCTCAAGATTCAAGCATTTTATAAAATATATCCAAATCTCTCCCCAAGGTCCTCCTCCATGTCCAAAATCTCTCGGCCTCCTCAAAATACCAAAACCATTCCCCTTAAGAAGTTCTCAAAGGATGAAGTCTCAAGAGGTAAATTCCCCTTCACAGATTTCTTCTTTTCTTTTATGTTCTTTTCTTTTTAATTTCTTTCCTCACCTACCTTCAACATAATAGTATGATAAATCCAATAGAATACGTGTACTTTAATGTCTTCATGGTAGCGGTATATTTCATTATATTCTCTCCATTCCCCCCTTTTTATTTGAAAGAAATGAAAGCACTGTTTAAGATGTGCTAATTTAGCACATTCAAGGACAAAAAATTATCAATTTCTATTATTATCTTTAATTATGTTCATTAAACCATTTGTGTTATTGTTGAACCACAATATTATATATGTAATATATCCTATTTTTGGTTCTGTAATTATTTGGTACAAATGGAATGAAGTTATAAATCAAAACACATTCTTTGTAATCAAACCGACCGAATAACAAAAAACGTTATCACTGAGGATATATATGTAATAATTCAACATCACTCTAAGTAACCTAATTAAAACAAAAACCATGTAATATCTTGGATATTAACTAAAGAATATAACTTCAATTCTGGACAACCACTTTCATCTTGCATATAATCCAAACTTGAATATAAGTGAACCGATCATTTAAATCCATGTAAACAAATGAGCCCTAACAATGAAATTGAACCTTATAACTAATAAAAAAAGAATTTGAATAAACTAAAAAGGTTTATAATAAATTAATTACATATATAAGGGATTATGGACTTATTAACTAATAAGGATAATTTCTTTATTCAGTCCGTTAATAACATGTGGAGAACACTAAGGGATTTATGGTAAGGGATCTTCCCCCTTTCACTATTAATCAATATTTTTCTCTATGATATTCTTTTTTTTTGTAATACCAAGTGATGGGGTACGTTTATACACCTTCCCCATAATTCCCTAATGTTTTATAAGTGATTATAAACCTCTTATCTCTCTCATCAAGCCCTCTTAGTTACACCCGATACCATGCCAATAAACCCTGATGGATTCTACTCGAACTTCCTTTATTCCTTCTGGTTGTCTATATTTATTTTTACCAAAATATTGTTGAATTTTATTTTATTTAGAACTTCAAAATTCTTTTTATATTCTCTCAACTCATCTCCAAGATCCATCTCTCATTCTCTTTCGGGGATATACATGCTTTTAAGTGAATCTCTCCTCGATATTTCACAATAAGCACAGTCATTTTAAAGGAACCTCCCGAACTTTTACCCAATTTAAAGAGCACTCAATATTCTGTTTGAAGACACCATGGTCTTTGTAAATTCAGTATTTTTATTCTGAAAAGCTTCTAGGTTCAATTTTGGTTTTATATAAAAGAATGTCTTCTTTACAATTTTAAAAGCTCTATAGTATTTTCCTTAAAACCACACAAAAATGTTTTAATACTAATATTTCTAAAAGTCATTTCTTATATGTTGTCACTTTTATTTTACACCACATACCATGTTATATACCTATTTTACCCAATGAATGTCCATGTATGTTCTAATCATTCCCTTTCATGGACACTTTCATGATATACCCATTGGATATGTTTTATGTCATGACTGTGGTACCCAATTCTTTCCATGGGTAGACTTATGTTTGGGTATGGTTGATTATGTATGATTGTATTTGTGGTAAGAATATTTATGTGGAAAGAATATTCATGAAAATTTTGAGATGAGAGCACCCAGATAGCGCTCCAATGCATTGGGTAAGGATAAGTCTCATGAGATGTGATGTGAAACGGGATTGGCGGATAGCCTTGACCCATACTAATATGGGAAACAGGATTGATAGTTAGCCTTGACCCATACTAAAGATATGATTTATGATTCTGACACATTTATATGATACCATGTTTATATGATACCAAGCTTATGTTATATGATTTCATAAGTCTCATGCTTTGGATATCATTATGTCATGCCTCTTAACTCATGTGCTTGAGATGTATCCTTATGTTCATTCCCTTACTAGGCATTTTTAGCTCATCCCTTTGTTCATGTGTTCCCCAGGGTACCCTATGAAGATATAAGGTCTCAAAGGAAGTTAAGAGCTCATTATAGAGATTAAATAAAGAAGTGTTTTTAGCCCCATGTTTTATGTTATAATTACCTAGTCTTCCAAGACACTAGACATAACGATCCTTGGCATGTACTCTAATGATTAATTATGATTAAAATCATGGAATGTTTTATGTAAAAGGCATGGGTCGCTATTGTTGGTATCAAAGAATGGTCTAGTTATTTTTTGAGATTAGAAATAGAGCACCTTAGTGAGAACCTTAAGTATGAGATTAAGTATAAGGAAACAGTCCTAAATTTTTGTGAGTATAGAATAAGTGGTTTATCAAGAAAATACATCCCTGTCTAGATACGTGTAGGTAGAGGTGGCTCTGGCATAGATTTATCTAGGGGTAATACCCAAAAACACCGCTTTGAGCGAGTCTCGAACAAGAATTGGTGCATGCTAATGAGCCATGCTGCACTCTTGGTTACGACACTCCTGGGGGATATGCTTTGGTAGATTCACGAGAATAGTTCAAACCCTTATTAAGGGAAAAAAGACCATAAGAATATAAGTTAAGAAATAGATCGAGTATTACCTAGATATAACCCTAAGGAATCACAATTTATGATGCACTTATTATTTATAAGTTTATCCTTTAATTTTCAAAGTTTCCTTTTTTTATGCTCAATAGATAATTATTCAAGAAAACTAATTATACGTTCTTTTACTTAGTTAATGGTGGGAAATAGAAGAACATGTTCCAACAACCAATGTGATAGGCAATGTAATGATTTCCCTAATGGAATTCTTGATGTGATGGAAGCGTGTGCTCAGAACTTCATGGAAGTACTTGCTCAGCTTGCTCGAGATATGAATAATAACTTGAATCAGGTGGAACGTCCCCCTCCTCCAAGGAAAGATCAAGTTGTTGTAGAATCCTTCATGCGGCAAAGGTCTCCCATGTTTAGTGGGTCTTATGATCCCCTCCTCACGGAACAATGGATTAACTTCATTGAAAAGATTTTTTCTGTCCTCCAGTGCTCTAAAGAAGAGAAAGTTGTACTGGATGTCTATCATTTTGATGGGAAAACTGATCAGTGGTGGAAACTGATCAAGAATATGAAGTCCCAATAAGAATTTGATTCCATAGAAAGGGAGGAATTAAAGAGGATGTTTTCAACAAATATTTTCCTTGAACCCTCTGTCTCAATATGGAAAGAGAGTTCCTTGCACTCAAGAAGAAGGAAGATGAGTCCATCGGGGTGTATGAAGCAAACATTATAAGGCTTGTAAGGTACACCTCTGGATTTGTCGTGAACATCGAAACCAAGGTGGATCGCTTCTTTAGTGGACTAAAGCCGAGTCTACAAAAAGTGTTGGCAAATCGAGACTTTGAAAGCTATGAGGTGATTTTCCATTATGCCCTCAATGTTGAAATGGAGATGGGAGACTCTCAGTGGTGTCATGGGCCTAATGACAAGAAGCAGAAAATGGAGAACAAAATTGGTGGTTCATCAAACAAATCCGATGATGGAAAGTAGCCTCACTTTCCCCTTGGAAAAAATTGTGGGATGAAGCATCTTGGTGACTGTCTCAAGGGAACCAAGAATTGCTTCAAATGTGGAATGTTTGGTCATCTGGACAAGAATTGCTAAAGGGATATGAAAAATCCCGCTATTTTTGAAGAATAAAGGAAGGTTCGGATCAACACTCAGCCCACAGTGCAGTGTTATAACTACATGGAGCTAGGGCATTATGTGAACAATTTCCCAAAGCTGATGGTTGTCGGAGGAAATCAGCAACAACCTCCAGGGCAATAAGGAAGGGCTTATGCTGTCACTGCTGCTGAGGTGGAGCCGGAAAACGATGTGGTGACATGTACTCTAGTTATTCATTAAAGAATAGCAAACGTAATATTTGATTTTGGTTCTACAAATTATATCATATCATTCATGTTTAGTAAATCTATTCAAACACCACCTCAACATTTTGGGGAAAATTTATCTGTGAGAAAAGCGAATGGGGCAATAGTTGCATCCATGGTTTATAAATCCTCCCCAATAAACGTTTGTGGACTGAACCTCCCATAAAACCTTGTCATAATTCCATTGGTGGAGTTTGATGCTATCTTAGGCATGGATTGGCTGTCTCTATACATAGCCAATATCAACTGCTGGGAAAGGGGGATCACTCTTCACATCCTAAAGCATCCTACGATTCTTTTCAAGTGCAAGGAGTAAGATGAATATCCTTTCGAATCATCATCTCAGGTGTGGATATTTCTTCCTTATGAGAATGCATATTTAGCTCAAATGATTGAGATGAAGGAGAGAATCATACTTGATGACATGCCCATCGTGGGGGATTACACTGATGTATTCCCTGAAGAGATGCATGGTCTTCCCCCAGATCGAGAGGTTGAGTTCCCAATTGAACTTATCCCTGGATCTCTGCCAATCTCAAAGAAACATTGCAGAATGACCACTGTAGTGATAAAAGAGTTGAAGAAGTAGTTACAGGAGAATATGGAGAAGGGTTTTATACACCCGAATGCTTCACCGTGGGGTGCTCTAGTCCTCTTCGACAAGAAGAATGATGGATCAATGTGTCTCTTTATTGATTATTGTTAGCTCAATAAAATCACTATAAAGATCATGTATCCCCTTCCACAGATAGATGACTTGTTTGATCAATTTTGTGGGGCCAGTTATTTCACTAAGGTGGACCTTCGGTCGGGATATCACCAACTAAATGTGAGGATGGAAGATATTCCCAAGACTACCTTTCGAACAAGGTATGGACACTATGAGTTCATAGTGATGCTATTCGGACCCACTAATGCTCCAGAAATTTTGATGGATTTAATGAATAGAGTCTTTAAAGATTACCTCGACAAATTTGTGGTGGTCTTTATTGATGATATTTTGATATACTTGAAGAGCAAGGAGGAACATGAGGATCATTTGGAAACTGTGTTAAAGACTTTGCGAAGTGAGAAGTTGTATGCAAAGTACAATAAATGCGAGTTCTAGATAGAGGAAGTATCATTCTTGGGGCATGTTATCACCAGGAAAGAGATATTTGTGGACCCTTCCAAGACGAAGGTAATTGAAGAGTTGCTGAGACCAACTTCTGTAACGGAGATCCGTAGTTATTTAGGTCTAGATTGATATTATCGATGATTCGTGATGAACTTTTCAAGATTTTCAAACCCAATATAAAAGCTAACATGGAAGGGAGTAATGTTTGTTTGGACACAAGAATGTGAAGACTGTTTCAAGGAGTTGAAAAAGAGGCTTATCACTGCACCGGTAGTCACACTCCTTTCAATTGGATAACTCTTTTTGGTGCATGGTGATGCTTTTAAGAAAGGCTTAGGATGTGTGCTATTTCAAAATGATAATGTGAGTGCCTATTCCTCAAGGCTACTGAAAATACATGAGCAAAACTATCCCACGCATGATCTGGAGTTGGCGGCTGTGATCTTTGCGTTGAAAATCTAGCGGCATTATCTCTATGGGAAAAAATGTGAGATATATACTGACCACAAGACTCCCAAATATATATTCACACAGAAAGAGATTAATATGCGCCAACAAATATGGATATATCTCACCAAGGATTATGAATTCTCAATCCACTACCACCCTGGTAAGGCAAACAAGGTGGTGGATGCTCTAAGTAGAAAGGACCCTGCATCTTAATTAATGATGAGAATTGAAAAGGATCTGATCTTCGTAGATTTTCAAAGGATGGACATGGGAATCATTAAGGGAGGAATATCATCAATAATTTCTCAAATGATTTCTCATCCATCCCTCTTGGAGAAAATAAAGGATGCTCAAAGAAAGGATACGAAAATTCAGAAAATGGTGGAAGCTATTAAAAATCAGAAATCCTCCGATTTAAAAATTGATGAGGAAGGAGTTGTACGATTTGGGACACGATTATGTGTACCATTTGATCCAGTGATAATGAAGGAGATATTGAATGATTCACATAGATCGACCTTCTCTATCCATCCTGGGTGTACGAGAATGTACCGTGATCTCTGAGAACATTTCGGGTGGGATAAAATGAAGAAGGAGATTGCGGAATATATATCAAGGTTCTTGGTATGTCGGAAAGTTAAAGTTGAGTGACAAAAGTATAAAGGAATGATGCAGAAATCTCCTATACCTATGTGGAAATGGGAAAATGTTACTATGGACTTTGTGACGGGTATCCCGAAGAAATCGAAGGGAAATGATGCGATATGGGTTGTGGTTGACCGACTCACCAAGACATCCCATTTCATCGCTATTCAGGAATATCTCTCGCTTGAACAACTTGCAAAGTTATTTGTGAAAGAAGTGGTGAGACTGCATGGTGTTCTGCTCTCAATTGTCTCTGACTGTGATCCAAGGTTAACATCTAAATTCTGGAGGAGCCTTTAACATTCTTTGAGTACTGAATTAAATTTCAGCATGACCTATCACCCCCAAACTGATGGCTAGTCTGAAAGAACTATTCAAACACATGAAGATATGTTTAGATACTGCTTTCTAGAATTAAAAGGTGGATGGGATCAGTGTCTCCCATTGGTTGAGTTCTCATACAACAATAGTTTCCACTCAAGTATTCAAATGGCTCCATATGAAGCTCTGTATGGAAAGCGATGTAGAACTCCATCCGAAAGGGATTAAGTTAGAGAAATAAAGCTACTTGGACCCGATCTTGTTCAAGATATGACAAAGAAGGTTCAAGTCATCCATAAACAATTCAAAGCTTCTCAAAGTCGGCCAAAGAGCTATGCTGATAACCGTCGAAGGGACTTGGAGTTCGACGTTGGAGATAAATTCTTCCTTCGAATATCTCCATGGAAGAGAGTCATGTGATTCGGGAAGAAAGGGATGTTAAGCCCAAGGTATATTGGCCCCTTTGAGATCCTTGAACACATAGGTGACGTGCCCTATCATCTTGCACTTCCACCAAATATGGATCGAGTTCATGTTGTTTTCCACGTATCACTCTGGAGGAAGTACATACCTGATCTCTCACATGTATTAAACTCAGAGGTGGTGCAACTGGAAGATGATCTCTCATATGAGGAGAAGCCAGTAAATATTATGGATTGGAGAGATAAGGTTCTACGCAACAAGACAACCCATCTTGTCAAAGTGTTGTGGATGAACAATAAGTTTGAGGAAGCAATATGGGTACTAGATGAAGCAATGAAGGAAAAGTACCCACATCTATTTTTGGCCTAGAATGTAAAATGAAATTTCAAGGGCAAAATTGCTTAAGGGGGGAGAATGTAACGACCCAATGTTTTTAATTGAAATTAACTTCTTATAAATATGCCATAAAATCACATAATAATGAACTAATAAGTGATATGTGGCCTTTAAACATAATTCTGTCACTTCTATGTTCAGAATTTTAAAAATATGACATACATGGTTGTGTTCAAGATGTTTTTTGTAGTCCAATAAGGAAAACATATTTTTTGGTGAATAGTAACCCACCCTAATGAATAGTAACATTACCTTATGAATTGTGATATACCCTAATGAATAGTAACCTCATTTATGATAGTATAAGAATAATATTCAAGTTGGAAGTACAATATACCTATATTTTAGAATGAGTTAATGCATGTTTTAAATCTAGTTTTTGATAATAAATTATGATTTTAATTAAATATTAAAATAATCATATTTAAAAAATTATTTATGAAAAATGGAGTTCATTTTTGGATTCTACACATTGAAAAATGGTTAGGGTGAATTTTTGATATTTTTCTGAAATAGTTGAAGTTTTGATGAATAGTAAAATATGTTAATTTAATGTATATATACATTATAAGCTAAATATACTATTCCTAGCGTCATGGCTGATGTCACCACCAATGGTTCGAATTAAAATGACCCATTTTATATTATTGTTCATGGAATAATTACAATTATTTTTCTTTTGAAGAAATAATAAATTATGGATTATAATATCATGAAATCCCTCCTCTCCTCCAGTATAAAACCCCCCTTCACTCCCTCTTCCATCCACTCCTCTCAAGCTCCAATCCATCTCTAAATTCTGAAAAAACCCTTCACCAAGGTCCTCCCCCACGTCAAAAATCTCTCATCCTCCTAAAAATTTCAAAACCTCTCCCCTTAATAGGTTCTGAAAGGAGGAAGTCTCAAGAGGTAAATTCCTCTTCCCAAATTTCTTCTTTTCTTTTATGTTATATTCTTTTTAATTTCTTTCCTCACATCCCTTCAGAATAATAGTATGATAAATCCAGGTGCATAAATTTAATGTAATGTCTTCATGCAAGTGGAATATTTCATTATCTTCTCTCCTTTCCCCCCTTTTATTTGAAAGAAATGAAAGCACCGTTTGAGATGTGCTAATTTAGCACATTCAAGGACAACCGTTTATCAATTTCTATTATTATCTTTAATTATGGTCCTGAAACCATTTGTGTTATGGTTGAACCAGATTAATACATACGTAATATATCCTTTTTTTTCTGTAATCCTTTGGTACAAATGGAATTAAGCTATAAATCAAAACACATTCTTTGTAATCAAACCCACCGAATAACAAAAACTGTTATCACTAAGGTTATATATTTAATAATTCAACATCAATCTAAGTAACCTGATTAAAAATAAAACCATGTAATCTCCTGGATATGAACTAGATAATATAACTTCAATTCTGGATATCCACTTTCATCTTGCATATAATCCAAACATGAATATAAGTGAACCGATCTTTTAAATCCAAGTAAACAAATGAGCCCTAACAATGAAATTGAACCTTATAACTAATCAAAAAGGATTTGAATAAACTAAAAAGGATTATAATAAATGTATTACATACATAAGAGTTTCTGGAATTATTAATTAATAAGAATAATTGGTTTATTCAGGTCATTAATAACAAGTGGAGAACACCAACGGATTTAAGGTAAGGGATCCTCCCCTTTTCACTCTTAATCAAAATTGTTCTCTATGTTATGCCTTTTTTTAATACCAAGTGATGGGGTACGTTTATAGACCTTCCCCATACTGCCCTAATGTTTTATAAGTGAGTAGAAACCCCTTATATCTGTCATCAGGCCCTCTTAGTTACACCTGATACCATTCCAATAAACAATGATGGATTCTACTGAACTTCCTTTATTTCTTCGAGTTGCTCTATCATTCTTTTTACAAAAATATTGTTGTATTTTCTTTTATGTAGAACTTCAAAACTCTGTTTATATTCTCCGAACTCATGTTCCAATATCCATATCTCATTATCTTTTGGGGATATATATGATTTTAAGTGAATCTCTCCTCGATATTTCACAATAAGCACACTCATTTTAAAGGAACTTCCCGAACTTTTTCCCAATTTCAAGAGCACTATATATTATGTTTTAAGACACCATTGTGTTTTTAAATTCATTATTTTTATTTGGAAATCCTTCTAGGTCAAATTCTGGTTTTATATGAAATAATTCCTTCTTTACAATTTTAAAATCTCTATAGTATTTTCCTTAAAACCGCACAAAAATGTTTTAATGCTAATGTTTGTAAAATACATTTCTAATATGTTGTCACTTATATTTGACACCACTTACCATGTTATATGCCTATTTTACCCTATGAATGTCCATGTATGTTCTAATCCTTTCTTTTCATGGACACTTTCATGATACACCCATTGGATATGTTTTATGTCATGACTGTGGTACACAATTCTTTCCATGGGTAACCTCATGTTTGTGTATGGTTGATTATGAATGATTGTATATGGGGTAAAAATATTTATGTGGAAAGAATATTCATGAATATTTTGAGATGGGTGTGTCCAGATAGCAGTCCAACGCATTGGGTATAGATAAGTCTCATGAGATGTGATGTGAAACGGGATTGGTGGACAGCCTTGACCCGTACTAATATGGGAAATGAGATTGGCGGTAAGCCTTGACCCGTACTAAAGATTTGATTTATGATTCTGCCACATTTATATGATTCCATGTTTATATGATCCCATGATTATATTAAATGATTTCATAAGTCTCATTCTTTGGATATCATTATGTCATTCCTCTTAACTCAGGTGCTTGAGATGTATCCTTATATTCATTCCCTTCCTGGGCATTTTTAGTTCATCGCTCTGTTCATGTGTTCCCCAGGGTAACCTATGAATATGTAAGGGATAAAAGGAAGTTAGGATCTCATTATTGAGATTAAATAAATAAGTGTTTTTTGATCCGCATGTTTTATGTTATATGTACCTAGTCTTACAAGACACTAGACTTAACAATCCTTGGCTTGTACTCTGATGATTAATTATGCTTAAAATCATGGAATGTTTTATGTAAAAGGCTCTAGTCACTATACATCCACTCAAACATGAATTGGATATTCTAATTCAAAATTTATGATTCTATTCATACTAATCTACCTCCAATGGTTATGTTGGAAAACTATTTAAAATCCACAATAGATTTAGATTCTGGCGATTTTCCTTTCATCACTCTTTATTGAAATAACCAATCACTTTAATCATAATCACTATGGAAGGAATATCATAAATGTCATAATGCATCAAAAAAATCCTTGTTATCTCTGGTTCATTCTTCTCATATGAATACCCATTCCCAATATTCATATAATATTCCACTACCCCAAAAAATACATCTCAATACACCCATATATAACATTTCATCCAAGAAACCACAATCTATAACCTATCCCTCTCGGTCTCACCTTAAATGTTCATCCAAACATACTGAAATCCGTATATTAATTTTTTTAAAAATAAATCCATTAAATTTTGAATCTAGTATAATCGTTAACACAATATATGGTAAATGAAAATCAATATATTAATATAAAATGTTCTTAGATCATTTTAAAATATTTTTAGTTAACAATATTATTGAATTAATCTCTTAAACCCATTATCAAGAATACAAAGTAACCCAACGTTTATATCAACTCAAAATGTACAACTATAATGTATCATAGAGGTTCTTGTCTCTCGTTCCATATTAACAATTCAATAAATACAACTAAACTACATTTTAATGATCAACTATCTTTCTCGAGAACCACCCCTGATTATAACCAATTAATGATCAAGGATTTAAAATACACAAACTAACACCTAATAATATGTCACTCACAAATAATTAATTTTGAACAAAATATATTCTAACATCATATTTTTAAAATAAATACATGTATATTGTAACCTTATCCCTTTTGTTACTCTAAAAAATGGCACACACCTCTATCATAAATAAGAAATACAATGCTATTGTGATGACCCAGACTCTCTTTGTCATTTCCTTTGCCAAAAATCTGGATCCTAAAGCGGTAGTGCCTCAGTGTGCGACGGATTGGCGAGACCGATCGGCGTCACCCAGCCTTGTCGGGGTTTTCCCAGTGACGTGCGAAAAATGAGTTCTAAACCATTCTTTGACCCCCTTTAAGCTTGTTTTAAAGCCCAGTGATGCCTATAAATGTTATAATTAAATATTTAATGAATTAACCTAGTGTGTGTGTTAGTTAAACCACCCGACCCTTTAATAAAGTGTGGGGCCGCATGGTCAACTCACGACCCCCGCTCCTTACGCGGTTTCACATTCTTATCTCAACCTTCCCCGACCCTTATAAACTAAGGGTTAGCCGTGGTTTATTCTTTTCTCGATCACCCTATGCTAAGAGTACCCTTCGTTCATATGAGAAGATTTTCTTTCGGACGAGCCGCATCGCTATGTGTAAAGTTCCATGCCAGGATTAGCGTCGATCATTGATCCAACAAGTAGGGAATTTTATCCTTCTTCTCTCCCTTTTTGTGTATCATGTGGGGTGGTCATGCTTTGATTTTGTATAATTGGATAAACCATGACAAAATAATGATAATGAACAGATTCTATAAAGAAAGAAGGGGGGGCTGTGATCGTTGATGCTATTTTATGTTATGATCATCATTCTGATTTGTGCGGGATTACGCCTACTAAAAACAATGACCGTTGGTGGTCTTTCTTTGTGCAGAAATGAACCCCTGGTGATGTTTTAAATGGTTTCTTTGTGGTCGTGAACTCATGCTGTAAAAAGGGAAATTGGTTAACCACGTACACCTAGCTACATAAATTGAAAGCACCAGTAATAACTTTTCTGCGATAACCCCTGGTTAAAGCACACGGAAATTGAAATCATGGAGCGTGTAAAATCTTTTAAATCTAAAAATACCTGCATGAGCCTGCTTTTCTTGGTGGTAGTGGTTTGATTTTTCTTCTTTCATGGGCCGGTTTCTAGAGATGTGGGAGGGGATGGGATCCCCTGTTTTTATACATTCGGTGGTTGTGAAATTGGGGATGGGATCCCCTGTGTTATGCTTTTAGTGGTTGTGAGTTTTAAGGCCGGGTGGTTACCTTGTTTATTTCATGAATTGGGGTGGGATCCTCTATTGATGAGAAAACTTTTTGGGGGCCATGGGGTAGTGTCTCGGGGGGGGGGGTTTCCTTTGGTTTCAGTACTTCGAGGGATCTCACTTATCCCTTTGTTGTTGCGACTTTTCAAGAGAATCGGGTGTGAATGTTTAAATTGACGTTTGGAGGTATTATTTCCCTTGGTTATTCTTATGGTGTTAGTTTCCCAAGAAGGTGGAGAACCTTTTTAAACATCAATATAGAACATAAAAATGAATGGGACAAATGGGTTTTGTTTGCGAGAGTTGTGACTCAGACTTGAGTGCTGTCTGTGTTCTTTAGGCTGGCTGAAGAAAATCCTAAACTTGGGAGAGTGCTTGTTACCTATATATATATATACTTATAGTTTTGTGTTTCTTATTCGCACCCCATTCAAGTTGAGAACTTCGTGCCGAACACCCCCATTTCATGGGGGAGGGTGTTTTTCCCAACACTATTATTAGTGGCTGGTTATTAGCTCTTTTTCCACTCCCTTTCCCGGATAGCCAAAGTATCTTCAAGCAGGCTATGATGGCCTGACGTCCATTATTATCCCAAGAACCTTCGGGAAGGGTAGTGTGGTGGTTAAGGCCCAGGTGTGTGCGGGCAGGTAGTTTCCCAAGTATCTTCGGGATGCGGCCCAGATGTCTTCGGGCCTAGCAGTGGATCATCAAGACCAGGTGTCTTCGGGTGTGGTGGTGGTTGTTCTGGCCTAGGTGTTTGCAGGAATGGTTACGTGTGACAATTGTGGCCCAGGTGATTGCGGGCGGGATTCGGCAGTGGGACTGTGTGCGTTTGTGGCCCAGGTGTGTGTGGGCGGGTGTGGCATTGGGAGTGCAGTGAGAATGTCGGGATTGGTTCGATGTGTAGGATGTCTCAATAACCAGTGGGAAAGTGGCGTGGGGTACCAAAACATCGATGTGATCTTATTATATATATTACTTGACTTGTGTTATTTAGTGAGTGTAGCTGGTGAGTGGGATGGGTGAACTCTTTGTTAGTGTTGTTCGTCTTCTTCTCACAGAACTTTAGTATGTTCCCCCACTTTTGCACGAGAGTCCTTGGTTTTCCCTACTAAGTGTACTTGTATGCTCACCCTATGTATATAAAACTGCTTTTAGGTTTCCATGAGGACTTCGGAGATCGTGAAGGACCATACTAGCTCAGATCTTTGGGGCAGTTGTCTTTTCTGTTTTCCTTTCCTTGGTACATACCATTGTAGTCACTTTTGTACTTTGTGGATTTTTCTGTTGGAACATGCATGTGGGAATGGTTTACTTTTGGCCTTACTTTTCTTTCAGTTTTGGTGTTGTTTGGTTTCATCATCTTATCTCCTGATCCTATAAAAAAAAGGGGTTAATGCCTTCCATTTGTGTGAAATTTCCATACCCTTGGTGCTAGTCGCCACTCTGAGACCTATAGAAGGAGGGTTTCAGGGGTCATTATCTCTCCTTCAACTTAAAGACGGAAGGGATTGGAAATATGCTGACCCTTCCCTCCTTTTGGTGAAGGTGGGTCATGACAGAATGGTATTAGAGTGAAGGTTGAGAGATAGGATGGAGTCTGGAGTTAGGCACAGTGATGATTTCATGGGATGGTAGGGCAACAGTGTAGGGGGACCTTGGTGTGTGAATTAGGCCAGGGAAGACCGGCTAGGATACGGGATTTTAGCCCCCCCCCCCCCCCCCCCCGTGATCCGATGCAAGGACTTTGGACCTACCGAACGACCATGTGAGGCCACATTGATTGCATGGTAGAGACCCTAGGAAGGTACATGCATCATAATGACTTGTGTTGTCATGTTTCTGGGATGTCTTGGGAATTAAGAACAAATTAAATGTTTAAGATGTTTTAAGAACAATATTCTTCACTACTTGGTCTTAGGCATTCCTTGTTTACCTTGCAGATATGGCACCTGGAAGGCGACCACGTTTGTTACAGGTGATCGAGGACTTGGAGACTACTTTGGCAGATCGGCAGAGAGCTGATCGAGAGGAGGAGGATGGCTAGTGGCAGAAGACCCTTCAGGCCTTCCAGTGACATACCCTCGAAAAGTATGAGGGCATCACCTCTGAAATGAAGACGGAAGGCTGGATAGAGGAGCTAGTGATAGCTTTCGGCCCGATTCGGGCCCCAAATGAGTACGGGGTTCCTCTGGCCGTCAACTAGATGCGGGGAGCGGCGCATCATTGATGGATGCTTTACCTGGGGGATTGGAGAGAGGCGGAGGTGGCATGGGCTGATTTCGAGAGGGAGTTCCGGGTGGAATTCCTCTCCTCGACGTTGAAGGCGGAGAAGAGACATGAGCTACTCTTCCACCAGAAGGGGAGTATGTCAGTGAGGGAGATGGGAATCATGTTCAAGGACCCCCTACATTTTTCTCGAGACCTCTTTCCCGACGAGGAGTCTCGATCAAGAAGTTTGGAGGAGGCACTCCGACTCTCCCTTAAGTATGTTGTTACCCCCTTGACCCTGCCGACGTACATGGAGGTCCAGAAGAAGGCCGAAGTGGTGGAGAGGATGCACGATCTAGGAGGAGTGTCATGATAGGGGATCCAGCTGGGACCATCGAAGGGGAAGGACGTCAGAACCAGGCCTCCAGTGTCAGGACCCATCCGGTTCTGACTAGCAGGGAGCTGGCTACAACAGTTTCAGTTTCAATCCCCTAGTCCTCACCCTTTTTCTTCGGGCCCACGGCCATAGTGATTTGTCTGTGGGAGACCTGGACATCTCCAGATTCAGTTCCAGGACCGGGTACAGTACGGTGTTGGTGGATAGCCCCAGCACCCGCCCCAGCAGCAGCTTTCAGCCAGGCCTTTCCAGCAGAAGCAGTAGGGACAGCGAGATCCCGTTCCTCCGAGGGAAGACATAGGAGGAGGAGGCCGACCTCAGGGCGCTCCTCAGGGACCTCAACCGGGGTTTCGTCGGGGAGGTGGCCGATAGCCGAGGGGCAGAGGAGATGGGCATAGACAGCTACATGCCACAGAGGCAGCAGTTCCAGCATGGTTGGAGGTTGTTCGAGGTACGATCAGTTTTTCAGTATCCTTGCTTATACCTTGTTCGATACCGGAGCTTCAAACTCATTTTTTTGCACCCAGTCTAGCCCGTGCCTTGAATATAGATGCCGAGAGAATTCCATTTCCCCTGGTGTTGAGCACACCAGTCAGAGGTCAGACCGACTTGTTGTTTGTTTTTCTGGGATGCAAACTGATGATAGAGCCAAATCAGTCAGTTAGGGATCTTTTTCTGCTACAGATAAAGCCATAAAATTTCATCCTAGGCATCGACTGGAGATTCTCTATGTGTTCCATCATCAACTGTTTCCGAGGAAGGGTTTTGTTCTTGGACTTGTGCGGCCGACGTGTTACCTTCACCAGTGAGCGGAGCAGTTAGAAGGACAACAGGCGAGAGGAACCCCTCCTCTCCTTGTTACATGCGCTGTCAGTAGAGTCAGTAGATGCTGAAATGGTGGAGGTGCCAGAGATCATCCGTGAGTTTATGGATGTATTCTCGGAGGAGGTGACGACTCTACCCCCTTGACGTGATATCGAGTTCGGGATAGACCTGCAGCCCGACTCTCGTCCGATCTCGATGTCTCCTTACCGGATGGCACCTTCAGAGCTACGGGAGTTGCGGATCCAGATTGACGATCTGATGAAGAGGGGTTATGTTCGGCTGAGTGCGCCACCATGGGGTGCTCCAGTCTTGTTCTAAAAGAAGGGAGATGGTGGTCTTAGGTTGTTCATAGACTACCAGAGGATGAATCAGGTGACGATCAAGAACGGCTATCCTCTACCGAGGATAGACGATCTTTTCGACCAGCTGAAAGGGACATGGTGGTTCTCGAAGATCGACCTGTGGTCTGGGTACAACCAGCTGAGAGTGAAGGAGGGTGACATCCCGAAGACGACCTTCAGGTGCAAGTATGGACACTTCGATTTCGTGGCCATGCCCTTCGGTGTTAAGAACGCCCCAGTTGTGTTCATGGGGCTTATTAACTCCATCTTCCGAGAGTACCTGGATCGGTTCATAGTTGTGTTCATCGATGACATCCTGGTCTATTCAAGATCAGAGGAGGACCATGAGAGTCACCTAAGGACGGTTTTGGAGGTCCTCCGACAACAGTAGCTCTATGTGAAGTTGTCAAAATTCATATTCTGGACACGAGAAGTGAACTTCCTCAGGCACGTGGTGTCCGAGCAGGGGGTATAGGTGGACCCATCAATGGTTGAGGCAGTTATTTCTTGGGATGCACCCAAGAATTTGTCATAGGTCTATAGTTTCCTTGGGCTGGAAGGTTAATATCGGAGGTTCGTACCAAACTTCTTCCAAGTAGAAGCCCCTTTGACAGCCCTGACCAAGAAAGAACGGATTTTTGGGTGGAGTGAGCAGTGCGAGTCAGCCTTCAGCTATCTGAAGGAGAAGTTGGTTAGTGCCCCAGTGCTGAGATTACCAGAAGAAGGGGCGGCATATGAGGGGTTCTGTGATGCTTCAGTACAGGGCCTGGGATGTGTGTTGATGTAGCGATAAGGGGTGATCTCTTATGGGTCTAGGCAGCTACGCCCTCATGAGTGTAATTATGCCACCCACAACCTGGTGCTTGCAGCCGGTCGTTTTTACGCTGAAGTTATGGTGGCACTACTTCTTTGGAGAATGATTTTTGGTCCTCACTGATCACAAAATCTTGAGGTATATCTTCTCCCAGTGGGACATAAACATGCGACAACGAAGGTAGATGGAGTTCCTCCAGGATTACAACTTCAAGGATTCCTAAACATCGGGGAAGGGGAATGTAGTGGACGATGCCTTGAGCAGAAGGACGCAAAAGGATGCGGTCTGAGAGTCTACAGACACCTGGAAGGCAATGGAGGAGTTGGCTGCCTTACTCATGGATGCGAGGATGGATAGGGGTAGAGGCTACCTGTATCAGATGATAGTGCAGTCTTCTCTGTTGCAGCAAGTGGAGGAGTCTCAGTGGGGAGACCCAGAGTGCAAAGTGACGCGTGACCGATTTGACTAGGGAATTCTCTGGAAGGATGGAAGGAGGATGATCAAAACTGGATGCTTTTCTGGGGATGGTTTTTTGTTCTAGAAGGGATGCATGGGAAGGTTCTTAGTGAGTTCCACAGCTCATCCCTAGTAGTACACCTTGGAGTGTACAAGATGTACCAGGGACTGAAGAGATAGTTGTGGGGTCCTGGGGTTAAGCGAACGGTGGAAGATTATGTGGCCAAGTTCTTAGTGTGTTAGCAAGTGAAGGCTGAAAACCGAGTTACATGCGTCCTACTGTAGTCTCTAGATGTACCCGAGTGGAAGTGGGATGACATCTCGATGAATTTCGTCATGGGACTACCCAAGGTCCAAAGGGGATACGACGCCATCTGGGTGGTAGTGGACCGGTTAACATAATGGGCTCACTTTCTGGTGATCAAGAAATCGAGTGCAGTGGATGCTTTGGCACTAAGGTACATGGATGAGGTGGTACGGTTGCATGGAGTTCTGAGGTCTATAGTCTCGGATAGGGATGCACGGTTTACCTCACGAGTCTGGAGAGGATTTCAGCATGCTTTTGGCACCCAGGTGCGTCTTATCACTGCTTTCCATCCCCAGACAGATGGATAGACAGAGCGCACCATCCCGACCTTGGAGGATATACTACAGGCATGTGTTCTGGACTAAGGAGGATCGTGGGTGCGATACCTTCCTCTAGTAGAGTTTTCCTACAATAACATCTATCACTATACCATTGGGATGGCCCCGTTTGAAGCCTTGTACAGGAGGCCATGTCGCTCACCTGTGTGTTGGACCGAAGTAGGAGAAGGAGGCATCCTTGGCCAGGAGGTGCTGTAGAGCATGACAGAGAAGGTTCAGCTCATATGGGAAAGGATGAAGGCAGCCCATGACCGACAGAAGTCATATGCTGATACCCGGAGGAGGCCCTTGGAGTTTGAGGTTGGAGACCACGTGTTCTTAACGGTCTCCCCTCGGCGCGGACAACGGAGGTTTGGCAAGGGGAGTAAGCTTTCTCCTAGGTTCATCGAGCCCTTAGAAGTGTTGCGGTGGGTCGGTGAAGTGTCCTATCAGCTAGCGTTACCACTTTCGCTACTGAGGATACATGATGTCTTCCATGTGTCCCAGCTCCATTGGAATCTACACGAGGATTCACACGTCCTCGGCTAGGGAGAGTTGGACATCACGGACGACGTGAATTTTGGGGAGAGACCAGTGATGATCGAGGATCGCAAGGAGAAGGTGATTTTTGGGAGAACCATTCCCTTGGTTTGTGTGTTGTGGAGACATGGTGGGCTTGAGGAGAGTATGTGGGAGAGGGAATCACAAATGTGTGCCCAGTACCCAGAGTTGTTTTTAGTTTTGTGATATTCTGTTCGGTTTATAGTTGTTGTGGTATAACGTTTTACCTTGTTGGCTATGAAATACTATTTTTCTTTCCTTTGAATGTGGGTGAACAACATGTGTGTGAAAATCCATGGCTACGGGGAGGAGAGAACCCGACCCTAATCAAGACCCATTAAGGTGGATGTGATTAAACCTGTGCGGGCGAGTCAGTGCCGCCCAAAGCGGATAATATCTTGACATGGAGAAGGAGACTCCCCAACCCATATTCCTGGGATGTTTTACATGTCATGTCACTTGGTTCTTGACAGGGAGGTATTTTTAGTTAACACGAGGTTCACTCTATAGAGGTATCTTTTAGGGTGTTTGCTTGGACCCGCTCTTTCCTTCTGGGTTGTTTAAATTCTCGAGGGCGATAATAGTTTGAGAGGTATCTGATGTGATGACCCAGAATCTCTTGGTCCTTTCCTTTGCCAAAAAGCCGGATCCTAAAAAGGTAGCGCCTCGGGGTGAGACCGATCGGCGAGACCGATCCGCGAGACCGATCGGCGCGACCGATCAGTGAGACCGATCAGCGTCACCCAACCTTATCGGGATTTTCCTAGTGACATGGGCAAATTGTGTTTTAAACCCTTCATTGACCCCCTTTAAGCTTGTTTTAAAGCCTTGTGATGCCCATAAATGTTATAATTAAATATATAATGAATTAACCTAGTGTGTGCATCGATTAAACCGCCCGACCCTTTAATAACGTGTGGGGCCGCATGGTCAACTCACGATCCCTGCTCCTTACGTGGTTTCACATTCTTATCTCAACCGTCCCCGGCCCTTATAAACTAAGGGTTATCTGTGGTTTCTTGTTTTCTCGATCACCCTGTGCTAAGAGTACCCTTCGTTCAGATGAGCAGATTTTCATTCAAACGAGCCGCATCACTATGCGTGAAGTTCCGCGCCGGGCATAGCGTTGATCATTGATCCAACAGGTAGGGAATTTTCTCCTTCGTCTCTCCCTTTTTGTGTATCATGTGGGGTGGGAATGCTTTGATTCTGTAGAATTGGATAAACTAGGAAAAAATAACGATAATGAATGGATTCTATAAAGAAAGAAGGGGGGGGGGTTGTGATTGTTGATGCTGTTTTCTGTTTTGATCATCTTCATGAATTGTGCGGGCTTACGCCTACTAAAAATCATGGCCATTGGTGGTCTTTATTTGTGCAAAAATGAACCCCTGGTGATGTTTTAAATGGTTTTTTTGTGGTTTTGAACTCCTATTGTAAAAATGGAAATTGGTTAACCACGTACACCCGACTAAATAAATTGAAAGCACAAGTAACAACCCTTCTGTGATAACACCTGTTTAAAGCACACAGAAATTGAAATCATGGAGCGTGTAAAATCTTTTAAATCTGAAAATACCAACATGATCCTGCTTTTCATGGTGGTAGTGGTTTAATTTTTCTTCATTCACGGTCCAGTTGCTGGAGATGTGGGAGGGTATGGGATCCCCTGTTTTTATACTTTCGGTGGTTGTGAAATTGGGGATGGGATCCCCTGTGTTATGCTTTCGGTGGTTGTGAGTTTCAAGGTCAGTTGGTTACCTTGTTTATATCATGAATTGGGATGGGATCCTCTGTTGATGAGAAACCTTTTTGGGGGTCACAGGGTAGTGTCTCGGGGGGGGGGGGGGGGGGGGGGTTGGTTCCAGTACTTCGAGGGATCTCACTTATCCCTTTGTTGTTGTGAATTTACAAGAGAACTGGGTGTGAATGTTTAAATTGACGTTTGGTAGGATTCTTTCCCTTGGTTATGCTTATGGTGTTAGTTTCTGAAGTAGGTGCATAACCTTTTTAAAGATCATTACTGAACATAAAAAAGAATGGGACAAATGGGTTTTGTTGGAAAGAGTAGTGACTTGGACTTGAGTGCTGTCTGTGTTCTTTAGGCTGGCTGAAGAAAAACCTAATCTTGGGAGATTTCTTGTTACCTATATATATATATACTTGTAGTTTTGTGTTTCTTATTTGCGCCCCATCCAAGTTGACCACTTAGTGCCGAACACCCCCATTTCATGGGGGATGGTGTTTACCCCAAAAATATTATTAGTAGCTGGTTATTATCTCCTTTTCTACTCCCTTTCCCGGATAGCCCAAGTATCTTTAGGCAGGATGTGATGGCCTGAGGTCCATTATTATCCCAGGAACCTTCAGGTGGGTTAGTGTGGTGGTTATGGCCAAGGTGTGTGCGGGCAGGTAGTTTCCCAAGTATCTTCGGGATGAGGCCCAGGTGTCTTCGGGCGTGGCGGTGGATCTTCTATCCCAGGTGTCTTCGGGCGTGGTGGTGGTTGTTTTGGCCTAGGTGTTTGCAGGTGTGGTTATGTGTGATAGTTGTGGCCCAGGTGATTGCGGGTGGGATTCGGCAGTGGGACTGCGTGCGGTTGTGGCCCAAGTGTGTGCGGGTGGGTGTGGCAGTTGGACTGCGGTGAGAATGGCGGGATTGGTTCGATGCGTAGGATGTATAAATAACCAGTGGGAAAGTGGTTCGGGGTACCCAAACATCGATGTTCTCTTTTTATATATATTACGTGACTTGTGTTATTTGGTGAGTATAGCCGGTGAGTGGGATGGGTGAAATTATTGTTAGTGTTGGTAGTCATGCTTCTCATGGAACTTTAGTACGTTCCCCCACTTGTGCATGAGATTCCTTGGTTTTCCCTACTGTGTGTACTTTTATGCTCACCCTACGTATATAAAACTGCTTTCAGGTTTTGAGGAGGACTTTGGGGATCGCGCAGGACCATACTAGCTCAGACCTTTGGGGTAGTTGCAGTTGCTATTTTCCTTTCCTTGGTACTTACCCTTGTAGTCACCTTTGTACTTTGTGGCTTCTACTATTGGAACATGCATGCGGGAATGGTTTACTTTTGGCCTTACTTTTCTTTCAGTTTTGGAGTTTTTGGGTTTCATTATCTTATCTCCTGATCCTATAAAACAAAAAGGGGTAATGAATACCATTTGTGTGAAATTTCCATACCCTTGTTGCTAGTCACCACTCCAGGACCTATAGAAGGTGGGTTTCGGGGGTCATTATCTCTCCTTCAACTTAAAGAAGGAAGGGCTTGGCAATCTGTTGACCCTTCCCTCCTTTTGGTAAAGGTGGGTCATGACATCTATCCCCTATTATACTCACCTATCACCATTCATAGATGATTTCCAACCTCAACGTGAATTCCATCATAGTCTACGGTTCCAACTATATATGAATAATCATTTTTGGAGTAACCTCTCATGGTCACATCTCAAATAACTCAATAAATCTCACGTCGATGCCCCATTCATAGGGACGTCATAAATATCGGGTATCCCATTACATATAAAATCCAATTTTAAGGCTTTCATCACACCAATGAGAATATAAGAAATATTATAATCTTGAAATATATAAAAAAATATTATTATTCATTAGATGAATAATAACAGACAATGCATCCTACAATTTTATATAAGTCCAAATGACATGAAGGACTTATAAAACTAAACCACTTTTTAGATTAACGTAAACAATTTAAAAATTAGACCCATAAAAATATAAGATCTATAAAATTCATTATCAATTTGAAGTAATTAATAAACATATAAATATTTGTTCAGTTAAGTAGAATTCCACCACCATCTTATATATCGATACACTACATAACATGTTATTGAATCATTAAATAAATTATCCATTTTTCAAATCATTTTAAGAAATTTATATTAAAATATAATTTTCATTTTATTCTTACATGAAAATAATTTTACTAATATAATATGAATTATTTGCGATGTTTTATTTGCATCAGGACCCCATTGAAAATTAACTTTATCTAAAAAATATGTTATGCAATATCTGTTTTCAATTCTAGATCATAGAAAACACTATTTTATGATGGAACAGTAACCCATCTCAAAAATACATTCATAATTATATATACATCATCATTTGTGATTAGTTTTTTCAACCATAAAAAATAATTGTTTAGGATTGGTAAACAATACTATAAAAAAAAATAAAAAAATAAAAAAGGAAAAAAATTAAATCAAAAACAAAAAAATCACAATAATAAAATAGGTAATATGTAACACTGAAAGTATTTGAATTAATTACAATATTACAAAAAATATATTCATTCAAAAGATTATCAAAATAAATTTGTTAAAAAATAAATAAATCAATAGGGATGGGGAGGTTCATATGGAAAATGCGGTAAAGGGAACTTCATCAATGTTCCATGCCCCATGTGTCACTTGTTCTCCATCATGTCATTCTACTACTGCCCATGAGATTTAAACATCAACTCCTACTACATCTCACATTGTTGATGAATCTCTTCCTTCCCTATATGCAATGTCTCTATTTACCCATCTTATGCTCTCAATTTATCCTCATACTATGAAATTTATGATCATGACTCTATATGAATTCCCCTTGAGTTGGACAATGATGAAAGATATATCAATGTCATAATAATTTTTAGTCATCAATTGAGAATCTATACTAAAAAATCTACCATTTTTTAAGAATTCATTGTTTCATGCATCCGTGTTGCATCATCAAATCCTTCCATATCGGTTTTCTAACCCTCTATCTCCAAACGATTCTCATCACGTGTTTGAAAAGTCACAACATCAGATGACTCATTATAATTTAATTTTCAACTAAAATAGTTAAAATACATTTTATAGTTAATTTTAAATGTTAATAAAACTATACTGTCCAAAAAAAGACACTGTGGAATACCAGTAATATCTTTAATGATTAGATCTGTGTACATCCTATAATAAACAGTGAACTCAAAAATATTAGACTAATCAACTACTAACATGAATAATAAAATCAAATTATTAAATTTATATTTATATAAATTATTAATTAAAATAACTTACCATATATTGTCGATGAGCACTGAAAGTATAAATAAAATATCAAGGTGACGTCTTACCTCCCCAAGTTCTGCCAACATAATGATGATTTCCTCTAAAAACTATCTTCTTTAAGATATGAGAAAAATACATCCGACACTTGATATGACCTGTAATCAAGTCAATGGATATAGAAATACTGGTAAAAAACCATGACTCTAACATTCTTTAGGGATCTCATCCTTATATTTTGATAGAACTAAAAAATACTCTCACACATGCATGCTTCTGAGGCCTCCTTGGAATATGTCCTGATTCAATAAATGGTGGGGTAGCATAAAACCTTAAAATAACTTATAATATCAAGCTAATAATTAAATAAATTTCAAAATAAATTTTATATATTTATATACCATCTAATGATAAATCATGGAGTGCCAACCATCAATGGGAATATGATCCAATGTCACCCATGCTCCGGAAAAATTATTTTGTAGAAAAAAACCCCCATGTCAAATAGATATAGGTGAAAATATTTCTAAAAAGAATTAATTGATAAAATTAGTACAGAAATAAATTTATAAAAATTCAGAGTAATGGAAATTTACTAAACTATATATATAAAAATTTCTCAACAAGTGGGGATCAAAATAAATATCTTAAAATCACTCAATAATATGGTCAATAATAATCAATCTTATAAGAACATGACCCACCCTGATGATATTGAACTGCCTGTAACTATAGTTTTAGATGAAAAAGCATCATTCTCACAACTTTAAAGCATAATATCCTTAAGTCTACAGAACATTTCATAAAAATTATCTTCATCAGTAGGAAACATTAAAAATTGTTGTTAGAAAATAATTGAAAATTATTATTATATGTATATTTATTATGTCTATAACCAACATGTAATTGTGTCATTATTCATACTCATAATCATCTTATTATATGATGGAGTCAGTATCATCTTGTTACTCATCAGTGACATAAATTTCAATTGGAGTTTCATCTTCATAATCACTTCTTAATTCGAATTCATTTGTTACATCACCAAAATCATCTTTACCATCAACATGTAACTATGGGATTCCATAATCAATATTCTTGAATCATTATTGAAATAATTTATTTGAGGTTATCTCTTGAAAAACAATCTTTGGACTTGAAAATAACCACTTTATCTTTAGAAAAACTGATTTTTAGGAATTAATTTTTATAATGCTCCAAATAATCAATTACCTCTCTTTAAGTAGCACAATTACTTGAATAATATTTTTAATTTTATTGATGATATAATGAAATAGTTCATTTACTAAATGAATTATTTTATATTCAATTTCATTGATTCCATGGCATAGATGAACATAAATTTTTCTATTAGTATCAAAACAATGACATTTAAGAATCACTCTGTAATTTTTTCATAGATAACAATGTTCAACTATTTCACCCATCACGTACTAAAATTCAACATCACTTTATCGTTTATGGGATAATCTCCCAAAAACACTACTATTTATTTTCTTGATTCACTATATACACATTTATGAAATTAAAAACAATTAGCCACATATAAATTACATGATTTAACCATTTTTTGGTGGTGGGTTATTTAAAACACACAATCGATAATCAATTTAATCGGTATGTTGTGATACCTGATAATTAAAAAATAATTAGATATATAAATAATAAAAAATTGAAGGCATATGTGAAACTATACAAATTTTACTTTACCATTCATTGATATCAGTAGGAAAAATAGCGTGGTCATCATTTTTTGTGGAAAAAAGGTTTAATGTGTGGAAACTGTTTGTTGATATGATCATCATATAATCCCGAAATAAAATAATTTTAATTTACTTTTAAAATTTAATGAATTATTTACCATAAAACACTCTATAAAATTCATGATATATATTCAATGTTGTGAAGAATATATATATGAAGCCTATGATGTTCATCATATCAAATCCATCATTAAAGGACTCCATCAAAGAAATGTTCAGGTTGAATAAAAACTAATAATTGTATGTTCATTACATCGTCAATATTTCCCTAATTATATCACATCTATTATTCTTTAATGGATATTCAAGTTTAAAATAATGGGATAAGATAAAATAAATTTCCTCTTGAAAATAAGAATCTATAATTTACCCTTCAATTGAAAATTTATTACAGACATTTTTCATTAATTTCTTGATGCATCTCTTATATGGTTACATTCATCATATTTGTATAATCCCTCCACATTTTAATTCACATGAATAATATCCAATTAAGAATTCCATTAAAAAAATATGGTAGATTTTTTCCAATTTACATAATATTCGAAAAATATCTTCTTCTAGTCTACTATGTGAATCATAATATATTTTCACCAAAAAAAATTATCATAAAAAATATGATATTTCTCTTAGTACATACCAAATTAGAGAATTCCACCAAGCACAAAATATAATCAGTAGAATTATTTCTATTATAACATGAAAATCATTTCGTTTCAATATGGTAATATGAAAATTTCTGATACATCATGCCAAATTGGAGACACAACCATCCATTATGTTGAAATCTACAATCCACTAACATAATAATAATCAATTTTATTTGGAAAGTGCATAATGATCATTTTTCATCATAATTTGTTTTGATCTGTCATTTTCATTCATGTGATGTTCTGTTCGTCTATATATTTGGGTAATATCTAATCATGACTTTAATTATATTTGGACTTAGTATGTGTGCCTACAAATATATAAAATATATTATCAAAATATTTATTCTCAATATGTATTTCATATAACATTTGACTCACCATTAAATAAGACCAATATGGGAGATCCCAAAATATAAATCATCTAATCCAATTGTGATTTTTCAAATATTCATCTATTTTTATTGTTTTATAGTTTCTATAATGTAATGTATGGTAATGAAGATAGAATTGATTTTATATCCACACATGAGAAAATTTTTTGAGGTCTATCTCTATCAATTGTACATTTCATGAAATTAATATTGTTCCTACAAAATGGATGAAATCTATGATGATATTCATAAAACACGGTTTTCTCCAATTAAATAGAATAAACACTTTGCTATAACTCATATTGAATGAACGTTATTTTAGACCTAGTTTACTCTAGAAAAATAACATTCTATATACTAGGATGTTACTTATTTTAAGCATTAATAAATCTTTTATTAGAAAATTATATTTTCCAACAACATCATATGTACTGACACCATTATTTCACAATAAATTTAACTCATAAATTAATGGATTTAAATAAACATTAATATTCATTTTTTGGATTTCAAAGAATTAATAATGGAAAAAGTATATATGATTCATTAATCAACATCCACGGTGGTTTGTTTTACAAATATATAAATATGGTCCCAAAAAAATATTGACTACTATAAGAACCAAAACTGATAAAAACCAACAGTATAGTGACCTAATCACTCATTCTGGCATTCATATAAAAAAGAAGGATGTACATAATGAAAATGTTTCTATGAATCTCCATCAAATATAGGATTTAGTAATTTAATATTTTAAATATTGAATTTTATCCATAAAATCAACTACACTATGTTAATAGACCTAAATAAATGTTCTAATTTTGGTGTGAGCAGGAAATACATAAATACGTAAATAGGAACAAATCCAGACATCCCCTGTTGACCCTCCTTGTACCTTGATTGCCCATAAGTATGAAAACTATGTAGTGAATAATTTTCACCATAATATAATATGTTATCATTTAAATATGCATGAATCCTATGATAACCATAACCCAAATTATGAACCAACCTTTTTCTCTCATAGATATTTATGGGAAACACATTTTTCAGGTAATAGTGATTTAGACAATGAGAATATCTTATCAAAATAAATATTTCACATACCATTATTGGATTTAATTTCCATTAATTCTATAACCAATTTATAATTACATATTTTGCAACCAGTATATTAATCATATTCAACAGACATTAGAAACTCATAAAATCAAGATGGATCAAACTGAGGAGTTAATTATATATCATTTAGAGTTTCTTTTTTTTTTTGAATAGACTATACATCAATTTAATATTATAATTTATCAAACAATGATTGATATGGAAATAAATTATTAGTATCTTATCTGGAACTGCATTCCCTATGTAGATACCAAAAAACATAATAATATGGAAAAAACAAAATAGTTGACCCCCAATGTTTTTAAAATTTTCAAATCTAATCATGTGACATTTCAAATATAGACACATAATTATCTATAATGAAACAAATTCAATTTTAGATGATACAGAGGAAAAAAAATACTTGACACCCTCAATATATGTCAGATTTATATCAGAACATTTTGGATTCCTCTGATTATTTTTCTAATAATTATCTTAAATTTATTCTACTTGTTCTATATTATTCAAAAAACTGTATATAAAAATATTTCATATGATTAATCTTATATAAGGAGGGGTAATTGAAAAAAAAATAAAAAAAAAAAATAGGAAATTACTAGACAATATTCACAATTATTTCTAATTACTTATTTTTTTTTATAATATCTTAAATTACCTCTTTTTTTCAAACATAATTTTTTTGATAATTATAGTTAATTTTCCTTAATTGAATTAGAATGAAGAACTAGAGGCATGTGGGAAGGATAGAGTAGAGTGGATGGAGGTGATGATATAATGAAGAAATTCTAGTGCTCTAATGTTTAGACCTTTTGGAGGAGGTGCAGTCATTGGTAAACCTATGAGTTTACCATTGAACACCTCTCCTCTAAATAGTAATAATGCAACAGAATTAATTCACTTGATCATTCACTACATCCCAAACATTCCATGATTCTCACAAGGGACGTAGGGGCAGAGGGGATGGAGGCAAAAGTATAGGGAAAAAACTTCGGCAATATAGGGTTTTGATCGATTCATGAAGACACATTCATCAATATACATATGAGTGATGGATGATGAAGTAGATGTGAGAGTTATATGACACACATTTTGAGTTATTTCCCATTCTAGGTTAAATCTATAATCTTGAAATAATATTTTTTTTCCGATAATCATGAATTTACGTTATGATTATCTATAAATAATTATTTTTTCAAAAAAAGAGATAGAACAAAAAAAGAGAAAAACAATCACTTGGAATTTCATAATTATCTTTCAAATGAGTGTCATATTCCATCACTCACAAGTTTTTTCTTTATTGCCTCTCCTCCAAACTGTCTGAAATCTGGGCCCCAATATGTATATTGTGTGATATGTCTAATGAGGGTTCCAATCATAAGGAACTATGTGAGAGATGATGTTGAACTCTTATGAATCAAATTTTTATGATTCCATGCTTCAAAAGACATTATATTAAATAGAACATTAAATACAATGAATATAATTATATTCCAGATATAACATATATATTGGAAGATAATAAAATTCACTTAATAAATGAATGGTGAATATGGTATATTTCTCCATAAAATAAAAGAGAGACTAGAAATCCCTTAGAAGAAGTATCGACATCCTTCATACATTTAATTTTATCCATTGTAATAAATATTGTTTACTATAAATAAATTATATAATGATAACTATACATTTTCAAAATCTGATGCTTGTGGTGTTCTGAGAGGAAATAGTAGATCATTTCAAGAGTTTAATGATATTCTTGTTCTTCGATAGGTTATTCAGGCATCAGTGAGTTGTATCAGTAGGTTATGATGTCAGTAGGTTGAGGCATCAATAGGTCATGCATTAGTAGGATGGGAATCAATGAGTTTCATTGGTAAGTGGCATCAGTAACTATTGTCGGTGAGTCACATTAGTAAATTGAGTTTGTGAGTCAGGAGTTGTTGTCTCACTTTCGATGACTCGTGTCTGTGACACACCCATCATTGAGTAATTTCTATTTTTTTCTAGTTATTTCGGCTTTGCACCTCCTTTTTTTATTTGACATAAATTTTTTTAAACTCATGTTTGATTGATTATAAATGAATTTCAAAGGGTATTAATTATATCTTAATTATCATAATGCTCTAGAAACATTGAAATATAAAAACCACGTGGTCTTGTACATTATACGAAATTAATTTCCTTTAGAACCATTTCCTTTGATTCATATAGGATCTGGATTTTCTAAATCCAAGATCCTAACTTTATTTGAACCATTCTATTTTCTCTTGGTGCCCTGAGAACCTTTCTTCCCCAAGGATTAATGCATTTGTGTTGTAGCATTTTTTCCCCATAGATTCTTCCCTGCTTCTCGTGCAACCCCCTGTTTTGGTCCATGAAAGATTCACTACTCTCTTGTTGTTCCAAGTAGGGATTCATTTATCTCTCTTTTTTAGTGCATCATGCGGGGTAGATGTACTCATGTAAGCTTGTGAATAAAATAAAAAATTAATATAACAAAGATAATAAGAATTAATAAATGTGGATATGGGAATATTTTGATGATGACGACCTAGTTTTATGTGTTATCCTTGATCCATGTTGTGTATTGTAAGGGTTGTATTCTCCTGAAAATCATGGTCGTTGGTGGTATCTATTTGTACACTATACTCATGAATACTTATTGTTTATATTTTTGGAATGTATATGACCATGAATACATAATTAATCACATATACCTTGTTAAATAAATGGATTACCCTGAAAATAACTTAATCGGCGATCAACAGAAAATAATGAAATTTGAATTAAAGCATGATTGTTTACTAAATCAGAAAAAAAAATTTCGGGTTGGTGTGGAAGTGTGTTGTGTGTGGTTATATTTGGCCTTATGTTTTGGGTTTTTCATGTGGTGCTATGGATGGGAGTGAGGCGATGATATGGGGTCATATGGGTGGTGTGAAAAAATATCATGTTGAGAGATTGGTTGATTGTGGAATGGATGAATTTTTTATGCAGTGGAACTACATCTGGGTTGTGGTTAGATAGTGGGGTTATAAGATCAGGTTGTGTTATGTATATGTTGTTGGGTGTGGTGTTGTTATGTAGTGGGGTTACTAAGTGTGGTTGTGATGAGGTGTGTTGGGTGGTTTTATTATTGAGAGGATGTACATGGAGTCATTATATTGAAGAATTATGGTGGTAGATGTTGAACAGGTGTCGAAGAAAGTAGAGTTGGTAGTTTCTTTACAATCTAGCTGAGTTTTGATTGCTTTTTAGAATGTGGTTCTATTCATGCACCAGGGCTACCAAGGATAGTCTAGTATGGATGATTTTGACTAAGTATTTTCTGACCTTGGATGGGCCTTATCCTAGTGATCTTAGGGACATTGGGATGTATGTTTGGGTTATGATGATACTTTTGTTGTACTGTTTTTCTATTTTCCTGGGTAGGTATGGAATGAATAATGGAATTAATTGATAATGTATAATTACAAATGTTTAAATGAATTGGTTGGGGGTACATTTTTAGTTTCATCTTATAGTGAATATGTATTCATTTATCAACAAACAGAAGTAAATATCATTCGTAGTGGTACATGCATGTAGGGTTAGCACCAATGGGAATTTTGGAGTGGTCTTGTTGTTTTTTTGAACACCTATAGGATTTGATGAGTGCTTGGTACCAATATATAAACTTGTTGTTCCTTGTGTTTTCAATATGCACCATACCTGTGTTAAGCACTACGTGTTGAACACCCCCGTTGTTATAGGGGAGGATTTACATTCCCAAAACCCAGTGGGAGAATGGATGGATGGTTATTTGATATTTTCTAATCCCTATTCTAAGAATTTTTTGCCTTAGACTCTTCAGACAGGTTATGGTGAAGTTGTGAGGCCCAGGTTTCTGTGGGTGAGGGGTGGTTCCTAGGTGTCTTTGGGATTTGATCCATTGCACCTTACCATATGTCTTCAGGATGAGATTACCGTTTTTTCGCCTAGGTGTATGTGGGTAGTATGTGATGTGGTATGTGGCCTATATGTGTGTAGGCAGGTTGTGAAAGTGGGGCTTGTTGAGGAGCATGGTAGCATCAAGAATTTCACTATTTGGAATGAGGAGTTAGCTGGTGGGAAGTGGTGTAGGGTACCCAAATAATGAAGTTCTTTCTACATAAAATTACATTACATGAATATCATTTTTTGGTGATCATTACTTGGTGAGGTTGGGGGTTGATAGTTTACCTTGTAAGGTGCTTTTGAATTTCTATTTTCTTCTCACTTGGTAATTATTATTCTTCTCCCACATGTGCACGAGTGACTTTGAATTTTTCTACTGAGTATGCATTATTTCTAACCATATGTATATCAAATATTTTCCAGGTTTTTAGGGACATTACATGGGTTGTGGTGGACCTTAATAGCTTAGATGTTGGGGATAAATGATGTGTGTCTGCTTAGTTTTATTTTTGGTAATTTCATTGGAATTTTCTATGTTTTTATAATAGTTTCACAATAATCATGAATGTGGGATGGATTTTGGCTTCATTATATATATGTGTCTTGGAATTTTTTGAGGTTGATTTATCTTATCTCTCAATCATGGTTACTATAATAAGTCTAATGCCACCCATTGTTTTAGAAATTATATACCCTTGGTGGTGGTCACCACCCTAGGGCCTAGTGGAGGCGGGACTTAGGGGTCATTATCTCTTATTTATTTTGAATAATTAAGGCCATGAAACTTTTCCATTCCTTCCCTTATCTTGAAGAAGGAGGGTCGTGACATGATTCCATTTCATTAATGCCCATTTTTATTAATTCATGCTAATTAACACTAATTTCATATAATTTATGATCATTTGTACTAATTCCCATGAATTACCAATCATTTACACTAATTATCTCTAATTATAGTAAATTTCTACTAATTATAACTCATTACTGGTAATTTCTATCTAATACCGCTCATTTCCACTAATTTTTACTAATTATTGCTCATTAATTCAAATTTTTATAATTACAAGTCATTATTACTAAATTTTAATTATTACCACTAATTACCACTAATTATTATAAATTACCACTCATTTCGGGTAATTTTTATTAATTATCACTCATTTACACTACTTTTTACTGATTACCACTCATTTTTAAAAATTTCTAGTAGTTTTTACTAATTACCAATATTTTTTTACTAATTACCACTCATTGCAACTAGTTTTTACTAATTAATTCTCATTTCCACTAATTTTTATTGACTACCACTCATTAAAACTTTTTTATAATTACCACTCATTACAGCTAAATTTTATTAATTTCAGTTCAATATAGAAAATTTTTAGTAATTTTTTCTCTTTAACTTTAATTTGTAATACATACATTTATTTTTTGGAAATTTTTACTCATTACCATATTTTTTTATTAATTTCCACTCATTAGATCTATTTTCTACTAATTTTCAATAATTTATAAATATTATCAGTAATATATATTAGTTACCGCTAATATCTAACAAGTTCAGCTAATTTTTACTAGTTACCGCAAATTTTTACGGATTTTTTAAATTATTATGATTTATACTTAATTACTAAAAATTAATGATCAACTATTTATGAATAATTTTTAAAAATTATTATAAATTATTATTACTTATTACAAAAATCTGTAAATTATTACAATTTTTTTATAATTACTATTTATCACACAATTATAGTTAATTATTACTAATTAAAAAAAACATAATAATAATTAAAACTAAGTAATTCTAATTAAAACTAATAACTTGTTACTTAAAATAATCATTGATACGTAAAAGAAATTACTACGAACTTAATTCAATTTCTTCTAATTTAAAATAATAAATTGTACATAAAACTGATAAAAGTTAACTAAAACTAATTACCCTCTAATGAAAAGTAATTACAGATATATAAAATGAATTACTAAAAATTACAACTAATTAATAACAAAATTTTCTAATATTAAAAAAAAATATTAATGAAATATATAAAAAAATTAGGCAAGTACATTAAATTTGATGCTTTTTTAGATGTTAATCTAAATGATCTTGTACCCTGTAAAAATTATAATTTTTATTGGAAGAACTGAAAAAGAGGAAATATGGAGAGAAATGAGTTAAAGAGATGTGAGGAGAGAAATGTAAGGGAAAATTGACAATGGTGGAATATATTTATTTTATATTACTAATGACAAGACTATTTTCAATGGGTATACCGTCCCAGATAGTATTATTTACGATGTTTCCTATCGTAAATATTACCCACCAAAAATTATGGTGTGAGAGATAATAAATTTATTTTCAATGGGACCCATCACAAATACCCTTTTGCTAAAACATTATTTATGATGGGTTATAAATTCATGTCATAAATAACTATTGTGATGAATTGTATCAAAGGCAGGAGAAAATACCCTTCAAAAATAATGGTTCCCTCCCTGGGGCTCGATATCATGCCAAAATATTTGTGACAAGAAACAAATCCCTTCAGAAATAATTATAGATATACAAATATTTATGATGGGATTCATTTGGCATAACAAACAGTCATACTATTAGGACTATTTGCGTTGGGTGACAACCCTGTCAGAAATAACATGTCATTAAAATCCATTTTTCCCCCAGTTGATACATGAACACACATTTTCTTTCCACTAAATAAAAGAATAAATTAATGATCCATAAATCAAACACCATATTAAAGAAAAAACAATAAAAAAATTAAAAATGAAAATAAACAATTCCATCCCTATAAATCTTCACATTCCTTATATAAGAGTTAGTTATCCCAAAATATATGCTCCATATTGTGTTTCATCCACTAATATCTCCAAATACCATGTACAAGAATTTATGGAAACTAAAATATATGGTTTTGATACATCTTTTTTTTTCTGACCCATTCATCATGAACAATTCAATGCTTAATAGAATCCATTGTCTTAAGGAATTACTCGCTTTAAATGTGAGGCTTGTGACTAGTGATGAGTGTCTATGAAAACAATTGGATCATATACCATTTATAATAGATGGCCTTCAATAATAATGTATGATAAAATCCTAGATCATTATCCCCAATTACTAACATACTATTTAAACTAAAAATCCGAGCTAATAATAATAATATATAATACATTATAGTAAAAATAAGAAACCATTGAACATTAATAAGAAGTATAGATTCTAATAAATATTTCCTTATGATTCAATCAGTGTAAAATCATTCCAAAACAATAAAATACACAAGGATACCATAAAATAACGGATTGAGTCTCTTTTCAATCGCATCTCCCAGTTTAACTATCAATTCAACTTGCCAATATACCTCTGAGTTCTTTCCCTTTTTAACATCTGTTGTCATAATTTATTCACACTCACATTATTTTATTGAAATGTTTGAGGAATATAAGTATATTAAAACAAATTAATTTATAAATAATATACAATATATAAGTTCTACATGAGGTCATATTTTTCAACCATTATCATAATATAAAAAACATAATAATCATCGCATCATTGAGAAAAAAAACTACATTATAAGAGACTATAAATGGGTTTTCTACTACCATCATTTATTTGATCACATCACTCACTATTCTAATGTTATACATAGAATCTATACATATATCCATAATCTTCTAAATCAAAACACATGTTTGAATAAAAATAAACCATTGTAATATAAATATGATAGATAATTTAATAATTATTCCATCGAACTTGACATAACCAAGGGTTTTAATATTATTGGTCAGAATAATGGCAAAACAAAATAGAATATTTAGTGTAACGTTTGGCATATATCATAATAAATATCATTAATAAATGTTCATATCATCTTATATTGCAACCAATATCAAGGTTGAATGGGTGTACAACCTTTTATTATAACCAATATCAACTATTAATTGGAATAAATTCACATTACTTATCTAATATCAAGGATTTATTTTCATAAGATCCCATACCATAACAAAAATCAATAATGAATAGGAATTTCATCCCATACTATACAATATTTAAAGAATTAATGCACATATAATATTACACCTTATTCAATATCAAGGATGACTAAACATAGAACCCCATATGTTATTTAAAATAAATGATGAGTGGGAATATTATTTCACACCATATATGAGATGAGAAATTTCTGGGACCATCATTCCTCCATTATTATAATCCCTCATAGGATTGTCATTATATATAATCCCAACTTTTTAATAATAAAAAAAGTTCCCATTCATTCCACACCACCTGCAAGCCTAAATAGTATTGTTCAACATGAAACTCAATTTCTAATAAAATATGAATGGATAAAGAATCAAACTTCATTACCATAACAATATGAATTAGTATAATAAATCAATCAAAATATATAACATATGTAATTCATATAAAGGATTGTTATATAAAAATGTTATCACATTTATAAAAAAGTTGTAATAATTATATAACATCTAAATCACATTATATATCACATCAAGGGTATATATTAACCTAACATAAAATACCCTATGATAAATAGCATGAATTTTCATATCATCTAATTCCAATGAATTATTTATTTATTATTAATTAATATATATATATCCCCATTTCTATTAAAAAATCAACATATATACAATGTAAACCCATATAAATCATCGTGAGTTACCCTAAATTCATTTACATATTTAACAAATAAAAATATACATCAATTAAATAAGTACCATCCCAATACTATACCCATTTATCACTTTACATAATATAGAAAACACTCATCTAAGAGTACTCAAGGGAACTTATAATGGTCAATTATTTCATATCATATTAAAATAACACTACTATAAACCCCCCATGATAAAAAATTAAATCACATTCCATTATGAACATGCACACGGTGACTAAGAGATCAAAAAATGTCACATGAGGATCAATCAATGACATAATTAACCTTTAATTACTCTAAAAGTAATAATAATTGTAATTATCATTTCTTTTGGGTTATGTATTCAAAATTGCATTACCTACACATCACAAACCGCATTAAAACTTATAAAAACTGATCAAAAATTCTAAGAACCACCTACCCTGAACTCACAGGATATTACACATCATGTATATTAAGTTCATTTATCTATAATTGAAGGATATCCCAAAATTAGGTTAAACCCCTCTATTTTAATTATTTGGACATGTGTGTTGTGAAACAATGTGAGATACCATGAATAAATGTTCTTGGGATATTTTCCATACCATGAAAAATATAAAACAACAAATTGAAGTCAAATAAAATATAGATTGGAATATATGAGAGTAAAAATAATGAAGATTAATGAAAAAAAATCTACTGTTGTTGGAACGGTTAAATAATTGGAGGAAAAAAGAATTTAATTTAATTTGTTAAATAAAATGTCCTCAATAACTATATTGAACCAACTGTCTAAGTCTGATACATAACCCAAACAAGGAATCCACAAGGAATATTACATGTTTCCAATCTCCATGGCCATAAGATAGGCACTTCGGTATTAATGGGAAATCTTGTGGAATAGTTTAACCTTTATAATCCAATAGTTAAATCTGAAAAATCCCATTTGGAGTTTTAGAATGACTCATCCATGAAATCGATGCCCACACTATCAATTAAATTTTTCAAAACATCAATACTTAAAAATTATGTCTATGCAATTAAAAAAATATATTTATCTCATAAACATCACATCATCAATGTATAAAAATGTTAACCAATATCTATGTTTAATAATAAAAAATGAGGTTATGGATATTGATTCCAAAATAACACAACCTAAAAGAATGAGGATTCCAAATGCTCTACATGAGTCCACCCTCCTCATGAAAATTTATCTCCAATAAAAACATAATTGTGAGAAACTATAGTTATTGGGAAGATCCACCAGAATTCATAACACTTTTTCCATTACATAAAATCCATAAAACCATGTTTTTATCTACATAATGGCTTATGCAGTTTGGTAAAAATCTCGTTAAGATATCACCAATAATCTACACAGCACTTTTTTCAATGTAAACCCTTCATTATAGTTTAAATACAATTTTTTAATGTATTTATATTTCGAAAACATTTCCATAACACCATTATTAACATAAAAATATCTCTATAATTTATAAACATAAGACACAAATATTATAAGAACGAATGAAATAACCATAATCACTTCACTATAAATAGAATTAGTATTGGATTAATGTTCTTGTATCATCTCATTCATAACATAAGAATCATTGGGAAGTGATCTAACCATTAGGTTCCAAATATAACTATGTGAAACATCCCTACTCAGGTGACAGTAAATCTAGTGTCTAGAATTGGTTCACAAGATGACCTCAGGAGTACCTCTATATACTATAGAGGTCTCTATCTAGTAGTGAGGGTCTAATGAAATACATCAAGAGAATACAACCTTTTTTCTAGAGTATTCCAAAACAAAAAATCATTGATATAATGGAAATAGTTAGGAGGATGAACCATGAATCACATAACAAATTCTAAAAACTGGGTACATGACAAAAACTAGTACATTGAATATGCCATGTCATAAAGGTGTCATGTTCAAAACAGGGGAAACTAAAATATAGACCACCATATAATCCTCAAAATGGTTCCTGACATCATGTATGGTCCTCACATCCATGCTTTATCCTCAAATCCCAAGATATCCATAAAACAGAATGCCTTTTCCATTATCTTAACTTGAAAGCCTGAAATATGATCGAGTACGCAATGGAAGAATGAATAGGGTGCGAGTATAATTAGTAGGACACTAGTAATGATGTTTACAAAAATATCTAGTCTAATAATCATGTATGAAAAATTATATTTAAATAACGGCTAAGAAGAAAAATATAATATGTTTTATCTTCATTCAGTTATCAAATAGCCCCAAGGGATTCTATGTTCCATAATAATACCAACACACTCTACCTAATTCAGCCCACATAGGATGTTTCAACCATATTCCACAATGGGACTAACCATTTTTAGTTACTTTGAAATCATTAGTTGATTCTATATATTTCATTATACCATGTAGAGTCAATACAGGTACCCAAACAATGGTGTGGACCTCTATGACCAACACACATTCCCTATGTGGACCTTTGTGACCAACATATTTAACATTATGTGGACTACCATGACCAATAGAAATTCAAGATGTGGATCTCCATGACCAATATCTTTACATTGGTGTGTAACTCTTCGACAAACACCCATTCCTAACATGAACCACCTTGACCAACATCCTTACCTTGGTGTGGTCCACCATGACCAACACCCATAACCATTTCACAACCATTTACCTTACATGATTTATCTAGTATGTTATCTTGAACATAATCAATAATAATGGAACATTGTTATATTAATCAAACTTTACATGATTCATTCCATAGATATACTTAACTCAAATCCATAACTAGTCCATTTTATCTTTTTTTCAAAACTACATTCATTATACATACACTCAACCATTTACGAACATGGACATACCACCATAAACCATATAACACATTTAGTGTTACTGTTCATATCTCTCATTCAACTCTTCTAGGTAAATCAAAACACCCCATTATATGATGTTCATATATTAAACACAATTATGATTTATTTAATTTCATACAACCTTCAATTAATAAAAAAACTCAGTTCTCATGTTCCTGGTAGTGTAACACTCCCTAGGTGACCATATACCAAGTGTAATCATCCCTAACAGATCTAACATGGATTGATAGGGTTCTAAAACACAATTTAAATGTGAAAGTTGTTATATACTCCCCAGAAATCATTTTTCTAGAACAACGAATGAAATTAACAACCAAATATAGATGAATAAATATCAATAATATTGAATATATACTGTAGACCAGCAACATCAAGTTCGTATAAAACATCTCGCATAAATATGGATCCTTATTCATGCCCAAACAATCATCAAAACCAAATATATGAATCTAAAAGAAAAATAAGGGTTATGGATTGGGAAATATATATAACATTTGACATAGATTTTTCAATATAAATCAACGAAAGAGGAGTGTTAGACTCACATTGATCATTGATTAACAAAAAATGGCCTTTCAAGTGACCATGAATCAAAGGAAAAGAACACTTGAAGATCTTGGTAGATGTTGGTTCAAATAATAGGTAGATGGATGAGGAAATCAGAATAAAATATGTAAAGAAAACATAAATCCCTTAGGTGGAAAATTGGAAAATACTCAACTTTTAATGAGGTGCATTGTTTGGATGTATGGTTGGGAAAACCATAAGATGACCATATAGTTTCTTGTATCTGAGATGGATCCCAAAATCCTGGTATCCTAGATCAACATGCATGACTCAAGACACCTTATGGTGCCTGTGAACCTATATCTATCCAAAGGGGAATAACCTCATAGTTTTCTGGGGATGGCCGTACAGGTTGAAAATCATACAAGGGTCATGCCTGGAGCTATGTCCAATTAACCACAACCCAAATAGTATTTGCGGATGGAGAATACATAACACTAAATAAATATGTAAAATACACCGGATAACCAAGGAAAACCCCAATTTCCCTCATACACTTGAAAAGAAATTCATGAACAATTTATACAGGAATTTAATGAAAATTTAAATATGAACTACCACATATGAAGGTAAGGATCTTATTACCACCCCACTATTACAAATCCTCATTGATGTCTACTCCCAAGAATCACTAAGACTCAATGGGAAATGATCAGGTCATTAGGGCTATATATTAGCTTCCCTTTCCCATGTAATCTCTTGAAATCCACCTTACTACCACAATACTAGGACCAAAGTAACAATTATACCCCCAAATAATTTTCTCACTGTGGTCCAAAATACTAACAAGATTCTCCTTAGAGAATAATCAACCTAAAGCCCAACATCATCAACATCAATCACATAAATAACGTTGGGGTGATACTACCAAGATATTGAACATTGAAAAATCCATTAAAATAAATATTCTATTATTGGAGAGCCAACCAATATTCCACTGGTATAATCGTATTCATGATATCATATTGTCCCACATACGTGGGAGATAACCCTTCATGTGTGTGAATACAACAATGAACAAGTATCAGCGACACTCATTGGATCACACATTGACCCAAAAAAACTCAAGAGCTTGTTGATATCAATCATAATATGTCTTATATATACATTTTTCCATATCCATATGCTTCTAGATCAACTGAAACTGATATGGTTTCTTTTACACATGATGTGGTTCCAACAAATATGATTCCCAAGATTCCATCCCACACATGGGTGATCTTCATGGTCTACTACATAGATCCCTATTTGGATCCATCTGAATAGTCACTTATATATATTCAAATATGAGAAATCACTTAAAGGTATGTTTATCACCCAATTTCCAAAAAACAATTGGAGACATTTCCTCATCATATCCCATGGTACCAATATAGTATGTTTGGATTTCCAATTTTTCTTCTACTGAAAATTTATACCCAAAAACAATTGGGTACCAAGCCCCTTCTTCAACCACTTCCCGAAGTGCGGGTCACTATATGAAAATATAGTATATGAAACCCTATGAAAACAAAATATCATAGAAATATACAAGTCACCCAAATAGTCCACTACAAACATATCTTGTATCAAAGAGATGTTTTCCACATTATATAACCATTCCACAATCACCCAAGTTGAACCATTCTTCTGAAGCATCATTGGGATTTCTTTTAAATATCTATAATAAATTAATCCCACATAAAATAAAAAATGGTATAAAACTGTGAAATACCTATGGGACACTAATTCAAAAATTTTACCTAATAACATATATATGATATTTCCCAAAAACATACAATTTTCTTTTTCTTTCATGGACACTAATACTGTCTATGGATATCATGATACATTTTGGTCAATCATGGGTATACAAACCACTTAGAATAAATAATCATTCTCAGCAGCTCTTCTCACAAAAAAGTGGGCACAAAATAAGAACATGAACCTGAATAAAATCATCATCATTGATGTTACATTAATATCATGGCTCCAGTGATTCAAAACTAACCATTAAGGATAGTCATTATGAATCCTCAAACAATATCCACTTCACCAAGTTTACAATAAAAGAGTAAATGGAAAATGAAATGAGGTACACAAGATCATGATACTCTTAAAAAACTATATGAAACTCAATGAATGAATCCATCATATTCATGTTAAAACTTGTCTCCCAAACCACATGAGTCAATGTCTTCTATATTAAGGCATATACAACTTTGTTTCCCTTTATTGACATATACGCTATCTGAAAATAAAAATGATTCATTTAATCAAACCATATCCACTATTGAAAGTTTAAATAACACATTGAAAATATGTATTTTAGGCTTTTTTGGGTGGTAAAAAAAATAATCTTCCCACCCAAAAGATAATTCCCATACTATTTTAGGGAATAAACCACTATAGAAAACTCAAGATTGGGTATAAGATAACTTCATTCATATGGCCTCAAATATCTTGATATGAATGCCATAAATTTTTATACTTTTATTAACACTTTTCCATGTCCAATCCAATATGCATAAAAAATAGGGCATACTAATTAACAATCTTTAGAGAAATAATAATTTATGTAGTAGTCAAATACTTCTTCAACTCCTGGAAAAAAATTATATCATGATTCAGACCAATCAAACCCATTGAAAATTCTTGTTAATACCATGTGTATTGTATCCAAATGAGAAAAGTCTGTCATGGAGCTTCTATTTTAATCATCAATTCCCACAAAAATTCTACTATCAAAAACATTAATGGTATTTTCCCAACATAAAATAGAATGGACCTTCATTGTGTCAATAAGAAAAAATTAAATTGAGATGATGTTACTCAAGAAATGAACCATGTCAATCCATAATTGTAACTTATAAAGATCAATATGTATCTTATTCTATCTTAGTGTATCCAGGATGATTCCATGATGTTGGGATAGATCATTATGAGACTATGAGTACACTAATATTTAATATTCAAAAACAACTATGAATTGATATAAGTGTGGTTGAATGATTTGGTTCCCCAATCCCATAAATACAACATGTGTGTTCATCATAAAAAAAACATAAAACTGAACTCATAAAAACCATAATATCTTAAAAAATTTGTTTTTCATATATCATATATTGTCACTCAAAGACGATGATAACCATATATCATATTATTCATGGAGAATACACTCCCACCTATCAGCTAGTCCAAAATTTATCAATATATAGAAGAGTATACTAGTTCTTAATAGTCATCCAATTAAACTTACTGTAATCGATATATAAGAGTGAAGTTCCATACATCTTCCTAGGAACAATACATGAGATCCCCAAGGTGACATACTCAGATGGAGAAACCCCGTCTCCTTCAAATCCTCCAACCGAGTTTTATATTCCTAATGTTCCGCTGGTACAATAAAAAAGGGTGGAATAAAAATCATATTAGAAATCAGAAATATCATAACCACTATATTTGGTGGATGTACTGATTTTCCATCAGAAATCATGTTCTAAAAAAGATCTAGTAAACGAGAAAATAGATCCAATAAAGCTCCCAAATTATAAAGAAAAATTTCACAACATGGGTTGTGAGATCTTCTGGTTACAAAAGTACTAGAACTGAATCTTCTAACAAAATATCCCATTCCCTCGAATGAACATAATTTACACCAACAAGATATGTGAATGTTACACTTTGATGGTAAATTTTTTTATACTCTTAATACATAAAAAACTAGTCCATACCCATTAACTGGTCAAAACATATCATCCCAAGAACATAAAACTTCTAAAGGATTTTTTACCCACAATCCTCAAGATCACACTCCCAACAATAACTACTATCCTCTGATTACACCCCAAATGGTGTGTCGGTCATCATGATTCATCAAAATATATCCACCATAATATCAAAATATCATACAAAATAGATAGATATAAAAAAATTTGAGGAACCTATTTCAAATAAATCACTAGAAAGCATGGATGATACACGAACTGTAGATCCAAAAGTTGATGGTCCATCCCCAAAAACATTGGTTTTATGAATAATTTCAAGAAACATACATGTACCTCTACCCTTTACTTTGTTCTCAGTCCCATGGTTCACATGTCCCTACTAATATGGAAGCTCTTGTCCTGAAGTACCATGCACACCGCCTCGACTAATACGGTGAGTGGAACTCCAACTTCCTAACTAATAAATGGTAGTTAATCCATTTCCAATTATCTATGATCTTATAAGTACCTTATCGTCACCAACCTTACAAGGTTTCCAATAAAAAAATATAATGTGTCCCCTCCTTCCAAAAGATAAAAACTCTACTGGTGGTTGAAGTTACTAACCACACACATTACCAGTACTGTCGAACTGATAGAAGAAGACTGAAATACCTCCACGACAAGAAAATATTATCAACTCCCCACTATTTCCACCACTTTTATGGTGGAGGATCTCATAATTTCAATTACAAATATCATAATACATACCAGTCAATCACCAAAATGATACTTCCTTCCCTCCACTAGAAGCCTCTTTTTGGTTCCCCTTAAAAAAGTGCATGATCTATCACCTCAATGAAACTCTTCAAAGAAAATATATTTACCTCGGACTGGATCACACATCAATTTCTATATTGAAAATGGATATATATATATATATATATATCTACCTCATGTCCTATGAACATTGAAAAAAATTCATGTTTGTGAAGGGGAAAACCCAATCTATTACCATAATACTCATCGGGGTAAAACGCATAAACTCTTTAGCTTCCCATTACCACATGTTCTAAAGGTAAAAGTACTCTTGGAACTTCCCCTAGATCTACTTCCCTTCAATGAAATCCTATTACTCATCATGAGCCTTAATATCCCGCGAAAATATCCCTGGTTCTAATAACATATAATCTTTTATATTGACTCCAATCTTAGTAAGAGTCTCTATGTGATATAAGATCATTTAGATGGACTCAATCTAGAACATTGCGGCCTTAGGTCCACCCTCTCTAGAAAATGCTGGATGGTTTTATAGATGAAAATCTATCACATAATCCAACATACTTTTCACATAAATCTATGGGTATCTATATATAAATTTCATAAAATGTGATACATTTTCCTGGAACTGCTCGTAAACCTATTATCAAGAGCCAAATGAGGCTCATTTCACACTATTTAAAGAGAATCAACCGTAATTTCCTCTTTTTTGAAACCAATAAACATATCCATGGTGGAATCCTTATAAAATTAAAATAAATATTCACAAAACACATAAAATTTATTTTTCAAAATATAAATTCAGTAATGATCACAGTTGATGATAAACAAAACATGTTTTATACACTATCCCGTGGTCATAAATGCACATGATCAATTACCCAAAACCACCCCCATATGTGGACATGGATGAAACAGATTAAAAAAACTTTTAAATTCAACTATTCAATACAAAATTTTTAATCATAAAATTTATCATATTTTAGATATTTAAATAGTTGTATGTTTCCCACTAGTAACTATTTAACCTTTTAATTTTAATACTAACAATATAATTTATTATATAATTTTTATTAGAAATAATTTATTTAAAACCATAAGAAACTGAAAGGAATTTTTTTCTCTTATCCTACATTCATTTCCTAATGTGTACCTGTCATGAACCATGTCGCCTAAATTGATATGTTCTAACAATGATGTGTGAATCCACAACCTCGCTCCATTGGGACTACAAGTAAAATTACATGAATTAAAAACATCTCACAACATTTGTATCACCCCATAGTGAAATATCATCCAACTTTAACAAGGGAACATCATGAGCAAAAATACTACCCCAGGAAGATGGGTTTACCCCCACAAATTAATTAGTTACTCCCATGAAGGAACTTATTTCCATGGACTGAAACACATGAGATTCCTGTCTACCTATCCTTATTATTAAATCAATAAGAAATAACCGTATATGATAAATATTCATAATTTCATGGCCTAAAAATCAATAAATATGGTTTCTTAATTCGATTCCTAACCAGACCTTTGGAATACATCCAAATACTCTTGAGGCTGCTAACATGCAGGGAGGGTATAATGAAATACTTGGGGGGACTATACCATATTTACAAGATTAATCCACAATAGAAGTACTATAAATTTGTTGAAATTGTAAGAAACAATATCCATCAATCACATAAAAAATTCCAAATGGTTGGAATATTGCCACAACATGTACAATAAATACGATATATCCTAAAGGTATCATGTTACCAATGGATTCAAAAAGTAAATATAGTATAAAATTAAAAAAACAGGCCATGACGTAACGTAGGGTCCCCTAATCCATGCATCATCACCAAATCTGATCTCATATATCTAGTATAGGGACTTTTCCCATATCCTGACCTAAAACAATTAAATTTTCTCGGGCACCAAACAACGACATGAAAAGGGTGTATGTTACAACTTAGTAGGCCCAAACCAACAGTGTTTACAACATTATCATGTCAAATAACAGTGTATGAAGAACTATCAATAAATAATAGACAAGTCGGAAAAGAGTAGGATTTATCTACGGTGTTATTTCGAATATCCCCATGGGATCCTGAGTTCAACTATAATGCAAACACACTAAACCTTATTTTGAACACACAAGAAGTATAAACCATATTACACAATGGGAGTATCTATTTTTATCCCCAAGGAATTTTTTATTTGATTCTATATAATTCATAAGTTCTTGTAGCATCAGTCGAGGTATCCAAACCATAGTGCATACCACTGTCTCCAATACTCCGTCACAATTTGGACCACCATGACCAATATCATGACCTTAGTTTGGACCCAATTAAGAACACCAATTGTTGATGTGGGCCCCATTAACAATGTATTTACCTTGGTGTGGAGCTCCATGAGCAACACCCATTCTCGATTTGGACATCCATGACCAACATCTTTACCTTGGTGTACACCACCATGACCAACACACATAACCATTTCACAAAAAATTTCCTTAAAATATTAATAATGCATGTCTTATTTAACCTAATCGACAATAGTGGAACATGATTTCATCCAACAACAATTCCAGGATTTATTACATTGAAATATTTAACACCAATCCATAACTAGTCCATTTTCCTATTTTTTTAGAGCCACATTCAGAACACAAACATTAAACAATTTAATAGCATGAATATACCCCTTAAACCACATAAAACATTTATCCATACTCTTCACATATAATATTGAACTCTTATATGTAAATCCAAACCCTCCTTTATACATTGTTCATATAAAAACAAAATTATCATTGGTTTAATTTCCCAAACACTTCAATTCATCATTTAATAACTCAATTATCAGGTTCACAGGAGTGTAACACCCCATGAGTGACCATAGATCTAGTCAAATCATCCTAAAAATATCTAAAAAGGATTGTGTGGGTCCGAAAACATCATTTAAACACCCAATTTACTACTTCCTACCATAGAATCAAATGTGAAACACTATGTCACAAAAGAACAAAAACATACACTTGAATAAACATGAAGACTATGGGATATATATATATTATGGGCCACCTATATAATGATTGTAGACTTCCTATCACTTAACCCTGACACTTTATTCAACCCCCAAAAAATCCCAATTCCAAATATATGAAATTTTTGGAAAACATGTGTTTTGAAGTTTAGAGGGTGATATAACAGTCACGATCGATTCTTCTAGAAATATTGAAGAAACATGAGAGGTGGACTCGCATGGAGATTCCATTATCATCCAAAGATGCTTAAAATAACAAATAATATATGTACAACCACACTTGTAGAGATTTAATTGAGTTGGTTCACAACATAGGTTACTGGAAGAATAGATGAGAGGAAACTTGTGTAAGAAAACTTAAATCCTAAGGGGGAAAATAGTAAAATTCCCTAATTTTAATGAGGAACAATGTTTGGCTATAGTATAAGAGAATCCATGAAGCAAAACTGTGGTTCCCTCTTTCTATGTGGGAGCCCAAGAAGACAGTCTTCTAGAGGCACCAACAATATTTTTCAAACCATATAGTGCATGTGTTCCTGCCTTTATCTAATGTGAAATGATGACAAGGCTGATTGGGGAGGCCAATACAGTTGTCAAAAAATTTATGGTTTAGGACTTTAGCTCTATTGGGCCACCACATCTAGTACTATTTTTGGGAACAGTACGTCAAAAATATGTACCAATCATGAAACACACACTAGATGTACAGTTTCCCCCCACATTCTTTTCATGAACACCTGAGGAACCCATGAGTCCCCTAATAATCTCAGAAAGCAGTTACATAATAATTTAAATTTCATGTTAACCAAAATTTAGTCCTTAAATAGCTAATACGATGTTCAAGATCACGCACCATGACTTGCATATAGATAACTAGCCTACCTTTGTGATCCTAGACATGTAAGATAGGATATACCCTCTTATGGACAAACAAAAAATAACTCCCATCATGCTTAGGCCTAAAGCTAGGGAATATCCAACTCGATATCCAGCGTACTAATGGTTACCCATGTACCAAGTTAATCAAAACCTATTCCAAATAAATATCTAATACAAACAATAATAGTCCAAAATCAAGAATTTAACTTGGAATCATATTTCCATTTCAAATACTCTTTGAATACTAATTTATGTTTTAAAATCACTATTCAATAATTTTATAAACACATTATAGGAATGAAAATATTATTCAATAGAAAATTCCAAAAAAATCCATTTATATAAACATAATCAAATATATCTATGAAATAACTACCTACCCTAAATAATAAATTTCAAAAAAAATTCATCAATAACTAATGGAAATACCAAAAAAAAAATTGGATTCTAAGCGCACAAATAAATTATACAGAGGAACTGACCATTAATTCAATGGAAAATCAATGTCATATCAAAATAACATCATGTATGATTAGATGGGGTCCTTATGAACATAAATTAGTAATAAATTATAATAAAATGATACCATGGTCCTATAGGGTTTTCATCAATAAATAAAATGTAAGAATAAATAATAAAATTGGTATAAGAGGTTGAAATCAAATGAAAATGGAAGTAACATAAATTGAATTTCCCAATTTTGAATGAAAAAAATAACATGTATCCTAGGGGAAGGAAGTATCCATGAATGAAATGGTTGGTACTCATGATATGTAAGTGGAGAATGATGGTACTTTTTAGAAACTGAAAAATTAACATACGTACATTCATAATTTCAAATAATCATGGTTAGTTTCATGTTTTACTTATATGGTATGGAAACCCATACTCCAACTGTGTGAGCCTCCCCGGTTTGAGTAATAGGTTTCATGAATTTTTCTTGAGAGTCCAAATGATTTTGAAACCCATATGTTAATCATGAATAATATTTATGGTCTCTCTAATCGTACCTAAATGGTTTGCAGTATATTTAAAATTAAACATGAACAATCAGTGATCCCATGATTGATTTACCAATAAATTCGCATTAAGAAATCTCAACACCTGAAAATAAAAATTTAATCAAAGAAAAAAATAAATATAATATAAATACATATGAGTGACCCAGTGGGTGTAACAATTATCCCCACCATTCCACTTTGTTATCCTAGAGAGTCATTATTGTATTTAATCCATGAAAAAAAGATTCCAATTCACTCTCAAAAATTATCTATACTACCATATCTGATAGATATCTCAGCAATACCAATATAACACCCAGACCAAGTAGACCTTCATTTAATGAAACAATTTCGTTTGAAAATATATAATTCAAAATTATTTATCCAAAATAGAGGTATAAATCTCTATTTATATATCCTCTCATTCAACCATGATAGATGAGAATAAATTATTTTCATTCATGTTAAATACAAGGAATAAATCATGGATGAATATTATCTAAAATGGAATGATCAAATGAAATTATTCCTTCTGAAATAATTCCACCATATCAAATGGTATGATGTAGTATAATTGTAACACACATTTACTAGAAAATCCATGATGTTTAAACCAAGGGGAAAATATCAAAAAAATCATAGTTTCTGTGATCAAAATCGAATCATGGTTGAATCCATTAGTATATGATTTTTGAATACACTAATAAGTCACTAATCACTTCCAAATAAATTAAACCTTATTTGTTTTCACTTAAATTATTCCCCACACAAAAAAGGTGTGATCTCCAAATTCTATCTAACAGAGAAGAGATTTACATGGTTGTTCATACAAAGAATCAATGTAATCCATCTTAATCAATGCCCGTTACCAATTTGTATAGGTAAACATAACCAATGAAAATTTTTTCTCCTAAGAGATTCTGGAATCATCATTCAAGAATATATTATATCCTCAATAAACCAAATGGTCTCTAAATCTGATCATCCAGCTATAGATAATAAATCATGCTCAATTTCAGACGATATTCTTTTTACACTTGATGAAAATAACAGAACTAATATGTGAGATTTAGGTCGAAATCAGAAAAATGATGGAATGAATACAATGATGTATAATAATTTTTAGATATAAAGGATTGTGAGCTACTCAAATTTTTTAACTCTCTAATGGTTAGTAAATGTCTTTACATTGTCCACCAATCAATAATTGGTAATATAGCACCCTTCCCAGTGAGATTCTATAGAAATACAATCTCAAAATCAATAAACATATCAAAATACATCCATAATAGATTAGGGAGAGGGTATAAAAAATTTTAGGGCAATAATTCTCAACCATGATCATCAAAATGTAAAGTAATTGAGACACAAAATTATTAATTGACTTTTTAATCCCATGAAAATGATTCTGATGTCTCAAATCATAGAATGTATTGGGTTCCCCTGGGTGAGAATAAAAATAAGGCTGGTTTCCATCAACTATTGTCTAATTGATCAGTGCCAAGATAACAACATGAATTTTCAAAATTAGAATGGAACCATCAATTTTATAAGACCAAAGAATTTAGATCCTCCTTCTATTTAGAATAATGGCAATATGCTAGAAAACAAAATCCTCTACCTGAATAATCTAGATTTGATCATCTATGGTAGGCATGTCCTTTAAAAATTAAAATATCACTTACCAACCATCCTCTTCCACATCCAACTACATCATAGTAAAAAGCCCCATTAAGTTCAATTCCCCCATAGATTCCCTTATTGCCAATGTCAATGAATTCCATCTCAAGGGATCAGTTTCCACATTTCTATTTATGAGGGTATATTTTATATCAATTTTCCAAATATTGTGATACTCCGACCATAATATCTACCAATGTGTCATATATGTATGGTGAAAATAAAATTTATACTATTATGGTTTGAATAAACATTAATGTACTCCCTGTAAAGATAGTGAAAACACATATTTAATGCGTGAAAAATATATTTTTACTTGAGGTCATGAGTGGGGAAATTACTCTTTTAAGGGAATAACTAGGAGAAATATTTCACCACATGATCAATATTGATAAATGGGCACCATAGTACAATTATAGACGCGTAATGATACATGATATAAACCCAAACCAACTCATGGAAAATGAGAACTACTAATGAATTAAAAATCAAATTTAGCTACACAAAGGTGCCTTGAAACAAATAAAACTATTTAATCTTCACCCCTTTTAGGTAAAATATGTCAATGGTGAAGAAAACAATAAAAATTACTGGATGAAATGATGATAGTATCAATCTCGACTCAAGAATCTCTATATATCAAATAATTTCATTGGAAACTCCTTATAAAACGGAAATTGAATCTTCTTAGGATCCACCGAGATGAATTTTTTCATATCATGTGATCCAATAATCAAAACACCCAATCCAAAATGAGTTTTTGATATCATAACAGAAAGGTGAATCTATCTCCAATTGTTGGAGGAAAAAACTAGATTTTCATAACATTCCTCTCTCAACATGGAGTAGTCCAAGATGTGATTCAAACACACAAAATTGAAAGAATCTTGATATCAATATAGATATGGTTTATAAATTCCCTGAAAATGGTCCATACATTTGTAAGGTTGAATAACACAACCAAAGTTCATAATGTAGATACCTACTCATGACAAAAAATCATAAGGACATCCATATCATAGATAATCAATTTATGGTCTCCCAATCTCAGATCATTAATTAAAAACATTGATATCCTGTAATCTTATTGAAGAGTTCATCTATTCTAGGGAAATTTTAGTATTTTAGAGACTCCTAGTTGAGAATTTAGAAATAAATGTTAAATTAGAGGCTTCTATCCACATTCTTTTCTAGGATAAGTGTCATTTCCCATACCGAATCACTTAGTGGAATGAATCCTTTATCATCAAGATCCTATATCTAAATATTCAAAAACGTTATATCATTAGGTATTTTTTGATATGATGGAATATATATGAGGATCATCTATAAATATATGCCAATATAGAAATATTCATCTTATTGGGTAAATAATACAAAATTATTTTCCATAAGGACACTGGTATACGTGTATAACACCACTATAAGATATCATGTTGAACCCTACAGAAATAAGTCAAATACAATCCTTGATAAATTTGAAAATATCAAGGATAAATTAAATGTATCATGTCATTCCAACCAAAAAATGGGGTCCCACCCACCCTGAAATACATAAGTGGTCCCATCATAAGCTAACAATAATACTATATTCTGATAGAAATCCATCATAAGATTAACTCCAATAATTATGTCCATTCCATTAAAGATATATATAATTTTGTAGAGAATTTATATGAAATCCCACACAATATCTAAATCAACGATCATGAATTTACACTATAGACACCTGAATCCCAAATCATGTAGCTTTCAAAATGGATATCTATTACATTTGACATCAAATATAATTTTATATTCAATGAATAAATCAATTTTAATGAAATGAATGAATTGGATACACTAATATTAAATAATACCAAAGGTATGGAAGAATCAATAAGAAATGTACCTCTAACAATTGATAAACCAACATCAATATCCTCTATAACATACTTGGATTCAATGAGATGACGAGGCCCATTATTGATATGCGATTTCCTTTATAGGTGAGAATCTATATTTTTCTATGAATGGGTTCCTACACAAATATATACATTATAGAAACCTTAATTTCTAATAATATGTTAATAAACCAACATATTTCCCTGATTAGGGAATTTGAAATAATGATGGATATTCCCTAAGTTTCCATGGCGATGTGTATTGGTTGATACCCATGGTATTATTTCTTGGTATAACATTGTCTCTCACACTAATAAATTTTATTTAATTCCATAATCATAATTACAAAAAATTAAAGTTAATATAATGTAAAAATACACTATTAACATATTTATTCACATCATATTTTTCATTTTGAACCGAGGAAGAGCTCTAACTTCTCCATATTATAGTTGGGGCACCACACATATCATTTAAACTGGATATTTCTACCTCATCCATAAATACCTTTCCACTAATTCTATGTAGGGTTTTAGTAAAATAAGAATTCTCCTTGGTCCACTCTTTATCTTTCAAACCATTTCAAAAAATAAAACTTCATATATGAATTTTCGAAGAACTAATGAGAATGAAGAACTAATATTGTAAATCATGATACATAATCTATAATAGATTTTTTTTTCTACTCATGAGATATAAACTCCAAGGATTTATCTACTCTTAATCTATTGGGATAGATCTATCAGTAAAAAATTTTCTATGATTATAATGCAAGAGAGATCTTCTTATATCACAGCCAACATGATCTCGATCCACCACCTCAATCTCATCCCATCCAGAACATTGGTGGAAAAATTAACCAAGTATTTCTTTGTGTCCAAAGGAATTGGATAATGTTTTTTATATTTTATAGACATTATTATGGTTTATAAGGCCCTTATTCCCCCAAGAATTACGATGTATTTCGATTCATGAACACTTTTACAGCATCAATCATCTAATATATTCCAAGATCACTACCTTTACCAAGTGAATGGAGGGTTCAAATAATTGATCTATGATATGAGAGTCTATAGAAGGATTTTCACATGGTGTAGTCTACACAGCTTCATCAATCTGATTCCTATGAGTCATTTCATAAGGCATGATATTTGAAGCATAATACATAAAAAGAAATAAAAAGAAAATTATGATTCCAAAAGTATCAATATAATCACAAAAACCAACAGGTAATAATATAAATCCGAGGAACTATAAATATGAAAGGAATGGAAATGATTGAAATTTAATCATTTAATCATTGTAAAATTTTTGGACAAATAATTTAGAAAACTATATGTTAGATATGAAATATGGATATAGCGGAGTTGTAAAACTAGTCACACAAATACATTATTTTTTATAATAGTTTCACTGCTAAAGTAGGAACATTCATTATCCTCCCAAATTTAACCAAAAAATTCAATATTTATCAAAAAAAATAGTTTCTCTTTTATTATAATAATAAAAAATAAAAAACACAAAATCACATAAAGAAATACTTATCAAATATAAAAAATTACTCTAAAAAATCCTTAGTAACTCAATGTTTTACAGGACTAAGAATTGGATAATAAATTTCCCTCAAGTAACTCTTGATATTATCACAACTATCTCTATTTTACATTTACTCAACAAATAAAATGTGGGATCTAATAAAATTTATAATGAACCATCATAGGTAGTCTAATATATCTAAAGACCAAATAAAGATTCCCATCACCATAATATGATGACAAACACAAGGGTAAAAAAATTCATCCTTTGTGAATAATTTTACACAAGTAATATAATAATAAAATCACATGGATTTCTATTGATCCAACCATTAATATATTATATTCCCACATCATCAAATAATATTTTGAAAAGATAATTATATAAAACTATAGTATAAAAAATATAAATAATAGAAACAATGATATTTAAATCATAAACATCACATCATTAGTGTAAAAAAGGATAACCAACAAGAAAATACAATGATAACAAAATGAATTAAATGTTGGATAGGTTGGTATAGCCTAACCCAAAAAAAGGATCCCAAAAATTCCGAGATAAATCATCTCATGCTAATTATTCATTTGTAGAATCATTCTCCAGTGAAATGATAAGCATTTTAAGGATCCACCAAAAAACAATGAACTATTTTCATTATCCAAATATTGAATAAATATGTTTATATATTTCCCAAAGAATATATATGGTGTGAGGATATGTCAAGTATGATAAAAACAAGAAACCATACAATTTTTTTTAATTCATATATTCGATTTTAGTTTTAAATACAATTTTAAAAAATTTACGTAATCAATTGAATTATATTAAGAAAATAACTTCTATCATTTATAAGTATAATATAAGAATCCATTCGCAAAATGGGTAATATAACAGAATAACCTAATCATAAACATAATGAAAATATTCATAATTATAACGAATCATCTCAATTATGACATAAAAAATATGGGAAGAACAAAGACCTATATATCACAAATGTAGTTGGGTATCAATCATAAAACACTAGCCTACCTATGTGATCATAAAAATTTAAGAGAGCTTGGGTCTTCTCAAGGTCTCACTAAAATAACCCATTTCTAGCTCATTTCTAAGGCTATGATAACACCCATATGTTTACAAACCAACCTAAGGGCTCCCATGTGGAAAAATTGTCAAAAACTATTCCAAATCAATATCAAATATAAAAAATAGTAGTTATTAGTCCATAATAAAAATTAGAGTAATAATTTCCTTAAAAATAAACTTTTATAATTCATTTGGAAGTAATGAATCCTTTTTTAACATTTTAAAAAACACATTATATGAATAAAACAGATTTTCAATGGAAACGTCACGAAACACATATATAAATATCAACATAAGTTATTATATCCATTAAATCATGACAATAGGCCCTTAAAATTTAATTTTAAACACATTTCCTCAAAAAAATGGAATGGAATTACAAGAAAACTATGCATTAAAATGTAAAATTTATGTTACATAGAGACACCAACCTTTAATTCAATAAAAACTAATTATTTTTGTTAGAAAACCATAGAGGATAAGAAGAAGGGCCCTACACAATCTTAAGACATCAATAAATTATTTTAAACCTCTATCATTAACCCGTGGATTACCCCTATGGATCTCAAGGTTTTATATCTCCAAATAATAAAGTGAAATAAGATAGAAAATTGGGATATGTAAACTTGCTGTTACCCAACGAAAAATTACCAATTAGAAAGAGAAAATCACAATGAATTCATGGGAAAGGAAGATTAATGTATAATGAGAATGGTACACATAAAAGTTATTTGGTGGGCACGTAATGTATTAAAAATTTACAAATTAGCTAAAGTAAACTAAACAAATTAGGTCTATATGGTTTGTTGCATGGTTTGACAATACGATTTGAAATACTATGTAACAACCATGTGAGAAACTCCCCACTTACAAAATAGGTTACATGGACTTCCACGAGTGTCCAAAAGGTTTTAAAAACCAAATAGTATCTATGAATAATGGATTTCATCTCTCTAACGACACGTCATATGTTTTTCAATATAATTAGTACTAATTGTTCCCCATTCTTGAAACCATTCCTTATTTTAACAAAAAATTTCATTTTTTCAACCACATACTCCCAAAAACTCAAAAAGTTAACATAATTAAAAAAATAATAATAATTATATAATAGGTGTTACAAAATCCATCCTTAAATATAAGTGAATTGGTACCACTAGATCGATGGTGTCTGGAGATATGTCTCCTACCATACATAATGAATCTTTGGTTTCCTCCCACCATGATTTTAATTGAAAATATTCTTTTTGAAATATTTTCATAACCTCCCCCACTCTCTTGATTTCCAATCCCCTTCCTCATCCAAGTACTTCTACATCTATGTTAGGCCAAAATACACATCATTTGAAAAAAAAAATTAATTCCTCTCTTTGTATATGTCTTTCAATGATCATTAGTGTGGATTAATTTTTGTGATTTAGTTGAAGGGTGGGTAGGTTTTGAATAATGGAAAATAAAAAAGTGGTATCTCCCATTATGTAAGAGATAATTGAAGGTCAGTCTCTTTTAATTTTATGAAAGAATGTGATCAACAATATCTTTCAATTAATAAAATTATATAATGAGACATAAATAACCCAATATGATAATTATATTTATACTTTTTTATATATTTAATACATAGAAATAATTTATGTGTTATCTATTCTAGAAAAAAAGATACTTTACACTTCTCATAATAATTTGGTGGATGATATTACATAACCCTAATATATTTTTCACTCTCATTACGTGAACCAATAAAGAAACATTACACCCATATAGAGATGTATGATATCTCAATTATTTTATATTTTATTTAGATCATAAATATTAGTCTTATTTTATTTAAATATAATTCTTTAATGTGGATTATAAATATTTAGAGATATATTGAGATGTAAAGTGGTTATTTGTCAAATAAGTCTATATTAGATATTGTGGATGATTATATAAGTGGAAAGATATAATTCAAAGTATTGAATCTTGAAATTTTGAATATGTAAAAAGAATCATATAGGCCATAATAAATATTTTCCCTCAAATAAATTTTTTTAGAGAATATTTCTGAGACAATCTTTTCGAACATGAAACCTCAAATTTTTTTGATTGTAAGAGAATAAAGTATAATATTGAACCCAAAGCCCTTTATAGTTTTATGTATATTATGATATATATATCTATAATATACGTACCATAACAATATACATAATTTTAATTACACTAGGGTATTCAAAATTATTTTTATCATCATGGTATGTTTAAAAAACTAGAGAAAACATGAGTAATAAGGATTTGATTGAATCATCATGGGATATTAATAAAATTTAATAGGATACCAATTATATAATAAAAATGACAATATATATTTAATATTAATTAGGTCATGTTTTTTTGAATCTATTTTGATTTTGGAGATAGAAAGAGTAGAATGTACTATAGGAATAACACTATAAGTATTTTTCAATAAAAACTGTAAGTTAAAAAAATAATAAAATATTTAGTAAAGAATAATGTTAATAATATTATTCAAATATTTAAAGTATCTATGAGTGATTTAATTTATTTTATCCATGGTTAGAAGAGGCTTAGAACACCACATGGTTTGAATAAAATAATCATTGGGGACAACATCTCAGGCCCCTTTGATTTTTCTAGTCCAATGAATATTTGTGATTGAATAATTGAAAAATCATGGGTAGATTGATTTTATGAATGTAGTATTGGATTATAGTGAGAAAAATTTATAAATTGTGTTGGTTTTGAGGAAAATATATAATAATATAATAATTAAAAATTATGGGTTCTAAAACAAATAATTTAAAGAGATAAAATACCACGGAATAATATGAGACTAGTTTACGTTGGATACTATCAAGTAAAGAATTGAATTTGAGGAGACATTTCCTCTCCATGAAACTATTCTTAATGTAATAACATATCTCTTTTTAATGTTCAATGTATATAAAAGACATATTGAGAAGATTTTCATTTCATATTTCTAAATGGAGAACATGAAGATGATGTCTATATTATGAGACCAAATGGTGTTATTTATTATAATGATGATTGAAATATGAGTTAGTTGACAAATTATTTTTATGGTTTAAAATAATCCATATTATCATAGTAAATAAAATTAGAAACATTTATAATTTCATTGTAATTATGTAAATGTTGAGTTTTCAATATCTTTTACCAAATAGAATACTCAATGATATAACATGTTAAAATTTTTATGTATATAATAAATCTTTTATTGAAATTATTAATATGTTTTGATAAATTTTTGTACATAAATGAACAAGATATTAGAGAATTCAGTGGATGGAGTGATGAAATATTTATTGTTTTTACAAGTCACTCAAGGATAGGATTCCATTTTTTCTTTCTGGAGGTAAACATTCTCAAGGTTTGTTAAAGAAAATTTTAATTAATGAATCAAGGTTTTTCTAATACAATGTAGGTGAATACAAAACAATCCATGGATTGTGAAGGTGAGAAAGAAAATCAAATAATTTTAAGAAAACCTATTTGGATTTTACGCTATTTCAATGTTTTAAGATCATATATCATTTTTAAAATTATTAATTTTACATTATATTAAATTTACAAAGAAATAAAATCTATTTTTACGGTTAATACAATATTATGGTTTGTAAAATTTACAAATGATTTGGAGTTTATGTATTCTAATAGTGGATGGGATTATGTTTTTAGATTTTTTTTGATAAAGATTAAGCTAAAATCATTGATGATTCGATATCAATGAATGGTGGAGTCTTATTAAATGGATAAGAGTGTATTTAATAACGTTATTAGAAGAAAAAATTTGTTACTATAAGTACACTATTGTTATTTTCTGTATTTGTGACTCAAGAAATAAAATTTTTGATATATAAGAGGACCCAATTATATGACCTCATGATGGAATTAATGTTTCATTTGTTGGTATAATGAGTCAATAAAAGTATAATAAACATGTTGGTAATTAAATTTGATAATCCTAGTCAAATAATATTGACTTAATGTAACATTTTATCAAAGGGGGTCAAAGGAAAAGTAAATTGAAGTTAGATTTTTCTTATATAAGAGAATTTAGTGGATGTATTTGTGAATAAATTTAATAAAGAAATGTTTTATATATTGTGGTTGATTATAATTGATGAATATGTTGTATTATAAGTATAAGGTATGTGTTATGTCTCATTTTCACTTGTTATTTGGATTTTTTCTTGAAAATGTAACATAATAACGGGAATCCCAATAATATATTTTTTATATAGGGGTGAATATATTTAATATGATATGATTAAAGAGGAACATATGGATTTATCATAAACAATTGTTTGTGTTTGAGTGTGGTTCTGTTCACATGAGGTTTTGAGTTCAACTTGTGTGTGTGGTATGTAAAAAAACATTCGGCAAGTTTTTTAGTAAAATGATCATTTATTGAGGAATGTTTATTATACTGTTTTATTTATTGAGTATGTGTGGAGGAAATATATTAAGAATATATTATAGTGAATATATAAAAACCTGATAATAATTTATTTTAAATATAAGTTTTTAGTGTTGGTAATATTGGTAAATAATCAATTGACATTTAAAATAGTTTACAGCAATTGGTATAAAGATTTTAAATTGGTTTATAGGTTGGTATAACGAGTGAGGTGAATTTTTCATTATATATAACTTTGGTATTTTCCATTATTCATTCTTGTTACTTGAACTATGTTCACCAACATATGATTATAATTAATTAATTTTAATTCTACTTATACGAATTAGATAATTGAATAAATTTATCACTATTTACTGTAAGTAAAAGAGTTGTAAGATTTTTTCAATAGTTACTTATTTAATCTATCAATTATTTTTAGAGAGTTTATTATTTAATAGATATAATATTTTTGGAAAATTTATGTTTTGGAGAGATATGGAATTATGAATAATATTTTATTTATTTTTTCCAAAAACATCAAAATGCAATTTTTTGATTCCATGTATCATCATTATTAGACCAAAGGTTGTATAGTGATACATTAGAGTTTTGTGATATATTCTTACTTTTCTACTTCCAAGTTTGATCTACGAGAAAGCGATAAGGCTTGGATGGAATGTGTGGAAAATTTTCGTGTTCTTGGAAATAAGGTTGAAGTTTACACTATAATGACCCATACTTTACATACATTGTTAATAGTTTAAAATTGAAGCGTACTTATTACATCATATAACAAAACCACGAAAGGACTGTATATGTATTGTGTATTTAGAAACTAGGAAACATAAACAACTGGTTCATAAAGCGTCTACACTGTCTCCCATTTATTTCATCATATCTATAGTCCCTTTTGGGATATCTTACTTAATAACCTTCTTCATGACCTGGGGAAAGAAAACATACAAAAGGGTGAGCTCAAATGCTCAGTAAGGGTAAACAAAAGAAATATCTATCACATCATATTCATAAGAACATAAAATTTTGGAAATCTTAACCTGCAAAAGAGATCATAATATCATAACATGGGATAAATCATAGTAGTGAAATGTAATCCCAATAATAATAACTTAAAACATGAAACCTTGTGGCATACACACATAATCATAGAGAATCATTTCTTATTAGTCAAGAATCATTGGCAAGACTGTCTTAGTGGATAAAGTCCCTTTCTGAACCGAGTTCACTCCTCGTTTCAGTCATGTTTCACTGAACCGGTATATCCTATCGTTCCAGCCATGTCTATCTCATGAGATATAAAATCTTTACCCAATGCATTGGAGGGAGATATAGGTCCCACCCATCTCATAATGATACCATTCTTATGTGTGACACAAAATCTTAAATCATACATCATTTCATAACCCATGTAATAAAAATGGAATTCTTAAACATCATGACATCATAAAAAAATTCATATAAGATAAAGGAATTCATAAAAATAATTCCATCACAACATAATCAAATCAATGTAATAATAGGGATAGAAACAGACCCCTTTATTATATTTGATGGAAAATAATTTTGATAAAACACTTGAACTCCATTCTTGAAGAAAAATATTCTTTCTTCTTCAAAAACACTTTTCCTTTCATAACATGTCATACAATTATAAACTAAAAGAAGTTTATTAAAAATAAACATGAAAACTTGTAAAGGAAGCTTCTTGGAAATAATGTTTTAAAAATCCATTCATGCCGTATAAGTTAAAAAAACATTCTTCTCATAATTTTGTCAGAAAAGTCAAAAAGTACCTCGTACGAAAAACGACAAAATATTCCTTTCATATCTTTTACTATAAAATCACCAAAGGGTAAAAATGGATTTAAAAAATTGTAGGTGGATGGAAATAATTTTACATATTGAGGAAACATGTATGTGGATGATAAAATACACCGCAGTAAATACCAAAATATAAACAATCTCAGATAAAAATGAGATTGTGATATTTCCCTTACCTTAGGTCCGATTTGCTTCGTAAGTGTCCGAAACTCCTGTATAATTATTTAAATAATGTTATTGACTTATTCCAGAATCATACTTATTGTTATGATATCATATATGGTCATATTCTTAGCTTCTTATTAGTAATATTTCATTACTACTTGTTATTTGGGTGTTTATTACTTTTTGTTCTTATGCGTGTTTTGTCAAATAAATTCTTATTATTCTCTTTAGGTTATAGATACCTCATATCCAGAATGGTATTAGTGTAATATATATCATATTCATTCATTCAATTCATTTATATAATCATTATTAAATTATGATCATGTAGAACGAGTCACATCACACCGTGGAGACGGTATTCCGTACGTACGCACGAGTGATGATATCGTTCCTATGATCGTGGAATTGTATTGGAGTGTATGTATACTATTTTAGAATCAATATAACTTTATAATAGTTATATATAGTCATTATTTACACCATTATACTGATCCAAGTAAGGTGGTGGTGGAAAATAGATTACACCACGGCGTGGAGACAGTATTCCATATGTACGCACGCGCGGTGATTTCCTTTTCTGTAGGATGGATAGATGGTGAAATAGGGTTGTTTAATAATTATAATAACATATCAGTATGTGAGTGATACTGATGTTATTACTTCATAATGAAACAACTAAAGAAGAATAAGTGGAAGAGGAAATAAAGATGAAAGAATTGGTAATAGACATTACCTCTTCTTTGAAGTGCTTCTTTGAGACCTCCTTTTAGGGAACTAAAATAGGTCTTTGAAAATGACCAGAACCTCTAGGATGTTTCTAGGGAATTGGAGAGAAGACATTGTCAGGGGTTGGCCGAGCTTGAAGGCTCAAAGTGGTGTCAGGAAGAGGGGGAGGAGGTGCCCTTTTATAAGGGAGGAGAGGGGCACCTTTGGAATAACTAAAAATATTATTTTATTATAAAGTCAAATTCGGTTTTTAATAGCTCCAAATTGATATATTTCGAAGCTAAGGTGGGTAGGGGTCTAAATACTCTAATCCAATAGAATTTATACAAGTTTAGGTATCAATTTTAACATTATCATTTAGATTTAACTTTAAGTTAGATAATTTAACTTTTACCGGGTCTTCCTGTTTTCTTATACTATAAGGTTAATAAACATACTATATCAAGCCAAACAAACCCCAAGTTTTTTATTATTAATATATATAACCTTATATATGTCATTTGGCCGAACCTTATATTTTTAGGAATAAAATAATAATTAATAATATAATATTTTTTTAAAAAAACTATTTTATGCCAATTTTGACAATATTTAGTAATTGATTTTTGTGAAAATAATAACAGAATTATTAGTTCTAAACAAGTTAACTAAATCAATAACTAAATTTCATATTAACCTAGAAAATTAGTTTAATTCATAAAAAGTCTCAAATTACATTTATTTGGGTATTTATAACATCAATTTTGTCAATATTGCATTAATAAGATAATTATTGCATCATCGTTGTGTCATAAATAAATTAAATTATTTAATGTCTAAAAATTACAAATAAAATACTATTATGTAGGAAATTTGTTTATATTTCTAATGAATATTTATAGTCGATTTTATCTTATGTATAACCCCATATTAAAAATGATTTACTTATTAAACATTGATTTTAACTATTTTAACGCTTCTTTAAATAAATTAATAATAAATGTCCTAATCTAATCCAAGTGGGCCTAAATGGTCATATTTTATTCCTAAGGTTGTTCTTGGTCGAATTACACTTATCCAATAGAATTAGGACAAGTGTTAGGGTAATAATAATAACACTTTTACCCTTAATTACCCTATTTACTTTTAACAGTGGTAAAAAAAATAAAAAAGTTACTATTCACCAAAAATTATTTTCATCTCATTGAACCACATTTTAGTCCTTGATATTAACCGTGTCTCTCGGATTTTTGAAATTCCACTCACAGAAGTGGTAAAATTATGTTTTATGAAAAATTTAGTTTTTTTAACTACCACTTAGTGGTTTCACTATTCATCAAAAATTGAAAGTTTTCAGAAAAATACCAAAATTTCACCCTAGGATAATTTCGATATTCCGAATCCAAAAATGAAGTCCATTTTGAAAAATAAAATTTATAAAATTTCAAAAAGTGGTTATTACTATTCATAACGGCTAGTTTTAATAATATTTTAATAGCATGTCGTTGTTTAGTGAAACTCGGTATTGCGTACGGCGCAAGCTATCGAGGAAGGCCGCGGTTGCGTGTAATGAAAGCCAAGCTAGTGTTGTGTGTAGTGAAAGATTCCTTTGATGATTTATATAACATAAAAACAAAATATTTCTCATAAAAGTCTCGGGTGTTACATTCGACCCCCCTTAAAATGAATTTCGCCCTCGAAATTCGTCACTTTGTATCAAACAGATGAGGATACCTCTCCCTCATAATATCCTCAATATCCCATGTAGCTTCTTCTAATTGGTGGTTCCTCCATAAAACTTTCACCAATCGAGTGGTCTTTCTTCGTAGGACTTTTTCGCTACGATCCAGAATCTCTATCGGTTGTTCTTCATAAGAAAGATCTTGCTCCAGCGGTACAACTTCTGAGCTAAGTACATGTGAAGGATCAGGTATGCACTTTCTCAGGAGAGATACATGGAACACATCGTGAACTTGAGAGAGATTCGGTGGAAGCGCCAATCGGTAAGCTACCTTCCCAACACGATCCAATATTTCGAAAGGACCGATATATCTAGGGCTCAACTTCCCCTTCTTTCCAAATCTCCTGACCCTCATCCAGGGAGATATTCGTAAGAATACTTTCTCACCCACTTCAAACTCTAGGTATTTTCTTCGGTTGTCGGAAAAACATTTCTGTCGACTCTGAGATGCTCTTTTATGTTGTTGAATAGATTGGACCTTTTCTGCCATTTCATCAATGAGATCGGGTCCTAATAGATTTATTTCCCCAACTACATCCTAGCAAGTTGGAGTCCTATATTTCTTTCCATAGAGAGCTTCATAAGGAGCCATCTGAATACTGGAGTGAAAGCTATTATTATAAGAAAATTCTACCTAAGGTAGGTGTTGATCCCAACCACCTTTGAAATCCATAGAGCAAGCTCTCAACATATCTTCTAGGGTTTGAATTGTTCTCACAGACTGACCGTCTGTCTGAGGATGATAAGCAGTGCTGGAACTCAACTATGTATCCAGAGTATGATGAAGACTTCACCAGAACTTCGTGGTGAATCTCGGATCCCAATCAGATATAATAGAAAGTGGTACTACATGCAATCTTACCACTTCCTTTACATATATCCTGGCAAGCTGATCCAGAGAGAAATCCTCTCTAATAGCAATGAAGTTTGTAGACTTGGTAAGACGATCAACTATGACCCAGATAGCATTATTGCCTTTGGATGTTTTAGGAAGTCCTGTGACAAAGTCCATAGTGATGTTTTCCCATTTCCATTCGGGTATGGGTAATGGTTGTAACATCCCCTTAGACTTTTGTCTCTCAGCTTTAACTTGCTGACAAACCAAGCATCGAGAGACATATTCAGCAACATCTCTTTTCATGCCATCCCACCAGAAGTACACTTTTAGGTACCTATACATCTTCGTGCTTCCAGGATGAATAGAGAATGATGAAATATGAGCCTCATCCAGCAGGTCCTTCTTTAATTCCAGGTTGGGAGGAACACAAACCTGATTCCTGAACATTATTATCCCATCACAATCAAGGTTGAATTCAGGAACATTTCTCACCTTCTTTTGTAACTCAACATCTTCTTTCTGTGCCTCTTTAATCTTCACATGTATAGATAGTAGAACATTCATTTGAGAAAGATACGATTTTCCCCCTTCCATTATAATTCCAAGATCCATCCTTTGTAAATCCATACATATTGGATCTTTTGTGATCCTTGTCATGGATAAAATGGCATGGTCTTGTTGACTTAATGCATCTGCCACCTTGTTTGCTTTCCCAGGGTGGTAATGGATTGAGCAGTCATAATCCTTAATCAGCTCCAACCATCTTCTTTGACGCATATTCAGCTCATTTTGTGTGAAAATATACTTTAAACTTTTATGATCAGTATAAATTTCACACCTTTCTCCATAAAGATAACGCCTCAAAATGTTTAATGCAAAGATTACCGCAGCTAACTCCAAATCATGAGTTGGGTAATTTTGATCATGGATTTTCAACTGTCGTGAGGCATAAGCTATCACCATATCATTTTGCATAAGAACACACCCCAATCCCTTCTTGGATGCATCACTATAGATCACAAACCTTTCTCTACTACAAGGCAGTGTGAGCATAGGTGCACTTGATATCCTTCTTTTCAACTCCTTGAAATTCTATTCACATTCTTCTGTCCAAACAATCTTAACTCCTTTCTGAGTCAACTTGGTGAGTGGATTTGATAATCATGAAAAATCCTTCATAAAATGTCGATAATATCCAGCCAAACCAAGAAAACTTCGGATTTCGGTTACTATTGTTGGTCTCGACCATCTTTCAATAACCTCTATTTTTGCTGGATCCACAGATTTCCCCTATTTTGAGATTATGTGACCCAAAAATGCAACTTTTTGAAGCCAAAATTCACACTTGGAAAATTTGGCATAAAGCTTCTCCTTTCTCAGGGTCATCAATATAATTCTCAAGTGATCTTCATGTTCTTCCTTGCTATTTTAATAGACAAGAATATCGTCTATAAAGACTACCACAAATTGATCAAGATAGTCTCTAAAGACTCTATTCATCAGATCCATGAAGATAGCATGGGCATTAGTAAGACCAAATGGAATCACTATAGATTCATAGTGTCCATACCTTGTACGGAAAGCCGTCTTTAGTATATCCTCCCTTATGACCCTTAATTGATGATACCCTAAATGAAGATCAATCTTGTAAAAGTATTGAGCTCCACGTAGTTGGTCAAATAAGTCATCAATGCGTGGGAGAGGATATTTGTTCTTGATAGTGATCTTTTTAAGTTCTCGATAATCAATGCAGAGTCTCATTGATCCATCTTTCTTCTTAACAAATAGAACAGGTGCTCCCCAAGGTGACGCACAAGGGCGTATGAATCCCGTATCAATATTCTCTTGGAGTTGCTTCTTCATTTCCTGCAACCCAATTGGGGCCATTCTATAAGGTGTCTTTGAAATAGGCAAAGCACCCGGTACAAGTTCTATTGAAAACTCAACTTCACGATTTGGTGGAAGACCCGATAATTCCTCTGGAAAGACATCATCAAACTCTCGTACAATGGGAATATTATTAATCGTGAGTTTCTCACCAACCATTTGAGATAAATAACCTTCATTTAGTGGAATCAAGACCCATAAGATGGAAGAAATTTCCACTGGAAGGTTATGTTCATCCTTGCATCAATAGACGATCATAGATGGATCTGGAATATGAAATGTGACTTACCTTCTTTGGCAATTGATATGATCTCCATATAAAGAAAGCCAATCCATGCCAATAATCACATCAAATTCCACTATAGGAAGGATCACAAGATTTGCAGGAAGAAATTTTCCACAAACATCGATCGGAGAAGAATTATAAACTTTTGATGCGACTGTTGTGCCATTAGGTGTGGTCACAGCTAACTCAACATCTAATTGTTGAGGTAATACGGTGATAACCTTAGAAAATTCTTCAGAAATAAAAGAGTGGGTGGATCCAGAATCAAATAAAACATTTTCTACTTTAGAGTGGATGGTAAGTGTACCGTTCACCACATCGTTATCGTACTCCACATCGCTGATAGAAATTGCATGTGACTTTCCTTTTTCTTTAGACTTAAGAGTTTGTTGACGTCGACCATCATCATCAACCCTTGGATTAGGGAATTTATTGGCATAATTCACCATATCCTTGCACTTGAAACATTGATGTGTAGTTGGTTCATTTTGTGTATCTCTTCCTTTTTTGCATCATTAGACATCTTCTTCTTCCCATCACTGCGGCATTCAAATGCCCGATGACCTTCCTTTCCACATTTGAAACATTTACTTGTCCCTTTAAGACAACTTCATCCATGTTTCTTTCCACACATTGAGCATAAGGGAAAGCTCATCTTCTTTTCAGTGTTCTCTTTAGATTTTCCTTTGAATTCCATTTTCCTCTTCTTATCAAACCCATATGACTGATGGGTTATTCCAATCTCCATCTTGACTTTGAGAGCACATCGAATGATTTCCTCATAGATATTGAATTCCCTTATGGCTAACTCCCTTCGAAGACTTGGTTTTAAGCCACCAAAGAATCGATCGATCTTACTCTCAGGTTGGATAATAATACCAGAAGCATACCTTGCAAGTCTTATAAAATTTGCTTCATAGGTACCAAAAGATTCATCATCCTTTTTCTTCAGTTCAAGAAACTCTTTCTCCATCTTTGTTCAGAGAATACGAGGGAAGTACTTATTGAAAAATAAGTTCTTGAACTCGTCCCATTCCATGGACTCAATTTCATACCTTTGCCTCGTATTCTTAATAATATTCCATCATTGATCAACATCTCCTTCCAAACGATACACTGCTAGGATGACTTTATCATGTTCATAACATTGAAGAACTGAAAATATCTTTTCAGTAGTACTAATCCATTGTTAAGCAACTAATGGATCAGTAGACCCGCTGAATGAAAGAGGACGCTTTCCCATGAAGGATTCAACAGAATGTTGCTCCTTCCTTTTCTCGTTTGGAAGTCCTGCATGACTTATAGCTTGAGAAAGTTGTGTGAGCATGGCTACAAGATTTTTCATTCCAGGTCCCATAACGTTTGGTTGCTCAGGGGGACAATCATTTCATTGCCCGTCGCATTCCGCATTAACACGGTTCCTTCGGGTTCCATCCATTGACTAAAACCAAGAAGAATAGTGTGAGAAACAGTAATTATAATAGGAAAACCACATAATCAAGAATAAAATTTCACACTTAAGGTCTTATCATAGGTTATTCATTTCCATTTCTAAAACACTAAGATTGTGTTCTATGCTTAGACTTATCCTTAGGGTTCTTACTAAGGCTTTCAAATCCTAGTTTCCGAAGGTTGACTTTACCTTTCCTCTGATACCAACTATAATGACCCATACTTTACATAAATTTTTAATACTTTAAAATTTAAGCATACTTATTACATCATATAACAAAACCATGAAAGGACCGTATAGGTATAGTGTCTTTAGAAACTGGGAAACATACACAACTGGTTCATAAAGCGTCTACACTGTCTCCCATTTATTTCATCATATCTACAGTCCCTTTTGGAATATATTACTTAATAACCTTCTTCATGACCTGGGGAAAGAAAACATACAAAAGGGTGAGCTCAAATTCTCTGTAAGGGTAAACAAAAGAAATATCTATCACATCATATTCATAAGAACATAACATTTTGGAAATCTTAACCTGGAAAAGAGATCATAATATCATAACATGGGATAAATCATAGTAGTGAAATGTAATCCCAATAATCATAACAAAAAACATGAAACTTTGTGGCATACACACATAATCATAGAGAATCATTTCTTATTAGTCAAGAATCATTGCCAGGACTATCTTAGTGGATAAAGTCCCTTTCTGAACCGAGTTCACTCCTCGTTTCAGTCCTGTTTCACGAAACCAGTATAACCTATCGTTCCAGCCATGTCTATCTCATGAGATATAAAACCTTTACCAAATTAATTGGAGGGAGATATCGGTCCCACCCTTCTCATAATGATACCATTCTTATGTGTGCCACAAAGTCATAAATCATACATCATTGCATAACCCATGTAATAAAAATGGGATTCTTAAACATCATGACATCATAAAACAATTATTATAAGATAAAAGAATTCATAAAAATAATTCCATCACAACATAATCAAATCAATGTAATAATAGGGATAGAAACAGAACCCTTTATTATCTTAGAAGGAAAATAATTTTGATAAAACACTTGAACTCCATTCTTGAGGAAAATATCCTTTCTTCTTCAACAACACTTTTCCTTTCATAACATGTCATACGATTCTAAACTAAAAGATGTTGATTAAAAATAAACTTGAAAACTTGTAAAGGAATATTCTTATAAATAATGTTTTAAAAATCCATTCATTCCGTATAAGTTAAAAAAACATTCTTCTCGTAATTTTGTCAGAAAAGTCAAAAAGTACCTCGTACGAAAAACCACAAAATATTCCCTTCATATCTTTTACTGTAAACTCACCAAAGGGTAAAAATGGATTTAAAAAATTGTAAGTGGATGGAAATAATATTACATATAGAGGAAACATGGATGTGGATGATAAAATACACCCTAGTAAATACCAAAGTATAAACAATATCAGATAAAAATGAGATTGTGATATTTCCCTTACCTTAGGTCCGATTTGCTTTGTAAGTGTCCGAACCTCCTGTATAATGATTTAAATAATGTTATTGACTTATTATAGAATCATACTTATTGTTATGATATCATATATGGTCATATTATTAGCTTCTTATTAGTAATATTTCATTACTACTTGTTATTTGGGTGTTTATTACTTTTTGTTCTTATGCGTGTTTTGTCGAATAAATTCTAATTCTTCTCCTTAGGTTATAGATACCTCATTTACAGAATGGTATTAGTGTAATATATATCATATTAATTCATTCAATTCATTTATATAATCATTATTAAATGAAGATCATGTAGAACGAGTCGCATCACATCATGGAGACGATATTCCGTACGCATGCACGAGTGATGATGTCGTTCTTATGATGGTGGAATTGTATTGGAGTGTATTTATACTATTTCAGAATCAATATCACTTTATAATAGTCATATATAGTCATTATTTACACCATTATACCCATCCAAGTAAGGTGTTAGTGGAAAATAGATTACACCACGACGTGGAGACGGTATTCCGTACGTACGCACGGGCGGTGATTTCTTTTTCCGTAGGATGGATAGATGGTGAAATAGGGTTGTTTCATACTTATAATAACATATTGGTATGTGAGTGATACTGATGTTATTACTTCATAATGAAACAACTAAATAAGAATAAGTGGATGTGGAAATAAAGATGAAAGAATCGGTAACAGACATTACCTCGTCTTTGAAGTGCTTCTTTGGGACCTCCTTTTAGGGAACTAAAATAGGTATTTGAAGAAGACCAAAACCTCTAGGATGTTTCTAGGGAAGTGGAGAGAATAAATTGGCTGGGGTTGGCCGAGCTTGAAGGCTCAAAGTGGTGTGAGGAAGAGGGGGAGGAGGTGCCCTTTTATAAGGGAGGAGAGGGGCACCTTTGGAATAACTAAAAATATTATTTTATTATAAAGGCAAATTCGGTTTTTAATAGCTCCCAATTGATATATTTCGAAGATAAGGTGGGTAGGGGTCGAAATCCTCCAATACAATAGAATTTAGACAAGTTTAGGTATCAATTTTAACCATATCATTTAGATTTAACTTTAAGTTAGATAATTTAACTTTTACCGTGTCTTCTTGTTTTCTTATACTATAAGGTTAATAAACTTACTATATCAAGCCAAACGAACCACAATTTGTTTATTATTAATATATATAACCTTATCTAAGTCATTTGGCCGAACCATAGATTTTTAGGAATAAAATAACAATTAATAATATAATATTTGTTTTAAAAAACTATTTTATGTCAATTTTGACACTATTTAGTAATTGATTTTTGTGAAAATCATAACAGAATGATTAGTTAGAAAAAAGTTAATTAAATCAATAATAAGATGTCATATTAACCTATAAAATTAGTGTAATTCATAAAAAGTCTCAAATTACATTTATTTGGGCATTTATAACATTAATTATGTCAATATTTCCTTAATAAGATAACTACTGCATCATCGTTGTGTCATAAATAAATTAAATTATATAATGTCTAAAAATTACAAATAAAATACAATTATGTAGGAAATTTGTTCGGCTTTCTAATGAATATTTATACTCGAATTTATATTATTTATAACACCATATTAAAAATTATTTACTTATTAAACTTTGATTTTAACTATTTTAACCCTTCTGTATATAAATTAACAATAAATGTCCTAATCTAATCCAAGTGGGCCTAAATGGTAATAGTTTATTCCTAAGGTTGTTCCTGGTCGAATTACAATTATCCAATAGAATTAGGACATGTGTTAGGGTAATGAAAATAACACCTTTACCCTTAATTACCCTATTTACTTTTAACCGTGGTAAAAAAAGTAAAAAGTTACTATTAACCAAAAATTATTTTCATCTCATTGAACCACATTTTAGTCCTTGATATTAATCGTGTCTCTCAGATTTTTGAAATTCCACTCACAGAAGCGGTAAAATTATGTTTTATGAAATATTTATTTTTTTAACTACCACTTAGTGGTTTCACTATTCATCAAAAATTGATTGTTTTCAGAAAAATACCAAAATTTCACCCTAGGATAATTTCGATATTACGAATCCAAAAATGAAGTCCATTTTGAAAAATAAAATTTATAAAATTTCAAAAACTGGTTATTACAATTCATAACGGCTAGTTTTAATAATATTTTAATAGCATATCGTTGTTTAGAGAAACTCAGTATTGCGTACGACGCAAGCTATCGAGGAAGGCCGCAGTTGCGTGTAAAGCAAGACAAGGTAGTGTTGTGTGTAGTGAAAGATTCCTCTGATGATTTATATAACATAAAAACAAAATATTTCTCATAAATGTCTCGGGTGTTACATACACCTTTTATCAAGGCCATTTTCAGATAGGGTGGATTCTCAAAAAATAAGAAACAATGTGGGGGCTCCTAGAGTAGTGAAAATCATTATTTCAGTATTGTTGTGAAGATTAAACATGACTTTTAAATGGAATCAAATCATTTTGGAAATTTTTTAAACCCATCAGGTAATATTGAGGGGGATATTGTTTGTGTTAATTTTATCTAGTTCTATTATAGGGTTTCATGATAGATACTAACTATATTACAACCAAATGAGACATTTTATCAATATGTGAGACTCGCCTATTGTGTGATGTAAATTTTTTGTTCATAAATATTAGGATTAAATTTATCCTTTATCATTTGGACTTTTCTATATGATTGGAATTACCATGAAAGAAAAAAAACCTTATATGGTATCCCCTAAAGAGGATGATTCTTATAGAATTTTTTTGGATTAATTGGTTTTATTTTTGATAAGTAAATCCTTCCATAATATTTAATTATTTTTTATCTTCTATTAATGCATAAATATAGTGATAAGGATGTTTAAAGAGTGAATATTTTTTATAACTTGTGTTAAGTTAATATGTAGTAGTTGTATTTGAGGAAAATTTGAGAATTATATATATATATATATATATATATATATATATTAATTCCTTTGAGACTGGTTAACGTAAACGAATTTTAATATGATTAAGAACTATGAAAAATATATTTTTAGGATCCTTGATGAATTTTTTAGAAGGATTATTATGATGAAGTTTTTATTTTTATTTCCCTTATTTTGAAATTTTATATGGTTTCTTTTACTAACATTTTTTGGTAGTTCAATTAAAAAATATTCACGAAAACCTTCCATCAACCTAAATAGAAATGTATTGAGTATACTAGTAAGAAATGACGGATGTTGACAATAGTGGTGTGCCAAATAGATTATAGAGAACACACAGAGGGTGTGCATATGTCCAAAATGAAGTGTGTTATGTGGAATGCATGTGGATAGGTCATTTCTTATCCTCTCATGTGTGGGTTGGTATAGAAGGCAGTATATAAGCACCAACACCCGATTGTCTTTTCTTCCAAAATAAGTAGACAAATTGTATTATAATGTAACATGGAACTAAATTTTAGTTTGATGTGGGATTATACATTATCACCATATTAAATTTTAATATGTGATGATATTTATTTTAAACAATGTCGTGTCAAATTAATTTTTTCCACTTATGTACCCTTTGTATCTTCTTCTACCTCAATACTTTGAGGATTAAAACTTAATCTAGGAACCCCCAAGAGGATCCTATAATCAATCCTTATTAAAAATAATAATTTATATCCATAATATGAGATTATGAGGTTATATATAAAAGTGAAAAAGATTGATGTTGTGTTGTACAATGGTGAATAAGATTTAGGGTGAAGAAAAAAAGGTATAGTGAGATCGTTCAGTTATCATGACATAAAATAAGATGATACATGTGTGAGTTTGATAATTTTAGAACATATTTAATGATTTAATTTAATTCAAGTGAGTCTGTTTTTAAAATGAATGAAGTGAGGTCAATTATGTGAACGGTTAACATTGTGATTATTAATATCCCATGGAATAGAATAAGTAAGAGGAGGATGACCAAAGTTTCAGATATATTAAATGATTCTTGATTGAAAATATTTATCTGAGTCAAAAGATGTGATAATATTTTATAAATACCATGGGTGAGACCAAACTCATAATGATTTTTTATTGAGATATCTGGGATTACACAGAAAACAGAGAGCATCTGCGTGCCTTATTTTTAATACAATGAAGATAATAATATGAACCTGTTCACATGAATGATATATTCCAAGAAAACATAGTTTTTAACAAAAGTAAAGAGTATATGATATAGTGTTTCTATTTGTTGATGAAATTGTTGGGAATGTGTATTACTTGTTTTGAAAAAATCATTTCAGACATCGGTAATCATGAATTATGAAATTAGAACAGATAAAGACCACAATATTTAAGCTATAATATAATGTTTGATAAATAAAATTAGTGATACTAATATTGTGGAATCATAAATTAAATTTTAGAATTTCATGTAATGAAATATGCAAGCATGAATTTGTTCCTTGACTAACGGTTATGTAAAGAGTGAAATGGGATATGTATTTTAGAAGAACAGTCGTATTTATGAATCACATACAACATAACACACTTTCATAATTATAAAAACATATCCAATAATGGTTCTATGTTGATAGAGCAATGTGAATCATGCATAAAAAAAATGTAAGTGAAATAATATGAATATATTACGTCAAATAATATAATTTTGTGGTGATTGTGTTTAGAGATACATTGGTTTGTACATATATTAGTTTGGTTAATAATAATAACTTATGAAGCACATGTATTCATAAAAATTTGATTAACTAAAATATAATTTGATCAAAAAATATTAGAATAAGATGAGAACGTACTAACTATGGCAATTTTACTGATGGCCTTATTATCGATACTCCTTCTAAAGGGAATACGGGTTTTTAAGTGTTCACATTATCATAAAATAATATATAAATATAAATATATTAAAGGTGTTTTTCTATTCATACATTTCAAAAAAAATCATTGAGATTGATGAACCAAACAGGAATAAAATCAATGTGAACTTGAGTGGAGAACATGACAAACATGCAAGATATTTTGTTTTCCAGGTCCTTGTAGTTGAAGATCCATTTGGTTCTTTGAGATGTATTCTTGAAGAGATGGTGGTACCAATAAAAATAATTCAATTCGATAACTTTTTGTTCTAGTATAACTGAACCCATATATTGGATGTGGATTATAAATTCTAGAAACCTATATTCCCCTAGAACTATACTTTTAATCAGTATAATTCTATAGATATAATAAAAATAATGGAATTGAAAAATGTTGATCCTGACATGGATTAAGATATCTCAAAAAAGATAAAACTTTTAAAAATATCTATGTTATGTTTTTATTTTATTATACCTATTAAACAAGCATGTTGATGTTGGGTGTGGATTAACTGATCCATTCTTATTAACTAGGGTAGAAGTTAAAATGCAAGAGGGGTTAATTAAGAAGAATTTAAAATAGAAAAAAAATCATTACACTGATTTACACCCAATTACTGATCTTTTTTGATCCATTGGGAAATTCAGTATTTTTTGGAAGAAGATAGAGTTTGAATATGTATAATGTGTTTATGAATTTTTTTTAACTTTGATATATTGCAATTAAAAATATTATATTTGTTTACTTGTACTTTGTGACTTTATTTAAAAAAGGGTTGATAAACTTGTTAGAAAATACATATGAATGTTTTACACTAATCTGAAGTTGGTAATGATGACATTTTTAATGATTGGAGGTTATAGATAAAAAATCATCTGTATGTATATATTACTCCATATTTTTAATGTGAAAAAATATAAAAAACATTTGGTTAGTAATAATTTCATAATATTATTCACTATATTATTTTTATTTATATAGTGTAATATTATTTCACATGTTAATATGATAAGGTAGACAAACTATAGTTTTATATAAAAGTGTATTGAGGTTTCATTGGTTGAAACCATAAGGAAATTAATCCATGGTGTGTAAGATTTTATTTCACACTATAGCCAAATGATCAAATTCATTTTAGACATTACACCATAATGCTACAGTGCATTAAAAATATTTTTTTGGATATTTGAAAACAATACATTATATACTTGTTTAAAAGGAAAAATTGGAGTGGAACGGAATTTTTTTTAATGATATTCAACGTTAAATATTTTTTATAATGAGGAGTCATTTTTTTATGGAATTTGAATTATGATATTTTGAAACCACTTGAAAAACAACATCGTTTGATGTATCATACTATTTTTTGAATATATATATATATATATTAAATTTTTTATTGAATTTTAAAAATACTGATTGTAAAATAGAGAAAGGGTAGTGTCTAAGAGGATGTTAGATTCTGATAGAATATTGATAAAACCCAGGAAGGGGATGAGATAAGAGTGAAAAAATATTTATAGAAATGGGATATCATTTTGTTTATATAGAGAATGGATGATAAATGTAAGATCTAAACCTATTCTATAGATGCATTAGGTTCATTCATAGGTACTTTTTTTCCTTGTTTTGAGTACTTTTGTTTGTATTTTGTCTTAGGGAGTGTTTGGGAGAGAATTATAAATTTTGGAAGGAAGTGGGAAAGTTCATGATTGCTGACCGATTACCCCAATTAGTTCACCCTGCCCCAGCAACTTGCCTGATCTCGGATAGAGAGGTATTTCATGGTTGGTGCATGATTCATCAAACTATGTTACCTATTTTGTGATTACTCTCACACCCATAGAAGATTATTATGGTAAAGGCTCCTAGATTGGAAAACCATGCATCCCTTCCCAGGAAACTGGGTCTACGTTTTAGTGAAAAAAATTAGATTTTAAAATACCTGAACTTCTGTATTAACGGCAATTCAACTCCTTATTAGCCATATTTAATTACAATCATTTTTTGGAGTCTTGTGGAATGATTCCCAGCCACTCCCACATATGTTCTTGGTGATTTGAATCCAAATAGTCAAATTTTCACCTCCTCAGGTAAGTGATTTATTCCTAGTTAGTTTCCCATTCTTCTCCCATCATTTTAAGGGTTGTTATTACCTAATTTATTAGATCTATGGCCTGTCTTTATGGATATAGAACTACATATTTGGTATCCTAATTCATATGATTTTAAATTTAGGTTTCAGATTTGGATCTCATTTATCATAATTATTCTACTTAAATTTTTTATTTTTGATGGCGATCATGAATCAACAATGTTGAGGTAGGTGGTATATTATTAAAATAACAGGGTCCAGATTTCAATCTCATTATTGTAATTTTAGAATTTGTATTGATCCTTTGAAATTATAATTATTAAATTGTGTTAACTAATTTCCTCAATAAATAAATTAAAGGATTGTGGATTTGATTGAATAATGTGGTTGGAATTGGTAGATTTAAAATTGAGATACAGTTAATTAATCATGGAAATAATTGATGTAATTGATGTGATTAATTAATTTTTTAATTAATTAATGTAATTAATGTGATTAATTTTTTCTGAATTAATTAATGGAATTGATGTGATTAATTAATTAATTAATGGAATTGATGTCATTAATTAATTGTGGAATGAATGAATGGAGTAATGTGATTATGAAATTGTGTGTTGAATTAATTCATTAATGAATAAATAATGGATTTTTTAGATTGTAAAATTTTATTAATTAATTGTTGAATTATTCAATGGTCAATGGTGATATAATGTATTTGATGAAATTTTAATTAATATTTTGTGAATTTATTAATTAGATATCATGTTGTGAACATTTACAAGAGGGTTGATGTTGAATAACACCAATTATTGTCATGTTGTGATGCTTGTAATGTTAATATGTATGGGATATTTGGATATATATGATTAAGTTATATTCATGTGTGGAACATGGTCAGATGCAACAAAAGCCCATAATGATGAATTACTATTCATGTGTGGGACACGGTTTATAGCGTCAAAAGCCCAAATGGTCCAAGACATGGCAATCAAGACCCATGTTGACTACATTGGACCATGGTTCCCATAATCCATTATATGAATTGTGATGACAAGGATAATTGAAAACCATGCTTTATAATAGAATGTCAATTGATTATTTGATGTGGTTCATACTCTCGCACCGTCTAAAGAATGTATTGAGTATTTGGGTGTCCACAAGAACCCATGGGGTATATGTGGTTAAATTAATGATTAATAAAATGTGATAACTATTTAATTATTCATTATTCAATTTAATAAAATGTTTTTATTTGATGTTTTTTCAAACACCATTGTTGCTGGCCAATTGAATTATACTCCTACCCTTCTTGGGCTGCCAGATCTATACCAAAATAGAATTAATTTTTGTAGGAAATTATATTGTAAAATAAATGTTGTTGTATTTATTATATGATATGGAACATGGATGAGGGATGTAAACATGGTTTGTGACCCGCTAGAGAATTTTTAGTGTATTTTAAAGGGTTTTTAATTTTGAAACTGGATAAATATTTGGCATATGTACCATTTAGTTTGGATAGTGTACTTCTGTATTTGATCATTTGTGATACTGGTAATGCTATTGTTAGTATTATATCATTTTTTTTGTTATTGTTTATTTACAATGTAGTATTACTTTTATAAATTTTGAATAGTATCCTAATGATCGATATAAGAACTTCTATTCTAGTCAGTAACCTATGGAATATGGGGATCCACGATTGAGGTCACATAGAGAATCAGTTCAGGGTAGCATCATGTGGTCCCTAGGTCAGGATGTTATAAAGCGGTATTAGAGACCAATTTTATTTTCATTTCATTAGTCTTAATATTTGAGAAAGTTAGAAATGAGATTAGGGAGATTCATGACATGGTTATGAGATCATGCATTGGAGTAACTAACCCATGTATGGAACAGAACCCAAGTACCCAGGGTGGGATTATTGATATTGCTATTTTCTGTTACAGTTGAATGATATTTATCCTTGGGAGATTCACTTATTCTTTTACATGATAATTGAATCTGAGATTTAATGGGATTTTACTAGGGGACCAATATGACATGAGAGTATGGTATTCATGGATCATTCTAGAAACTCATGGATTATTTTTTCATGATTAATTTGTGTCATGCATTGAAAAAAGGGATTTGGGTTGAATTGTCTAGGTGAAATTACATTCTTTGATTTTAAAATTTGAAATTAATAAGGTTCCAAATGTGAAATTTGAAAATTATAATATGATTTATGTTGTGAATAAATGGGTGTCTAATGAGGATAACACCACATTGTAATAGGATTTATGTTCTGAATAAAAAGGTTCCAAATGTATAATGGTTAAGGGTAGTGATAACACCTCATTTTGACCGGGTGATGGGGTTTAGGGGAATGACTTGTTATGGATTATTGTGGATCACTATAAATTTGAAAATGTTGTGAACTATATCATAATGTGCATGTTTGTAATTGTAGAGTTATACGTCCATGGTGAATCTTGTTTAGGGAATGACATCAGAAAATGTATTGGGAGGATCCTCCAATAATGGAACCCAAGGCCCATATTGTGTCATGTGAGGAAGTTAAAGAAAATTTTTGGGGGAGAATTCATCTGTTCATATAGTTTAACAAATGAGGCCCAGTGCGGGTTATGAAAGGAATGTCTCATATGAAATGAGAGTTTTAGTTGTAAAACTATATGATGTTTGCTGGTGAGGGTGGCCATAAAGTAGATGTGTTTTGAATGAAGATATCAAGACAATACATGAACACATGGAGACATCTATTGATAGGGGAGTCAAATTTTCCAGTAACATGTTACAAGGTAACGAAAATCATTGGACTTAGGAAGGACAACTGGATAGTATAGAGTAGAAGGAAATTCAAGAGATGTCCATGGAGTAATTTTACACTAAGATGCCCTGACAGGATAAAGAAGCTGATTTCATGAGGATGACTTAGAGGAGCTTGTCCATTATGTAATATGTTGGAAACATTACATATTTTTTATACTTTTACCCAGCATTGGTAGGAGATGTGGACATGAAGGAAAAGAGGTTTTAGGATGGTATTTATTGTGAAATGTTGTCCCAATTGAATATCTGTAGGATGAATAATCTTTCAGAAGTGGTGAATCATGCTCTAATATCTAAGGGGAACATAAAAGAGGCATATAGTCATGAAATGGTAGTTTCTTCTCGATGTGAATTATGCATGACTTAAGAGAGTAGGAAGCGTCATTACAAGAATATTTGTTAGGGAATTAGGAAGTAGAGTGGTGTAACAGAAGGTTCATTTACCCCAACATTACTCGAGTGAACTTCCAACTATGTGGTAGGTCAGAACATTTCCAAATAAAGTTACCCAGAAAACCGATAGAGTGTTGATATTGTGGAATGATGGTTCATCTAAAGATGTTCTATTGGATCCCGTGATATATGGGGAATCATGTGGTATCTAGACAGATCTAGAGTTTGTGAATGTGATATTCAAAACCATATAAGTCTGGATGTTGGATTTATACTAGCTTTGGAGATAGAGGGAGTGATTGAGGGGATTCTTGGAAAGATCACCCTTATTCATAAAGTGGTACAACTTTGGGTACTCATACTACCTCACAGGGAATTGTGGTAAGAAACATGCATGCAGTGCGACCTAAACTTGTGGATACTGAACTTGGACCGTTAACAGTGAGAGTAATATTATTGTATCATATACTCTATCTATTGTCTTATTTGATACAGGTGAGTCTAATTATTTTATATCCACACATATTGTGAATAGACTAATCATGGTGGTGGATTTTTTTATTGGGATATGATGATAGATTCATAGTTGGGAGTATGTTCAAGAGACGTACATTTATGCGAGTGGTGTTATCTTGAGGTTTTGGAGTTCTGACTTGTATGGGATATTTAAATCCTTGATATTTCTGTCTTTGATCAAATTTTTGTATGGATTGGTTAGTAGAATACCAAGTGCACATTGATTATTACCACAATAGAGTGACGTCATTGTCTCTTAAGGGTGCAAAAATTATTCACTTTGGAGAGTGAGATATCCAGGCAGGTTTTGTAGGGTCAATTCATAAGAAACAAGGGGAGGTCACTAGCCAGGATTCTATACTATTACAGGATGATGGGTGTGAAAAAATATTACCTTTCACCCATAGTGGAATGGTTTCAATATGTGTTTCCTAAATAATTATCAGGGATTCCACCCGATAGATATGTGGAATTTACTATTGAGATCATGCTAGGAGCTGAACCGATTTCTATTCCACCATAATGAATGACACCGACATAGAATCAACATCTTAAGACTCAGCTAGATTAAATTATGAATAAGGGGTTTATCAGTCTAGGTACATCACCTTGGGGGTCAGAATTATTGTTTGTAAAAGAAATTTGATGGTCATTTGTGATAATGTAATGATTACTATATGTTGAACCAAATGAGAATGAAAAACTGACATCCTCATCCACATATCAATGATTCTTTGACCAGTTGTGGGGAGCTTGTGTTTTCTCCATGATTGACATGAGATCAGGGTATCATCTGTTGAGCGCTCGACCATCTGATATATCGAGGTCTGCTATAAGAAATAGGAATGGCCTATATGTGTTTATCATAAATCCATTTGGGTGAAGAACACACCTATATTGTTTATTTAATTGATTAACTGGATCTTCCTTCAATACCTAGGTCCATTTTTGGTAGTGTTTTCGGTTCAAATCTTGGTATACTTCAAACCTCAAGAAGATCATGCCCAATATCTACAAATCATACTGAGTACACTTAGAGGGAATCATATATACCCATAGATATCAACAATTCTACATTGGATGGATCAGGTACACATTTTGGGTCACATAATCTTAGGGGAAGGTGTGTAAGTGTACGTCGAGAATGTTTATGTAGTGGAATCATGTGAGTATCATATGAACGTTTTTTATATTTGTAGATTTCAGTGATTAGTGGGATGTTATCAGAGGATTATCTAGGATTTGTTTTCAATTTTCGGCACCCCTATCAGGCCTGACAAATAAGGGTATCAATTTTGATTGATTTGGATAATGTTATACATCTACCCTAATTTTGATGAGGTATTTTACTACAACTAATATCTTGATCCTAACATATTCAAGTGAGGAGCAAACTATTTTTGGTATCACTTCTGGAATCGGATTTGGATAATTGTTGTTGCATGGAGATCGAGTTGTGGCGTATAGGTCTTTCTAGTTAAGTATAATTGAATGGAATTAACTTATTCACAATAATGAAGTATCTACCGCGGTTTCTGTCTCAAATTTATACAAAATAATAATTTTAGAAATAAATTTACTACGCATCTTGATCTCAAGATCGTAACATATATATTTTCAAAATGGGATTTGAATCTCTGGTAGTGGACATGGGTTGAGTATATGTATTCATTGGATTTTAATCTAGAATATTATCCATTAAAGAGAAAAAATGATTCTGATTATTTAATAAATAAATATTATTCTTAGTACGCTAATGAATTTAGTTATGAGTGGGTGATGATAAATTTGTTTTTAGAATGCATGTTATGATTTTGGAGAGCCATAAAAATGATTATCATATTAGTTTCAAAAGAGTCTACACTATTGATAGGGTTTAAGTATAGGTAGTATGAGGATATTGAATGTTTTTCCTTGAATGAAATCCATGACTGTGGGGAGTCACCATTCTATAGGGGCATATATGTAGAGGATATCATCAATATCAACAATCAATTTGACGTTCCTTCTAGTATGAGGGAGGCGTTGATGCATGAATTTCATGCCTTTAAGTGGGTGGTGCATCTAGGTGTGACCAAAATGTACCATGACCTATGTTGATAGTTTTGTGGATGTGAATGAAAAAGTATATATCGTAGTTCTGTATGTAATTCTATACCTGTAAAAATTCTAAGGCGATGAATAAAAAACATGGGGGGTTTCATATAGACATTTTCCAATCCAGAATAGACGTGGGATAATGTGACTAGAGAATATGTGGTGGGTATCATGAGTAAAACTTAGTAGAATGAATGTATTTTGGTGATTGTGGAGAGTTTGAAAATTGTGTCTCATTTCATAAGTGTACACGATACTCTCACAGTGGATAAAATGGTATAATTGTATGTTTGAGAGATATAAAATATGGATGGGGTTCCATGGAGTATCACTTCATACTGTGACTCACGAATTACTTCATGTTTCTCAATGGTTTTGTAGATGATTTATCATATACTGGTTTTGTTGAGTATGGATTTACACCCCCAAAAATATGAGTAGCCATTGAGTACTAAAAACATACATGAGAATATGGTTTATGTGTGTGTCCTAGACTTATGTGGGTCTTGGTAGAAGATCCTAGATGTCGTGATGTTTTCCTAAAAAAAGTAGCTATTCAGGATCAATTCATAATGAACCATATTTGGCACTTTATTGTAGGCCATGTAGATCACCTCTATACTAGATGGACACTAGTGAGTCAGAGTTATTGATTGTGAGTCTCGTGAAGGAGAGGTCGGAGCAGGTTCAATTTATTTGGGATTATATTCATGCAGATCAGCATAGAAAGAATCTGTATGATTATAGAAATATATGACACCTATAGTTTATAAAGGGTGACTGTGTATTCCCATTGGTGTTGCCATGATTGGGTCAGTGCAGGACAAAGAGACATGGTAAGTTGGTGCCCATGTTTGTTGTACCATTTGAGGTTCTGGAGTAAATCATGTTAGTGATGGACTGATTGAATATTTCACATAGATATAGTGTGGTTATTGACATTTTTCATGATCCACAATTTCAGTGGTATCACTCTAACCTTTCTCACATGATCTATGTTGATGATGTTAAGTATGAGATGTATCTTTCCCTTAAAGACCATTTGATACATGTGATGGATCACAATGAGATTTTTTTGTAGGGAAATAATATGCATATAGTTGATGTATTATGGAAACACGACCATGTTTAGGGGGAAACATTGGATAGAGAAAAGATACAAGGGCTCAGTGGCCTGATCTTTTTTACATTAGACACATAGAGATTCAAGGGTGTATAGATTAAGGATGAGTCATTATAAGGTGGGAATATTATAAGATCCTATAATTTTTTGAAGAGGTCTCAGGATCATTTATAGATACCAATTTATCTTATTTTTTGTAAATTCATTTTTATTTTTACTTTCAGTGTGTTTGGGTGGAAATTAGGATTTTTTGAAGGAAGAGGGAAAGTGCACGGTTGGTGGACAATTGGCTGAAACTGTACACCTTTCCCAGGAAAATCATATATCCCCAAATAGATAGGGATTACATATTTGGTTCATGGTTTTTCAAACCATGAACCCTCTTAGGAGTAAAATTTCATGTCCAATAGAATATTTCCACGATTAAGGAGTAGAGTTTTGGAAATCTTGTGACTTTTCCCAAGAAACCGTACATGTGTTTTTAATTGTTCCAAAAATTAGAATTTAAAATAACCAAACACCTATATTAACCCAAAATAGATCCCCACTTATCCTTATTGAATTACTCTCATTTTTGAGGCTCCTGTATGGATTTCAAGCCCCTCTAACCTTCTTTTTTAAAGATTTGAACAATAGTTGTTAGATTTACACCTCCCTGGGTAAGTGTTTTCCTTCAAATTGGTTTTACATTCTTCTCACATACTTTTAAGTGTTATTATTACATTTTTTATAGTATATAGAACTAGAGTTTTTTGATTTAGATCATTATTTATGGGATCATAATTCCTGTGATGTTAAATTTCTGTTTTATATCACAATATTATTCATCTTCATAGTCCTACTCAAATTGTGTATTTTTTATGGTGAGTGTTTGTCACCATTTTTGAGGTAGGTGGTCTATTATTCAAGTCCCAAAGTCATTATTTCAATCTTGTGCATGTAATTGTAGAATTTATATAGATATTTTAGAAATAAGAATTAATAATTTGAAATAATTAATTTTTTTAGATAATTAATTAATGAATTGGGGACATGATTGATTAATTTGATTATGGAATTGGTTGACTTTAAATCAGGATGTGATTCATTAGTCATTTAATTAATTTATGTAATTTATTTGATTAATTAAATTTTCAATTAAGTAATGGGATTGATTTGATTAACAAAATTTTTAATTAATTAATGGAATTGATGTGATTAATTTACTGTTGAATTAATAACAATAATTTCTGTGATTAATTAATTTTTTATATATGTAATAGTGTATTGTGACAATAAAATTTCGAATTAATTAATTAATTATTTACTTAAATAATAGATTTTTTGAGATAGTGAAATTGAATTAAATAATGTTTTAATTAATAAATGGATATTGATTTGAATGTTGATTGGGTGGAAGTTTATATATTAATTTTTAATTAGATAATGGATCATTAAATTATGAAACATGATAAGAAGGTTAACATTAAATGACCCTGAATGTTGTGATATTATGACACAGATGATATTGTGACACATGTGATTACATGATATTCATTTTTGGGATATAATCCACTACATCAAAAGCCCATAGTAATAAATTTAATTTTGTGTGTGGGATAAGGACTGCAACGTCAAAATCTCCTAGTGATAAATTGATATTCATTTGCAGAAGAAGGTCTGCAACATCCGAAGACCATGGGGTCTTTTCAACAGTGATCTATACCCATGTTTTTGGAATTGGTACATGGTTCCAGTTAACTATTATACGTATTGATATGGAATTGATAAAAAAATCTCATGTGTTATAACAGAAAGTGAATTGATTCTGTGATATAGTTTGGACCACGACATTGGCTGAAGAAGGTATCGAGATTTTGGGCGTCCTCGAGAACCAAGGGGGTATATGGGGTAAAATTAAAAAAACTAAAATGCAATAACCATTTAATTATTTTTTCAACATTATTATTTATACAACTAAATACACTTGTTTGACTACATGCTATTATAGACATCATCAGTGGTGGCCTTCTAAGTTACACTCACACCCTACACGAGATGCCTAATTAGTACCCAAGTAAACATCATGTTTATATGACATGATAAGGGAAAATTCACTATTTTAGAGAGATGATAAGGTATATATCATTGAAGAGGAAGTCGAACATGATTCAGGTCTTTCTTGGATATTGTCAGTGTATTTTACAATTTGTTTTTCATAATGAAATTAGAAACGTATTTGGTCTATCTATTGTCTAGTTTGGATATTCTATTTCCAGTTTTGGACATCCTGTAACACTGGTATTTTTATGGTTACGATTAGATCATTTTAGTTTTTATTTCTTTTTATTTTTGTTATGGTATTACACTAATTAAGTGGGTATAGTCTCCACATGATCGATATTAGACCCTTAATAGTAGTCATCATCCTCTAGTATATAGGGAGGTGCACCTGATCTCAAATAGAAAACCAGCTCAGGGAACCGACATGTGGCACTTGTGTTAGGATGTTATTATAAATATTTATTAGTGATTGATTTTATACTTTAATTAAGATATATGATTTCTAATATTGTTTAGAAATATTTTTCTCATTTTATTCTATTTTATGTATATAACTAGATCTAAAAGTGTTTTTAAGTAATTAAGGATTCAATAATTAATTATATTACTGTGGGAGAAGATAATTGAAATTGATTAATGTAATTTTTTCAAACTATATGTTCTGGAGTAAAGATTTATAAATAGGATTCTTATTTAATGAGAGAATGATCACAATCATCTTGTATTTCTTCACAATTTTTTTCTGGTGAATCTTATTTTTAGGGTAGTTTACACATCATGTTAAAGATCATGAAATTCATGTTTAATCATCAACCATTATAAATGATTGCATAAATCCTTTTTTACATACATTACTCATGAATGTTAATTTTATTAGTTAATTAATATAATTAATTAGTGAATTTCAAATAACGGTTTATAAAATTAATCAAGAGAAAATTTATTCCTAGAATCACAAAATATTAGTAAATCATTATTTGTTCTCTTTAACTAGGCCATCCTTTTAAAAAACTATGTATTTTAAAAAAATATTCTTACAAACATTATTTAGGTTAGGTCACATTATAGTGATGGATAAAGACTAATGGTTGTGAGTTCTTAATCAAAAAATATTCACATCAAAATAAAAAAATGTGGAATTTTGGGGAATAAGAGATAAAACAATTCAAGAATAAATTGATAGTGTAGTTGAGTAGTGAAGTGTGAATGAACTAAAGTAATGGGATCCATTAATTTTATAGTAATCTATTCCCAGAATCCTATATATAATCTTTGAAATATAAATGTAGGTGAATGAAAATCCACTATGATGTATCCTTTTACATGGTCGTAGATCAAATCCATTGCTTTACACTAGTGTACACCAAACATAGACTTTATAGTGGAATACCTAACTTAATTCCTTTTCTTAAGAAAATGGAAGAAACTATATAGTTACTTTTCGTTGGGTGTGAGAAACTAATATGATTCCATCTAATGGTGATACAACCAGTTTTTTATTGTGTTACAACTCAATGAAATACATTATAATAGAAGACAATTATTGTAAAAAATGGTAAAATAGATAAACTAATGAATGAGATAGATGGTGTTTCAGTATATAACAGTGATCCATATCCATTTAGTTTTGATGTTTAACATTGAATCATTGATCAATATTGTACAACATCATAAAATCATAAAGGAAGTGTGTAAAACATTATAGCATCACAACTTATATGTACTTCGTCAAATGATATATGAATTGTCTAACGTATCACATCTAGTTTACATTCGAATCTTTTATAGAAATTATTGGATAAATAATTCAATAAAATTTATTTTCATGATCATTACCACATCAATTGATCGAATTTAACTTCAAGTGGGTGTTTCTTTAATCATATCCAAGATTATATATTGTAATTGGTAAAAATTTAAATTATATACATTGGGCCCCTACATTCATTTAACTATTCTCTTGTTGACAAATAATAATCTCCATTTGTTTCATTTAAAGAGTGTTTTGAAAATAGCTAAATATTTCTTCACTATTGACATTGATTTCACCTTAAATTAGCATTTATGATTCTTAAATTACAATTAAAAAACTCATTAATATCATTAAAATTGAAAATATATTATTAAAATAAATTAACATAATATATAACTAAAAACCAAAAACAAAAAATATGACATATAACCATTAATTATCAAATTAAATAAAATATAGTGGAAAGGATCCACTCAACACCCTCCTTTTTTGATAATGGAGAAACCATAACATTCTTCCCATCTTATTGAACCTATTAAAAATTTAAAAATATATTTAAAAAAATACTATAAAAATTAAAAAAATATTAGATAATAAATGAAAATTTAAGAGGGGAATGAAAGTTAACAAACAATAATCCCACACAATGTTAAAGAAATAAATATAAATAAAAAATATACACTACAATCCATAAATATAAATAATACCACATATTAATAAATGACATTCCAATAACATAATAAAAATTAATATTAAATCTTAATGCATAAAAAAAATCCTCCAAAACTCATACAAAATAAAATTGAATAAAAAATGTTAAATGTTACAAAAATATAAAAATAGTAAATAAGTCTCCCCCTAAAACATAGGTTTCTCCCATAGAATAGATCTGATAGTGAATTCTCTATCATGGGATGTCAAATGATGTGAACCAATACAATAAGGTTCGATGTAAAATTAAACAATATTAAATTAAATATAGAAAATATTATATGAATTTAAATATTTACCAATAGATTATCAAATTTCATGTACACACACTACAACAAGATGATGGACTATCGATGATTTTTTAATGTTCTTGGTGATTTAAACATCCAAAAAAATGGTTTTACGATAGTTTTTTGTAACCAATTCTATGTTGGAATCAATATTCAAATCACATTAGTTTAAATATTTTAGTATAATGTTTTGACAACTATTGTAGAATGATTTTTAGTCATCGTTATTTTGTTATATAGTGATGGTTTTTCTTCTCAAAACAGCCAAGTATTTCATAGTGTTTAAAACATCTGTTATATTTAATAATATATAATGGTGGTTAATACTGACACAAATTTTTTTTTACCATATATAATATCAGTTTAAAAAACTACTATATATTACTGTCAAATTTGTTTTCAAAAACTACTACCCCAAAAAGAGTAAGCAAAATAGATAGAAAAAACACGAAAATAATATAAACAAATAAACAATAAAGAGTATTTATAAAAAAATTACAAAACCATGAATTATAATTTATTGAACTATGAAATAAAAAATCTAGAATGTTTTATCCAATACATGAAAACAGAATAGATATTTTTTGATATTATAAAAACCTTAAATAACAATCACAAATGGAGTTCAATTAAAACATAAGAAAAATGTTAGAAAAATTTACGCCATATTCACATTTATTCCTTCTAGAAATTACAATTAAATATTATATATAAATTATTACAATAAGAATTGTGATTAAATATTAACAAAAAGATTAGTGTTAATATAGGTTTAACCAACTCTGTGATATGAGTAAGTACAGATTCAAGATTACAACAATAGACACCCAAATCAAATAATGATTCATAGAAATATAGGTAATGTTCAAAAATTACATGGTTAAAAATAAAATATATAATAAATGGATTAGAAATATTATAATACAATGTAAAATAATGATGAATGAAAGAACTTATCATAGAACAAAAATAAACCACTAAAATTAATAATAAAGTAGTTTATATAAAATCAACACACAACAATCTCATTATATTTCCACTACCACCATGGTTACATATAGAGAAGTTCCACAATATTATGATGTCACAATATACCACCACATAATCACATAACACCAAACTTCATTTCCAAACATCACCACCTCTACCTATACATTTCACACCACTTTTACATTTCCACCAAACAGCCTCATAAATCATAATGGTATCATAACCAAACAACTTCCAACACACCAAAATTCATAAAATTACATGAAATCAATTACTATAATAATTTTCCAATAATAATGCTTCCATATAACATGATAACCCCGAAATTAACCCCCATAATCTCATCGATCTTTCATCTATCGATCCCTAAATTCATCCAAAATCATGAGTTTCTTCCGAAAACCAAATAACCCCCAATAAAATAATAATAATAGTAGTAGTAATAAACAATTGATGAAACCCAAAACACATAAAACCATGAAATACTACTAGCCTACTTTTTATATGGGCTAATATGACTATCCCACTAAAAATGATCCTACTAAAATCACTTCTTTCATTACAAAAATCTGACGATTCCTATAACTATAGTAATATAACATCGATGAAAATGAAAAAAAGTCATCAATCTAAAATGGAATTATTTAAATGAAATCATTTTAAAAATAATAAAAAAGATTCTAATATTGATGAGCACAAGGGAGGATTTGGAAAAAAATATAAAATCAATAAGGCAAATATATTTCATATAATGAAAGATAAGTACAGATATACCATACCTCAAACCACAATATGGGTTATCAATATCCATATCATTGTGTTCGTCTTTCATGATTTTAGTTACATATCACTATCACCAAATCCAATGACAGGTCTCATTAATTCTTGAAGTACTAGGATCAACCCAACCTTTTTTTCCAAAACCACTCATGGCTACCATCACATATATCAAAAATTTCTTGAAAAATAATTTATGTTGTATATTAAAATTTATGATGAAAATAAATAATTATTTTTGTACTAAATGATTATGATGTTGTGTGATATACCAACCCAAACAAACCATCCATTTACACAATATCATTGTGGAAATATCTTATCATTATGTGATATAATACAACCCATTCTATCTTCAGGGAAATGAAATTAACCTCGAACATCTTTATATGAGCCCCTGCTACAGGATTATGCTCCCTTATTATAGAATTGTTATTTGAATTGAAAAAAATACCTATTAACATCTAGAGTTATGGAGATACTATAAAATATATTATATTCTTCTCAAATCCTAGACGACCTTTTAAAGACATTATATGGTAATGGTCCTAAACCCATCCCACACATTTGACCCTGAAGCTCCTTCCCAAAGACATGAAAAACTATATCATCCTTGGAGACTGAGAAAGACTATAAGATATTAACATCCCAAAGATCATTTATTTGAATCTATAAATCAAATATTAGTAATATCAAAATAAAATGCATATTTAGAAACTGACAAATAATAATTATTTACTATAATGAAAAAATAAATCCACGACCCAAATTCTTTGGTATGATCATTCAAATAACTCCAATATGATTTCATATGATCATATAACCAATGTTCCATCCATGAGACTTTGTTCCCCAATTTCATTGACTATATTAAACCAAGATAATTCAATAATTTGATATAAAAAATAGATAATTCTATCATATAAATATCTAAACTAATGATAATATTACCATAGTCGATCTATTTTTTGAAAAAAAATTGAAACAATAGTGTGGGGATGAATTTTTGTATCTCAACTTGATGTATTTTTTCATCAAATTTCTTAAAATATAAACTATGCAATTTGATATTAATGTATGAAATGTAATATTTTTTCCAATGAATGTATATATCTAAATTGAGATTAATATAATAATATATTTTTCAATACCATGTGATTCTTATGTGAGATGGAAATCAACAAACACCATCCACTGATCACTAGTAACCCCTTCAACTACTATTTCATACTACTACTTAGTGGTTAATGATGTATCATTTCATTCATTCCACAATCTACATTTAAAAATATTTTCATATCATTCAAAAAAAATTATCACCCACTTTCATATAATAAGATCAACACCAATAAAGTGGAATAAAAGTATTATAAAGAGATTAAGTTTTAAATTATTAAAATTTAATTAAATAATTGAATTTAATTGATCCAAAATTTATTAAAATATCCATTATATAGAAGGAAAATGATTTGAAATTCCAATATCGAGGAATTTTCCTCCAATCAGAATATATAATTAGAAGTAAACAGGATCCACCACCAAATGGCCTATAATTTAGTAAAATAATACTATAACATCATCTGGGGGTACCCCATTACAATCAAAGGTGACATCTATCATCAATATGTTTAGATTCCAAAATTAGGAACTATTAATATTTTTCTCAGTTCTAAAATTTCTTCTATGTTCTATGAAAAAAATAGTTGTTAGTATAAAAAATTTGTAATAACATTATTCACATTAAAATCTGTACCAATAACGTTTACCCTATTATATATTAATGACGAAACATGAGTGACCACTCGTTACCTCACTATAGATTCACCGCATTATGAATCTGCTGAATCAAGAGGTACTGTTTTAGATTCAAATAGGATTGAGAAAGAGCATCTTCTAGTTGCTGATGGGAGGGAGATAGGGGGTGTGAATAATTATGATAGGGGATATGGTGGGTCAACGAAGGGTGTCTAATAATTTAGGGGGAGGGAGACAAAAGTATCATTAGGTGTCTATGTGTTCAATGGAACTTCAATTGGGAGACGAATGGGAGTTGTGAAATGATTATTTCTTAGCATTCCTATCATTTAAACAATTAAAAATAAAATCAAAATATATATTTCCAAAAAATTCAAATATAAAAAGATTTTTTTAAATGAAAATATATTCAAAGTACTGAAAAACATAATATACATATGTATGTTAAAGAATGACTACACATACAAAAAATATAACATGTTCATTTTCAAAAGTAATCAAATCGTTCATAGATATCCATTTTAATATTACAAGTGATTCAAAATACAACAAATGAATAACATAGAATTTAAGTGTTTGATATTTCAATGGATGACCTCTTATATAATTTTTTTGCTTCAATCATGTTGTTATCATACTCCATAATTACTTCATATAAATCATCCAACCTTTCTAGACTAATATATTCTATACCATGATGGGAAAATTAAAAAAAATTCTTATTATTTATGGGATTCAATTTCAAATGTCAATTAATCCATGTTATCACCCATATCATACAAGTATCTATGTTTATGTGAAGAAATACACTCCACCCTTCTTCAATGATATCTTTCACATAAGTAGCATTTTATCTTTTAATGAGAAGATATATATATATATTTTAATTCATAGTCACCAGAATCGATCAAGAGAGAGGAGTTTGTATAAGTAAATTTCAAGGATCTTATTTGAATACCCTTAGTAATATTGACCCACCTTCGTTGGAATTAAAAAATTGAAGAATGGCCAATAGTCTAATTCGAAAATATCACTCATGTTTTAATAGTATCCATATTTTGAAACTATAAATAAGACACTATTTTTTGTTTTGAAACCCTCTTCCCCATTTAATTTATGAAATATAATGCCATTAACACTATAAGAATTCATCATTAAAGAATGTTTTAGAGGGCCTTGATCTTGAAATGTATAATCTTCTGACAATTCATCCAGAGAATCATTATTCATGATCTACAAAAATTAATAAACCTTAAATTATTTATAAAAGATATGTGTAAACCTTATATCTGTATTGATTTAAATATTTTATAACATACATATTGGGGAAACCATTCTACAGGATAATTATTAACATATTTTGATATATATTTCTAATTACATGTTTGATTTCTAATTCATCTCTTTTTTCCATATCTCCTCAATAAATGGATCAAGAATTTTACAATTTAGTAGTGCATATCTATGTGAAATCTTATAATCCCCTTACTATCTATGTAAAACATGAGATCCTCTCAACTGATTGTCCAATAGTAAGAATGGCGTTCTGATTTCTGGTACAGTTTAGATCAAATCAATCCTTCATAAAAATTTCCAACTGAGTTGAATCTTGTCTCAATATCATCTATGTATCTAGAAAACAATTTAATACACTCCACTAGTAATTAACAATAAGAAATAGAGCCTTTAGGTTTATCATTATGTTTCATGGCTTATTTCAAATGACTAAAGTATCTATGATAAAAAATAAATAAATAACAATTAAATATTTAATCAATGTAAAATTTTTTTTTACCTAAGATAAAAAACATAAAAAAATTATCTATCAATTGGATTCATCAATCAATAATGCACGATAGCTTCGAATTTAATTTTGATGAACAAATTCATAGCTAAAAGTTTCACTTTAGAAAAAATGATATAGGAAATACATTCTCTATTGTAAAATCTTCGGTATATATCTACTTTGATGGATTTTACACTCTCTTATTTATAGACATTTCTCACATAGTTATGATGAATTTGTAAAATTGGAGTAAAACTATAGTATCAATTTCCTGTAATAGTGTATTCAATGAAAATGTTATTAATTTTTATAACCAATTTTTTGAATCCTTAATTTTCTATACGTGTAACCTAATCCTCTTTAAATTAAAAAAACAAGTTACGTTACAAGAATATCCAATATATACTTTCACATGTTTTAAAATTTTATGGATTATATATTTATCTCTATTTTTAATTGAAATAGTTTCCAGAGCATAATTTGCCTTCAAACCTATCCATAGATCTTGACTTATAATCATTGTTTGTAGTTCCTTATTAGCATTGTGATTGTCCTCCTTTTTTCCATGATTATTTAGTAATGGGATGATCAAACTGTAAAAAAATCATCTCAAAATTCATAACATCAATATTATTATGCATCATATTAAATTACCAATACATATGTTTCTATAGATTACAATTTTTATTCCAATGTTGCGTGATGGTTTTAATAATGATACACTTTAAACTCATTTCCCACTATCATTTAATTTATTAACCCTCCAAAATATTATTTCAACAGTTACAAGTTGTTCAAATATTTCATAACTTGTCAATAACATCAGAGGTGGTCTATGATCAATAAAACCATTGAGTTTTTACCTTTTAAACCAAAATATATCATATGAATTTAGAAATACTGGATGAAATATTGAAGAACAATTTTTTTAAATAAGGTAGTTATTCTGGATGAAAATCAGTTTTATAAATAGAAAAATCCAAATTCAAGTATGTTTTCCCACCACATATGTTCCAAAATCCAAATAAGTCATTAATGGACCACATTAGAGTTCCCTTTAATTTTAACTTTGTTCTAGAAGATGAATCATATATACCAGCATCGTTGCTCCACAACTATTTTCATTCATCAATTGTTGGATATAATTATACAAAAATATCACTTATAGGAATTTTCATAGAATAATATTTTAAATGATAAAATACATTATTTATATAAAAATACACCAAGGTAGATTATGAGAGATCAAAACAACCATCTGAATTATATTACTGGAACTCAGTGTCCCAAATGGGTTGAATCCATCGACAACTAGTCCCAATCACACATTCCCAAAATAATATGATAAATATGGATGTAATGAATAGAAGGAATTCCATGATTTTGAATTTATTAAATGTGACATTAACCCCTCATTATTATTATCTACAAAATGACACATCATATGCTCAAAAAATTTTGTACAATGTGAATGATATTTGAAATGATGGTTTCAAAGGGAAGTTATTAAAAAATATTTTATGTGAGTTATTTTTCATCTTATTTGTAGTATTATATCGATTTATAGTTCTATAATCATGCATTGGTTTCCCTTTAAAAGAAGATTACTTTTTTTTGTAGTCCAATCTACTTGAATAATTCCCCCAATAAACCATGAAATCCTTGGGTAAAGAATGCATTTTTTTTGTAATTCATACCATGATTATTAAAAAAATCATCGAATAGAAAGATTCATAGATCTAGTATCCATGAAATGAATCATTCATCAATTAAAATATAATGGACATATATTAATTTTGAAGTCAACACATGAATTTGATATGGTAAATCTTTAGAATAAAATAATATTTTAATATTTAAGACATCAACCTTACAGATAATAATTTTTATCATTTTCTAAAACATGAAACACATTTTTATAATTAGTGAAGTTATCTCATACATTATTCTCTACAATATAAAGAGGAGGATCCCATTATATGTTACAATCTGATATGGTTGTCCTACATTCCCAAATATATCATTTGTTATGTTACTATTTGTATCACCATTAAATAGTTGTTATGATATGTTTTTATGTTGACGTTTCTTCCATATAATGGAAAAAGAATCATTTATTTAGGTTTTCATTTCATTTTCCATTGGTAATGAGGATGTGATATCATTTTATTAAATAATATTAGTTCTCAAACATTCAATAATGTTCCATTGTCCATACAAAATCCAATATAAATATTTACCGAGAGATTTATTCAATATCTATTGTTCATAAACATCATCTCCTGTTATCCTTATTCTAGATTTTTTTTATATTGATATATTATTATCTCATTAACATATCGATTAGAAATTGAAAAATATTAAACTCCCCCAAAAATCAATTCACTGTGAGGGTTCTCATTAGTAATGTTATCCATCTTTTATCCACATATCTCAAAGTACCAACACATTGTTACACAATATTATTACACATAAGAAATATTATGTCATTTTAAAAACAATTATTAATTTATTAGAAATCAACAGTACAAAAAATTTTACGGAATAATTGGATTATTTTTTTGAACAACATAATTTCTCATAGATTTTAATATTAATGTATATAATCCTTCAAAAAAATCATCTTTTCTCTAAGTATTGTTAATTAATTTAAAATTTAAAATGCACATGAATGTATGATGTTAAAATTTATCAAATAAATTAACAATTTTATAATGTGGGCTTATGAAGAGGAGCACCGATATGGGATGAGAACTGAAGAGGGAGAATGGGAAGAAAGAGAGATTACGAGGCTGAAGAAGAAGTATTGGTGTCTTAGCAATAAGTGATTGACACTGAGGGATCAGTGTCAAGTAAGAATGGGAAAAAGGTAAAGGGGTGTAGTGGTGGGGGCTCAGGGAGGGGCGGTGGGGGATCAGGGAGGGGTGGTGAGGGATTAGGGAGGCCATTTTAAGGGATTGGTGGATCGAGGTATTCCTTTTAGGGGAGGGGCAGTGAGGGATTAGGGAGGCCTTGGGGGGTAGTAAAAGTGAAGGATTGGGGAGTGGTGGTGAGGGATCAGTCGAGAGAAACAATAAGGTAGAAGGGGAGGGGATATGATGTTGATTGGGGAGAAGCATGGGGATCCATCAGGGAGTACAAGTGAGGGATCAATGATATTGGTAGTGAGGTATTGAGGGAGAAGAGGGGATTGTGGATCAATAGAGCCGATGGTTCAAGCATAAATGGCGAGGAATCGATTAGGAGTGATGGAAAGTGGAAATGGGGAGTAACATGGACCTTTAATTTGGAGAGGAAGTGATGGGGAAATGGGAGAGGACGAATGGGATTGGGGGATAAGGGGGTATTAAGAGATATGGATGTTGGATTGATCATAACATTGATTTTTCATAAAATAAATACAATTATTATGGGTTATAAAACCCCACTGCTATATTTTAATCTATTTTTTGTAGTGTTTTCATAAAAAACCACTAATATACTACCGATAAATGAGGAGATTTTTTTGGGAATGATAAATAAAATAACCTAGAATATATCCAAATTAAAAATATATGGATTATAGTACATTCCATCATACAATAAAATTATACTATAACATTAATGCATACTATACATTCAAATAACAGATACATATGAATGTATACAACTATATGTCAAATAAATTTTGTTTAGGAAGCTTTTAGAACACACCATGTAGAAGGTTTAGTCAATTTACTATTGAAATTATTCTTAAAATAATGTTATTTCATGTTACTATGATATTGAAAAAATATTAAAGAATAATAACTAGAATAATGTTAAAAAATACACATTTAAAAAATTTACAACATGAAAACATTTACTTTTATCTATTAAAATTTATTTTCTATATATATTATCCTTTTCCCACTATAACTAGTAAAATTTCATTTCATTAATTTTAAAATCATAACTTTGAATCTCATATGATAAATTAGACTTACTCTTCCATTAGTAATCTTAAAGAAATATTCAATTATGCTTTATATCTCAGTCTTAAACACCCATTCTCTATATAAATATCTCCTTGATCATCATATACTTTCTGCACAATGTGAGAGGAAATATTATGAAATTTCTCACAGTCTTCCTTGATGATAGATATATTAACAAAAATCACATTTTAAAATTTTATTTCTAGTTAAATAAAATTATTATTCCCCTTAATTACCTATTTGGTGTCCTTACCTAGCTTCAAGAATATGTATGTATGTTTTTATATTCATTATAATACATAGCACATATCTCATTTAAATCTACAAGACTTGGAGTATCATAATTTGAATCATTGTTAGAATCGTAATGGAAATAAAAAATAATATCACTACATTCCCTCATATTAATTGATGTTACCAGACCACATCATACATACATACTGCTTGATTTTACAAAAACATTCTACACATATCAAAATAATATAAATCCTAAAACATATTGATTTTGTGTAATGGAATATTATATAAATAACCATATTATTTTTAAACATCCTCATAATATTCTTAAAATAGTATTCTCACATGATTCTCATTAGATATATCATGATAAATATTTTACATCATAACTAAGGTAATGGGAACGTAATAAATTGTGAGCTTGAATTTATAGTATGTGTAGATATGAAAGGAAATAGTGACAGATAATATATTAGAAAAATAAATTTGTGGGTATGAGAATGTAATCAATGTACATTGACATGAAATAAAGGAAAAATACTAAATGATTCATATATACTAAATCATGGGCTTTATAATATGAATTTTTTCATAATATAATACATTAGTAATAAGATTTTGGGAACATGATTCAATAATTATGATATATGAAATCATAAAATAAGAATAATAATGCTGTATATACAAAATATTGGAAACTCATTTGTTATGTTAAGCCTCACCTCCATTACCATCATCACATGGTGGAAAAAGTCCCCTAATGGATTGGGTTTACACCAAAATACACATCATGAAAACTCATGAGATATGTTTATTTATAAAATTCATTGTCAGAATATATAATTCCAGGAACACACATAACATAGTGTAAAAATTCTCTTAGGGTTTTTGGTTCACTCCCAATCCCTATTCATATCCCAAAATAATTATTCAGCCAATGAACTATAGGAATATAATAGAACCTACTATATAATAATGAAATACCAAATATATGTATCCCATATGAACCTGAAAACATTCATACTTCAATCAAAGCTTAATTTTTCAATGGATAAAAAATTTCCTAAATACGTATCACGAACAGTATAAAAAACCATTGAAATAAATAACATTTATGGTATCATTAGAACACATACCTAGTGAATCATAAAAAACATTAATGTTTTTGAAATAGATGTAAAACAATTTTTAAGACCAATAATAATTAATTTGAGAATTAATATGAAATACCCATTAATTTTACAGAAACATTAAATTTAAATGAACATAATTTATAAATATATGGAATATTTTTTTTTTATAAAAACAGGAAAACATATAAGTGATTATTCCTAAATAAAACAATTTAAGTTAGTATGAAATTTAATTTACGTATAATTATTTTAATAAGCATATAAATTTATAAAATTTCCAAATTAAAAAAAAAGTGAATATAATTTTCTTAAGAAATATATAAAAATAAGATTAATTTTTTATTCAAACAATCTAGTCTATTAATAACAACCATATGTAATATTTTAATATATAATAAGGCCATATATAAAACTATATAATATATATGTACATGGAGGAAGATGATTTCAAACCAAAAGGAAGTAATACAGTTTTCTCTCATTCAAGCATCCCGTGGAGACAATTATGAACCAAATTAATGTGAAACAGTAAGATGGAATTTAAAACACATGAATAACTATAGAGGAATAATATAGATAATATTTTAGTGATATGTATAATATAATCTCCCTATATTGAAATTTAGTCATAGACAATATCGAATTAAATGTGATATTGGAATGAAATCCTGTATATTTACGCTTGAATTTAATTGATTTTCTTTTACCTTAATAATAACAAGCCCAAATATCTTAATAAATTATTTTTAAAACTTATTAATTTTTATTATATTTTATATTCTTAAATTATTATCACTTATTACACATATAATTGTTAGTGATTGTGTATTTTCATCATCAATTAATAGTGATTTTAATTATTTGATATATGTTTTGTAATGTAAATGTTTATATTTGATAATTTATTCCAATTTAATAGTTATAAAATTAATAAATTTTTTAAAATAATAATTATATAATTACTCATTCACTATCATGTTCAGTTTATGGAAATTATTGGCATGGATGGTGATATGTGAATTCTTGACACATGTGTTTTAGGTAGTTTATTGATAACAACAGGTTACTTTATATGGACAATTCATATTCGGGCACCATTATAGAACCAAAATCAAAAAACTAATTAATATTTAATATTATGTATTACTATTATTAATTTTGTGATACTCATTCATGATAAAAATTATTATATTGGTTTAACATAGTTTATACGACATGTTGAACCATCCCAAGTGAGAACATGATATTTTAATGAAGGAGTAAGAGTTTAGAGTTATATAATTGTAATATAATTTATACCGAATTATAATAATGTTAATATAACATCATTATTGTAATTTATTATATGAATAAAATTTTTATTTCTGAATGTATTTGAAATTTATGTTGAAGAATAAGGTAATTTGATAAATTCACTCCCTCTCAATAGAGGATTCACTTGAAATAAGGATAATGGATTCCTTATTGAATCCAAAATGCTACCAAATTTATATGAAGGATTTAGGATATCGAAAATGGTCTTGTATTTAATAGATAATTGATGTAATATAGTGGTTTGGAAGGGGTATAGTTGAGCTTTATTATGGGAGAAAAAAGAGGGAAATTTTCCAAGAAACACATGTTTGGAGAAGGATAAAGATATAATCACATGGAAGATAGAAATGTTTGTGTAGAAATTTTTTTTATGCATTCATATTTAACTCTCATATAAATAATCACTCTTAAAATTATTATTTATCATTTTAAAGATAAAAAATTTACCAACAACGATTCTCCTATTTTTACCCATTTTTATATTTTAAATACTTTTATTATTTAGCATGGTATTTATATCATTTAGGAAAAACATAAAGTGACCCTTATTAAGTTATTTTAATATTATAGTTCCCCAATTCTACTCAATATAATATGATTTAATGTCTCAATATAAAAAAACATCCTTTTAAATGAATAATAAAAATATAAGGGAATGCTTTTTATAGAAAAACAAATTTTAAACATCAAAAGTAATAAATATGAAAAATTACTTTTAAAAAAATTAAAAATTAAATGTTTCTATATTTTTTATTTATTGATAAATTATATTGGATTGAATATTTAAAACTAAATAATAATATTTTTTAATATAATAATACTAAATACTTTTTAAAAATATTTTTTAGGAAATATATTCGATTTAATATAAATAAATTTTCCTCAAATCCAACTCAAGTTAATTAATTATATTCAGAAATAATAATTTATTATCAAAATAAATATTTAAATTCATCATATGAATTTAAAAACAACATTTCATCATTTATTAATAATAAAATAAAATAAAATTAGGTATGAGATAGAGAAAAAACTCATATTTCCAAAAATTATATTAAAAATGTATTGTTGTACAGGTAAAAATATATGGTGAAACCTGGTTGAACCTATATATAATATTGTTAATTATCATACCTTAGTTCCACCAACACATTTTAAAAGGATACTACCTATAATAACATGATATTTTTAAAAGGGTCACTAGTGAACATCATAAATATTGATAGTAAGGACTTCATGTTGATAGTCTCCATGAATCCCAAAGCCTCCAATTAGCCAATCAATGATGAGTGAGTGATAATAAATGACAAGAAGTTTCAAAAACTATCTTATAAATGAAAACATGATCAAGGTTCGACAAATGTAGAGGATATGTGAAGGCATGAGAAGGTAATGAATTGTAGGAAACAAATTATAGGAATGAAATGATAATTTAGTGTAATAGTCAGTTGAAATTTATCATGATATGATCAAAAATTGATGTTTCTATATTTTAATTTTTTTGAAAAGAAGATTTATAAGTCAAATACAATAATTTATTGAAGTTTAATCTCATGATACCATATCATAATATAATTAATTCAATATAATTACCCTTTTTCAAATTGACGCGCCCCATAACCAATCAACTAAAAACAAAAGTTTCCAACATCCAACTTGTATTCCAATCTATAAAATCTTACATTCATTAATGAAGAACCATTAATTCTAGTGAACTATAATATGAAATAATCACCAATGAAATGACATCACAATAACATAAAATTGTAGAATATATTAGTTCTTTATAAGAATCAAATCCATCTTGTGAAAAACACTAATAAGTGTATCACAATTAATGAAAAAAGATAAACCTTATGAAAATGGATAAAAATACTAATATTCAGAAACAACAAATTGAAAATTAGTTTTTGACTATTCTAATATCATTATTTTAGATAGTCAGTGGGATTAATCCCATATAAGACTCCAACATTTAATGGTGTGGTTCTTTTCAAAGTCATATTCAATTTTATGGGTATAATCACTCTAAGATCAAAGTAATCATACAAATAAATTCCCCTTATGATATTTTCCAAATTCAAGAAAATTTTATTCATCAACCCAGGAGAAAATTTCATCTATAGGGACCTCATCAATCATAAAATTGTGATTATTGAGCATATTGACATCCACTCAAAAATCATCATTAGAGGATGACTTATTAGTGGATGATGACGGTCTCACAATAATATGCTACGGATGAATGCATTTATTTACATCAATAATAATTCTAGAGGATCAAATGAGTGTTTTCTCTCTAAATTAGAGTATTCCTTTATCAATTCATTCTATGATATATGGTGATAAATAAATCCAGGTTCTCTATATACATATTAACTTTATTAATAGATGACCATATGAAATATTGTACGATTTTAATTTCCAGAAATTTGATTATTATGAGTGGATTCACCTAAGAAACTATGTCCCTCGAGAACCTCATCATGATTAGAAGGATCATATTTTATTGAGTTAGGGGATTCAGAACTCTTAATATACATATATTTGTTCAGTATTGTAAATATCATAAAAAAATTCATGAAATGTCCTCAACTTTTGTCCTATACTTATTTACTGTGTACGGGAAAAAATCTCTTAGTAATATCCTTATTCAATGAAATACAATTTTAGTTCATGTACATAGCCACAATATAAAATTATAATCTATAGGTGGAATTGGGCATTATTATTTCAATCCATATCTTCATGTTTCTAAAAGGAGGATGCAAAAGGATTCCTTTATGGTCACTATCTAACAAACTTCTTTTGTGTGACCCAATTTCATTATGGGAAAGAAATAATTTGGAAGTTTTTTTAAATCATACTTTTTTATAATCCTTTTTTAAAATTCTATATATAGATATCCATGGATAATGGTTTGGATATGTACAACTCATTGAAAATACTCACAATAGATCATCTTAAAATCTTAGAGGTTTCAAAATCAATCTTAATCATTTTCCCAATGAGACTAGAAATAACAGAAGTCACATCAAAATTACAATGTTGAATTGGTCAGACCAAAAAAACAAATAATGTGGGAGCCACATGTCATTTAATAATTATTTCAATATCTGGAATCAATTTCACAATATTCATAGAACTCCCTATAAAGGACCATTCCAAAGAACCAATTTTAATAATAATCCTATTTTGGGGAGAATCATACATGGATGAGTTCAGAATCTAGAATCCCCAAATCAAAAGATAAAAATAAAATAGTTCTGAGGGGCCTCCTATGGAACTGAAATAAAGGAAATCACAAAATAAATTAAAAAATTAGTGTGCACCAAAAATATGAACCATGTAGATCCATCTTCTTCCTAGAAAATGCTATTTATTATTTCCCCTTGTCAATAATAATATAAAAAAATATGAGGAGTTTCTAAAATAGTATCAAGTATGATTAATCTCCCAAAAACCACCTAATTGATGTTTTGAGTAAGTATTTGTGTTGGTTTTCCTCTAATATCACCTTTTATTAATACCAATCCAATACCTTTAATTTTCATAATAATAATAAAAATATAATGCATATAACTATATTTTTTCTATTAATATTTCAAATAAATATTTTTTTAATTTCATTTATAAATTATAAATTTAAATTATTTATAATTTATTTACTTTTTTATAAAAAATAAAAAACATTGATACATGTTCCTTTAATGACTATATATCTATTGAAAATAATTCCAACAAGCATATTTATAATGAACTTATATAAAATGGTCATATTTTATTCCTATATGTATTCTTTCATAAATTCATTAATCCTATTCATTTACTTTTTCCTCAATAATTATTATATAATACAAATTCTCCACCTTATTCCCATATCTACAATCAGGGTAATTATCTTCATGGGAATCCATGAGAATTATGATTTTGTATTCATGTTATCTTAACTTACATTAGGTTTTATTCAACTAATATTTTTATTAATAATTTTCATATTATATTTCCTCCTACTTGTAGATATTGGAATGATGTGATATAGAAATGGAAAATGTACTTCATTATAGCCCATGTACCAAACTATCCAAGATACCCTGGTTCCCTAATAACCATGCTGACACTGGCATAGCCTGAAGGGAGTTCTTGATCTCCATGGGTTGACAATGAGAGCCTAGCATCATATAAAAATAAAGATGGAATTATTTTTCAACAAAAATAGCATATTACAAAAAACAAACATGTTGATATATCATAAATCCTCAACAACAATGTACTAGAATCCAAAAAAAGGCAAAATAGTAACCAATAAGATAGATAAACAACTACATGGAAACCATAACATCACCCAAAAAAGTTTTCAAAGAACCCTATGTAACATGTGGAAAATAGATCCTCCATTCACCATCACGACTCCATGGTCCAATGGATTTAGAACATCCACCACCTCCATGGTTCAATTTCCCTTTTTGAGGACTTGAAATTATAAAATATTAAAAACCCCGAAATAATAAGGTAGGGTGTGATCTATAAATCCATATAGGTTCTCAAAAAGTGTTCAAAAATATATTACATTAAAATAAACCAATCATCCATTAAATTTTATAAAAACTAGTAATGGATTGAAAATTCATTTCCATAGAGAAAAAACTTATTTCTTTTCAATTGATAAAAAACATTACAAGCATTACATAAAAAAATTTATATCAAATAATTTAGAAAATACATTTTACATGAGTAAAAATGTTTTATAAATAGTGGAATATATAATAAAAACATACACAACAATCACTTAGGAAATCTTTCTTATGTACATTAGTTTATGACTGTATGATCCTCACACTTCTCAAAAAAGTGATCAAACCTAAACATGTGTTCACACATACCCATACTCCGGCCGAATAGGTCTCATCAATATCACAATGAGGATAATCATGTCTAATAAGATGTTTTTAGATTTTTCATCATCAGTACAGTTATAGGGGATCAAGATCCTATCATTCATGTCCCAAATAACCAACTAACTAACTAGGCTCTCATGTTCTCAATTAATTAACAAATAATGGGAAAATCATCCCATTTAAATTAAATTATCAATTATAATTCAATTTTTCAATTTTTAGTTTCAATATTCAAACTCAATTTCAAAAAAAGACCTTATTTTTTCAACAATTCATAACATTTTAGTAAAAAATTATTCTTAGGTTTTCATCATCTCAATTTAATCCATATTTCTCTAAACAATTCTCAAATAATTTTATGAATTTAATCATTATCAAATTTCACCACATAATTCTAAATCGACTGGAAATGGTTTTTTTTCTAAAAATCCAAGTCATTAAATGTGTTGTCATAAAATAATTCCAAATCATGATTTTTAAAAGATATTGTGAAATTATTTAGACAAAAAAATAAAATTGTGGATTTAATTACATGGAAGATTTGATATAGAAGCACGAACCCTTAATCATAGAGACAAATGATCAATAGCTACAATGGGATAAATGAATTCAATCAAAGGAGAGGATGATATATTTATAGATCCTATAATCAAGATCTATCAATACCTATAATATATTAAATAAAATAGAATAATATCTATGCCAAACATGATGATATAACACTCCTTAAAGAGGAGAAGAAAGAGTACAAGAAGATGACTTCGAAGAGGAGATCCAGTTACTAGAGAAAAATTTGATATTCTTCCAACACATTGATTCTCTAATAGAGGATATTAGAGGGGAGAAAATAATTTCATGGTAGTCGCAAGAAAGAATAAATCATTTTAGGTATGTGTGGGGTAATCATTCACTTAAATTGGTGGGGTTAAGGAATTTTAAATTAATTATCAGAACATTAAATACAACACACACTAATAGCTACATGGGGTAAGGTTAGGGGAAACCACGTGTCAGCCATGTTTCCATATTATTTGGTTTTATATTTTCCATTTGGTACATGCATGGTTTGTGAATTAGTTACCCAACCATTACTTCCCCACTATCTAGGTGATACATGGTCTTCAATTGGGGGGGGGGGGTAGTTTGGTCAAACCGTGTGGCAAAGTGAAAATCCAAAAAAGACTCCAATATATTCGAAGTTCTCCTAGATCCACCCCAAAAGAATAATGAAATTAAATGGGATTAAAAATGTTATAGGAATAACTAATGTAATGTAACAAAATGTTACACCCTCCCCACAAAAAAATAATATACTCAGAAATCCTTCGATAAAGTGTCCTTATCAAAGAGATAAGGCCACTTCTTTATCATCCCTACCTCACACTACCATTTCCCTTCAAAAAAAAGAACCATGTTTCTATAGAATACAGAAAAAATGTATCTTCCTTCTAAAAAGAACCATTGTCTTAATATAAATAATGCTGGCTTGATTATTAATCAGAGTTAAATTAGGCTCAATATCAAAATCCTCCAATCTTAAGACATGTGATGGGTAAAGAATATTCTTCTAAAGCTATGATATATGAAACACATTATTCGTCAACATAAACTATGATGGATGTTCCAAATTATATGTTATTTTCCCTCATTGATCAATGTCCTAAAAAATGTTCCACAAACTGTGGTTCAAGCTGTCCATATTTTCCAAGACATATGTGAGAAAACCAAGGTACCACTCTCAATAACAATAAATCTCAAATAAAAATCTCCAACGTTTTTCAATGATTATTTAAATAAGATTAATATTTTCCCTTTTCTCCTAACATTCAATGAAAAAAAAACTAAAACATATAATTTGTGTAATAGAACAAACTTCTTCCATATAATGAATCTTCACTAATTTCAATCAATCACAATAGTGATTTACATGGGAGTCTATACAAAGACTCAAATGGACCCATATGAATAGAATATTTGTAACCATTCTTATAGTAAAACTAAACTAGTCCTAATAGTATATCCACAGCTCCACAAAAATCGAGGATGAAATCATGAATCATGTCTTCCATAATTGGTATAGCCTATTCGGTTTGGACATACTTCTACGTATGTTATTCCATGATCAATCCCACCTAAGATCACATTTCATCATGGATCCATCAAAAAAAGAAGGTAAATAGGGATATATATTAGATAATATCCCAGATAAAACATCATGAATCCTGAAAACATTATACATGTATAGGATTCCCAATTCCCCAACTCTGGTAGTATTACACATGGGTATAATGTGATCCAATATGGTTAGCCGATTGATCAAAAGTCATATAGTGTTGTTCTATTGAGGGGTGCAGGGGAAACCAACCATGCTGTCTATAGAAATCTAATCCAAGTATCAAGTCGGCACAAGTAATAGTTATAGAAAACTCAAAGGTTTATGTTCCCTTATCCTAAAACATTGGAATGTATAAAAAAAGATATAAATTCAGTGATGTTTCATCTCATACATTGGCCCAAAAATTGTCTTTGTATATCATAGAACATATTTCTTATATGTAGGTCCACTTATTATTTTGAACAATTAATGTCCCCCATCACATCCTTCCTCATAGAAAAAGGCACCATGTACTAGTTTTTGAATCAAAGAATACTCTTTTCAGAGAAACAAACACATTATGACATTATCCCACTGTGATTAGTGTCTATAACAAACAAAATCCATTGAGATGATTTTCATCGCAAAAAATCATCTCAGGAATGAATGATTTCAATTGAACATTAGTAAAAAACATAAAAATCATTCCCTTGGAATTACTAGTGAAACTGAAAAAATATATTCATCAAATTACACTCCTATGATTATTCATTTATATCATGGGTCAGAATATTCCTACTAAAAGCCACAGTGATGAGATACCCTTTAACATAGTATAAGCAATGTAAAAATAAAATAATTGTAGGTACTCCACCCAACTTATCTGATGGAGATTCAAATATTTTTTCAACAATGTATAACATTTTATGTTGTTATTAGAATAAATTCTAATCCTTTCACCAAAAATATAATCACCCAAACCATAAAATAATTCATCACAATTGTGATGTATAAATCTTGTGTTGAATAATTCTTCTAATGTGGCAAAAAATTCCTATAATTATATGAAATGATTTTATTATCCCACATAAGAACATATCCCAATCCTGAACTTGATTCATCCTAGAATACCACATAGACCCTCCTAGCATCCAGAAGAGTCAACACAATCGTAGATGTCCAAACTTGTCTGATATCCATAAATGAACACATACACTAATCTTCTCAAACAATATTCACACCTTTTAGAGTTAGGGAATCCATTAGAGAAAAAATATTTTAAAAATCAGTTACAAACCTATGGTTATACCCTACAAATCCCAAGAAGCTTCAAATATTGAAATCATTTCCTTGTGGTTAAAATGTCATAACAACTTTTAACATCTCATCATAAACTAAAATAGCATTTTTTGAGTCCATGTGTACCATGAACATCACTTCTTGAATAGAGAATCAAAATTTCGGAATCTTGGTATAATTTTGGTGATCTCTAAATTTTTAAAACACTATCCTTAGATGATGTACTTGATCCTCCATGGTTTTATTGTGAACCATGATGTCATCCTCAAATACAACAATGAATGTGAGGCTGTTATCATGGAATATATTGTTCCTAAATTCCTTGAAAACTATTGAGGAGTTGGTTAGACCGAAATTCACCACAAGATAATCATATGGGCATTGGTCTATTTCTTTAATAAAAAATCAATGGTTTCCAGACATACTATAAATAATTGAGGGCCACTTCACCCCATTAATATTGTCAAAAATATAATTTCTCTGATACAATATATACTTTTTATTAACATAACACAATTTCAATTCGGATAAGAAACATATAGGTGATCTTCACCATGAGCATTTTTTGAAAAGAGAACAAGTTCCATCAAAGGTGACATGCTCAGACATATAAAATAATTCTCAAGAAAATATCCCATATGAATCATTATCTATTTTTGTTTAATAAGTGCCATATGGTATGACAGAATATATACCTATTGAGTAAGGGGTAATAAATTTATTGAAAAATAAACCTCTTTTTCCAATTTCATACAAGAGAAATTAGAATGAAAAATGTCAGGAAACTCGAGAAGAACGGAATGGAGCTCATCAATCAATGATTCGTGCTCCATGTCAAAATCATAAATTTATATTATGCTTCCCAACTATATAAAATAACATCTAACACTACACTATCTTGGGACACATTATCCATGAAATATATGGCCCACCCCATCATGTGTGGTAAAGGAGAACCACTGATGATAAAAGTCAAAACAAGAATAATGAATAATTAGGAAAAACATAAGGAGAATTACTTCAAGATAATTCACTTTGAGGGGAAAAAATTGTAAGTATGTTCATTCTACGACACATAGAAAATATATATAGGACACTAAATCCCTTTCTCTTCCATCATTCTAAGTGGTGTAGTATTATCCATCGCATAATATAAACGTTCAATAGGAAGGGTTAAAAAAATCCACAACATGGGATGATATGAACATGTGAGAAGCACCAAAATAAAAAAAATCAATCCCTAAGGAATAATCTATAGTGATAGTACATCTCACAATCCTTGGAACCCTGTAAACTCTCTATAGATAATATTCCACTATGTGAATAATAATTTTTCAATATTTAAACGTCTAGAACACCATTACTCTTGATGCGTCTGATTTCCCCATAGTAATTTTCGGTGATGATGAGGTTATGACACTACATTGATAAAAAATATATATAATAGAACATTTGAAAGTTACCTATGAATATGTAAGAATTATATATCTTGGGTGCCTTAGTGAATACCCATTTTGAATTCACAACCATTCTACACAGGAAGAAAGTAAAAAGACCTCATCCAATAATTGTAAGAGTTTTGGAAGGACCATTATATTGAGAACCACCATGAGACTTATCATGATTCGTCTTTTCATTAAAATAACTCCCTGAATGACCATTGGGAGAAAAAGATACTCCTATTAACCCTAAATTACGAGCTAGTTCATGCTCAGCCATCAATGATCTATCTAGTTCATCAGCATAGGATTTCAGATTTATTATGAAAACATAGGATTTAATATTATCACAAAGTCCCATCTCAAATATTAATACCCTTATAATATCATTATTCACAATCTCAGGATAAAAATTCACTATCTCAATATTTTTGTCATCACACCGAGTCATGGTCGTTTCACATTAATAGATATTAAGAAAATCCATTTAAATTTTTATTAATGGGGACTCTGGAGAGAATTGATTGGTAAAAATGACATTGAAGTCATTACACTGCAGAACTTCATGATTATTCTCTATTACCATCGAATCCAACCACATTCTTCTAGGTCCCTCAGTCAAGATGGTAGAACACATCACAATAGTTGAATGAATATTTTCAATGAACTCAAAAAGTTAATCAATTCCTTTCAACTAATCTCATCCTCTTGTAGGTCAATAGATCCTCTAAAATCTAGTGGATACTAGTGAAGAAATTATTTTCCACAATCACTTGTGTCATCCCATCGAGGGTCGTTGACTTGAAAGTAAATGGTAACATGAGTTGGTACCTATCCCAAATATTGGATAATTGGAACCAATATCTCAACGAGATTATAGTCAATAGAAGGATTCACATTTGAGGGTTCATCAGTATCACCCTCCCCATGTCACCTCAAATTAATTCTTAGAGGAATGATTCTTTACACCGTTAGTATATAATATGAAAATTTTTAACATAGATACTAAAATATACAAATAAAATGAGACTGAGAAGATGGATATTTTCATAACACAATAATAAAACAAGGAAAAGACTTAAAATTTATGAAAATATTCATCAAAAACACATCTTCAAAACATCCATTGTGACTTAAATATTTTGATGGAAGGATTATCCCCTGCACATTCCCATAACTACCACCCATGTCCCACCAATCGAAACTCATTTATACTAGGACAAGAAAAAACACATACCGACTTGAAAAATAGCTAATAAACATTGTCCTATGACACTATATTGACATGAACCAGCCTAGATACCCTAGTAACTTAATAGAAAAGCTATAACTGACATAACATGATGGGAATTTTTGATCCCCACAGGCCGGGAACGAGTAACTAGAAACATGAAAGAATAAAGAGGGGATGATTTTCCCAAAAAACTAGATGATAAACAATATGAAAGTAATTATATAGAAACTACACTAAGAGAACGTACCAAAAGTCAAATAGGAAAAATATTACCCAAGAATATAGACAAAAAACTCAATCGAAACCACAACATGAACCAGAAAAAAGTCACAGAGAACCCTCTCAAACATGTAAAAAATTGAACCACAAGCCACCATCACCACTCCATGCTCTAAAGGATCAAGAATATCCACCACCTCTATGGGGAACATTCACCTTTCCCATTCATGGAATACTAAAACATATAAACACTTGAAGGAAAATGTATGGTGTGATCCATAAAGCGTAGTAGTGTCTCACCAAGTGTTCCATAATAGATTTCATTAAAATAAACCAATTATTCATTAAATTTAGTTAAAACCCATCAGGGAATAATATTACATATTCATAATGATATGAAAACCTTTTTCCCATTAAATAGATGAAATATTTGTTAACATTTCTTAAAAAAATTATCAAATAATTTCCACAATTCATTTTCCATGAGTAAAATATTTCTATAAACAATGTAATATATTATCAAAACAAACAATAAAATAATCATAAATATCTTACCATATGTACATTATTTTTTTCTATAGGACCCAGACACTTCTCAAATCAATGACCATGACTAAACATATGTCACATGTCCATCAGGCATATGCCAAATAGGGTTCATCAATATCCCATCAGGGATTATCATGTGAATAAGGTTATTATTAGAGTTTTCATCATTAATTCATTACAAGGGGATCAAGAACTTACTATTCTTATCCTAATTTACACACTAAATAAAAATTATCTCATTATCTCAATAAATAAAAAATTAAGGGGAAAATCACAATATTTAAATTCTATAATCATTTACAATTCAATTACCCAATTTTCAGTTTAAATATTATGATTAAATATAAAAAAACAATATGTTTTTCATTATTTAATTCCTTTTCAATAAAAAACCAATAATAGGTTTTCAGAATTTAAATTATATCCCATATTCTATAAAAAAAGTCACATAATTTCAATAATTCCTTTATTTTCAATGTCTCCACACAATTAAAATTCCATTGTAATTGGTTTTATTTCTTGAAATCCATGACATATTAGGTTTTAAAATAAAATAATTTAAAATCATGGTTTTATAAATAAATTGAAATATATTTCAAAATAATAAAAAAATAGGGTTTAAATTACATGTATAATATCAAATGGAACCACCAACTATTAATCATGGAGTGAGATGACCAATACCCAGAATGGGATCACTTATGATAATCGCTGGACAGGACGATATATGAATCAGATAAAAATTAATGATATATAAATGCATGGATTAGATATAATAAAATTGAGTTTAGATCTATCAACAACATGACAATCAAATACCCTATAAGGAGGAGAATAAATAATATTATAAAATAACACCAAAGAGGACATCCACATATCAAAGCGGGATCCTATCTTCCATCGGCACATTGATTCTCCAAAGGAGGAGGTTGGTGGAGCCAAAATCTATTTATGGGAGTCTCCAATGGAGACTAAATAATGTACGGTAAAAATTTGGTACTTAGGAAAATAATTGAGGGTTTTTTCTAATATTAAATTTATTTTCAGAACATAAATACTAGCATGAATGGTCATCTGGTTGGGGATATATGGTTGGGGGAAACTGTGTGCTAATACTGCACCCCTACATTTTGGGGAACACAATTTCCCTTAGGTGGGAATAAATTTAGGAAAACCATGAACCAATTATGAATTATTCACTATCTAGGGCTCCTAGTTTGTATGGGGGGAATAGTTTGGTCAAACAATGCATCAACCATTCAGTACCCAAAAAGCATCCAAAATTTTCCATGTTCTGTCGGAATGACCCCAAAACCAGAACTAAATCAAAGTAGATAAAAATAAAGGGAATGTAATACCTAAAATAAGATAAAATATTATTTCAAATGGATTTTGGGTAAAATCATTAGTCTATGGTCTCGTTCAGGCACATGGGTAGGACCTAGTGAGGGGAACATGTGTCTGCAGGGCAACTGGTGGTACCTATAGGGGGATATCCAGACGACCTTGTTAAGGTGGGTTGTCTGTGTAGTTAATGGGGACCAGTTTTTAAATTGGAATTAGAGGAAGAAAAAATATTTAAGTGTTCTGGTATTACCTGGATAGAGATATTTGGTCCACAATGAGGATATTGTGTTCTAAGGGGGGTGGGGGTGAATGTAACACCCCATAATGATAAAGTATTAAATGAATAATTGATTTGAATTGTGTCAATAAGTTGAACTGTTATTTTAGGGATCATATATGATTATAACTATATAGTTTAGTGTTCATGGCATAGAGTAGTGATCAGATTGGTGACCTCCCCAGATGTTTCCCAGGGTGTGTGTGATTGAAAAGAACATTGGAAAGAAAATGGGATAGCATGTGAGGAAAATTGTTAGTCCAATGACCTTATTGAGCATGTGGGTGGGCCCCGGGTACGGGAACCAATGTATGTAAGGAAAATAGTGGAAAATAGTGGTCCCGTACCCAGAATCAGGGTTAAGGGGAGTTGTCTTTGATGTTAGTGGAAGCTAGTTGTTACAACCCACTTATATCCATGGGTGGTATAGGCCATAACCATGGGCACTACTCAGGCATATATACCTTGCACTGAAAAGATGTTAACTTTAATTAAATAAGAATAATTAAATATATTTCAAAAAATTTAATAATATATATATGCATATTTTTTATATACCTATCATTTAATAATCTTACTAAGGTGGTAGAGTACTCTTGTTCACATATAAAATCCATATGATCAAAACACATAAGAAAAATATTTTTTTCCAGGAAAATATATTATAATGGGAATGGTAAGCTATATCTATATGAAATTCCCATGTATATAGGTCTATCCACATAGAAACACCTATAAAAAAGAGTAGCTAAGCTATAACCATTCCATTTTTAGAATTTGCCACCATGCCTATGGCTGAACCCAGATTTCAACTTGTGATATGCTCAGGCGATGGGCCACATACCCAATACTAATGGTCCTTTGTGTGATATTGGATAATATATATCCATGGATTATGTCTATAACATCTAGGATTTTTCAACTATGTAAAAATCCATATTTTACCATTCAAAACCTCTTGTTTGATTTTCATAAGTTACTAATGACGCTATGTAGTAGTTCAGGGGCATCTAGGGATTATTAAGAACTCTGACCTTCATATTTTGGATAGGTAGACTGATCTTACTTGTTAAAACCCAGTTACAACTAACCATGCCTCTCAACAGTGTGCGTTTTGTGGAAAAATATAGTGGGGATCATGGTTAGTTCTAACTATGAACCTCATGACACATTACTATACAGTGTATTAATGTTTTCTAGAATGAGATTTATGGTTTCTTATGTTCTGTGACTAGGGTGAAAACCTTAGAGTCACATTAATAGTACATTCACATAATTATGTGGATGGATTGTAAAATTGTGCCTCCAAACTATGTGTCCCTTTTGAAAGTCGGTACGATGAATATTTTTATCATTTTACATTAAAAACGTAAAATACCTATTTCCTCTATTTTCTATAGCTATCTTCCACATGAGGGGATTATCGTATACCATTACATTTTATTCATGCATCTAGCTTCATTTATGCTCTTATTTCATCTCCATCGATCACATTGCAAGTATACTAGTAAGATATTCAATCAAATAACTTTATTTCTTTGTTCATCTCCCCAAATTGAAATATATTTCATAGAGATATAATATGGCATATTTTTAGGGAATTTTTATATTTTTTCAATTTTAATATTCCATTTAAAATATGAATTAGATAAAGGAACATGGGTTATCTTCAAACCTAATGTTAATGTTATTGTTCCTTTCCCCTAAATCTGCATTGATTTATATGGTGTGTTGTCCTTCCACACACCAGACCCTTCTGACAATGTCTCATAAATGTATAAATAACTAAATAAAAAGATGTTTCCATTATTATTGTATTTCTATAAATTCATGAATAAATAATGGATGATTCCCACATTAACATGAGACACCTATAAGGGCGTTTCTTTTGAAAAGTCATAAGTTCATGCTGCCTTATAATTTACATGAACCCCCAATTGAGGTGTGTTGAATTTCCCATTTTGATTTTAATGTATTTTCAATTAAACGAAGGGATAATGGGAGACCATGTAGATGGACCGTTGTCATCCATGTTGTATATTGAATCAAATATATCAAATGAGATGGCCAACATGACTAAAATATATTATGTCAATGGTATGAGTTTAATGATAGTTATTCCAATTCCAAAACACTATACTAAGGGACATATAAGGGTCATAATTAATGATTCTTGGATATGATCATCAAACATTTCAATTTTAAATTTTAATTGAATTGAAAAATTTCAGGAGTAATAAAAGGATTATTTTATATATATTTTTTGACATTATCACAAAGAAGATGAATTTATATTTCATATGAGTGATATAAGGCTCCGTAGTGGATTACCTTGGACAATATTGGTGTAAAATGGTTCTATACCATGCCACGAGAAATACTTAGTTCCCTACATTGTGTGAAATGGATGGTCTCATAGTGTTTTACATGTATACTACTTCTAGAGTGATTAAAAGGTTCCTTTTATGGGACACATTGGATGGAATTCAACAGTGATTGGTTTTATAGTGCACCTAGAAAATACATGGATCATTTTTGAAATGATACATTTTATGGGCCCATGATGTAAATTTATTAAAACTAAGTATGTATCTACCAAGACAAATGACATTATTGGGTTATTTCCATGCTTAAAACATGTCTTTTATGATGAAAAATTTATATCTCTAATTACTTATGACACATGGGTTATGAAACCCCTTATTAGTATGTGTGGATGCCTTGGGATTATGCCCGGGGTCCTAACCACTACAAAGTATATATATATATATTCACATATATATCTATTAGTATATAAGGCATATATATACATACCTTAATTTATATAAATATACATGAAGGGGGAATCTATTTAGAGACATATAACATAGGCCAAAGATGGTAGTATCGTTCGGGTTTCCCATGAAGAACCCAATCCAATGTGTCTTTGTTTATTGTCTTTCATTTATTATAATTTAAATACTACTCATATTTTGTTCACAAACTAGATAGTTATAGATGTCGTCAGTGGTGGCCAATTGAGTATATCTCATACACTTTTTGGCCACTATTTGGTACCAAAATGTACCTTATTGATGCCGACAGGGACAAAGGGAAGTTTATGCCTTCGTATATTGGGCTCAATTTCCTAGGATGGAGTACCGGAGTAGATTACAGTTCCTATCCTCATGATTCTAGTGGAGATATATTTTTGAATTTTTTTTTCATATTTGTAGACAGGTGAATATGATTATAGAATGTATCTCATGTACTTACCCTCTTGTATATCATAATGGAATGATTATCATTTTTGTAAATGAAATTGACTTATCTTCCACAATTTTATTATATATGGATGGTCTATTATTTCCACTATTAGTTATGTATTACTATCTACATTGCTTACTATTGAATTTTATTGTATAAAATTATGTTACACTCTGATCGTGAGGGTATTGTCTCACCAATGCACCACCATAGAACATTAATTATAGTAATAGCCTTTAACATAAATGGAGGTGTGGTTGCGGCCAAATGGACAACCTGGTCAGATCACATATTAGTGAATTTTAGGATAGGATTCTATAAAAAGGAATTGTGGAATCTTATTGCATTTGTCTTATTGATGTTTATTTGGTAGGATACTAGGAACATATCATAATTTATCCTTTATCAGGGACTTCAGAGTAGCTTACCCATGTATAGGGGAAGGAAAATTACATGTGAGTTAATATTGTTGTTTTGGTTTGTGTTTGGTATAATTGTATTGGTTTCAGCTTTGGGTGATGCACATGATTTGTGATGTTATATAATATTATGAGTTTTCTTTCAATAATGGAATAAGGATTCAAGGGGTTGTCATCTCATGAATCATTATATGAACTTTAGGATTCTCATGTGATGCATTTTGTAATTATATATATATATGTATATATAAATTATTATATTTCAAATAATACCTGTGATTTTTTTAAGTTTCTTGACTTTGTAATTAAAAATGGGATAATTTTTCTTGAAGGAAAAAAAATAATTGGACTAATTATAGTGTTTACATCAATCTAATTTTTTCCCATATATATTGATGGAGGAACCTTAATTCACATATTATTCCAAGTGAGATCCAAGGATCACTAGTTTCATGGGATAAAATGATATATGAATTTGATTACATGAATACCTATTTTAATTTAGGAAGCATGTACATATATAAATTAGGAATAGTAATTCATTTAATAAACCCATTTTACATGAACAGTTACACCCTGATACTAGATATATGGGTCATGTAATATTTAAATTATGTTCCAATAAAAACTCATAATGATTATTCCTTTATAATTAAAGAATATAAAATCATATAACTGGATCATCATATCTTTGAAAATATAAATGAGTATGAATTTATATAAATTTAAATTATTAAATGAAAATTATTTCCATTAAATAGGGATGTAAATTTCAACATAGAGGGTTCTTTCCTCTATACCGTATAATTGAAACTCTATATATTGTGGCCTATACAGCATAATGTGAGACCTTGACCCTTTCCAAACCATAGTAGTGGGTAATAAGTAGTGTCTCTTGTGACCACTTCTATCTTCTATACCACCTAGACATAACTTTAACAGTTAGCATAGAGTTGTGAATTGTTTATAGGAAGGCTATATACTTATCCAATTTAGATAGTTATGATCCAAACTATATTAAATATTATATTAGGCATGTGTTTAGAAATTGTACAACTCTGAAACCATTAATTCCTCAAGTTGGTTTGGGAGGATGGAAAGAACCTTTTTTCAGAGGTGGAGGGACCTAGTACACCAGTATTTGATATTAAGAGTCACATCCTTTTATTCCTATATTAGGTTCCAATTGTTGCTTCATAGTGAACTTATCTTCATGAAGTCAGTACATAGATTTATATGACCTTCCCCTACTAATAAATATCTAATTGAGAATTCCTGTAGAAAAATCCTTCCAATTTCTTAGGGGATGGTGGTCCACATGCTACAGATTAATCGATAGAGGTCTTATTATCCATATTCCAACATGTGGATATTCCTCTAGAGAAGAAGTTCAATAAATGAGCTTATTTACTTCACGATTCAATTTATCATTGTAGATATGTGATCACCTAGGAAGATTTTTATCAGGGTATGTTATAGGAAGAGTTTGAGGTGTATTTTAATTACTATTGTCTCTCTTAAGTGTTGATTGAAGACCACATCATGAATTTTATGGACCAAAAACAATTTTTTATGACATTGATGGAGAATTCATCTCATTTCACCGAGCATCTGTGCATGAAATTTACAATTCATGGTGACAGGTTGGAGAGTGATAAATTGTATTAGGTTTATATTAAGTACAAAATAATATATCAGGTGAATCTGTTTCTGTTGACCAATTTTTTGAGATAGGGAAATAGTCCCTCACCACTATGTAGAACCAGAGAGAGGTTGGTAGATTAAGATAGGGTAGTTCAGTATCAAGACTATGATTAGGATCATATAGTGGAAAGAAACATCACATTAATAATAATTAGGGAAGTATTTCCAATTATATTACACCCACCAACAGTAATGTAGTGTGTTACCATTATGTAAAGGAATTATAGAAGAATCCCTATTATACAGTGGAAAAAAATGGGTGTCTAGAATTTTGTAGGATGAGAAGCTTCAATGTTTTTGTTGAAAATTCCCTCAATATCATAGTGAGAGTGGATCTACATAGACTCTATATTTTGTTATAATATTAATAGATCCACATTAGGAAAGGATATTGAAACATCCTTATCCTCACCCATTATCTTAGGAAGAGGTGGTAGGTGTTACATGAATTATGTGAAAACCCAAAGACACAAAGGTCTAGAAATTAATGACAAGGGCCTCAATAATAATAGCCGAGATTTTCCAATAGAAGATAAAAAATATAAATTGAAATAAAATAAACAACTAATCCTCTATGTGACACATGAGTACAAAAAACTGCTCTACCGAACTAGAACATCAAAAATATCATAGTATAAGTAAAATAAAATTGGAAAACAAAACTCAAAGACACCAATGTGATGAAAAACCAAAATATACCAATCTAATCCAATATGAAACATGAAAATACAAGCTTACAGTATCAAGAAGCATCTCCAAAAATTGAGATACATTGGCTTTCCCTATGTCAAGATAAATTTCATATGAAATTTCACTATAGTTCCCATGCATGGGGTGAGTATAAACATAGTAGTGTTTCCTTAATGACAACAAAACAAAAGACACATAAAAAATTGAAGGACCCTGGGTCACCCTGAGAGGGGAGGGGTTAATTAGGGTGACATCTCTTTATTTTAATGTGATGGATCTTGTTCCCACATTGGTAGGAACTTGTTGAACCTATTTGATGAATATGATCAGAAAGCAAGAATTCACATGCACAGAGAAGACACAAAAAATTTTACTTGGTTCACCACTAAGGGCTACATCCAAAGAGCATACGCCGACAAGTTTTCGGTCGTACCAAATTCCACTAATCTTCAATAGTTGTGGATTCAAAGGTCTGAGAACAGTCACTCTGTTCCAGGATCACTGCCTTTATAATTGTCCAGGGATAGCTCACTGTGTCCCTTGGGTCACTCCCATTGACTCCCCCTGACTCACTTCCGTTGGTGAAGTCCCACTCAGTTTATAGACATTAAAGTCTCTTCATCATTTCTCAATGAAAGAATCCTATGTTATATTTAGATGAACTGTTGAAGTCCAACTATCACTCATTAACTGATCTTCAACTTTCGTGCAATGCTATGATAATCAGAAAGCCTCAACAAACACCTAGCACACAACACCAAGACGACGTGTAGCTTTTAAGGACAACGAGTAAGTTATAACTAGAATGCAAGTCCTCCTCCAACACTTGTGCGACTCAACCTTCTTCGAAGTAAAACTTGCGCGACTCAAATTCTTTTCAACCCAAATTGATTTGGAAACCTAATGGAAACCTGTCGTGCAACATCAATTCTGGCGTGCAAGTATCACCAAATCACTTGTGCGACTACTGGACGGGAAGCAAACAACTATCGCACTGCTCCACCTTGCACAACCCACCAACACTTGCGTGACTTCAACACCTGCATGATGGGAGCTCTGAATTTCTTCAATTCCAAAGTTCTTGTTGAATGAGTAGGGGCGATCCTCTATTTATCAAAATTTAGATACCCTGTGCGGCGGTGCATAAGTCTACCCTCGACGAGCAAGTCTCGGCGCCCAACCCTTCTGTCATCCTAGACACTTGCGCGACCAACTTCCAATCTTTGGCGCCCCTTTTTTACATTCCCATATTTTTATGATAAAAATACCATGGTCAAATGGCACGCAACTTTCCAATCCTCTAAGGTACCGGCGTGCAAGTCCATTCACAGCGCGAAAGTCACTTGTGCGACCAAACCAATACTTTCGTGACCCTCTTTCCTTTTCCATATTTTCATGTTCTCATTCTGAAAAACATCAGGCATGCATGTTTCCATTCCTCCAAGGCCTCGATTCACAAGTATCTTTTCCATAAACACATTTCTACATATTTCATGTTTTGAGGCCCAAAAATTTGGCAAACAATGGGAAACGACGCCACCTTCAATACTATTGTCTACTTGAACTATATGACCTCTTTGCTGGTACACATTCTGAACATCCACTGAGGATTGACAACAAACACAAACCATACTCCAAATCATGCATAGAAGACCCTGGTTCCAACAATCTCCCCCTTTGGGTTTTTTGGCAATCAGAAAATAAATTCAATAGATCTCCATCAATGTGAAAACCAAAAATGAAAGAATCAACTCAGCTAACACACTAAGTCTACGTGAGAAATGCTCGATGTAGAAAATAGGAGAGGAAGCTTGAATTGGGTTCCAGTGTTTTGGAATTCTCAATGATTCCCAAGAATCCTTACATGACTGATGAATTCCTTCTTATACTTCTCATACTATCACTGACAATGAATTTATTCCTTTCCCCCCATTGGAAATAAACCCAAAGATCGGTACTAGTTCATTTTTCAGCTCAAACCACACCCCCTGGATAGTATCTCCCCTAGAAACCTGCATTACATCCATAAATAGAAAAAAAAACAGTTAACAAAACTGGGGAGAGGGGTCTTGTGTAACCTCCTTATGCACTGGGAGGTGGCTGAACACCGAGGTTCAACCGATGCTTCTCAAACACAGCCACTGACAGTGGCTTGGTCAGGATATCAGCCACTTACTCATGAGTTCCCACATGATCCATTCAAATCACCCGGTGTTCAACTTTTTCTTTGATAAAGTGATATCTAATTTCAATATGTTTCGTACGGGAATGCTGAACATGATTCTTCGTAAGATCAATTGCGCTCTTGTTATCACAGTAAATCACCATTTGTTGCATTACCTCATCACCAATATCTGTTAATTTTTTCTTCATCCATAGTAGTTGAGTGCATGCCTTTGTGGCAGAGATATACTCAGCTTTAGTAGTACTAAGAGAAGTACTTTCTTGTTTCTTTCTCATCTAGCCAACACATTTCTACTCAATAAAGAAGGCTCCACCACTAGTGGAATTTCTGTCTACTACATCACCAGCCCTGTCAGTATCATAAAACACTGATAATATACTATCCCTTCCTGCAGAAAAAAATAACCTGAAGTTATGTGTACCCTGAATATACCTCATGATTCTTTTTACTACCACCAAATGTTCCTCATTTAGATTACTCTAAAAGCGGACCGCAAGGCATGTGGCAAAGACAATATCTGGTCGTGTCCCTGTCTGGTACAATAGGCTCCCAATGATCCTCCTTTTCATGGTGGGATCAATAGAGGTCCAAGCCTCTTTCTTTTCATGTTTAGTTCCAACTACAATCGGAGTTGACATTGGTTTGGAGTCTTGCATATTAAACTTCTTCAGCAGCTCTCTTGCATACTTTTCTTGAGAAATGAAAAGTGTATTCCTTCTTTTGAATCACTTGAATCCCTAAGAAATATGTGAGCTCCCAAATAATCGACATTTAAAATTCTAAATTCATGTTCTTGTCAAATTCATCCACTAATTTCTGCCTACTGCCAAAAAATATGATATCATCAACGTAGACTAGAACCATTAATTGATATTTTGGAGAATTATTAACATAGAGATTGTGATGTACTCCTCCTATTTTTAATTATAGCTTCTTGATATATGAATCCTGCAGCGAGTACCACACCCGCGGTGCCTACTTCAAATCATATAGATCTTTCTTCAGTTTTCAGACCTTTGTTTCATCAGTACCTAAAACAAAGCCCACTGGTTGTTCAATGTAGACTTCTTCTTCGAGTACAGCATTCAAGAATGTTGTCTTGACATTCATTTGATGTACTTTATATCCTCTTTGGCATTCCATGGCAAGGAAAATATTGATTGACTCCAGTCTAGCCACAGGAGAAAAGGTTTCTTCAACATCAATGCCTTCACTCTGGGAGTATCATTTTCAAACCAGTCCTGCCTTGTTTCTGATGACACTTCCATGCTCATCAAACTTATTTTTGAAGATCCATTTGGCACCAATCACATTGTGACCTTAGGGTCTCTGAACAAGATCCCATGTCTGATTCTTGTCAATCTGATCTAATTCGTCATTCATGGATTTCACCCAAGATTCATCATTTTCAGCTTCTTTGAATGAGGATGGCTCTACAACTGATAGAAATTCAGATTGCGTGTTATTCCTCATCCTTCTTGTTTGAGTGGGTGCACTCCAGTCCATAATTTTGTTGGAGGGGTCAATCTCAGCTCTTTCCTTTCTCCTGTGAGGTTCAGTTGCATTCTCTTCATCCACAGTTTCTTCTTCATATTCTTTTTCTGAGTCAACATCATGATGTGACTATTGAGTGTTTTTTTACAACTTCCTCTATTTCTTCATTTGTATTTTCTTCATGTTCACTTTCTTCTTGACTTTCTATCACATCAGCATATGAAAACCTTGATGAATTTTTGGTTTTCTATAAAATTATCTTAACATCACTACTTTAAAAAATCCTTCCTAAACACTTTTTGAAACAGTTTTAGGATTTTCTATTCATTGAGTAACCAAGGAAAATTCCTTCATTTGCATTGTTGCCATACTTACCTTGATTTCCTTCTTTGTTCCTGATGAATCATTTACATCCAAATACAAGAAAGTATTTTAAAGAGGGCTTCTGTCCATGCCACAATTCATATGGTGTCTTCGCCTCACCCATATAACGTTAAGTTCTATTCTGAATGTACACTACAGCTTGAACATCCTCTTTCTAGTAATGTCGTGGAATACGACTCTCAATCAGCATTGTTCGTGCCATATTGTTAAGCTGCCGATTCCTATGTTCATCAACTCCATTTTATTGTGGAGTTCTCACAACATCTACCTCATGATGTATCCCATGTTTCTACAGATAATTTTCAAATTCAATAGATGTGTATTCTCCTCCATTGTCAGATTGCAACACTTTGATTGTTCGTCTAATATCATTCCCAGCAATTCACCGATATGTTTTCATGCAGTCAAGGACATGTCATTTCCTGTGAGCGACCATAACCAATGCCATTATACTGTAATCATATATGAAAAGGACAAAGTGCCTCTCCTCATGAGTTATATCAACATTTATCGGCCCAAATACATCTGTATGAATCAGATCAAGAAGGTGAGATGCCCTTTTCTTCTTTGGCCGATATGAACAGTAGACCAGCTTCCCACAAATACAAGAATCAGTAGATTTTTCATGCTCACGCTTTAGGTTGGGAATTTCCATGAAAATTCTCAATTTTAATATTTTCCCCATGTCATGTGGATTGATGTGCCCCAGTATTTGATGCCACAAATTGTTTTCTTCTTCAACAGTCATGTAACAGACATTTTCTTCACTATCAACCTGATACAAGTTTCCTTCGGTTCCGCAACCCTTCATAAGTGAATTGCCTGTCTTTCCCTTGATATTGAAACCATTCTAATTAAAAGTAACTATAAGTCCTGAGTCACAGAGTTGACTCACGCTGAGGAGATTATGAAGTAGGCCATCTACGTAAAGTACTTCAGTCTTCTTTAGTTCTCCATTAGCTAATTCGGTACTTCCACTCCCTTTGATTTTCAGAGCTCCATCATTAACAAATTGTACAGTACCATCAACCTTAATTTTGATATCTATTATTAGGCCGACATTACCTGTCATATGAGATGAACAATCGCTATCCAGAATCCAGGTACTGTTGTTCTTTGTAGCTTTGAGGGCCACCTCTACAAGGTTGTATTTCTCAATCTTCTTCCTTTCCTTCCATGAGACATTGGATTGAGTATATAGTACTGACGGCCTTTAAATTTTCTCTTCCTCATACCTAGGTTTTTCATAGTCGAAATCTTCTTTGAGAGGAGAAAACCTATTTGAAAGAGAAACACTACCTTGCTGATGAGACTTGACTTGTCTTGAACTTCGGTATGAGGTGTCCATGTCTCTTCTCTGCCTGCAATTAGAAGCCTTATGACAAAAGCTAGAACAATGACAACAATATCCATAGAAATTTTTTCTTCTATAAGAATTAGGATATGAATTTGTTCTCCTTTATTTAACTTCTATATCTTCTCCATTCAGATAGCTTCTTGCCTCTTCGCAATAAGACATCGTGTGGCCCAGATAGCCATAGAATTGACACTTCATGAGAGGAATTGTCTTCTCACTTGAATTTCTCCTCATACATTCTTCATTGGGAGAATAGTTAGACTGTATTCCATTTCTGAATGTTTGAGGATAATTTTCAGTTATCTTTTTATTTTGGATTGAGGGATCCTTTTTCAGCACTTTAGGAAACATTTCAACATGTTCATCTTTTATCTTATCTTTCTTTTGGATCTTTTCAATTCCAACAGTTGATGTCTCGGCTTCATAGCCAAGTCCACTTTTTCCGATGCAAGTGGGTTTTTGATCACTCCAGATTTTTCCAACCCCATCTGAACCACACATGACTCTTGATAGTAATTCTACATATGAGAATCTTCCAAACTGTATTTTCTTCCTCGATTATTTTGGAATTGATTCAGTCTCAAGTTTACTCATTAGAGTAAAAAATTCCACCTCAAGACCCTCAGTAGACTTGGATTTTTCATCTAGTCTGGAGGTGAGGTCAATGATGACCTTTTCCTGCTCTTCAATTATCAGCTTTAGATCCACTAGATCATCATTGATTTCAATTATTTTAGACTGTACGTTCAAAAATTCTTCCATTCGTTCAATTTCAGCTTCAATTTGATCAACGTATTCAGTTTATTCTTCTACAATTGATTTCCACTTATTGCAACTCTTACATTTAATCTTAAGCTTACTAACCGCATCCTTAAGTTGCATCTCGAGATCTACAGAAGTTCTCAGTTGTTTTTCTCCACCAGTATATTCTGACTTTTCAACAGTGCCCATCATGGAAGCATGGTTACCAGTTTTGAATTCTGGTTCTTCTTCATCACAGAATTCATTATCATCATCTTCCTCTTCACATACAAAACTCTTCCTTTGCATTTTCTTTCCATATTTGAAGTATCCATTTTTGATGAACCTTCTTCGTGGCTTCTCAAAGCTTTCATCTTCACTATCATCATCATTTATCTTTCTTAAGCACTGAGAGGCAATGTGTCTAACTTTTCCACAATGAAAACATGCGAGAGGTAACTTCCCTTTGAATTTCCCTTTTCCCTTCTGGAACTTCTTTTCGATGAGAGAAAGAACTTCTTTTTCTTCATCATCTTCACTGCTACTATATTTTGAGATTTTAAGTTTATCCATGGCCTTGAATTCCATTTCATTGCTCACACGAGTCGTAGAATCTTCTTGTTTGACTATCATTTCATATGCTACCAAGATGCTTAGTAGATCATCCAGAGAAAGTTTGGAAAGATATATTTTTTCAAGGGATGAAATCTTTGAATTGTACAGAGGTGGAGGTATTCTTAAAAATTTCTTTACAATATCAATGTATTTGATTTCTTCGCCTAGAGCCCGAATTTATCCAACCAATTCAGTAATTCGATTGAAGAATGAGTCTGCATTTTCATCTGGATGCATCTTTAGATCATCAAACTGTTTGTGCAGAACATGTAGTTTTTCGTCCTTCACTTTTCTATATACTTCGTAAATGTTCTTGAGTTTATCCCACATGGTTCTTGCTAAGGTGAAATTCATCACCTTTTGGAAGATCTGATCAGAAAGGGCTTCAGTGAGTGCATTTTGTGCTTTAGCATCTGCATCATGAATTTTCCTGTCCGTTTCATTCATAGCCAGGACTGTCGGATCAGTGACTTGTATTCCTTGGACAGTAGAAAAGAGCAATTCCATTCCAAGAGATCATAGATGTGATCTCATTATGTTCTTCCAGATCTGGAAATTACTTCCATCGAAGTGAGGGACTCCCCTAACGTTGAATGCATTCTCCATGACGATAAAGGACATATTTAACACCAGTAACCTCCCTCTGATACCACTTGAAGGACCCTGAGACACCATGAGAGGGGAGGGGTGAATCAGGGTGACAAATTTTTCTTTTAATGTGATGGATCTTGTTCCAACGTTGGTAGAAACTTGTTGAACCTGTATGATGAATATGATCTGAAAGCAAGCATTCACATGCATAGAGAATACACAACACTTTTTACTTGGTTCACCACTAACGGCTACGTCCAAGGAGCATACGCTGACAAGTTGTCGGTCGTACCAAATTCCACTAATCTTCAATAGTTGTGGATTACAAAGGTTCGGACATAGTCACTCTATCCCAGGCTTACTGCCTTTACAATTGTTTAGGGATAGCTCACTGCGTCCCAAGGGTCACTCCCGTTGACTCCCCCTGACTCACTGTCGTTGGTGAAGTCCCACACAGTTTATAGACGTGAAGGTGTCTTCATCATTGCTCAATGAAATCATCCTCTTTTATATGTAGATGCTCTGTTGAAGTCCAACTATCACTCGTTAACTGATCTTGAACTTTCGTGTAGCTCCAAGAAAATCAGCATGCCTCAACAAACACCTGACGCGCAACACGAAGACGATGCGTAAGTTATAACTGGTGCGCAAGACCTCATCCAACACTTTCGCAAATCAACCTTCTTCGAAGTAAAACTTGCGTGACTCAAATTCATTTCAACCCAAATCAATTTTGAAACATAATGGAAACCTGTCGCACAACTTCAATTCTGGCGTGCAAGTATCACCAAATCACTTGCGCGACTACAGGATGGGCAGAAAACAACTACTGTGCTGCTCCACCTTGCACGACCCACCAACACTTGCGCAAATTCAACACCTGCGCGACGGGAGATCTGAATTTATTCAATTCCAAAGTTCGTGTTGAATGAGGAGGGGTAGTCCACTATTTATAGGCATTCGGATACCCTGCATGGCAACACGGATGTCTTCCCTCAGCGCGCAAGTCTCGGCGTGCAACCCTTATGTCCTCCTAGACACTTGCGCGACCAACTTCCAATCATGGGTGCCCCTATATACTTTTCCATATTTTTATGATAATAAAACGATGGTCAAACGGCGCACAACTTTCCAATCCTCTAAGGTACCAGCGCGCAAGTCCATTCACGGTGCGCAAGTCACTTGCACGACCAAACCAATACTTGCGTGACCGTCTTTCCTTTGCTATATTTTCATGTTATCATTCTGAAAAACATCAGGCGCACAAGTTTACAAGCCTCCAAGGCCTCAGCGCTCAAGTATCTTTGCAAAAAACACATTCCTCCATATTTCGTGTTTTGAGGCCCAAAAATTTGGCAAACACTGGGAAACGGCGCCACCATCAATACTATTGTCTGCTTGAACTCTATGCCCTCTTTGATAGAACACATTCTGAACATCCACTGAGGATTGACAACAAACAAAAACCGTACTCTAAATCATGCATAGAAGACCATGGTTCTAATAAAAATCTGGTTAGAACATTTATATAAAATAGTTTACAATTGTTAAGACAATTTATATCAAACCTAAAATACTTTTCTTTGGAAGGTAATTGAATTAATACTTTAATAACTTTCTCAATTCAATTTGGCATAACCATTAAATGATTCCACACATCCACACATCCACAGATGCTTGACCAGGTGATAGTTCTATACTCACGAGCTATGTCTCATTGATATTCAAAGTTATCACAAGGTAACTAATTAAATGTTCCCTAGTGACAAATGTGATTTCCACATTGTCATGTCTTGTGTAAATTATCACACACAACCAATGTATTCTAAAATTAATTTAAAGAAATTTCACATAACACCATTAATTATTTAAAAATTTTGAACATCCATTTTCCATGTATCGTATGAAACCTGTAATTTTAAAATCTCTATTTTAAAACTGTCATCAATGGTTATTTTTCAAAAAAGCCTCTAATTTCAACAATATTATAAAACAACCATAGAATAATATTAAAACAACAATAACACTGTAATTTCACAATAATATGATGGCAGTAATTCATTTAATGATAATGGTTCATGTTCTAATAAAGTGGATTTGAGAGAGAATCAACATAACATAAAACAGTGGATAGAGATGAAGAACATGATAATGATTCTCTAGTTTGGATCATGAACCATCTTTCTGTCCCTAGATACAAAAAGGATTAATCATGATAAAATCAATATTAAATCAAAAACCAAGGATATACCCCAAAATGATAAAATCAATGGTTTTGATAAAAAGGGGGAGAATAGATCTGAGAAGAATTTTCAGGAACAATTATTTAAATGAAAATCTGGATCTCAAATGGGATTTAAATCTTCAAAAAATTCCACCTATATCGATGTGGAATGTCCATGAAGCCTTGTAAGGAAATAGATCATGGGAGTACGAACTATTAGGTATTAAATACAATTCATGAGAATGAATCCATGTTAGATCCACAATTTTTTGATCTACAACTGTATGCCATATAGTTTGGAAACACAATTTGGCAAACCATAAATGAACAATGTTGAGTTGTTTCCTTAACCAACAATCACATGGTTGTCTTTCATAGTTAGAAAAACCATGCACTAACTGTGCACCAATAATGATTTTACCCATTTTTTATATGTTCATGGTTTCACCTAGACATCTATATGGTTTGGTCAAACCATGTTCTAATCACGTGGAACTACTTTCCCTCCTACCATAAGCCACATAGTATCGTATATGGTTTTCCTAGTTTTCTATAACCATTCCTAAATTGTGAACATATAGAAAAACCTACAAGGCATGTCAAAAATATTTTTAAATGTAAAAAATCATAAACCAATAAATAGATATACATAGAATAATAAATGGGCACTTATCCAAAATTTGGGGTGCAAAATCCTCCCCACCAGTAGCCTTTATTTCCCCAGAATGTAGAAAACGATAATTTTCCCCGAAATTATTGGGCCACTGCTCCAAAATATCATTTTCCTCCTCTAACATTTTGTTCTAAATCATCCCATTTTAAATACAACCCAATGTATATTGATGATTTTCCATGAAATAATTTCTATTTGTTACATCCCAAGATTTCATTGTATGTTATTTCTTCAATATAATTCAATAACTTTCGCTACACGCAACACCGAGTTCGAGCCCTCCACAACTTACCAACTAGCTGTTCAAAAGTGGTTATGAATAGTATTATCAGCATTTTGAATTTTATATATTCCATATAAATTTTAACAACCATATTATATGTTTCTTAGACATAATATAAGAATAAATTCATTTTTCAGATAAATTAAATATTTTTCATAAAATGCAATTTTACCACCATTAAAAGGTGAAACCTTTATAAAACTAATATTTGACACATTTATATATTCAATTTGAAAAAATAAACTTCTTCTTTAGAATAGGGATATAAAAATTTAGTTTTGATAAATTTTTGTTGTTTTTCTCATAACTTTCATAATTGGGTGAATAGTGACAAATACTAAATTATAATTGAAAACAACCTTTTTAATCAAAATAAGATATAATGTTAAATTATACATTTGAATGGTTTGGATGTATAATTAGAATATATTTTTATCATTTAATACAATTTTGGTCATTATAAATAATTATACATTTAAATTTGACATAAACACATGTCAATCTTTTGATAGTTTTTACTTTTTAAAAAACCCGCTTTTTGGTTATGACAACGAGAATTAATTTTAAATTAAAAAAATGAAACTTCTATGTTTTTAATTTGGTAAAATAGAATTTATTATTTAATTCATAATATCAAAATTATCTTAGGGTGTGTTTTTTGTATTTTTCTGAAAACATTCAATTTTGGATGAATAGTGAAAATCACTATGTTATTATTTAAAACTGACTTTTTATTTAAATAATTATATATTTTATATACATTTATTTTAAGTAAAAATAGATATATAATATCTATATAAGTTAAATTTAATTTATTGAAGTCATTTTATAATAAAATTACATGTACAAAATTTTATTGAACTTTTTCATGTTTTTTTACCAACCTTCTTGGAGAATTTGAAAATTTGCATAAAACATAATTTTAACTCTTTAGTGTGTTGAATTTAAAAATTCCGAGAGTCATGGTTGACATATGTATGTATATGGTGGTTCAATAAGATGAAAATAATTTTTTTGTGATTAGTAACTTCTTGACTTTTTTTACCGCAGTTAAAATTAAATATGGTAATTAAGGGTAAAAATGATATTATCATTACCATAACACATGGCCTAAATCTATTGGATATGTGTAATTCGACCAATTTTTTTTAATAAAATATGATCCTATTTGGTCCACTTGGATTATATTAGGACATTTATTATTATTTTATTTAAATAAGAGTTTGAATTGTTAAATACAATGTTTAATTACTAAACCATTTTTAATATAGTGATACATATAATATAAATTATACTATAAATATTCATTATAATGATAAAAAATATTCCTAAATAATTGTATTTTCTTTATGTTTTTAGAAATTAAATATTGTAATTTATTTATAACATAACGATGATGCAGTAATTACATTATTAATGAAATATTAAAATAAATAATAATATAAAAATCCAAATAAAAGTAAATTGAGACTTATGAGGAATTACACAAAATTTCTATGTTAATATGAAATTTTAGAGTTGTTTATATAATTTTTTTTCAAAGTGATAAGGTTGTTTTGAATTTCAAAAAAATACCAAAGTGTGTCAAAAATGACATAAATTATTTACTAAAACAAATACTGTATTATTGGATGATATAATATTCATAAAAAGATAATATTCATCCAAATATCACAGATAATATTATATATTTCATTAATGAGAAACTTGAGGTTCTCTTGGTAGTTTAGACTATTTTTATTAACCATATTGTGTAAGAATACAAGAAGGCACAGTAAAAGTTAAACTATTTAACTAGGAGTTAAATCTAAAAGATAAGGTACCAATGGCAACCTAAACATGTATAAAACCTATTTTTTAGAAGATTTAGACCCATAAGCACATAAGGATCCAAATAAATACATTCAGAGATATTATAAAATTAATATGATTTTAGAATAAATTAATATTTTAATCTTTTCCTTAAGTGACCCTCACCCCTCTTATAAAAGGGCACACACCGTTCTCTCAAAATGACACCTCCAAAGAAATTTTTATCATCCAAAACCTACCCAAATATCCTCCCAACTTCCCTCAAAACAACATAGTGTCCTTACATTGATTAGAAAGACAACCTAAAGGTCCCTTTTGATCAACTCCAAAGGAAACACCCAAAGAAGAGGTAAAAATTTCACCACCCTCTTTCAAGTTCTTTTCTTCTTCCACTTCCTCTTTCATTGTTGTTTCCATAATAAAATAATAAATCATGAACCTCCTACATAATGTGATGTCATTATAAATATGGTACAACCATATTTATTATTCTCTCCATTCTATTAATGAAAATGTCACCATACATGCGTACGTACGACTTACCATCTCCACATCTTAGTGTAGTTTCTTATTCAATCACTTCATTATTTGGATGGACATAATAATGAGTATATATGATGTAAATAATAATTTCAACTATTTAATGATTATGTATAGATGATATAATATACAATTAGATATGATTTCACCATCAATAAAATGATATTGTCGCTCGTGTGTACGTACGGATTACCGTCCCCAAGGACGCGATGAAATTCATTCCCCATCGTAATCATTCAAGAATAATTTTCATTTTATGATTAAAAATAATATTTATTAATGTAATATCATTATTGATATGAATCAAATACAAACTACCCATAACAAACCTGGCTTACGTAACCAAGAATATAAAGGAAAATAGATAAGTTAATTCCCAAAACGATGATACCACTAAAATATTATTAACCAAGAAATATTAAAATATCAAATATGATATCATATTTATCTATAAGATTAATGTATAATTTAATAAAAATTATTTAACTATTATAAAAGTGGTTAACATACCCTCGACCAAGGAAAAGTACAAGGTAAGGGTTAATTTCACAATCTCTTTATTATCTGAGGTTGTTTTTACGTAAGTATCTATTGGGACCTCTTTATCATCCACGTCTGTGTTTTCAAAAAAAATGTATTTCAAATCATTTTTAATATTTACTAGAATATTATTTAATGCCATTTATAACCTTATTTGACCTTATATATTATTAAAGTAATATTTCCGTCATTTTCCAAAAAAAAGTAATTTATGACCTTCTCGAAAAAATTATGTTAAGACGGTTTTTTAACTAATACGGAGGGTGAGGCTATTTTATGCCATTATAACATCATCAAAACATACCTTGTAATATTAAAATAATATTTTAAAAATAAATGTTTTCTTTTATAATTATGTGACTCTTAAATGATTTCAAAATAAAAATATATATTTCTCTCAAATATTCTTGATTTCACCATGTCAACATCCTTTGATAAATTTTACACTTGTTTGAAGTTGATTTATTATGATATAAATCTTTCATATTGTATATAAGGTTTTGTGATATGTTTGAGTGTGGATTTGATATTTTTATACCCTTCTTAGTTTATGGTTAAATTATTGACATTTTGTATGCTAGTTTTAATATGAATGTTTGTCTAATGTTTCAAACTTTATTATATGAGGAATGTATGGGACTTTTAAAGTTACGGTTGGAGCCCTCTATAGCTCCTTGGTGCATCAGTTGGTCTCATTAGACAAATATATATGGAATTGGCTGAGGAATTTCCCAATTTGATATATGGTTTTTGCCGAAGCCTTAATCATTTTTAGACGTCTTGGCCGAGGCCTTGACCAAATGTTTCAGAATGTCCCGTATTATACATTCCCTCATGAAAATATTGTTGATAGTTCATGTGGTTATTCTAAGAGTAGAATACCCATGACTATGTTTTATGATTGAATTATTTACAATCTCATATTCCTGACATAAATTTTTGATGTATACTATTTGTAAAGGAATCTGTTTTAAATTATTCACCATGCCTAATGTTTATGTTATTTTCCACTATATTTCATACCCGAACTGAGCGTCTGAGCTCACCCCTTCTAATGTTTCATTTTATCTGGATTCAAATAAGTGTATTATGATTGATAATACGGGTTAAGATAGAGGATTAATGTTGTTTTCAAAGTATTAATTATGTTGTCATTTATTTTTCTAATGTGTAATGTAACATTCATGTATGTAAAATATTTTCCAAGACTGGTAAACTGATCGGTCTTTTGGGACATGATTACTTATAATTTTTACAATGTATTAAAATAATGCACCATCTCTGGGCCTTTGGGGTTGAGGCATTATAGTTGGTATCAGAGGAAGTTTAGTAGATACCTTGGAAACTATATTTAGAAAAAATCTGATTAGAGAACATTACCCTAAGATAGACATTGAGGATAACTATAGAATATCTTCCTATAATTTTGGTAATGTATATATTTTTTGTCTTTTCCAAGAAATACATCCATGTCTGTATACGATAATGTAGAGTCGGCTCTGCCACATATGTACCTATGAGTGAAAACTCCGAAAATGAGTTTCGAGCTTGAGTCGGGGTACCATGGTACACGACAACGTGCCTCGCCGCACTCTTGGTTATGAAACTACCAGGGGATATGCTTTGGATAATTCAAATTTTCATTAAAATCCATTATGATGGATTTAGGATTAAATACTACCTCAAAAAATATTTTCTAATTATAGATTATATGTATAAACATTTCTATTTATGTTAGGTATTTTAAAAGATTAGAATTATGCATTGTGATTTATAAACTAAACTGCTGTATGCCATTGTTTAGAAATGATGCCTAGTAGAAGGAATAAAAATTCCCGCAATATGTATGATCAAAAGATTAAGAAAGACAATGTCATTCATGGTATTAAGCCAACATTTAAAATGGAAATAGTCTCCCACATATTCTCATCATATGAATAAATAGTATCATGTGTTAATAAAATAATTAAATAATTCTGTGAGTCTTTTGGCTATGAATGGAAGCGAGTGAAGAAAAGGATGGAAGAGAGAAAGATGGATAATGGGAAGAGGGAAAATAAATATTTCCCCATATGTGATAACTTGTTATAGAATAACCTTGGTAAATGATTGAAAGTAATGGTATTTTGTTATAAGTTTGGATAAAAAAGACACCATGTACATGATTTTAAGGGTAAGAAAAAGGTTTCAAATGTACAATGCTTCATCATCAAGGAGTTGGGACATTATGAAAATCAATGTCAAAATCATCAGAGCATACCCCAAATGCTGCTATTGGATAATAATCAAATTATGATACTACTGAAGATGAAGAGGAATGATTATAGTTCTTATGTTGTTATTGAAGGGTTGTTTCATTTGAGTATTTTATTAATGATGTACATGTTATAATAATTATAGTGTATATATGGAGTTTACTACAGTATTATTTCATTAAGGGCTTTAGATTTTGTGGAACCAGGAAATGTGAATCAATAGTAGGTTAAATGTTTTGGAAAATATATGGTTGTGAGAAAGATCAACCTTATTATGGTTTTGATACTGAGGTAGTGATTTTGGAATAAGATTTGATGGATTTGGATAAATTATATTGGATATTTTTAACTACCTTGAACTGATTATGGATTTGAATATTCTATCATTGTTGGAGTTTACAACATTTTTGTATATAAGGAGTATATCAAGTATTCTATAAGGAATAAGGGAGAATGAATGTAATCAATATGTTTTTATGGTAATTCAAGTTGTTACCGTGTTTTAAAATAATACATGATGAAGGTATTGACATGTTATTACGTGGCCAACATGATCTTCATTGTGTTTACCTTCCTTATAAATATTGGAATGTGAGATTGGATAGAAGTATTTTGGATAAGTCTAAAGGATGGAATGGCTTAATATTGACATTGGATAAAATTATTAAGGTCAAATCATTTTTTAATATTATTTTTTGGATTTTTATAAAAAGGACAACCTGGAAGTCGGGCGAAAACCCTTCGTGTCCATCAAGGGCATGTGACTTGAACCCACAACCGAAGGTAGACAAGGGTGCATCACCTACCACTGGCCTACGTGATATCCTGGTTTCTATAATGTAGTTTTTTAAACAGTTTGAAAAATGAATTATAAATTCATTATTTTTGAAACCCTTTACGATTACGATAAATTTAATATTTTTTTAATTCTATTATCTTTTGAAGTGAATGGTGAGGTTGTGGTAGGAATTAGTTGAAGGATGAAACTCTACTTATCAAGTGTATTTTTTCCTCTTAGTTTATGAATAAATTAATTCTAAAAATTTACGAAATGGATCTTAAAACCTAAATTTCTTATGCCAATACCATATGTTTTGTTGATCCGAAGATATTTTAAATCATCATAGATTGATGTCATTGAGGCCCTCAATTTTACACTTTCATGTGATTGGTGACCTAAATCACTCCCTAATTTTTTTTATGTTTTTCATCAAATTATGTGTCTCTAATTTCAACCAATGTTCTCCTTATCGAGATCATAATTTGGAGGTTAATTTTTCAAGGAGTTTCTTCATTAATTACTGCAACTGAATCAGGGACATTCTATATAGTATCTTTGAAATTGGGTTGGAAATAGGAATGTGTTAAATTGAGAACTCAACATCATGTTTTTGTAGAATACTAATAAACTCTTCTGTACTAAAATTGAAAAATTATATAATAATTGGTATATCATTGATGTTGATTTTCTCCCCAACCATTTGAGATAAACAACACTACTGACTAGATATAAAGACCAATACACTGAATGAAATCTTCATAGGATGTTCATTCTTATCTTCACATTTAGGTATAATAAAAAGTGGGTTTGAAATATAAAACAAAACATCCATTCATTAATAATGGACATGGGATTTATAAAAAGAAATACAATCCATGCCTAAGATGACATCAAATTCAACCAAAGGAAGAATGACATGATTTTTAGTAGGTACATTCCAGAAAACATCAACCGGATAGGAATCATATACATGGGATGAAATAATTGGACCATTATAGGGTTTCACTTCCAATTCCATAAATAATTGTTTTTGTGGAATCTTAACATCCTATGAAATTCTTTTGATATGAAATAGTTGGTAGATATAGAATAAATTATGAAATTATCAGTTCAAAATTGGATGGTATGTGTACCTATCATAACATAGTTACTGAAACCATCATAAAAAATATAAATTTCATTAGATTTCCCATTTTACATCAGATTAGGAGGTTGCTGAAAAAGATTATCATCACCTGCCAATGGGTTTTGGTAGTGTTTAACATAATGCCCATTCTGTTTTCACTTGTAGAAATAAATCGTGGGAGGATCATTCTATGCATATTGTTCTCTATTTCCAGTTAGAGGTAACTTCTTCCCATCATTTTGAGAATCAATTTCTTGATTACATTCCTTTAAATAATTAAAATATTTAATGGACCCATTAATACAAATTTATCTATGCTTCCTTCCACATTTATATCATAAAAATAGAACTCATCTTCTTTTCTTCATGGTTTTTAGAGTTACATTTTAAATCAATTTCAATTTGTTATCAAAACCATAAAATTGATATGGGACTCCAACCACCATTTCAATCGTGAATACACCATTAAAAATCTCTTCATAGCTACTAAAGTCTCTTATGGATAACACCCTTATAATACTAGGATTTAATCCACCGAAGAACCTATCAACGTTACATTCACATTGGATGATAATACCTAAAGTGTACCTCAATGTCTTGTGAAATTAACCTCTTAGGTACCCAAATATTAATAATACCTTTTTTTCAACTCAATGAACTCTTTCTCCATATTGGTTGCAATAATCTGAGGAATGTAATTGTTGAAAAATTAGTTCTTAAACTCATCTATTTCCATGGATTCATACTCATCATGATGCCATTTATTATTGATTAGAGTACACCACTATTCTAATTCACCTTTTAAATTAAAAATAGACAGAATACCATTCTCATGCTCAAATCACTGGAGAACATAAAATATCTTATAAGTAGTCCTTATCCAATGTTTAGAAACATGTGGATCAGAAGACCCTCTAAAGGAAGGTGGATGTTTCCCCATGAAAGGATCAACAGAATTTTGTTCCCATTTTTTCTCTTTTAAAAGTCCCCCATGATTCATATCTTTAGAAAGATGTGCCTGCGTAGAAATAAGGTTGTTCATTCCATCTCCCAGAGAATTAAGTTTCTCAGGATGACAATCGTTTCATTGTACAACACAACCACTTTTAAGAAGTTTTTTTTGGGGTATATCCATTGACTAAAATCAATAATATAGAGTAATATATAATTATCATAATAAGGGACCACATAATCATGAAAATTCACTTATAGGATTTATAAATTATGAAACCATTCTTAATAGATGAAACCATATGTTAATCTTAGGATTTTAATAGAAAACATCACTTAAATCCTTAATGATGGTGGTTGAAGAATTTGTGAATTCCTAAAGGATATCCATTGGGAGGGTCAAACCAAGTGTACAGGAAGGGATGTTGTCGTGTACACGATTAGACTGAGTTAGTCCTGAAATATCTTGTCATATTTTTTATGCCATGGTACATAAGTTCCATAGCCACATCAACAAGCAGTACTGAGACATGGTTTTATTTCTAGGAAACCACTCACTCTATCATTTATCAAAATTTAAGGACATTTCCTTAAACATTAATTCATAAATATATGTATCCCTAGACCTATCCATAGAGTTCTCACTAAGGTCTTATCATCCTAGTTTCTAAATTTTAAGTAAACAATTTCACTGATACCAACTATAATGACCCTCACTTTTCATACATTGACATTACATAAATTTCTTGGAATACATAAATCATTATACTAATAAAAAACCAAAGAATTTACTATAGTAATTCCATTGGAAACCTAGAAACATAAATACAGGTACATAAATGAGCTACATCATCTCCCACTAGGTTATTATTTAATAGAAACCATGTTAGAAATGTCCAATATAATACTTATCTTCATAACTTGGGAGAAGGACACATAAAAATGTGTGATATTAAATTCTCGATATGGGTAAAAGGGATACTTTTAAGAATAAACATGTTAATAGGGTTATGAGAACATGATCATGAAAGTAGAGGATCATAACCTACACATCAAAGATCATAAATATGAATCCTGAAATAAATATGGGATGTTCATAAGGCAATAATAAAAAGGAAATAAAGTACATAATCCATGAATGAATAACATAGGAATAAAATATGGAATTATGGTAGAAACATAATAATATATAATGACTTCCATTGTAGTCAAGGCATTAATTTTGAGACCATCATAGTTGAAAAAGTCCTTTACAGAATTGAGACAACTCCCTCTTCCATCCATGAAAATCTAAACCATATTCACTCCTTGTACCAGCCCTGTAATACAGAACATAGTTCATTTATAATTCCATCCTTGTAATACTAAACCGATTTCATTTATATTTCTATACATATAATAATGAACTGATTAAATTTCCAATTATATCCACATTTATCTCATGATATAAAAATATTTAACCAATTAATTGTTGGGAGATATTTCTCCCACCCATCTCATAGTGAAATCATATATACATGTTTCCTAAGATCATTAAATATCATATCATAACCCAAGAAATGAAACAGGTATCATAAAAATGTAATCATATCAAACATCTGAAAAATATAAAGGTTTCAAAATAATTTTATCATAAGTATAACCCATGAAATGAAGCATGTTTCTAATTCATATATCCCATGAAAGAGAAACAGGTTTCATAGACATCATACCAAAAAAATATAATCCATTCATCAAAATAATATGAATGGAAACATTGAATTATTTCTTCCAAAGGTCATATGTAATAGCACTAGATTATATCATATATAGTAAATAATTATGGAATATATATTAAAGTAATATCATGAATAAAATATACTTTCTTCATAAAAACATTCTTTTTAAACATAATATCATTTGAAAAACATTCTATTTTAGAATAGATTTGAAAAATTATAAAGTAATATTTCAAAAACATAAAAAATTGAAATCATTTCTACTTGAAAATTATATTTATGTATCATTTTAATAAATTATATAAACCATTTTTGAAAATAATATTTTTAAATTAAAATAGGTTTCTGACTAAATAATTAAATACTATGACATTTTCTTAATGAAATTTCATAAAAATATTATGTATAAATGAGTTTAATATAGTATAACTACGTCAATATATCTTGAATAAACGTAGTATAAGTAAAATGAAATGTTTTCATGAGATATGGATAAACGAATTCAATAATAGAAGCTTAATTATTAACAATCACAAAAATGATGAGATTATTTCAATAAACTTTTACCACATGGCTACCAGGGATCATACTCACCATGTAAGTAAAGGAAATTAATTAAAGCCTAAAATAGAATGAAAATAATTATATTCCTGATATAACATGTAAAACATATATATATAAACATAAAAAATTAATTTAGGTGTATAACTAAACATGAGTCTCAAAGAAGGAAAATTAAGACAATCCTATTTTACCAATTTGGTAACATTTGAAACATAAAACACATTAAAGAAAGATCATAAAATGGACTTGTAAATACCAATAAATTTAAATATAAAAATAATTTAGTACATATATATGATGTATAAACACCACAAAAAAGTACTGGGGGTGAATAAAGCATGTATCTCTTAGAAATAAAATGTGATATGAAATCTATTTACCATGTATCTTGACGTTCTTCGTACTCGTACATGATTCCTATAAGATAAATATAAGTTTATTAAACACATTTTACATAATTATATTATTATATATAATACCAATTTTTTTATTAAATTAATTTTCCCTCTTGTTAACGGCCCTTATTTAAGGTTTCCCTTCATGTAATATTTCTTTAGTTGTTCGCATGTTTTTTAATTTGTTATATAATTGGTACATATACAAATATTATGACTTCAAAAATGTTAAACATTATTTAAATATAATTTCTAAACTTTTTATTTGTATTATAATAATATATATATTATATTAGTATGAAATGGAATACACCATTCATGGAGACGGTAAGCCGTATGTATGCATGAACACTACTTACATTTTTATTTTCATGTTGAAAGAAAGAAAGATGATGAAATTTAATTATATTTGTATCTAATATCATTATAGTAGAATTATATGGGTTTAAAGATCCTATAAGTTCAGTAAACGTATCTATAATGCATTCCATTTATTTTGTGAACAAATCACATCGCTTTTAGGGGGGCGGTAGTCCACACTTCCTAAAACAAAATTATCTTATTTACATGAAATGGAAAGTAAAAAAGATATGTTTTTTAAATTGAATAAACAATATTAAATACATAACAAATATAATATATGACATATATAAATATTTTTTCAATCAAAATTTCCAACATGAGAGGCGATAATGTAAAAAATGATGAGTCGTCATTTGGTGTGGCGGTAGTTATCCATACACCAAAACACTATGTTCATTACATATTAGATTGAGGTTTGTGTAAGTGTAGGTAAACCCATATAATAAAAAAATATTATATTTAGTATACTATTTTTTATATAATCATGCAATGAAAATTGTGTAGGGGGTGGAGAAATAAAATAAATTAGAGGACGTAGAGAGAATATGTTACCACTTAATCGGGTAACTCCTTTTGGTATTTCCCAAAAGGATTACTTGGACTAATTTCGGTCCAGTGATAGGATTATATAAGGATTTTATGATTTTATGGAGGATATTTGAGCATATATTCACCATACCAATGTGTTTTGAGATGAGTAATGAGTGTTGGTGTGGAGGCCTTTTTATGTTGGAGGAGAAGTGGCACTCGTTTAAATATTTGGAAAAGGAATTCAAACTACATTATCCCCATGATTGGTTTCTCCCCTAATTGAAAGAATTCTAGAAAATATACTATAGTGTCTATATATGTCCATCCAATGGGTGTTGAAAAATTTTAACGACCTTTTTGGGTCTTAAACTTATTTTTTAGTCATTAGTTAAGATTAATTTTTCTTTAATCGATGTAACTAATTTTAATTACATTCACCAAATTTGGTCAACAAATAATTTTAAGATATTATAAATTTAAAAATATTCTGGTTCCAAATATAAAATCCATTTTTATAATTTCCAAAAATAGAAGTGGCATAAATTAATATAGAATTTATCCCACATTCAGGTCGACAATGTATATTTTAAAGAAAAAATGTTCAAACATTTTATATGTTTTTATAACAAACTTCAAAGTGAAATTTATCTCAATTATATAAATTTTATTAATTTATAATAATATAATCTAATTAAAAATTGAAACCATATTAATTTATAATTTAATCTTATAGATAGATTAGATGGATAAACTGCTTTGATTTAAAAACCGGTATTTTTCACAATTCATCCAAAAATAACGTTTCTCATAAAAATCCAATAAATTCACTCTAAGTTAATTTTGAAATTATAAAGTCAAAAATGAAATTAATTTTCCCATATTAAATTTCTAAAAGTGTCTAAAATAATTTTTATTATTTTTCCCAAAAGGACAAGAAAAGTATTTTATTTTAGAAAATAGTATTTAAATAAATATAAGGACTTTACCAAAAAATATATCTTTGGATATCAATATTTTTTATTTATTTAAAAACATTATAAAAAATATTTTAAAAATAGTTATTACTATTAATATTTATATTTTTAACATATATGATATAATTACCTCATTTATATAATTATAACAATAGAATTATGTTTCGTAGCAACATCTGTGTTGTGGGTAATGTATGACATTTCAGTATTGCGTGTAAAATTTACTATGTTAGTGTTTTGTGTTACATATACCATGTTTTTTTTGAATGTATCATATTCCAATTTGGGGATTCTTACATTCGGATGGTGATGTTTGAATGCAATGTTTGACCTAGTGAATTTCAGACATAAATGAAAATTTAATTTATTTAAAATAATTTCTATAAAAACTAGCGGTGTTAAAGATTTATATCACAAGAGGTTGTACTTAAAATCACATAAGGGTGATAATTATTTTTAAAAGTATGAATGAGATGTCTTTGATATTCAAGATTTATTAAATTATCATGGGTTTAGTGGAGTTATAGCCTATATTTCATGCCTTTTAAGAGCGACCAGGGAATACAATGTATATAATTCCAATCAGTAGTAAATCATTTCAAGGACATATTCCTTGAAAAAATTTACTAGTTACCTCTTATAAGAGGGGTGGATTTCACCTTTGATCTAGCACTTAGAGTAGCACAAAAGTTAATTCCTCCTTATAGGATGAAACCTATAGTGCTTTCGGAGCTGAAGAAGTAGTTAGAGGATTTTTATGCTAAGGGTTTCATATGACCAAATTCTTGTCATTAAGATTCACCTATCATTTTTTTCAAGATGGTGGATGATACCGTAAATATTTTTATTTATAATGAATGGGTGAACTGACTTAAGATTAATAATTTGTAACACATTCCTCGAATAGATGATATTTTTGACTAGGTCTAAGGAGAAATGATTTTTCCATGATCTATTTGAGGTCGGGATACCACCAGGTGTGTGTTTGGCTGTCAAACCTATCACAATTTAGCATTCTAGAATAGATATGACTTATATGATTATCTGGTTATGTTTTTCAGTCATATAAACATTCCATTATATTTCAGGGACCAAAACAATTAGTGATTCCATTCATATATGGATTTATCTTTGGTAGTATTTATGAATTATATCTTGGTATATTCCTTTACTTGATAGGATCATTCCAAACATCTTGAGATCACATTGAATATTCAATGTGAGTACCAAATATATGAAAATCTCACCAAATTATAATTTTAAATATATATGTTTCACTTCCAGGGTCACATAATTATAGAGATATGAGTATCTATTGATCTATAGAAGTGTAACGCCCTGACCCCAGTTACCCAGAGTCGGTGCATTATTACGTAACATTGGCATGATCACAAAGATCAAGTCATGAAAGACCAATTAGTTTTGTAGTCTTGAAACACTAGATACATTAATAAGTTTTACATTACATCATAAAGTAATACAAAACTACAACAACATCTTGTCTTCATATCCCCTCATATTATTCCTTCAGCTCATTCATAAAATACTTCTTCACATCCTGGAAAATTAAAACATTGAAAGGCGTAAGGTCAGATGCTCAGTAAGGAAAACAATATAGCGGACGCTTTCATAAATAAAAATAAACATTTAAGGCATCATATAACTGAAACAAAAGTCTTTTAATCATGAACTTTAGCATAATATGGAAAAATAAAATGAAATAATGTAATTTACTTATTCACATGGATATTCTACTTGTCGAATAATAACATGAAATATCAATAACCACTTTCATAATGATGGAATGCATAATGCCAGACTATCATAACCACGCAGCCAAGGCCTCATGCCAAGACTACAAATAAGATTTTTTCAAGGCCTCGTGCCAAGACACTAGTTTGTCTCAGGAGACCTACCAATTCATCTAGGAGCTATAGCGGGCTCCACCCGTCACTTATCAAGTCCAATGCATTCTTCATATGAACAGGTTTAAACATATAATAAACCATAACATAATCGTATCACAAAAAACATGTATAAAGGAAACATAACATTTCAACATTTCAATCACAAGATATCAATAAAACACATTGATTTAATAAAACCATTTTCAATACCAAAATAAAAGAAAATAAAAACATGGTATTTATTGTTTCTATAAAAAAAGTAATGGCTTGTAGAGGAAGTCGAAACTCAAATAATGGTCACGGTGGCGGAGAAGTCGTTGTCTCCACATATGTAAGACAAAAAACATTCCTTTTTTTCGTTAGTAAAACGCTTCGTATAAAAATATTTCTTTTTAATAAACGTAAAAGTCAAAGGGGTTTATACACCGTATAAAAGAAGGTTGTGTATAAAACAATATATGCCTCAATGAAAGGAGATTGAGACGGAGTCCCTTACAAAGAACATTTTTTAACTAAAATAGATATATTATTTGTATTCACTAAAAGTACACATAAATAAAGTAAAAATACAAGATATGACATAATAATATCATGATATAATTTGAATGTAGGAGATTAACCCAAAGAATGGAAATTGGGTTAAGAAGTTCCCTTACCTCGTGTCTGACTTGACTCGATCATTCTTTAACCTCCTGAATAATAAACTAGAGTTAATTTCTACTTGCTTAAGAACATTTTTCAAGTTCATTATTCCTTTTATATCATTTATTAGAATGTTATTAACATTATGTAATTATTTATGTTAATAACGGTCGTTTTGTCGATCTTTGGCACTTCAGTCAAAAATAAACTTCTTATAATTACAATATTTTCATGTGAAAAAATATCCAGTATATCCATAATTATATTCATGATGTAGGTATCATATATATAATATATATCCAGTATATACATTCATTTATAATATTACATATCATTTAGAGGTAAGAAATGAAATGCACCGTTCATGGACACGATAAACCGTACGTACGCATTAATGCTACTTTCATTTCTATTTCGTATTTAATGGAATGAAATAATAATGATATAAAGGTGTATTATAATTCCAGTATAATTTCATATATAATATCATTTACTCCATCGTTTATACATCCCACATATGGCATTAACGATTCAAATCACTTTGAGCGGGCGGTAGTCCGCACTTCCTAAAATGAAATTATCGCATTTACCGATATTGGAAACCATAAAGGTATGCCATAAATGAGAAATACATAAGTATAAGGAAAACATAAACATAATATATATCATATATAAATATAGTGACATCTTAATGGCCACCGTGAGAGGTGTTAAAATAAGATTGAACAATCATCGTTTCGTGAGGCAGAAATTCACCAACCACAGAAACAGTATGTTCATTAACCATTAGACGAGGGTGTGTGTAAGTGTAAATCAAATACTTCTCATAACAACATCATATTATATTTAATATGCATTTTTTTTACAAAATAAAGGAATAAAAATTGTTTAAGGGGTTGGAGAAGCAAAATAAAACAAAATAACATAAGAGAAGACATTACCTTAAAATCGGGTAACTCTTTTTGATTTGAGCCAAAGGATTCCTTGGGAAGAATTATGCCCAATGTTAGGCTTCTAGGAGTAAGATAGGGAAGTTGAGAGAGTATTTGGGCAGAGTTTTGTCGATCCAAATGGCTTTGAAGGTGTGAATAAGGTTGTAGAGTTTGGGGCCTTTTATAAGAGGAGAGGAGGGGAACTCTTGGAAAGTAAAGAAATGTTACATTATTATGAAGTAAGTTTCGGATTTCAAAGGTCCCAAAATTATATATTTCTAGTATAAGGTGATAAGGGTTCTAAATCTACCCATACAATAGTTTTTTGACAAGTGTAAGTCTTAGATTTTACATTATCTTTTCATTTTATTTAAAAAGTTCTTTAATGAGGTAATCATTGCATCATCATGGTGTGATAAATAAATTTATTTATATAATTCCAAAAAATTATCAACAAATTAACATGACTTAGGAAATATTTTTATATTTCCAATGAATATTTATAGTTGAAAATTCAACTTATATAAGCCCATGTAATAATTGTTTTAATAAAACCACACATGTTTGTGTCGATTCTATTTTTACTTTAAATAAAACGTTATTAATGAGATTTTCTTACCCAAGTGGCTCCATGGAGTCCCCAAGTTGACCCATGGATTTTCTTGGTCAGACATGACTCATTCAATAAGTGTAGGACATGTGTCAAGGTAATTTCATATTATTATAACATCATTTTGACCTTAAATTTCACTAATTACCTTTAATCGCGATTAATAAAACTTAAAAGTTACTATTCACCAAAAAATTACTTTAATCCCATTGAACCACATTTTACTTCTTAATGACAACCATGTATTTCGGATATTTGAAATTCAATTCACAGAAGTGGTAATGTTTCATTTAAATGAAAAATTAGTTTTTTAACTACCACTTAGTGGTTTCACTATTTATCAAAAATTGAAGTTTTTCAGAAAAATAACAAAAATTCACCCAAAGATAAATATGATATTCCTAATTCAAAAATGATGTCTATTTTATAAAATAAAAAATATATAAGTTAAATTAATTAATTTAATAATTAGTTCCTGCTGTCACAACAAATAGCATGTTTTTAAGAAAGAATATCAATCAAATGATTGACCACTGTTTATGTCCAATTTCAAAGTGAAATTAATTATAATGACCTCCATTGGATAAAATGGTAAAATTATATTCTAATTTTACATTAAAATCGCCCAATATTATAATTTATCACTAGAAATTATTTTGAATAGAAGTGTTGTTTATAAGTATTTTTCACTCTTCATTGAAAATTGGATGTTCTCAGAGAAATACCAAAAATGAAACATAGGCTAATTTCAATATTTGGAATCCAAAAATGAAGTCGAATTTGAATAACAAAATTTATAAAATTTCAAAAAAGTGGGTATTAGTATTCATAATCACTACTTTGATTTGTCGCGGTGTGTTAGAATCTCAAACTTGCGTACAATGCAAGCTATTGCATTATTGAAAGAGAATCGTACTGTGGAAGCTTGGGGTGTCACATTCTCCCCTCATTCAATAAATTTCTTCCTCACAATTTGAAAATTTTCTTCAAAAATAAAATATTGAAAATAGAAAATTACATTTGTGGAAAACCCACATCGGAAATAGGGTTAATACAAATATAACATTAAAAGAAAGAAAGAGAAGTACAAAGGTCACTAGAGATAGCCCATACCATGATTCTATGAAAATATGGATATGGAGGAGAAACAAACCATCAAGGTCTTATGGAGAGTTCTAGAAAACAGGATTACGAGAAAGTTAACTACAAGAAAATAAAAAACTTGTGATTGGTTAAACGGTCATTGATTCCCCATTAGAAAAATTAACCGACAAATTTTTTTTAAGTTATCCTTCATAAAGTTGTGGAATTTATTTAGGAGATTTACTAAGAACGTAAGGAAATATACTTACTTGTCATGTCGACTTTCGTTCTTTAATAAAGTTTTACCACAAACCCATCTTTCACTCCAAAAGGTAATAGAACTCAAAAATATTCTATTTATCATAATTGTATAAGGTTACAAATATTAACACAAACCATTTAGATTAGGAAAAATATTTTGTAATAACTAGGGACTTCCTGTAGGCTAGTGGTAGGTAATAAAGGCTTGTCGCACTATGGTTATGGGTTTGATTCCTACAGCTTTTTCCGACGAGACAAGTTATCCCCCGACCTACAGGTTTTCCTTTTCCTAAAACTATAGTATTATAATATTCCAAAAATAATATTCAGAAATGTTTTAACCTTAAACATAATATCCAAAGTTCATCTTAATCCATTCCAACCTTTTTAGTTATCCAAAATACCTTTGTCCCGACTTTCTCTAAAAGGTCTCTAAATTCCAAAATCAACTGTATCATCAGATTCATCAAACAATGTAAATTTTCTCTTATTGTCACACACAAAAATATGATTACCATCATCATATTAAAACCTTAATGAAAACAACAAGTACTGCAGTACAATCCTTATATATCACATTATTCTTATAACCATAATGTAGTTCTTGATTCCAAAAACCCAAATACAATAATTATTCCACTTCTACTGTAGTAATAGCATATGATTGGCCTTGATCCCTTGGCCTTTTCTGAGGTAAGATTCCTTGGTGCATAGGGAATTCATTTGCATAATGCCCTATTTCCCTACAATTGTAGCATTCAACATTGATAGACTCTTTCTTTCCCTTAAAATCACGAGCTTGGTGACCTTTTTCTCAACATTTATAACAAACTCACATTCCTTTTAGGCAAGTACTGGGGTGATTCTTCCCACAATTATCACATAATGGAAAATCCTTCTTTCCCTTTTTCCCTTTAACTGTCTCTTGTTCACCCATTCTCTCCTTATCTTGCTTTACATTATTGTCATAAGATTTAGAGAATTCCTTTTCTGTCTTGATAACACACGAGACTATATCTTCGTACGTTGAGAAAGATTGTGATACTAATGCTTGACGAAGAAACGGTTTTAACCCATCAAATAAATGTTCAATCTTACGTCTTGGGTTACATATATAATCTGCAGCTTGCCTCGCTAACCTTGTAATGTTAGCCTCATACTTTGCAACATTCTCATCCTCCTTCTGCCTTAGACTCAGAAATTGCCTTTCCATATCTGCTCGATGGTCACGTGGAAAGTATTTTTCTAAGAAAATTTCCTTTAACTACCTCCATTAAATTCTTGATACTTCATCATCTTCCTTTTTTTGAATCAGCGGCCACTATTGATCGGAATCTCTAGTGAGGCAGTAAACTGCCATGACAACGTCCTCCCTTTCGCTACTACCCAAGGCATATAATATTTTCTCTAAGGAGTTTATCCATTGCTCAGCTACTAATGGATTTTTACCCCCATTAAATGTTGGTGGTTGTTTCCTCATGAAACGATCTAACATTGATCCTCCACATTGCGTATCAGGGTTCTCCATACAAGTAATGTTATTATTCATAACCTGAGTGAGTTGTCTCAGTATGGTGATAAAGTGATTAGCACCAGTTGTATCACCAGCTCCACTATAATTATCTTGAGAAGGAGGGAAATCTCAACATGGAGTGCGTGCATTGATACGTTTTCCATTCCTTCCACTAGGCTTCATTTCTAAACAATGGAATAAACTGGATTAGTTTATGAATAAAAATACATAATTCCATACTTGTAAAACACTTAACATAAATCGAAATATTTATGGATTTAATCCATAATCATAAAACTTCTTTCTTTGATGAAGAATATACTCATAACCATTCATAGTGGTTTGTAAAGAAAATGAGAATTATCCTAAGAATATTTCCTAGGAGTGTCGTAATCAAGAATGCAGCAAGGCCCGTTGTCGTGCACCAGTTGCCGTTCGAGTCTAGATCAAAGCGGTGTTTTCGGGTTTTACCCCTAGGTACATCTGTGCTAGAGCCACCTCTACCTGCTCGTATCCAGACAGGGATGTATTGCTCGGAAAACTCACAAAATCTCTATAATACCAACATTTTTGGAAGTTATTCTATACTAATCCTCAAATTTTATCTTAGGTCTATGTTCTCTAATCAGAGTTTATCTAAATCTAGTGTCCAACGTAAGTACTAAACTGCCTCTGATACCAACTGTAACGCCCCGACCCCCGTTTCCCAGAGTCTGTGCATTATTACGTAACATTGGCATGATCACAAAGATCAAGTCTCAAAAGACCGTTTAGTTTAGTATCCTTGAAACACTAGATACACTCATAAGTTTTACATTAAATCATAAAGTAATACAAAAATAAAAAAACATCTTGTCTTAATATCCCATAATATTATCCCTTCTGGTCATTCATAAAATACTTCTTCACATCCTGGAAAAATTAAAACATTTAAAGAGGTGAGATCAGATTCTCAGTAAGGATAACAATATATAGGAAGCTTTCGTAAATAAACATAAACATTTAAGGTATTGTATAACTGAAACAAATGACTTTTAAACTTGAACTTCAGCATAATATGGAAAAGTAAAATGAAATAATGAAATTTACTTATTCACATTGATATTCTACTAATCGAATAATCACATGCAATATCAATAACCACTTTCATAATGATGGAATGCATAATTACAGACTACCATAACCACATAGTCAAGGCCTTCTGCCAAGACTATAAATAAGACTTTGTCAAGGGCTCGTGCCAAGAAACTAGTTTGTCTCATGAGACCTACCGATGCATCGAGGAGCTACAGCAGGATCCACCCGTCACTTATTAAGTCCAATGCATTCCTCATATGAACGTGTTTAAACATATCATAAACCATAACATAATCTTATCACATAAAACATGCATAAATAAAACATAACATATCCACATTTCAATTAGAAGATATCAACAAAACTCATTGATATAATAAAACAATTTTCGATACCAAAATAAAAGGAAAGTAAAACATGGTATTTATTTTTTCGATAATAAAATGTATTGCTTGTAGAGGAAGTCAAAACTCAAATAATGGTCACATCGGTAGAGAAGTCATTGTCGCCTCGTACATAAGACAAAAAATCATTCCTCAATGTCATTTAGTAAAACTATTCGTATAAAAAGATTCCGTTTGTATAAACGTAAAAGTCAAAGGGGTTTATACACCATATAAAATAAGGTTGTGTATAAAACAAAATATGACTCAATGAAAGGAGATTAAGACGGAGTCCCTTACAAAAGAACATTATTTAAATAAAATATATCTATTATGTGTATTCACTAGAATTAAACATAAAGAAAGTACAAATACCAGATAGGACATAATAATATCATGACATAATTTGAAAGTAGGAGATTAACTCAAAGAATGGAAACTGGGTTAAGAAGTTCCCTTACCTCGTGTCTGACTTGACTCGATCGTTCTGTAACCCCCTGAATAATAAACTATAGTTAATTTCTACTTTCTTAAGAACCTTTTTCAAGTTAATTATTCCTTTTATATCACTAATTACCATGTTATCAACATTATGTAATTATTTAAGTTAATAACAGTCGTTTTGTCGATCTTTGGCACTTGAGTCAAAAATAAACATCTTATAATTACAAGTTGTTCATGTGGAAAAATATCCATTATATCCAGAATTATATTTATGATGTAGGTATCATATATATCATATATATCCAGTATATACATTCATTTATAATATTACATAACATTTAGAGGTAAGAAATGAAATGCACCGTTCATGGGGACGGTAAGCCGTACGTACGCATGAACGCTACTTTCATTTATATTTCGTATTTAATGGAATAAAATCATAATGATATAAAGGTGTATTATAATTCCAGTATAATTTCATATATAATATCATTTACTCAATCCTTTATACGTCCCAAATATGGCATTAACGATTCAAATCACTTTGAGGGGGAGATAGTCCGCACTTCCTAAAATGAAATTATCGCGTTTACCCGTAATGAATATCATAAAGTAATGCCATAAATGAGAAATACAGAATCATAAGGAAAACATAAACATAATATATATCATATATAAATATAGTGACATCTTAATGGCCACCATGATAGGTGTTAAAAGATTACTGAACAATCATCGTTTCGTGAGGCATAAATTCGCCAACCACAGAAACAGTATGTTCTTTAACCGTTAGACGAAGGTGTGTGTAAGTTTAAATCAAATGATTCTCATAAAAACATACTAGTATATTTAATATACTGTTGTTCCTACAAAATAAAGGAATAAATAGAGTTTAAGGGGTTGGAGAAGTAAAATAAAACAAAATAACATAAGAGAAGACATTACCTTAAAATCAGGTAACTCTTTTTGATTTGAGCCAAAGGCTTCCTTGGGAAGAATTCATCCCAAAGTGAGGCTTATAGGAGTAATATAGGGTAGTTGATCGAGTATTTTGGCAGAGTTTGGCCGAGCCAAATGGCTTTGAAGTTGTGAATAAGGTGGTAGAGGTGGGAGCCTTTTATAAGAGGAGAGGAGGGGCACTCTTGGAATGTAATGAAATGATACATTATTATGAAGTACTTTTCAGATTTAAAATGACCCAAAATTATATATTTCTAGGCTAAGATGACAAGGGTTCAAAATATACCCATCCAATAGGTTTTTTACAAGTGTAAGGCATAGAGTTTACATTATCTTTTCAGTTTATTTAAATAGTTCATTAATGAGGTAATCGCTGCATCATCATGGTGTGATAAATAAATTTATTTATTTAATTACAGAAAATTATGAAAAAAATTACCATGATGTAGGATATATTTTTATCTTTCCAATGAATATTTATAGTCTAAAAGTTAACTTATATTACCCCATTTAATAATTGTTTTAGTAAAACAACATATGTTTGTGTCGATTTTATTTTTACTTTAAATAATAAGTTATTAATGTCATTTTCTTACCCAAGTGGCTCCATGGGGTCCCCAAGTGGACCCATGGATTGTCATGGTAGGCCATGAATGATCCAATAATGGTAGGACATGTTTCAATGTAATTTCATATTATTATAACATCATTTTTTCCATAAATTTCACTAATTACCATTAATCGTGATTAATAAAACTTAAAAGTTACTATTCACAAAAAATTACTTTAATCCCATTGAACCTAATTTTACTTCTTAATTACAACCATTTATGTCAGATTTTTGAAATTCAATTCACAGAAGTGGTAATGTTTCATTTAAACGAAAAATTAGTTTTTTAACAACCAATTAGTGGTTTCACTATTCATCAAAAATTGAAGTTTTTCTGAAAAATACCAAAAACTGACCCTTAGCTAAATTTGATATTCATAATTAAAAAGTAATGTATATTTGAAAAAATTAAGAACATATAAGTAGAATTAATTAATTTAATAATTAATTCGTGCTGTCACAACAAATAGCGTGTTTTTAAGAAAGAATATCAATCAAAAGATTGACAATTGTTTATGTCCAATTTCAAATAGAAATTAATTCTAATGACCACCATTGGATAAAATGGTAAAAATATATTCTAATTATACTTTAAAATCACTCAATAGTATAATTTTTCACTATAAATTATTTTGATTATAAATGTTGTTTTTAAGTATTTTTCACTATTCATTGAAAATTGGATGTTCTCAGAAAAAAACCAAAATTCAAAAAAGGCTAATTTCAATATTCCAAATCCAAAAATGAAGTCCATTTTGAATAATAAAATTTATAAAATTTCAAAAAGTGGGTATTACTATTCATAATGGCTACTTTGATTGGTCGCGGTGTGTTAGAATCTCGAACTTGCGTACAATGCAAGCTATTGCATTATTGAAAGAGAATCGTACTGTGGAAGCTTGGGGTGTCACAAGAAGACTTACACTTTTCTTTATAGGGAACACCCCAAGAACATAATTGATATAAAAACATTCTTTGGGATGGATGGATAATACATGTATTTCATTATTTACATATCATTCCTAACTATACCTCTCATGGGATTCACTAGGAAGGATCAAATGATATTATATTTTGTGGCACGCGTGATATCCTTTTAGGAGTTAGAATGAAGATAGATTTATTTACTGATCCTGATTCTGTCAGAGTTGGTAATAATCAATATAGAATATTCTTATTTATTAGCTATTAGTCTGGGATCCATTTGGAAATAGGGAGATTAAGTCATGTCTTATGGGGACCTCTAGTTGAGTCCTTAGGATCAGAACAAGCCGACCAATGACCACATTCTCGAAAATATGGTTCTTGTATTATTTTATTCGACAAATTATTTATTTGGTGAAAGGATCATCATATAACATAAAACAAAAGTATCAAATACATTTCCACAAAATGTGATTTGATCATCATCCAACACAAATGGATTGAGTACATTTAGATGTTATACATTGAAGTCGACTATACACCTAGAAAAGGAAATGTAGTAACGAATTATCTAATATATAAGAGTCATACATAGGCCATCTGAGAGGCTAGTATTTATTGGGAATTGATGGCCCTCTCTAATAATATGCACTAAGAGGTGGTGTACAATCACGAGTAGTCTATTTCATTAGATTTAGTAGTTACATATTCCCAACGAGAATAGTTATAGCTGAGAGAAAATTTTGATACCATGGAATTAGTCGTGAGAGAGAGTGTATAAGGTGATGAAACCACCCCCTGGTATGGTTATTGATGAGGATGAGATTTATTACACTCATGGTCTTGTTTGGGTCCATGTGGACATATGTGATGAATTTATGTGAGAGTCTCATTCTTAAAAAGAGGTAGTATATCTGGGTTTTGCAAAGATGTGTCTAGAATTACATCATAACTATTAGTGTTTGTGTATGTAGAATATGATTTTTGGTTTTATCACATAGTGTTCCATCTGACATCATGTATAGGCTACGAAACAGTGTCCTCTTCGACATCTATATCCTATATATATTCCTGAGTATAAATCTAATGATTTCACGATTGATTTTTTTATCAACATTCTGAGATCCACTCAAGGAATCAATCTGGTATGGGTGATGTTCGATAGGTTGACCAAGGCCATGAAATTTATTCCTATCAAGGAGTAATTTTCTATGGACATCCATGGAAGGATTTATATTCAAGAAATTTTATGCCACTGTGAAGATACATATTCATTCATATCAGATAGAGATTATAATTTCAGGTCATGATTCTGGGAAGAGTTATAGAAGTCACTAGGTTCAAATGTTCTTCTGATAATAACATATCACACTTAGACCAATTTTCAATCTGATCATACTATACAAGTGTAAAAGGACATGTGTAAAGAATGTATCCTTTTATTTAGAGGTTATATGGAGATTAAATTACCACTTTCTATTGTCATTAATAATAATATATTTTAGGTTACTATTTATATGTATCCATATGATGAACTATAACATTGGTCAGGGTGTTTACCCTGGTATCGGTTAGAGGTAGTTGATGCAGTGATACTAGGAACTCTTCTCATTTAGTAGACATTGGAAGTGGTCATCTTAATATGAGGTATATGGCTACATATTAGACTAGGTAGAAGTATTGTACTGAAAATTTATACTAGTTTCTATAGTTTGATCTTGGGAATCAAGTGTTTCTATGAGTTTCTCCTAGATTGGGTTATAAATTGTTTCGGAGATAGGGTAAGATATCAACTTTTTATGTCAGTCCGTTGAAGATCATAGAGATATTTGTGCTAGTATCCTATCAGTTAGCCTTTATTTAATTGTACTAGGAAATTGATGATGTATAATATATATCTCATATTTGAAATTAATTCTTATACCAGAATGAATCTTTTGATCCTTATGATATAGAGAAATTAGAACATGTGTCCTTTGAGGAGAATCCTATACACATATTTTATTGATGAATGAAGGCATTATAATGAAGGTTAGTTCCTCTGCGATAAGAGTCATGATTGAACATCCTTATAAAGGAAGAGGCTTATGATCGAGATGATGTAATACATGATCAGTGGGATGAACCTTTCTCAGATGATGTTTTACCACCCTCCGAAGGGACACTCAGGGAAGAGTTCTTTTAAGGATGGGTGGGTTGAATTTGTATGATTTTTCAAAGAGGTAAAGGAGCATTATTTACATTTTAGTATATCTAATTTCTTAAATATAATGGGAATAAGTGGATATAGAGTGGTTTTGGAGAATTTTGATATCCTTTAGAGCCTAAGGGTACACATTTTTGAGAGGCATATTGAGTGGTAGGGTTAGTTTATGGCTATTAATTAATGTAACATCCATGGTTTAAGAGAAGGTTGAAATTCATCAACCATTTTTATGAGATTGGTTGTCAGAACAACATTTATATTGATCTTTGGAACCTAATTATAGGAGTTTAATTGCACTGATTCCTTGAGTATATATAGGTTTTGTGGGTATACAAGCACCTAAGGGTTTCAGATGTGTTTCGGGTGAAAAAAAGCCTGGTAATTCAGTTTTAGGAATGAGTAGGTAGTGGTTCACTATTATATTTAACCATACAGCCTCCCCGGAATAACATTATGAACCGCCTAAAACACTCTACATGGTTTTTAAATCCCTGATGGTAGGGGCACATGATGTTCAAAAACCGATATAGTTGTTAATAGAGGGAAATTAAATGGTCTATGTATGGTTTGGTAAACTGTTCACCTAACATGTTCCCATGTGGTTCTTAGACAGTGGGAATTGCATGGTTATTGCATTATTAGCTAATCCATATTTCAAAACTATATGGGGTGTCTATTTGGGTGAAATAAAAAAATACCCCTCAATTTATTTATCATTTTTCTCATTCCTTTATTCTTCACCTACATGCATAACATATATAGAGCCTTCATCTTTCCCTCCATAAAGCCTTTGAGGGTTCGTCATCATCTAAGATCTTAATTGATCATTGTCACTCTTTTTTGAAGAATATAAATAAGACCTCAAGAAAAAATTAATTCTCTTTCTATTTTATCTCACCATATGGAATGTTATATAAGTGCGATCTATTTTCTCTTATCTTCAGGGTGTTTGTCTGAAACACTCATTTCTCTATCATTTCATCTTGAGATAGTGGGTGATATTAGCTGATCGAGTGTGTATGAGTATAAGGATGGTGGATCCTAGAATTCTACTTGAAATTTCATATGTTTTGGGGGTGTTTTCTAAACACTCCATGTTGGTAGTCCAAGAGAAACCAATAATTGTTTCAATTCTTGATTTTAATTTTTTCAAATGATCATGTGATATTCCTATGCGTATTCTCTTACATTACTACATTTGTTAAGTCCAGGTATGGGGATTATACCATCTTGGGATATTTAGTTTTAGTATATATATTGTATTGATTATATCATTTAGATATGTTACTTCGGTACTATGGGAATGAAACCGACATTCCCTAAGGATTCAAGTGATGTTGATCGCCTAGATTGAGGTGACGTGGTTCATCAGATTGGGCATGGCATGATACATATTAGCTGACAATGATCACAAGGTTAAGGTGTCATGGATATCAGGAAATGAACCAAATAATTCATCAGGATTAGGGCATAGACCATGTTATTTGAGATTGTGTTAAACATCAAAATTTAGGGAAATTATCACAGTGTAATGAGGAACAATATTATGTGGAATAGGATGTTTGGTGATTTTATCTCATCGTTGTTGGCCGACGCACCATTGGAGCCATGTGCAGACATATAAGAGTCAGTTGAGGTGGTTTTAACAAATCATTGTGGGTGTAATCCCCTGTAAATTATGAATCATATGTGACAGTTTTGATCATCAGATATTCTATGAGTTCTCACCATAGAAATCCTTGGTGATGGTGATGGACCATCATTTGATGGTATTAAGACAATCAGTTAGGGGCTAGGATGTTCCATTATACATCAGGCCATTGGGTCAGGATAATTAATATAATGATATTTTCTTGGCCAAGGAATCGAATGTCGATATGATTTTGATTATACATTTGGAGATAAGATATCACCGTGCATCATATATCAGCTATTGAGATGATAATAATTATTTATCAGAGACTGATTTTCATAATGCCTCTAGATATCAGTGATTATGTAGATAGTTTTTTGGGGCGTTGAGGTATAAGTGAAAATTGACTTATTTTGGAATTCTTCTTGGATTATAGATATAAGATTTTTTAAATGAGGTGTTATGTAATATATTTAATTGTAGAACTAGAGGGTTCACCGAATATGTTATTCATTAGGGGATTCCTTTTATTCTATGTCATGTAATCTCACCACTACAAATATATAATTATAGACAAGTAGGGTATGCCATATATATTTTTGGGGGAACATGTTCATACTTATTCTAGTGATGACCGATGTTGGAGACTTCTTCATTGTCCCATGTTAGCACAAAGGAAGTAGGTTTTATTTAAAATGTACATGTGTTAACTTTTATTTATATTTAGCATACACATGTATAATTTTGGATGTATGATAGGGAAATTCTAGTGGTGGATGATTGAGTTCATACTGAAACCCACTATGTGCCCCTCCGGAATCATGTAGATTTTATGTTTCTGAGATCAAGTAAGGGATTTTGCTCAGGAGGTGGGCCATTATTATCGGGTTATACTACTAGGTAAGGGATGTATGGAAATTAACTATTTAGGTTCCCATTCATTAGTCTAGAGAATCTATTTAGATTTTTCATTCCTTATTTCTATTTATGTATATGTTCATCCATGGTTGGACCAATTATCTATTACAATGTATGACCTATCATATTTTATTAGCTGTATATTGTATTGTGCCTTTGGGTTTGTTCATTATTGATGCTTCGTAATTATGCTTCCACTAATTATATTCTATTACTTTGTTTATTTATTTTACTTATTATACTAATATATTAATATATTTACCATTATTATTAATGTCACTATCATATTCTATAGTCTCATCACTCTCACCTTTCATACCCTCACTGCTAGTCAACCACCTTCATCATTTGTGGAAGAGAGCCCAAGGGATAATGTCCATGAAGACAAGAGAATTGTTCTTGAGGACAACCTAGTAAGGATTAAAAGATGTAATTATAGTAGATTTATTATCCTTTTGGGTATTATTATTTTTGGCATTGTAGAATGAAGACTTATATGTATTCAGAATAAGTTATGAAGATCTTTTTTGGATGCCTATAGCCCCATGGATGTGGGAAAGACCATGTTTCTATTGGTGAGGACTTGAGGTTTTTTGTGATCTTTTATAGTAGATTTTATTTCTACTATAAGTGACAAAATTTTGTGTGATGATTATCTATTATGGGTATATTAACCCATTCCTGGTATAGAACGGGAGGTGTGATTATTCATCATTATGGTAACATAAGCACATTTGATGTTTTTTTGTTGACATTGTCAATGAGAACCTGAAAAACACTAAGAGGGGTCGGTCCATCTAATGTGTCAAAATTATGTTAAATAATCTTTTCCTACTTATCCACATTTAGTGGAATTCTACTCAGCGAACAGAGATATTTAGTTTAAATTATTTCATTATAAGCATCTCTATTTATGTGATATATTGTCCCTACCCTGATAAGGGTCGGCATGAATGACGATAAGTGTGAGTTTATTAAAGTTTCAAAAAAAAATACAAAGAGTCCTTTCCTATATATAATATTTTCTGTACTTATACCCATCCAACCCAGACTGATAAACATGACCTCTCTTTCCTAACTCTAATATAGATAGGAAAGGGTACATGAGATCAGATCATATGTGATACCCATGTTCGATGTGGGTAGGTTGGGGGACATTAGGCTAGATGAAACTAGATTATTTTCCCTAATATGGGTAGGTATGGGTCATTGATGTCATATGTTGTATGAAATGGTGTAGTAAGGGTGTGTAATGATGTAGAGATCTACTTACTCTTACAACATTCCCTATCTATGATATAAAAATATATATACTATATGGTTTTTACCATTATGATTGATATTCATCATGATTCCACAGAGATGGACTCCAGTGGGGAATTAGGATGTTGGTGATATGGTGCTTCATGGGAATTCATGGGATGAGGTCCTGGATGGTCGAGTTGTTCCTGATCCATAGTCACATGCACTGATACAAATAGAACATCGCCTGAGGAAAGATTTTGGGCCATGGATTGATTATCACCTTAGGTAATTACTTTTTCCTGTCATATAGGTTATCATAAAAGAGAATATAAGGGATTGTACAATAGAATGGGAGTGGTACCGGATTCTGGAAGCTGAGATTCAGTAGTATGCGTAGTTCCTGGAAAGGACAAAGAGACCTAGTTGTGTCATCAATAGCTGATAGCTGGTGTAGCTCCACTGGGTGGCCCGTGCATATGAAATTTATCTTCAGGATAGGTGCATTATATTGATCATCCATGGTTATAGAAGGCCATGGATCTTATGAATGTCATAGGGTCATCAAGTGTGGGACTAAGTTTACATTTGTTTTAGGCTTTGGCTAGTTTGGTGTCCGAGGTGACCAAATATTATTTTTGGACAAAAAATTAAATATTAAGTATGTTTTCATCGATTATTATATTTGATATATATATATATACATATATATGAGGTGGGTAGTAACCAATTTATATAATGGGAATCGATGAGTAGGAGGTATTTAATGGGGTCCGTATGCATATGGGTTTTTATTAGAACACCTACGTATATATGATGTCAGTTTACTTTGGGCCTCTATTGATATTCATGATTTATGGGAATTTGTTGAGATTCGAGATTTGATGAGTGTCATGAATATCACAAGTACATAAGAGAATATTGAGGGATATAGTATATGATGGGTTTTAGATAGGATATGTGCATGATATGGGAACCTTTTGAGGTACATGAATGTTGATGCATCATGGGATGGAATATATGTATGGGGATGGTCAGCGGGATCATCAAAATTTTAATTTTGGTTTTGGAGGTAACTCCTATTGTGGGGATCATGTTGAGTGTGTTGAACTGTGATTGATAACTGAGGTAGAATGGGTTAATATAATTGAGATGGGTGTGCTTGAAACTCTCTCTGGGTAATGTATTATTTGTTGGATATGAGTCATTATAAGGTCGAAGGTTTATAATGGCATGTGTTTTTGAGTGTGTTTAAATCATCATACTTATTAAAAATTAAACTTTGGTGGTCAAGAAATTTTTTTTGATCTTTGAATCCTAATTACAATAGTGTGATTGACCCAATAACATTTTTAGATGTGTTTTAGGTATTAAAAACATCCATATTGTTTCTGATGAGTTTTGGGTTCATCAAACCCCATAAAGTTAGTTTTAGGAAAGTGAAGATAGGTGAACATGGTGTTAATTATCTATGGATCCTCCCTAGTGTAACCATGTGGCCAACCTACTATATTTTAAATGGTTTGGGAAACAATATATGTGGGGGAAAACAACCTTGAGAGACCTCTGTTTTTTTAATAGAGGATAATGACTTGATCTATGCACATTTTGGTAAACATTTTTTCAAGGCCCTATGTGTGCGGTGCTTGGAGAGTGGGAACTGCATGGTTGGCCCACAGTTTGAAAAATTGTGTGAAAAAACAGTGAAGATCATTTATTTGGGTGAATGTACTAAAAACCCACTCCGTCTATTTAACATTTTTATCCTTCCTTTCTTTTCACCCTCACAAACCATCTAGGGAAAACCTTCCTCTTTCACTACTTAATATCTTTCAGTTATATTCATTAACTAAGCTCTGAATTAATTTCTACCGGTCAAGTTGGATGTGTATGAGTAAGGCTTCTGAATACACATTCATTTCATTCTTATTTATCTCACCATATGAAGTGGTTAATCTGTGTGAGCTATTTTTCTTTATTTTCATGGAGCATGTATAAAACACTTATTTATCAATTTTAAACCAGACATTGAGGCTGATATCATATATTCAATAAGCTATGATTTTATGTTATGTGGTCATTATATTTATCCATTAATTTTTGAATTTTTGTTGGAGAATTATATATACTCCACATGGTTTGTTTTGAGAGAGACTACTAAATATTTAATGGATTTCTTTTAAATTGTACAATTGATGATATGTGATGCCTATTGAATTCCTATTACTTTAATAAAAATGGATAATCTATATAAGATCTTCGAACAACCTGAGATGATTATGTTGGGTGGGTATTTTAAATTTAATATATTGAATATATTTATTTATTGAGTTATATGGGAATATGATGGGCATAGAACAAGGATTGAGGTGATGTTGACCACCTAGACAGAGGTAACAGGGATCATCAAGGTGGTAATGTCTGGAGACAGATAGGGTGTTGATGATCACAAGGTTAATGTGACATGGTCATCAGGACATGAAGAGGTGTGGTCATCAGTATGAGATTCTATCCCATATTAATTGATATGGTGTTGAAAATTAGGATTTTGTGACATAGTTGTCGGGGAACAATGTGACCGATGATGTCGATTAGGATATTTGGGGATTTACACTCACCATTATTTGCCTACATTCTATTTTAGTCTTGAAATTATAGACAAGATATAGTCTAGGTGGTGTTGACCATTATTTATGGGTAGATTCCCTCATAGATTATGCAGCATAGGTGATGGTGTTGACCATTGGATATGTTGGGGATAATCCCTGTAGAATTCCACATGGATGGTGATGGACCATCAATTAACGGTGTTCAAACCAAAAATTGGGGAATGATGGTCACCATAATATATGAGGCTGTTCGTAAAGGATATTGGGAGGATGGATACCACCATGCCTCATGATATCAGTTTTGGTACGAACTGGGATTAAATGTTGGGAACAATGATATCACCATACCTCAATATGTTAAAAGTTGAGAAAATGGTCATTATTTATCAGAGTAAATATAATTCCATGCATCGGGATATTTATCATTTAGTTGATGGGGATTTTAGTAGATGAGGTATGAGGGACTGGGGAATTCATTGGGCATGCCATTCACAAATTATTATGTGATTTATTGAATAAGGTGTTGGGTTATATATTTCTTGGTCGAACAAAAGGGTTCACCTGCTATGCTATTTATCCGAGTTTGTCTTGGATTCTAATTCATGGATCCTCTCCATTGAAAATATTAATATATAGAAATGTAGGGTATTCCATATATATATTTGGGTGAACATGTTCAGACATATTTTCATAGATGGATGAATCATGTGATCACTTCCTAATGGATTTTGAGCATAAGGGAAGCGAATAATATCTCAAATGTTCATGTTCTTAATTTTATTTATATTTAACATACCCCAATATAATTATGTATGTAAGATAGGAACACATTGGTAGTGACTGAGTTCATACTAACACCCTACATGGTTCCCATAAGATTAGTGTGGACATTATATCTCTGAGTTCACATAAGGTATGAAGCTCAAAAGATGGAACATATTGTCCATGTAATGATTCCTATCATGGGATGGATGTAAAGAGACCATGGTGGTTATTCTATTGCAGAATGGAGTTATTATTTAGTATTTTCATCCAATATACGTAGGTACTTATATAGACATCTTCCAAATAACCACATATCAATTTTTCAATATATATTGGCATGTTTTATTTTCTATATGTGTTGTTGGGCATTTGGGATTGTTTATTACTATTGATACTTGATTATGCTTCTCCTGTATTTATTTTCTTTCTTCTTCTATTTATAGTCCATATTCTACAACTATATTTCTATATCGGCCATTATTATTATCACCACTTGATGGTACTGTCTCCCCACTATCACTTCTCTCTCCATGTTTTTTGGCCGGTTGCTTTTCCATGTGTGGATACATGCCTAAGGCATAGTGTCCAACTGGCATTGAACACTATTTGGGAGGTGAACTGCATCAAGATGCTATGCTTACTAGGCAACTCAAACATATGGTTTCTATAGTACTATTTTTAGGGTATCACTACTAGTTCTAACCATGGACCTTATCACGTACAACTGTGTGGGGTGTTTCAGGTGGGTGGAAGGGTCCATAGAGTTTTCATAGAATGTGCACCTAGGTCCACCCAATTTTTAACACATATCCTGTATAAGAACAATGTTATGGGAATTATTTGGAACACATTGTGTCCTAATTATGAGACCCTTTAAAAATTGGTTGAAATTCCTATTTTTTTACTTTTAGATTGAAAAACATGATACCCATCTATCCATTTTGATTTATCCAGTAGTTAGCCTTGTATGGAGTGAATCCATAATCTCTCCATAGTCATTGATATTAAACCTTCATCTAAGACCATATTTAATCATTTTAAAATATGTTGGATGTATATGAGTATGAGAATAAATCCATCAAATTTATTTCATATTTTGTCTCCAAAAATAAAATTATATTTCTAGGAAATCTAATATGAATGATTTTTATGTAATTTCACTATTTTACTGATTCCCTCTATTGAAATTCGAATTTGATGCTGATAATAGATGAGGGACTATCTTACAACCTAAGGTAGGTGGTCTATTTTAATTTCATTTAAGTATAATTCAATTATTTGGTGTGTCTTTGTTACACACACTGAATCATTATAGAATAACTTCCTGAAAGACTAATTAACAAAATTAAATGATTTCTACATGATTAGTGGAGTCCTAAAAACCCACAAATCAACAAAGGAGTATAAAAATATCATACTGAGCCATCCCAAAGGGCGTTCCTTCCTTAATGTACTAAGATCCCGATGCCTTGTAATTTACATGAACCACAAATTGTGGTTTGTTGAATTTACCCTTGTGAATTTATTTTATAATGAATTAAACCTGTGGAAAATGGTAGCCCATGTTTGTTGACCCTTTCGCTTCATGTTGAATCTTGAATTTACCATATTAAATACATTTTAAAACATGAATAAAAAGTATTGTTTGAATGGTGAGATTTTAATTCATTCCATGAATATTGCATTACACTAACCTAAGGGCGATACAGGTGCATTGATTAAGGAATCCTTGGATGGGCATGCCATGATTCTCAATTAAAAAATTTAAATGAATTATAAAGCATCCTTAGAATTATAATAATTATTTTATAGAAAACCTTATTTGGGTTTAATGAGAATATGTATTTAATTTAATGATGAAAAATACCTAATTCTTTATGGATTACCTTTGACTTGTTAGAGGAAAATATTTCTATATTATTCCGTGAGTGATTATTTTTTACCAATGTGGTGTATAATGGATGGTATTAGAGGATTATATATATATACTCTCATAAGAGTGATACTTGGGTTCCTATTATGGAATTCCATGGAAGGATTCATATGGTTTTGGGTTTTATATTTCAGATGGAGAGATACATGGGATCATTTATTAAGATTTCCTTAGATGGGCCAAAGATTAAAATTAATTAAAAATAATGATGTGTATAGCATGAAAAAGAACATAGTTGTTGTTTTTTCAATTTTTAAACATGTCTTTTTTTTATGGAAAATTTATATCTTAATTCTCATATGCCATAAGGGGTTTGAATCCTATTATAAAAATGCATGGATGACTTGGGATTACTCCTTGGATCCTGACTATTACTAAGTATCTATATATATATTCACAAATATCTATCTATATACATGAGGCTTATATATAAATTACTTTATTTATGTCAACATACATGCACAATGACATCTGTTCATAGGAATCCGACCTAGTCTAAAGTAGTTATTTTCCCTCAAGTATCCCATGAGGAACCTGATCTAATGAGATTTATTTATTTACTATATAAAATTAATTATTACCAATGCACAACTCATATTACAAGAATGTACTGGATAATACTAGATTTCATTTGTGGTGGGATACATATTATATATCACACAATTTTTATGCCATTAGTTGGTACCCGATAAAATCTTATGAATTCATGTTGGGATAATAGAATGCACTCAACATTGGATGCCCGATATACTATCCTATGATGGAATACAAATGTATAGGAATGCGCATATGCTCCCAATTCTAGTGATGAAAGATTTTGGCCTTTTTATCTTTTGTATAGAATACTACATATGTTTGTACCATGTATCCCATGTACTTTATCTCTCATATAGAATCATGACATGATTATCATTTTTTTAATGTATTGACTTAGAATCCAATAGTTTATTATACATGTACAATTTGTTATTTCATTTTTTGGTTATTTATTAATGTTTATATGACATACTACATATATATATTTTATAACTCTATGATACACTCTAATCATGAGGGTATAGTCTCCCCACTATACTACCATATACCCTCACTATTAGTAATATTCCTATGGAATATGGGGATGTTCACTTGAGTCCTTGTGGCCAATAGGGTCAGATCCCCTATTAGTGTATTCTGGGCCAAGATCCTGTAGTGTCCATGGAATTATCTTATGGCCATGGGTGGTGCCCATGGAATAAGTGAACAAACCCAGTAAATGATCAAGTCTATAGGTCACATTACCTTATGAAGAGCCTACTTACATGAGAAAAGTCGAACGAATTATATAATATGATTATTAATATTGAAAATGTGATATATCCCAGCCAATTTAAGCCACATTGACTATTCACATTACTGTAGTCTCTAGGTATGGCCAGAAAACCTATAGACACATGAATTTAATATGGGTATATCATATTTTTCTACATGTGTATCTATGATCAAAAATTTATACTGGTTGTTCCAAACAAGAGAGGTCATTATATATTTTTACTACCTCTGGTTTGAATATATATAAATGGTTAGGTTTTAAGTTCATCAATGTGATACATAGAACACCCTAAACACATGGGAGGTGTTTTATAGAAGTGAAAGACGATATTATATAAACCCGACACAATAAATAATCTATAAGGGAATGATGTATCTGGGGATCATATTTCCCATATTCTTGAAAGTCATAACCCTCTTCAATCGTGATATTAATTGGAACACATTGTATCTGACTTCAAAAACTAAATCTCAATAATCATTATCAACAAATATCATATTCCAACCTTCTATGGTTGTATTGGGTTATTGGATGGTTGAAAATTTATCAATAATATATAGATGAATATTTTGTCCGAAAAACATAAATCTATAACTTCTCACCATGTTGGAGTTCTACACCTATTCCCATAAATATGCTCACGCTGGTCTATTTGAATGCTAGAATGGAATTTTTTTATATTTTAACTCTACCAATGGAAGATATTGATCCGAAATTACATTGAAATCCATTGAAAAAGATCCCAACATATATTCAATCATTTGAATGGTTCTATTAAACTGAACATTATTCTAAGGATGATGAGAAATGTTAAAGATAATATTTGTAACCAATAATTGTTGAATAATTCTCTAGAACATAATGGTAGTCCTTGAATCTCTATCACATATGATTGAGAGTCATAGTCCATTAATCCTTAAATCTTCAATTATAAATATTATGAATAAATGATCATGTGAGAAATAAAATTCATTTGAAATGAAATGTTCTTACTTCAAGAGATGAAGTATTATAACGAAATAAAATTTTAGACTTTATATGTTTGAATATGTGCTACCAAAAAATATGTGGCGATAATCTTCAATTCCCATAGAGGTATGAGTTATAGTTCCTTCATTCCCAAATAATTTTTTCATTCAGAAATTAAATTTTTTAATACAATCAAATAAGATATATACTTAAAAATATCTCCCTTAATTTTACCATATATAAATGATTATTGAGAAACCTGTAAAAAATACAATTCATGGATGAAAACATAATGATTGTCTATTTTATTCTTATAAAAAATAATTCAACAATTATTGTATTTATGAATCACATATTCATTCATAAATAAATATAATTGAATTTTTATAAATGTTTTACTATAAAATATTTTCTATCTTCTTCTATAGATCCACATACACCTTCTATTCCTCTATGATCTTTATGTGGATGGATGGATGAGGTGTAATTTTATAAATGTTGGATTTATCCCATTACATCATGATTTCAAGCTCTTAAAATTGTAAATACATGTGTACTGGGTCTCATTCAATACTCATCAGGGATAACATATAATGATACTTCCAAATAAAATCAACAACCACATTTTTTACCTTTATAGTTTAGTAATGTATTGAGTAGTTATAGACCTTGATTAACTCCAACCAACAAATTTGTTGAATGTTAATTTAATTATATGTAAATATAAATATTATTCTATTTTGATCTGTATATATTTCACAACATTCAGCATTGTGATAATTACTCAAAATCATCAATGACCGAAACCACTGGTGCTTGCTCCAAATCATGAATCATGTATTTTTATAATAAATTATTAATTGATGAAAGTCACAATCCACAACCATGTCATGATGAAAGTGGAAAAATCCCATCACCCTATTTGATGCATAAATGTATATTAGAAACCCATATCCACAACAGGGTTGTGTGAGTATAGGTGTAGTGAAAAAAATTCTATTGAGATCCTTGAAATTGTTTGTCCATATTATTTATTTCCTTGAGACTTGATTCATTTCTGTGTTATATTGGTTAGTGGAATTTATAGTCTTGATAAATTTCCCACAATGAATCAATATTATCAGATCAATATAATGAAATTACATATCATTGATATATTGGTTGTTTAAATACATTATTTAATCACTTCTATATTTGATTGATCCATAAATAGATACTCTCTTGTGATTACATAACCTATTAATTAAATTTTATTTATTCATAATTCACATTATATAAATATAACAAAAAATATATCCTTTTTGAATATCTTAAACATAATCCTTAAATAATCATAATCACTTTCATTAATCTTGGAATATAAGAAAATATCATCTACAAAGACAACTACAATTTGATCAATCCAACCTCTAAATACTCATTTTTTCACATAACTAATGAAAGGAATTACATTTTGATGTCGGAAAGGAGTTATAATAAATTTATTGTTCATCTATATTTTATGAAAGGTTTTCCTGAGTACAACCTCCCTTTTGTCCCTTAATTCTTGAAATCCAAATAAATAGTCATTATTTGATATGTATTGATCCCCCCACAACCGATCAAACAAGTCACCAATACAAGGTAGACGAAACCTATTCCTGGTCATCATTTTTCAAAATTCACAATAATAAATACATAAACACATTGAGACGCCATTTTTCTGATAATGAACGTTTTTTACCCCTATGTGAATTACATTGAAGCATAAAACCATTATTTATAAACTATTGGACTTTCTGATTTGATTCCTCATATTAAATTAGTGTTATTTTATAAGGAATATGAGTTATATGGAAAAATCAACCTCATGATTTGGGGTTAAATAGAGGAATTTTTAGGGAAACTAATCAATGTATTAATGGAATCGTTGAATATTCTATGTATTGTGTTTCAACCTAGACATTTGAGAAAAATACACCTCATCGTTATGTATTAAGACCAATATAATGGAAGTAATTTCTATAGTGAGTTCATGGTTGTACATAAATTTATATATGATCATAGATTCAATTGGGAAATGAAATGTGCCTTCACTACACCGACAATTAATATGGGATCTATGTAGAGTGATCTAATCTATGACCATATCACATAAAATTCAATTAAATGGAAAATAATAATATTTATAGGAACCAAATTCCCACATAATCCTATCGATGTAGAGTATTATACTTGGGTTATAGTCATCTTTCCACTATGAGTTTTGATTAATAATCCCACACTTATCCATTGGTGTATTAATTTTATAATCATTAAAAATTCACAGATATGAAAGAGTAGGATGATCTAGAATCATATAAGATATTTTTCTTTCTAGTGTGTACAATATGCGTAAAATTCACCACGTCATTTTCATGACCCACAACAATATTTTTACAGCATAACATTTCACCATCTCTTTTGTTTGTGGGGGTTGTTTATGTTTATTATCATTATTAAACATTGGATTATTGCATGGGTTAAATAATTTTCATACCACTTATAAATGAAAATTGGTGTGTTTTTGGTGAATCAGTTGATAAATTTTTTTGATCCGTTTATTTGATGGGACTCATTATATTTTTTTAACATTTATATGCATGATGTACTTCTCTTCAAAAATTGAATCATTTACCTATCCCATTAAAAACTTTTCCTCCATTCTTCTTCCCATATTTTGTACATGTAGAAATATTAGTTTTCATTAAAATATGTTTCTATAATTTTAAATTCCATGAAACTACATTTCAATTAATTCCCCTAAAACTACGAGAACAATGGGTGTCTCTAATATCCATTTCAACATTGAGATCATATCAGTAAATATATAAATATCAACAAAAATCCATTGTAGATAGCATATTTTGATGTTTTTTTGCATGAATTAAATGACTAATTTTTAATTTAGGTTCAATGATAATTCAAAATGATTACATTGAAAATCAAAAAATGTTTTCTTTATAGGTAATAATTAATTAATCAACCTTTTGATTTAGATCGTGAAATTCCTTCTCTATTTTAGTCTAATGAGTATAGAGAAACAAATTTATTAAAAATAACTGCTTAAACAACTGAAATTATTTTTTGATCACTTCTTCTACTTTTTCTATATTTCTAATGACATTTCTCCATTATTAAACATCATCATCCAAACGAAAAAACATTTAAAATTATTTTTTCATTCACTGATAATTAGATAAATTTATTTCTACTTTCTTGACCCGTCACTCGAAAATAAGTGGATTTGAAGACCCAATAAATAATTCAAAGTGAATACCCTGACATAATCGCCCAAAAGTAGTGGTTATTATATTATAATAGAAAATATAAAAGAGATAGCATCACTATGGTTTGATCAATTTAATTGTCTTGAAGAACTCGATACATACATGTTTCCCTTATAAAATTTTTATTTAAAAAGTGAACATAAGAATGAAAAATAAAACACTTCCATGTCACTTTTTAAAATATTTCATCTTCATAACCTGGGTATGGAAAAAAATAAAACTGTTAGCCTTAACGCAATGTAAGTGTTACTTATAGAAGAATCATGACTCAATAATATGTGATGCTTAACAAATATGTAATAATAAATATATGTAAGTTAATAACTGAAAAACACATACCATTTAATCAATTATCTAAAAATGAAAAGGAATACTTAGATTTTTTCTTAGTGAAAATATCATGTATCGTGATATTTGAATACTGAATGATGGAAATATTTATTTTTTGGACATCATGTATCTGGAACTTAAACCACTACCATCCAGACAAGGCCACTTAGGTATGTGGGAAGAAACCTGTTTGATTCATTATGGAAACAAGTGCGTAATATTTTTTAACAACTATTTTCTCTCATTAGACATATCGATGCATTTAGGCATTATATATAACAAGGCCCCACCCATTTATTAATTTCCATATTATTCATCAAATATAAAAATTATCGATTTAATTCATGAAATAATAATTCCTTATCAATGAATATCCATATTGATTAAAAGATTTAGATATTAAATTATTAAACATTCAAAGTAAACACTGTATGTAAAAATGGTATACAACCTACACAATAATCATACTCATGATACAAAAAATACTGATATTTAATAAAATTATAACGAAAAATTAAAAATTACCACAAATGGTTTTATATACAAAACATAATAATGATTTTCTATATAATACCAAGTTTGAATTAATGAAATGGAGACTAAGATCAATCCCCTTATGATAATTCCAGCTAAATTTATTTTCTTTCCCCTAATAAATAAAACAATAATATTTGTTAATAAATTGATCCAGAATTGAATTATTTTCATATACACAACTATTTATCAATTATAATCGTCAGACTATATTTCTTAATTTCTTTTTATGAAACTGAATCATTTTTATATCATGTTTTACTTAAAAATTTCATGTTTTCTAATTATTTAACTATTTTATTAAATTAAATTTTTACATTATCAAAAATAATTAAATAAGAATATAATGAAAAAATTACATGTTTTTAAATTATATATATTTTGTAATATACACCCTTGAAATTTTTTATATGTTTCGACATTGCAATATCTTTGTAGGTGGTTAACCAACATTTGAAATGATATTATCAAGAGATTTTGAAGAAGTAGTTAAAAATTATGTTTATATAGTGGAATAATACTTACAGTTGGTTATCATCATAAATATAATGTTATATTAACACTTAAATAATTCAATTAACCTTTGGTTTTGAATTGGTGGGTGTAAAAGAAAATAGAAGAGGAAGATTAATTAAAAAGATATAGAAGTGGATCAAAACATACTAAATCCTCGGTGTAGCATCCATTATATGACATTATAACTCCTTGGTTATTGGAGTTTGATTAATCTATAATGCCTTTATGGATGACAATATTGTTAAGGATTATTTGGTATATATTTTTCTTTGTAATGGGTGGTATGGGTTTTTTTCCTATGTGATGGAGAGGGGTTATTTATACTTGACGAGACTAGTATTTTTAAAATAAAATGTCGAATAAAATAATATATCAATAGTAATGTTTGAAATAGTGATTATGGGACATTATAAATAATATATTAATATAATATAATGATTGGAATAATTTTCATCTCATTAATAAGTTGAATTATTTATTTTACTTAAAATAAATGTTGACCAATGAAAAATGTTATTTTAAGGAATCACTTTTCTCTTTTTGGTTTTGGAATGTTCTTTTTATGTTTTCAAATTGAGTTCATTATAATTTAATAAACCATTTATGAAATTAAAATACCATGGTTGTCCCTAATGTTCTATAAATAATTATTTCATTATTACATCATGAGTTATGTAATTTTAGTTAAAGTGGTTATGTGAAAAACTGTATTTTTAATATTCCCCAATAAAATGACATATTTTGAAAAATATTACCAAATCATCAAACATGGTTAATTTTAAAATGATGATTTCAAAAATTAAATCTATTTTATGGAAATAATTTTTTAAATGTGGTATTATTTTAATAAAATCATCATTTATTAAAAAAAATACCAATTTTAGTATTATAACCAATTTCATGGAAGATTTTATAATTAATTATGCTCTTAAAAAATTATCATAATATTATTCTAAAAATAAAAATAATAATTTATGAATCAAATTTATGAAAAATAAATTTCTTCTAAATCACGACATTAATTATAAAATTGAAAACTAGTATTTTTGTTTCACAATAAAACCAGAACATAATTTATCAATTTTAAAACATTTATTTAATTATTACATGACAAAACTATAACATATTTTCATTTATTAGATACCTAAATTTAATGTTCTAGTGGTGAGGTTATTATTCTAATGGCTAGTATTCTATTACTACTGCTCACATTACTATTCAAAAAGTAATGATAATATTTAATAGTAAATCACTTTTCATTTAATCATGGTGTTGCGTGAAACATAAACTATTAAATAAATTGATTTTATTTAAGTAGATACATACCATAAAATATTAGGGTGTAATATTATTCTCTCGTTTGAAACATATTGTCCTTGAATTATTCATGAGTATTTCCTTCTAAATAGATGAGGGTGGTTCTTCATCATAACATCATCGGGTTTCCACATTGATTTTTCAAATTTTTGGGTTCTACAAATAAGTTTTATCAGTATCGTAATCTTATGTATCAATACTTGTATTATAGTGTCAAAATTATTGATAGAGACTTCATAGTAAGCCCAATCAGGAACCAGTTCATCTTCATCATACGTGATTACATGTGTTGGGTTTGGAATGTACTTCATTTAAAATGATATGAAACAACATCATGACCATTGATGAGACTTGTGGTAATTTCTATTATATAAGCTACAACTTGAATTCATTATATAATTTCAAATGGTCTGATGTACCAAGGGATAAATTTTCAATCCTTACAGAACAATTTGAAACTCGTCCAGGTTGATTCTTTATGAATTTCATGATCACACACTTGAAATTAGAATTAATTTATCCAGTTGTTATCATAACACTCTTTACTAAATTGAGATAGCTTAATAGAGGCCTGAATAGTCATTAACTTTATCTCTGTTTTATCAATATGTTTTGGGAATATATGTTTCCTCTCACCAATTTCTTCCCAAATAGTTGCATAATAACATCTATTGCAAACAATTCTATATATGGCACCATTTTGAATTATTGAAAGGAAAGGATTATTAAAGGAAAACACTAAAAATGATAAATACGGGTCCCACATGCCTTGAAAGTAATGTGAAAATGTTCTCAACATGTCTTACAAGGTATTTATAGTCATTATAGACTTTCTGTTGATTTTAGTGTCACAAGTTGTACTCAAATGAAGTTTACTATCCAAAACCTCATAAAAAATCATGAAGAATTTTGTTGTAAATTTAAGATATTTATCGGAAGCAATCCCTATAGGTGCAACACAATGTTTTAAAACATCATTAATAGAGTTTATTTTTGGGTGCTTCATAGGTATTCTTATCTTATATCATGAAAATATGTGTGTTTTGTATGGAAATCAATAATGACCCACATTCTATTAATGTTTTTGGTGGTTTATGGTAATATAGTGATGCAGTCCATAGTAATGTCATTCCACTTCTATATGTTAGTAGTAAGAGGTTTGACGAATCCTCTAGGATTCTATCTCGTAGACTTTACTTTTTTCTAAACAAAAATCTTGACACACGGTTTGAAATTTCCCGCATCATATTATCCTAGAAAAATGTTTTGTCCGATCTCTATAAAGCTTTGTTCGACCAAGGAGTATAAGGTAATTTAAAGTATGAGAAAAATGTAATATTTACCATCAAGATCATGTATTTATGGAACACATTACATATTTTCAAATTTTATAAATCCATCCTCATACATGTTGTATTCCAGTATACACTCCAAAACAACTTTAATTTTCTTTTCACAATTCTCATCATTAGATTAAAAGATCTATATCATTCCCAATAAATATGGTTTCACAATCATTTGAAAAATAAATTATTTTTCCTCTTCCTTTACAATTCTCACATATATTTTTATAAATCCAAGAACACATGATTTTTTAAAATCCTCATTTGGGTTAGATGCCCATGATTTTTTCCTCTATAATTAATATTCTACCTTATTTTATTTCCCTTGGTTGTAGTGTATTGAGAAACCATAATATTTGAGTAACTAAATCTATTTCCTTTTCATCATCTTTATTTATTTCTATGTATATACATATTTTGAACTCATGTCATATTTTTATATGTCACATCTCTTACTATATAGATAGTGTCTCCATATCATCAGTGAAACAATTAAAATTGTAAACTCAAGATCATAGTTCAGATAATTTTGTTTGTGAATCTTGAACTTCCTAGATGTATATATAATAAATTTATTGTTATGCATAAGGAAACAACCTCGTCCTTTCTTTAATGAATCAATGTATATCACTGACATATCATTTCCGGATGGTTGATTCCAAATCAGAGCATTGAAAATTCCTGTATACAATTCTTAATTTTTTCACATTTTTTGTCCATACGAATATAACCCCTTTACATGTGAACATGGATAACCCATTATCCAATATGGAATAATTATGAAAAAAAGTATGATTGTAACCTGCTAAACCAATGAAACTGCATTCTTCAGTTATGTTTGTTAGAATAGGCCATTCATTGGCTTCCATTATATTAATATGAACAATTTTCATTCAACCATTAGAGACAATACAACCATGAAAATAAATTTTTGGAATCGAGAATTCAATCCTGAAAAAATTACCATATAAATATTTCATTCTCAGAATATAAAGAATGACCCACAAGTGATTCTCATGGTATTAATATGTTTTATAATATACCATACTATAATTAACTAATACCATAATAAAATCATCAATATATTTCATGGATATTCCATTCATTAGATCCATAAAATCAGATGGAGTGTTAGTCAGTCCAAATGGAATTACTTTAAACTCACAATGTTCATTCCTCATCCGAAAAGATATCTTTAGAATGCCTTCCTTCTTTACTCATAATTGATGATACCCAGAACGAAGGTCAATATTTGAAAAGATACTGACCTGAATGATTTTGATAAAATAAATCATCAATGTAAGATATAAGATACTTGTTATTTACTATAATACCATTGATTTCTCTATAATCAATGCACATCCTCATGGATCCGTATTTCTTCTTAACAACGAGAATGGGGACCCCATGGGAAAACCCTTGGGTGATTAAATACCTTCTTACTCAACTCCTCTAGTCATTTATTCAACACCACTAATTCTAAAATGTCCATACTATAATGAGTCTTTGATATTGGTCTTGGATTAGGGAGTGAATCAATGGTAAAATCAACTTCATGCTCTAGGGGTTTTACTTATAATTCCTTTAAATATGAATCAATTAATTCCCCTAAAATTATTTCATTATCAATTTTAATATTTCATTCCTCATCCCTAGAAGTTTTTTTTCTTCCCCCCGAATAATTTCATTTAGTGGATCCATTGGGGGTGGATCTAGATAATAATCACATGATGATTATTCTTATCTAAATATATGGGATTTTACATCTTCCTCCAAAATTGTAATTTCCTTTATCATGAGACAAATTTTCACATCATATTTTGAAATGAAATAAATTAGTAGGATTATATCAAATTTTAAAGTAGGTATGATTACATGGTTAGAAAATAATGAATTCTTATATGCCACAATGTGGACTACCTGCCATATTTGTGTTTCAATGAGACTACTGTTAAAAGTTTTGACAAGAAAATCCCATGTCAAATCAAAAAGGAAATGCCTAATTTTTATTCAAACTAGTTAGATATAATATAATGAAATGATCTAGAATCAAATAAATAGTTATGAAAATTTGAATATATGATTAATATACAATCTTCCACATCATTGGGTACTTCTACATCGGTTATAATGATCATATAATCACAAGCATCTACCCTTGGCCTCTTTGGCGGTAGATTCTCAGGATGTTTGGGACTTTTGTTTGAATAATTCCCCATTTCATTATTGTTAATTAATATAATATGATTTACTTGTTTCACCTTTCGTTTATTAGTTCAATAAACACTTTCTATACACTTTAAAAAACATTCAGGCTTTTCAAGAGTTTTCTAGGGTGATTCTTTCTAATGTTTTCACATAATTGGAATTGCTTAATTCCCTCTTGTTATATGTCACTAAACCTTTTTTAGGGATAATAGAAGAACTTTTCTTCACTTTAATTCCATTGAACATATAGTATCTTGAAATTTACTTCTCCAATTTTATGTAATTTAAAACTATTTCATTATATGGGGAAAATGTTTGAGAATCCAGTTCCCTATGGAGACTTGGATTAAAACCATCAATGAAAAGACCAATCTTCTTTTATGAATCACATATGTAATCTATAGAATACCTCCCTAGAAATGTGATAGTATCATCATACTCTGAAACACTATATTATTCATTTTTATTTATGTTGAGTAATTTTCTCTTCATTTTAATTCATTTCTCATAAAGTAAATATTTTTTAAGAGTTATTCATTAAATGCTCTCCATTCTATGAATTCATTTATATCATCGTTACTATTATTCTGAATCAGTAGAACTATTTATCAGCCTATACCTAGAGTAAATATACCACTAGTACTACATATTTTGTTTTCATTACATCTCAATTATAGAAATACCCTTTCAAGGGACTTGATCAACAACTCAAATTCCATGAGATTGGTAGTCCTACTAAAAATGAGGGCTTCTACTACCTGAAACAATCCAACATTTGTGTAGAATGGTTATTCTTAATATCATGAGTAACCTTTCCTAATATGTCCATGATCTTCTAAGGTCCAAAAATAACTGTGTTGACATTCATTGCATGTAAATCACAAAACATTCTACAATTATTTATTCATTTCCATCCATTGGTATCCATCACTAAATAACGGTATACATGGAGTTATCCCATAATCAACATGAGAGTTGATCCAAAAAATGAATTTTCTTCAAACTGAAATATTTTTTAAATACTATATGTAATTTTCATAGTTTTCATGTTATTTTTATAATATAGTTCACAAGGTTTCTACTAGAATTTCAATGATACAAACTACAGAAACTCTAACCCCAGTATCCCATAATCAGTGGTTATTATATTATAATGGAATAGATACAAGAGATCACAACACTAAATATTGATTAGTTTTTTATTATTTATAAATTAGATACATTTATGGTTTCTTTATTATATTTTTAATTAAACATATAATATAATAATGGAAAATAATCCACTTCATTTTCACATATTCTATGATTTCATCTTCATAACATGAGGATGGAAAAAAATAAAAGGATGAGATCTAATGCCCATTCAGGGTTATATAAAGAAGAAACCTCAATCAGTAATAAGTGAAGAATAATCAATGATTTATAATCTATATGGAAAGGTAAATAATAAAAAACACATTCTAGTTTATTATTTATTTGAGGATAAAAATGAATCTATTGATTTTCTTAAAGTGATAATATCATTGACTGTAATATGAGGATACTAAATGAAGGAAATTCTTAAATTTGGGAGGACATGAATCCATTAAACTAAAAACTATAGTCAAGGTATGATAGTTTATGTCTATGGGTAGAAACCCATTTTATTTTAGTTGGAAACAAATGTGTTGGGTTTATTACCAACTATTTTGTCACAAGAGACTTATCGACGCATTGAGGAGATAATTATAATTGTAACCCACCCTTGTGTGAATTTCCAATTCATTCTTAATAAGTAAAAATGATCAATTTAATTATTGAAATAAATATTATATATAATAAATTATTTGTATTGAGAAAAATATATGGATTTTAAATTATTTAACAATCAACATAAAAAAATTATTTAAAAATGGTTTATTGATCGGACATTAATCATATCCATGATACAATAAATATCGATATTTAAGACAAATATAATGTCAATTTAAAAATTATCTCAAAAATTTAGTAGATAAACCACATAAAAATTACTAGGTTCACAAAACTAAGTAATAGTCAATGAAATGGAGATTAAGACGAAGTCCATTTCTTTAATTCATGCTTAATTTTTTTCATGTTTGTGCCCTAAAAATAATAAAAATATATTTATTAAATAAATAATAAATAATAGATTTATAGTCATATATAAAACTATTTATCAGATATAATTGATGTATTATATTTAGTCATTTCTGTTGATGAAATTGAATCATTTTGATATCATGTTTTATTTAAAAATTTCCTATTTGAATCAATTTCACTATTTTGTTAAATGTAATTTATATATCATTAAGATTAATTAATTAATAATATAATTAATGTAATTACATTTGATATATTTTATATAGTTTAAAATATCCAACCTTGATGATGGTCAAACGTGTTGACATGGAAATGTGTAAATATGTGGTTAACTAACGTTTGATGAGACATTGTCAGGAGAGCGGGAAGAAGAAGTGTAATATATATATATATATATATAGAGTGGAATGATACTGAATATAGGTCAAAATAATTTATATAATTATAAATTAATTCATAATAAATTATATTACTGTTTTTTTAAAGTGTTGGTGGAAAAAGAAAGAGAAGAGGAAGAATAATTAAAAAGAGAGTGAAGTGGATCATAACATACTTAATCCGCAATGTAGCTTCTCCTGTACTGCACTATAAATACCTGGTTTTTAGAGTTTCATTTTTCCAAAACAACCCTATCTGTTCTAATTGTCTTAATAGGGATGGTTTTGGAATATATTTTCCATTTTAATGTGTGGTGGGATGGGTTTACTAAGGTATGTTATGTGGTTATTTATAAATGATAATTGTTGTATTTTTACAAAAAAAATCCAATAAAATAATATATCAAATTTAAAACATGTAATAGTTATTTTCTATGAATATAAATAATATATAAATATAATATATCCAGTTTAAGCTTTTATATTCCATTTATATTTATAATTTATTATTTAATAAAAAAGATATTTGAAAAAAAAGTAAAATGTTATTTTAAGGAGTAACTTTTGACTTTCGGATTTAAAAAATTATTATTTTTGTTTGAAAATTGATTTTATTAAATTTTAAAGAAATATTTAGGAAAATATATATATAAGGACCTAATATAAAAATATATAATGTATTATTTCATTATTACAAAATGAGTGATGGAATTTGAGTTTCATCGGTTATGTGAAAAACTGTATTTTTTATGTTCACCCTAAAATTGAAGTATTTTAGAAAATTACCAAAAAATCACCCATGGAAAATTTATATGTGTTAATTGAAAAAATGAACACCATTTTATGAAATTAAATTTTTAAATATTATAACTTTAATTTTTTTTATTAAAATCAACTTTTATTATAAAAAAACCAGTTTTTATATTACAACCGATTTTATGACACATTAGGAAATATATAATGGTATGAAAAAAATTATATTATACTTATAGTACAAAATAATAATAATTTTAGAGTGAAAATTATGAAAATAAATTTTATTATAAATAATTATATTAATTATAAAATTTTAAATAATAATTTACGTTTCAAAAAAGTACCATCACTTAATATGTCATTTTTAGAACATGTAATGTTAATATAAAATATTTTCATTTATGAGAAACCTAAACTTATAAATTCAGTGTTTAGGTTATTATTCAAATGGTCAGTTTACTGTTCCTCATAGGCACATTTCAATTCCAATTGTAATGTTATTATTTAATAGTATATCAGAATTTGATTAATCTTAGTTGTGTATGTAATAAAAACTAACAAATAAATTGAGTTTATTAAAGAGGATACATACCATAAACTCTCAGACTATTATAGTATAGATATTTATTAATGATGGAATCATTGTATATTTTGTTTCATTCCAGGATTTTTTTGGCATATCTATGTTATTTATGTCTCTATTCACATATCGATAAAGTTGGTTATCATGGCCATATGATCATCACTACAGATCACATCCAACTTGGTTGCATAATAGGAGAGTCAATATATTTTTCATCACAATAATTTTTAGCAAGATTCAGCCTTGATAAATAAATTTTAAAAAATAAAATGGTTATTGTAACTATAAATTAATATTAATATAATTACTCTATCAATGAAGGTAAATAATAAAATATTTTAATGTTAAAACTTTCATTTGGAACTATGAAATTTTAGGTTCATCCTACATCATTTTTGGTTGATCATTATTTTTTTGATTCTATTAACTAATTATTCATATTTTAATAGAAAAAATTTATAAACTATACTATTAGCATAATGGAGGAAACTATACAACGTCTTACATATATATAACATCATTTTATATAAATATTAGTTATATCTCATAATAATTAAACCCTGAAAAACTAGAGATTTGATAATTTTGTGGATTATATAAATAACCAAATTGTTTTAAAATAGCTGAAATATATCCAAAAATTATTATTCTAACATTATACCCATTAAAATGATACATAATATTCTACTTTAAAACCTTAGGAAGGGAAAGATAAGAATGTGTGAGATCAAATTCCCAATAAGGGTTAACATGAATGAAAACATTTTATTATCCTAATGTAGCATATTATAAATACATGATAATGAAAAGATAATAATAGTTCATGGACATAACATAATATAATCATACCCAATATATTTTAGATTAAAAAACATGGGTCTTGAGATAAGGATTTTGGAATAACATAAGTCCTGAGTAATAATAGTGAGTAAAAACGAGTCAATAATCCTGATCTATGAAAACATAACATAGAAAAAAGAATGTGGAATATATATAAATATAAATTAATTTTCTATTTAATAGTATATTATATATAACCAACTCATTCTTTCATCTGAATGGAACCTAATCATACTCTGTATAAGGACCAAATGGTGTACCTGAACACCACATGTTGAAAACTGGATCCTGGGAAACAATGGAGTCCCTTTAGGAAACACTTTTGACATAAATTTGAGATAAAAGTTAGAAAAACATATAAATAGATTCCAAAAGGAACTATCCTTATATTGTATGTCAATGAGATATCATAGATATTTGAAACCAATGTAAAAGAAAAAGCAAAACATTTCATAACAAAACCCAAATGATCCATCCCATTTCCATAGATTCCCATGATAATCAAAGATAATATCAACATATCATAGCATAAATTGAAATGATAAAAAAACATAAAAATCTAAAGAACATCAAAAAACATGACCTTGTCATGAACCATCTCAATGAAACCTTTAGTTTCTCAATATCTCCCAACTCACCTGATGCCAGCCTTAAGAAAAAAAACAAAATTCCACCTAAAAACCTAGAACATGAAATATATTGATGTGATCCAAACATCCTCATATTTAAATAACAACCAAAACTATTAAATTCATGTAATATAATAGTCCATAAATACTAGTTTAAAATTTCAACTAGAATGTGGCCTTTACAACATAAACATATGGGAACCGTTTTGAAGACTGTAAACACTATTCAAAGAATACCATTTTCCACATTAATTGAAATCAAATACTCTATAAAAATTTCAGCGATGGATGACCTCTTCAAAACAAAACTCAAATTTTGAAATCAACATTAAGAGCATAAGACAACAGTAATTATTGGAAATTTTTTTTCCAAACAAATTTGATTAAATTTTTTTATAGGAAATGACATGAGGACAAATGCTAATAATATAACAAAAATGACAAGGTAATTCTCAAGGAATAAAATAAATATGAGTAAAATATGGGTTCCACAATTGTATAAGAATTGTTAATGAAAAAAGGGGTTCTATATCAAAACCCCAAAAGTCATACACCAATTATGAATACAAATGTGTCATTATATCAATGACATTCCATTAATTCATGAGTTTAAAAGATCAATTTTTACATTATAAATTTTCTTTTAAATATTGAAATACTACATTAATTGGTTAATTATTGTGAAATGGTTAATTTTTAAATAAAATTTTAAATGTACCAACATTATGATTAATTGTAGGTTTTAATGTTTTAAATTTTAATTGTATTGATATCAGATTTTTTATTTAATTTTAAATATTATTTTAAATATGAATTTTTATACATCTTGATTAATTACATTTTTATGTTAATTAAATGATTACTTATTTATTATTTATTTAATTAATTAATTAAAAATAAATTTTGTTTTTAACTTTTTATCTCTTTGTAACCATTTTTTGGACCTGTTTATTTATGATTATTAATCTCCCTATTTAATAGATTGGTTAATGAATTATATTTATGTTAATTATATAAATAAGTATTTATCTCATTTAATTATAATTTAATCCATCACTTTAAATATTTTTTGTAACATTTTTTTATTTTAGATTTTAATTTTTGTTTTAATTAGAATAGTCATATTTTTTTAATTTTATAATTTAAATAGTTTAACAATGTAGAAATTTTTTTTTTCAGTTTTATTTCTCGACTAAAAATAAGGAAAAGTCCTAATTAAATAGACAAAACCAATGATAACATATGAAGAGGTTCAGTTGATATAATATTTTTATTGAAAACATTGGTCCGTAGTGGGATTTTTAGTGAAGGAAAATTCTATCAACTGCATGTGGAGGATGATCTAAAAGTCCTCCTACATTAGTTGAATGAGCAATACATTAAATATCATGACTAATATGGCCAGGGAAATTCACATTGGATGTGATCAAGAAAATGTAAATATTGATCAATGATTCATGATTTAATGAAATATAATATTCATTTTCCCATGTGACTATGAAATAAATCCAACTTACCATAACAGTAAATGTGTTTTTCACCTGAATATACCTCGATATAGGGGTAAAAGTTATAGAGAAAAAATTTGGGTTTAAAAAACTCATTATATATTGGGAGTTTGAGTTTAATAATTTTAATTCTTGTCGATATGCATTTTAAATTGAGGAAAGAAATTTTATTTCATTGAAAAAAATGAGGAATATGACTGGTCTACTGGTTTGGATTATGAAACTGGAAATGAGTGTCGACATAGAAGAATTAGATGGTGGAACCTAAGGTTTAACAATGAATATTTTCCATAAAGATGTTGTTGAAGACAATGATCAATCAAGGATCTAGGAGGAAGCCTATGTGATTTTAAAGAATGATCTTGAATGATTGAGACCATGATCTTGGTCTAGAGTCTAACGGTGTTTCCCAAATCGAACATTGTGTGGAAGGTGAATCGGTTGTGAGGTTGAGAACCCTGTAATGAACCTCACTGAATACTAGAAAGGTGTTTAAATCAAAGGTTCATAAATTTATCCATTATCTCTTTGTACAGGATTACGATGGGGATTGATTATGGATATTATTGAAGAATGATCTTAGGTTTTATTTCTTTTTTAATAACAAAGACGATTCCTTTGAATTCATAGAGTCAAATAGATATTAAAAAACACCATTGAAGACATATATATATGATATAATCTATAACTATCCTAGTAATGACAAAGAAATCATAGTTTTGGGGTGATTGGATATATAAAAGGGAGTACTTTAAAGGTGTTCTTTTGATAATTTTTTGGTGTTGGTATCCTCTATATTTGTAGTTGAAACATTATAAAAATTTTCAAACATGATACTCAAGATTATTCCCCAACCAAATTTAGAAATTATTGAATATTTTTCTGATCTGATGTGCATACACAGCTAATGGGAACTAATTTGGGAGGTGAATGATTACTAAATACTACATCTCATTGAACATTTAATCACACATTTTACTTGATTCATAATTGAAATATTGGTTTTATAAAGCCTTGGAAATGAAATCTACGAATTATGAATTTAAATAAAGGCTTATGAGTAAAAAAATCATGACGAATTTATCCAAAATAAAAATAAATTTTTCAAAACAAGGAATGGGGAAGGATTCAATTTGGTTTTCGAAGAAAATTTTTTTGAAGCATAATAAGCTTCTGGAATTTTCTAGTGGCTACCAAGAATTTGTTTTTCCTTAAAATTGCATCTTGTTTATCATTATAATATAATAAGAAAATTAATATGGGAATTTCACATCAGTTATATGGGAAAATAATTCATTTCATGACTATTACATAAATTGAGTAGAAGGACTAGTCATCTAATACAACGTGGAAAAACTAATTATGGGAATATTTGAGATATCCTATGAGTATGTTTTTGTGAATAATTTCTATAGTATTTGGATCCATTAAAAGGATTAATCATTCCATAATTGGGATCACATAATGGGGAGATGATAAATGAGATGGGGGCTACCCTAGTAGATACTTACAAATAAACAATCTTGGATAATAATGAGATTAAAAAATATATGTTAAAGTAGGTCCGATATGCTTCGTATTTTTGTGAAAATTTTGTATATTGGGATTAAACATGTTATTAACTAGTAAAACCCACAATAAAATTTATGGTATCATAAATGATTCACTTGTGTAATTATATAACCCATTCACTTATCAATTCCATGTTAAAGATACATTTGGGGTAACAATCGTTTTATTTATCATACATGTTTTGAATTATTATTATTGAACTTAATAGTTCAATAATGATTTAATTAAATCCAGAATGTAAAACATGAATTATATGTCATATATATTTAGTAGATAAATATATATAAATTTCATAAAAATGAAATGGAATACACTGATCATGGAGACGGTAGGTCGTACATAAGTATTAACACTATTTCTGTTTCTTTATTGAATTGAATGGAAAAATGTAAATGAAATATGTATATGTACATAAATCTAGTAGAATTATTATATCATATTTTCCATTACAATTTTTATATATACTTTAAATTCATTTTTTAATTATTAAGGTGGAGACTGAATCTCATCATGTCGCAGATACGGTAGGTCATACATACACCTGAGAAAAAATATCATTAACTTTATGGTTAAATGGTATATAAAAATATGGTATATTAATTATATAGAATAATTATCTAGTTATATTAATTATTTAAATCAATTATACACACCATTATAGCCATCCAAATTTAGTATTGTTGAATAACGAATTACACCACACCGTTGAGACAGTAAGTTGTGTGTAGGCACACATGGTGATATTGTTATTCATATGATGAATAAAAGGATGTATTATGATGTAACATAATTATAATAACATCTCGTAATGTATACAATACTATATTTATTACTTTATTATGATATCATCATAAAATAAAGATGCCGAAGAAGAAAAGAATTTTTAAATAGGTGATAATATAATACCACTTTTTCCAGTATCTCCTTCTGAATTGCACATAAGGTCTCTAAACGATGGTTTTATGCCTAATGTATGGCCTTTAAGATGAAGGGAGGGAAGTTTTTAGATTATTTTAGAAGATGTTGGATGATATAATGAGCTTGAAATGAGTGGGAAAGTGGGTAGAGTTGGTGGCCTTTTATAAGAAAGTGGAGGGGCACATTAGAAATGACTGGAAATATTAATTTATTATAATTTTTATTTCATTTTATAATGGTACCAAACTCAATTATTCATAAAATAAGATGTTTATGGGTAGCAATAATCTTATCAAATTAAATTTAAAGAGGTTTTGATTATATTTTAAACATTATAATTTGTATTTAACCTTATTTAATCTATTTAAATTTATTTGTGTTAATAATATTTTAAATTTTAAATGGTTATAAATATTTTATTATGTGTTTTAAATTTTCAATAATTGGATAATTTATGATAATTTAGACCATATAATTTTTACTTTGTAATTTTTAAATATTTTTTCGATTTTTAGATAATTTACTAAGTTGTTATTTTTATGAAATATCAATATTGTCAATTTTGACACTATTCATTTATTTAACATTAAATAAACTCCTCACCAAAGATAAATTCAAATAAAAATATTTAATACACTTCTAACATGTCATAGTCACCAATAAAATTTGTGTATAACACTAATTAGTTAATATGATATTTACTTTAACATCTTTAAAACCATATATTTGATATTTATATCAATAAAATAATTTCTACATCACTATTGTGTTATCACTAATTGTAAATATTTAATATCAAAAAATTATAAATAAATTAACATGATGTAGATAATTTAATTTTATATTAGTATACTATTTATGTTCGTTGTTTTTCTTTTTTATCATAATATGAAAATTATTATACTTATAAGATATATGAGAGAGAAATGTTGTCATATTCATTTGTTTTAATTACAATTACATAACTTTCATTAAATAAAGTCCATTAAATGAATCAATACTAACCCATAAGTGAAATTGGTCAAAATTAATTCATGAAATTGGATTTTTATAGGTGTTACAATAATTTAATTATCCTTATATTATGTCAGTTACCATAATTAACACAATTTTCCTTTAATTGAGGAAAATAAATATTATCTTTGTTACTATTCATAATATCTATAAAAATAAAATTAACATATTAATAAACTTTGGACCCATTTATTCCAAATATGGAGTCGATTTTTTATAATTCAAAATAAAAAATTTTCAGTAATTAATTTAAAATTATTTCTCACTATCAAAAACATAAATTTAGTTTTTTAAGAACTAAAAAACATATAAAATGATTGTAATGTGTTTAGGTCCAATTTAAATTTGAAATTATATAATATGACCAAAATTGGTTTAAATGATAAAAAATAATTCAATTACTCTTTAAAACTAATTAATAAGATAATCTAACTGTATAAATAAATTTGATGAAAAGACAATTTTGAATTAAAATGCAGTATTTTTCAATATTCATTAAAATATGAATTTTATTATAAAAATAAAAAAAATTATACCAATCTAAATTTTATTTTCTACTTCTATAAAAGTTTATTATTTTTCTAATAGAATATAAAAAAGTTTTAAGAACTAGATTTAAAAAGGGTGCTCCTCCAAAAGGCGACAAAACTACAATTTTTGGAAAATACTTCTTTTATCTAAAAAAATGAATTTTTTCTTATATCATGTCTATAACATACAAATGATTAATTCTAATGTTAAATAAAATTCAAAATTTTGTTAATAATATTCGTAACTGTTTGTCTATAAGCCATTAAATATTAATTTCTAAATAATTTATTGTTGTTTAGTATAAATTGATATTGTATACAACAAAAGCAATCAAAGGAGGTCTCTCTTGCGTGTAATGAAAGAAAAGTAATTATTTCATTAAGTGAATGCTTCATTTGGTGTTCAATGTAACATAATCCAAACATAGTTCTTTTATATATTGAAAAAAATATACTCATTGTTGTGTGAAATTAATTATATCTAAAGAACAAGAAATTTTCTGTAACTCAAGCCAATTACAGCATTGTGTATATTATAAGTTAATATTGTGTTTCATTTAGACAATATAATATTGTTGTAGCATGAAAACAAGACAAAAATGAACATAAAAATAATATATCTCATAAAATCGTAGGGTGTTACATTACACCCCCAATAAAATAAATTTTCCCTTGAAAAATTTTAGGGTTGTAAATGGTTTACTACATGAAAGTATCTTTCATGGAAACCCACATCGTAAAAAAAATACTAAAACATCATTTTAAAACGGAATGGTAGAAATATTAAAGTTACCCAAAATAACTCATCACATGGTTTCCATATAGGAGAAAATATCAGGGATGTGAAAACATGGTAATGTAAGAGAAATCTAACCGTCTAGCTCTGATGGATAGCGATGGAGAACAAGGTTACAGATAGTTAACATCCAGAAAGACATAAATCCAAGATGACTTATGGGATCATATGATTCATTGGATTAGAAGGTACTATGACAACATTTTTTTGTTTTTGAGATCCTTTTCCTAATGTTAAGGAACATGGGAAGAAATATCTACTTGATTTCAGTATAGTCTCTTCACTCGTCATGCCTTGAAGAATATCTAATTCATATATTATTCAAAGAAATGATGTTGAATTTGTCATTCCAAAATTGTTAGTTGAACATGCGATAAAAAAATTGTATGATAGTTCATTACATATTTCTTTTTCACTAAAAGGTTAGCACAAGTTATCAAATATAATTAAGTCCATCTATGCAGAGATTTATCTTATGTGGTTCCAAAAATGGACTTATGATTAATCTATCATACTGATTAAATAAAAAAAACTAATTTATACTAAATGTAGACTTCTTGTAGGATAATGGTAGGAAATAAAGGATTGTCTCACATTGGTTGTGGGTTCGATTCCCGCAGCCTTATCCGACGCGATGGGTTGTCTCCCATCCTACGAGATTTCCTTTTTCTAAAACTATACAATTATAAAATTCTAAAAATAATATTTTAAAATGATTTATCCTTAAATAATACAATCTGATTTCCATTTTAATCCATTCCATTCTTTAGGTTTATCCCAATATCTTCCATTCAAAATCATAGTATAAATAAAATATTACATGAAGGGTTATATAACAAGAATGTTAATATCATAATCTATCCACCATATATCATAAGATATATCTTATTGGTCACATTCCAAACATTTTAATTACTTTATCCAAAATTATCTCGAGTAATGTTAATATCCTAAATTACCATATATCTTTATTGAAAACATGCATGTTTCATTATTACAAAATTTATTGGATATATTTATTTAGTTCTAAAAAGTTGTATACTTCATCCACGATAGGATAAACCTCTTGTAAATAACTCCATAATTATATCTCACGAAACAAGAATCATCCAATTTACTTATTCAAATCGATCATTATATAAATAAAATGGACATATTAAGGCTTGGATTACCCTTAATCAAGTGTTCTCCGAGTATATCACCATACTCTTAAATCACATTTCTTTGACCTTAGAAATATTCAAAAAATCCTTTCTAATCCATATTTAAAAACATACACTAAAAACACATTTATATTTCATGATTCAAAAATCAGAATATTTGAAATAAAAAACACATACACCCCAATCATCCAACATTATTCTCAAACCATTACTCAGGATCCACTATCTTCGTCTTTCCTAAAATATGAATCATGACATAGAGTTTATTAAACTCAAGCATCTGAGGTTTAATGTGAACATGACTTTAATAACATCACATAACTTTCATATTTTCTTTTAAATCACTTTATCCCTATAATTTTGACCAATACTCATTCCATATTCATCATTGTATTCATGATATTTCCACATAGGAAATCAATCTTCATTATTCCCATAATTTACACATCTAAAACATTCAACGTTTATCCATGATATATGTAGTTTTGGATATTGACTATGACTAGAAATAAAATATTGAAAAATAAATATCAAAGATTAATAATCTATAAATGAGGTAAATTACATATAATATTTCAATATATGATATCTTAGGTTAAATCCTACGTTATTCATGATTATCACAGAAAACTTTATGATTGTAATATATAGTTGACTTAACCTTAGGGCATCCCTATCCATATATTTATAAATATCCCTAGGGATATCCCTACTTTTTTCGCATCTGAGTTTATATATGTTGGCTAAAACTTCTCTCTGAAAAAAACTGTAATGACCCATGCTTCATATACATGGACATGACATTACTTTTTCATAATAATTAATACATTACACAAATATCCACACAGAGACCGTATCATTTTAGTGTCTTTGGAAACGTATAACATAATCTTCTAACATGTGGAAAGATATTTAACATCCCCCATAAAGATCTTACCTAATTTAATTTCCTACCTAAAACCGTTTTTATATCCTATGGAAAAGAAAACATAAAAAGGGTGATCTAGAATGCTCAGTAAGGGTAAACATGGAGAACATAAAACAAACCATGAGCATAAGATTGTAAAAAATGAACATAATGTTTAAATATCAAAATACTGAGTCATGAAATAAATCATGGAAGTATTTAAGGCTTTGATCATAAATGAACATTGACCAGAAAAAAAAGTTTCATAAAACACGGACTTGTGGAAAATAAATTCTCATAATATGATTTCCATAGTTTACATGGAATTTTTCCAAGACCTTCATAGTGGAAAATGTCTATTACTGAACTAGGTTTACTTTCAATTACTACTAAGTATTACCAAACCAGATTGACTTGTCGTTCCATCCCTATATTACTGAACCAAATTTACATGTAATTATAGTCATGTCTATCTGGATATAAAATCTTTACCTAATGTATTAGAGGGAGATATAGGTCCCACCAATATAATAATGAAGTCCATACATGTGCCACAAAAGCATAAATCTTTAACCATAGCATAACCCATGATATAAAATGGGGTTGTTAAAAATAATTTCATCATAGCATAATCCATATAAAATTTCATTCCATCGTTAAAACAATAAATTAATAGTAATAATAGGTACATAAACATAATCATATTTAATAGTGTCATCTTATATGGAATGAAGTTTTGATAAAACACTTGAACTTAATTATTGTGGACAATATCTTTTCTTTTCAAAAAACTTTTCCTCTCTCAAAATGCCGTGAAATTTTAAATAAATAGAATTTAGTTGAAAATAAAATCAAAATAGTGTAGAGGAATCTTAATTTGAATAAGGAACCAGGAATCCATAAAAATACATTCATGTCGTATAAGTTAAAAAATCATTATTCTAATACTCTTTTCGAAAAACTCAAAAAGAACCTCGTATGGAAAATGAAAGAAATATTTCTTCCATAATATTTAATAAAAATTCACCGAGGAATAAAACTAACCATAAAAAATAGTATAAGAATAGATAAAATAATATATATTTAGGAAATATGGATGTTAATAATATATATACTCCAATATATACATATGAACAAACAATATCAGATTATATTGAGATTGAAAACTTATCCCTTACCTTATGTGTCATATGCTTCGTATGTATATAAAACACTTATAGAGTGGGTTTAACCATATTATTAACTTATAAAAGAACCATAATAATATTTATTATATCATATTCGATTCACTGATGACATTATATTAACCTTTCACTAACCAATTCCATGTTAAAGAAACATTTTGGGTAATAATTGTTTTATTTATCATACATGTTTTGAATTATAAATCTTAAAATAATTACATAGATCATTATTTACTTACATCTAGAATGAGAATAAATATTTAAAAATTAAATATATTCAGAATATAAATATTTATAATAGATAGATAAATTAAATGGAATACCCCATTCATGGAAATGGTAAGTCGTACATACGCATGAATGTTGTTTTTGTTTCATTATTGAATTGAATGGAATAAGGTTAATGAAATATGTATATATACATAAATAAAGTAGAATTATTATATCATATATTTCACTATTATTTATTATATATATATATATATATATTATAATCATTCTTGAATGTTCAACATTGAGAATGAATCTCATAGCGTCGTGAAGACGGTAGGTCGTACATACACACGAGTGATGATATCATTCAATTAATAGTTTAATAGATTATAATTGGATGGTATATTAATTATACATAATAATTATCATTTTATATTCATTATTTAAGTCCATTTTACTCATTATTGTAAATAACCAGATTAAGTATAGTTGAATAAAAAATTACACTACTTCATAGAGATAGTAGGACGTACGTATGTATGCATGGTTATGTTATTATTTGTAGGATTAATAAAATTAGTTATAATGTTTTACCTTAATTATAATAAAATATTAGAATGTATAAGATGATGTGTTTATAACGTTATTATGAGAAAAAAAATAAGTAGAATAAGTATAAGAAGAAGAGAATTTTGAAAGAGGTGATACAACTGTTACCTCTTTTCCGAGGATCTCTATTTTATTGGCACAAAAGGTCACCCTAGGATATATCCCTACCAAAATTATGTCATATAAGATTAATGGATGAATTATGGGAAATTATTTAAGTATATTACAGAAGATAAAAAGGGTATGAATGGTGTGAGTATGTGGGTAGAGGTGGTGGCCTTTTCGAAAAGGAAGATGGGCATCTTAGGAGAGTCTTGAAATATTATTTTATTATAAATTTATTTTGAGTTTATAAATTTCCCAAAATAATTTATTTTAAAGATAAAATGACTTTGGGTCGAATAAATCTAACCTAATTAAATTTATACATGTTATTTGTTTATCTTAAACCTTATCATTTTGATTTATCCATATTTAATCTATTATATATTTTTTTGAGGTAAAAATATTCTAAATATTAAATAGTAATAAATATAAACATATTGTTGTAAATTGTGTATGATTTGATACTTTATAAAATTTTAGACCATATAATCCTCAATTTTTAATTTTTAAATATATATGTGATTTTTGAATAATTTAATAATATGTTATATTTATAAAATATCAATAGTGTCAATTTTGGAAATATTCAATTATTTGACATTAAATAAAATTCCCATAGAAGATAAAATAGAAAAAAATATTTAATAAACTCCTATAATGTCATAGTCACCTATAAAATTGGTTAATAACATTTATTAGTTTATATGAGATTTATTGTGACATTTTCAAAACCATTTATTTGATATTTCTATAAATAAAATAATTTATACATCACTATAGTGTCATAATTAATGGTAATTATTTAATTTTTAAATATTCAAGATAAATTAAAATGATTTAGTTAAGTTCATTAGAATTATGGATATTATTTATGCTATATGTTTTTTTATAATTATCACAATATTAGAATTATTATACTTATAAGATATATGAGAGTGACATGTTGTCAGCTTCTTTTATTATAATTATAATTACATCATTTTCATTGAATAATATACATTAAATGAATCAATTAAAATCCATATGTGATATTGGTACACATTAATTCATCAAATATGATTTTTTAGGTGGTTTTATAATTTTATTATTTGTATCAAATTGTTAGATACCATAATTTACCCGATTTAACTTTAATTGTAGTAAACAAAAATTACCGTAGTTATTATTCATAATATCTAAAAAATTAAATGTAACCTATTATCATAATTTTGAAACACTAATTACCATTATGGAATCCATTTTTCATAATTAAAAACATATAATAGTCAGAAATTAATTTTAAATTAGTTGTCATTCTTAAAAACCAAAAAGAGTTGTTTTATGAAGTAAAAACATATTAAAATATTATAATGTGTTTATGTCCAATTTAAATGTGATATTACTTCCAGTGCCCAAAATTGGATTAAATGATATAAATAATAATACTATTACACTTTAAAACCAATTAAAAATATAATCTAACTATATTGATATAGTAGATGTTAATGCAGTTTTGAATGAAAATATAGTAATTTTCACTATTCATTAAAATATGAATTTTATCAGAAAAATACAAAAAAAATCATCGAAAATATGTTTTTTAGAATTTATTCTAGAGAATATTATTATTTATTTTTAATATTATATAAATATAGTTTTAAAACTAGATTTAAAATGGGTTTGTCAACAAAAGGAGGCAAAACTAAATTTTTTCAAAAATACTACTTTTATCAGAAAAATTTAATTTTTTCTTATATCATTCTATAAAATAAATAATATTAATGTTAATGTTATATAAAATTCATAATTTGTTTACCAATATTAATAAAGTGTATTTTATAACCCACTAAATATTATTATTTTAACAATATATCATTGTTTAGTGAAACTCAATATTACGTGAAATACATCCTATCGAAGAAGGTCACTCTTACGTGTAATGTGAGCCAAGTTAGTGTTGCTTTTAGTGATATATATATATTTTTCCTTATAACATAATCAAATTTTTTTTATACATTGAAAAAAATCTATACCTAGTGTCGCCGGAAATGAATTCCATTTTTTTTTGAAATTGAGTGTATCACAAGCCAAGTATAGTGTTTCATATACTAAAAGGTAATATAGTGTTGCATATTGCAGAAGCTAATCATGGTGTAGTGTACAACACAAGGAATCAATGAAATTTAAAATAATCTATCTAATAAAATCATAGGGTGTCAAAATTCGAGACATGGGATGATGATTTCAATATATGTGTGTCCAAATATAATCCCAAGAACACCACCATTGAGTTTAGACACAAAATCATAATATTTTTCTTGGATGGGGGGGGGGGAGTTGTACAATGAGGCATATGAGGGAGTTTTAATTCATCTTATGTAATGTATCAAACATCAGTAAGCTATCAACCATCTCATTGATACCTTTTACAAATCCCTTACCCCTTAGAATCAAATTTTAGTTGATCAATAATGTGTTGGTGACTACCCTGATTAAAATGATGATGAGATTATATAACTTTTTAAAAAATTGCAAAAATGTCCCAACACAAATGTACTAGGAATATTGTAATTTATATGGATAAAAATAGTAACCATGTTGTTGTGGTTAATCGAAATTATCTTAGGGAGCATCGCTTTCATTTTGGGATATGTAGACATGCTCAAAATTGTTTTGCTGCCATTGATATACATTTCCAATATAATGAGAGGTTGAAATTTATATATTACATATCTGGAAATCATTTTCCTGATGATACTTTCTCAACTAAGTTCAATACAACACACGATATTCAGCATAATCTATTGTGGAAAGAACAAGGTATTGTAAAATCAGAAGCTACACAAATTTACAAACCACTTATTGAAACAAATTATCCAAATATATATTTGGATGAATCTATAAAATCTCAGGGGTAAATTAAGGGTACGTTGTTGTTGGATTCTAGGGAGATATGTTTTAAATAACACTAAAACTCTAGGATTCAGAGACAGGACAATTGAATGGGTCATATGGCTAGAGATCAACGAGGGGGAGAAAAAGGTATTTTCCCTAGTATAACAGAACCAACCCCATGGGAACATTTCAAGGATGTGATCACCAAACTGGGCTTAAAAAAATAAGAACATGTTTGTGAAAAACTAAGGGATAATAAAGTTGATGAATAAGGTGACACTGAAAATGAAAATCTATAAAATTATGAAACTAGAAATTTTGATTGATATAATATTTCTAATAAAATTGATAAATTATCACATGAAAAATAAATTGAGAAAAAGAAAATGAAGTTGATTTTGATTAAGGATGCTAAAAATTATTTGAGATTTTGGGAGAAAGATAGTGATCCATCTATTTTGAAAACCTATTCAATTCCAATACCATCTCAGAAAATGTATAAAATGAATAAGGTACTTCATTATGTCAAGTGTATTCTAATTTTTTGGAACTTTAATATCAATAATAATTTTATGGTAGTTTAAAATTAAATTATACCCTATTTAACATTATTAAAATGGTTTTAATAATAATATAGATTGTTGTGAGAGTTAAATAATAAATTTTATTGAGGATTGTAGTGTCTTTATTCAAATAAATATTTCTCTCAAATTGGAAGACCCTGGTTCAAATGAAATAACTATTGGAAATGAAGTGAATGATAAGATTAAATGCTTGTGTGATATAAGAGAGAGAATTAACCATATTCCCTACTCTATGATCATGATTATAGGATTTTGGGATCTCAACCTAACATATGTTTAACTAAAATTTACCAACATGTCCCTTATTTGTCCTTATGGTAGAGTAAATGGCCTTTTCTATGGTTTAATAAAATTTAATCTACCAAAAAACATTCTCATTAATGAAATAGAGTTCAATAAAAAATTCCTTATCATTTTAGGAAGGATCTTCTTATCCACTGTTGGGGATATCATAGATGATTTGAATGGTAAGATCACCATTTAGGATAGGGAGGATCATGTTAAATATAATTTTTTAAATATTTAACTCTTATTGTATGATTTATGTTGATATAAGTTTTTGAGGATGTACTTCTAAATTAGTTTAAGAGATATAATTATCTTCAATTTTATGATACAATAAATGATTTTTTAGTGAAAAAGTTAAGGATTGTTTGGTTAAAACAGAATCAACATATGAACTGGAAATGTTATTTTATCTTGAGTGGAATATTATTAGATACATTTCCAATTACAATGAATTGGTCCATATAAACTCAATAATTTAATTTTATAGAGTTTATCATGTATTTATAAAATGTTCAAAACCTGACCATGTACCCAACCACATTATTTCTTTTAGTTTTTTACAACCTTGGGGGAGTGATTCTACTTGTTTTTATTATTTATTAGATAAAACATGTTTAAAAATTGATACGGAGTCTATGGGTAATTATATTCATCTTGGAGTGGAAAATTATTTTTCCCTGTCTATAGAGAGTGTGAATGGAGATCTTCTAGTCAGTTTAGAGGATGTGAAAAAAGAGGCCTAGCTTTATTAAAATGGGATTCTTTAATGATAAATTGTTTTTTTTCATAATCTTAATAATTTTATATAAGATCTTGAGGGGAGTTAAATTGTATCATGTAAAAGTGATGAATATTATATTTTTGCATCTAAGACTCAAACCACTGATATGACTACACCATTATCTAAAACAATATGTTCTGTATGTGTGGGAAAACAAGTGAGGAGTGATTTTTTCCATTATGGTTAAAATTATGGTCATTATTCATTGATTCGAGTAACATTTAGTTGGATTGTAGGATTTGAACCTATATCTTATGAAGAAAAATCTATTATATTTTTTTGTAATATTTACAATGTTATTCATTATCATAATATAATGAGGTTATAGAGTGAAACTGAAAATTTTCCCACGTTGAACAATCAATCCGCAACATCTAATGAATCCTCCACTTTAAATTCTCATGAATAGATTTTTAGGTGGGTAATTCTTGACAATGAAAACATATTCAGTTCTATAAGAGAGGTATCCCATGGTTTTCTAAGGCTTTTATTCTAACGATTTATTTGGACAAACATCCCGAATATGGTGGTGATGCTTTGAAATTTGGGAAAAGAATCACACCTTATTCTTGTAATTTATTTGATGAATAAATATAATGATCAATATATATATATTTTTTGGAATTTTCTAAAATAGACCAATTTTTATTTTGTATTCAGAGGGGAGAGATATATAATTCATTTTAATTGGTCAAATATATATGTAAAGTGGGGAAATGATTAATTATGGTATTGAGTAGTAGCGTGGTAGATAATGATAATATGAGGTGAAATGGTCATGCAGTAGGATATTTGGTCAAGTAGAAGGTTTAAAAAATTGCATAGCATTGAATCAATTGTGAAATGTTCTAGGAACAACATATTTTATAATTATGAGAAAGTGGACATGAAATATGCGTGTACACTAGAAAAAATGGTTTTAAACATGTTTTCAAGGGAAAAAAGTTGTTGTAAATAGAGATTCCATCTAAATGATACATTCCTACACATATCTATGGTTATTTTATTTGTAAGATTAATATTTAGATAACTAATGATGATGTGTTTTCATATAAGAGAATTTATTTTCTATCCAGAGTTATTAGTCAGTGTTTTTTAAATAGTGGTTACATATACATTACATCAATGAAGATAATGATTCTATAATATGGGGTTGGATTTTTTTAAAATATATTTATAATTATTATTTCATTTAATTTTCTAAATAACGATACCATATTTTCATTTTAATTGGTTTACCTTCTTTGTTTAAAAAAATGTTCATACCATATGTCTAAAATTCCTTATTGATTACAATCATAACATGAACTGTCTCTATGTACAATAATGTAATAAAAGAATTCTAGGTTTATTTTTTCATTTAAATTCATTCAGGAAATACCTTGATACAGAAAACATTAATAATTTTTTTCTATTATAATCATATTTGATAGTGGATTTTGAGGAACTTCTATTGATGTCATGTGATTTTTGTGTGGAATTGTTTTTGAACATCCATGACTCCCCTTTGATCAAAATACATTATGCACTTAATTTTAAATCTAGTTGATACAAAAAAAAATTTATGTGTGTCCAAAATTGATATTTTATATTGGGGGATAATTATAAGTATGGGGGAAGGGTATTAATTGCGATTAAGTATATTTTATTTTTAATCCATTAAAACCTTAAATGTTTTGAAAATTTTGAGTTTTTAAATATCACATTCTCAATTTTTATTTGTAAAAAATTCTATCATATTTCATTGTTGTGATTTCACATAGATAGGATTAATCTTTAATACCTTATATATTTAAATGGAAAAATAATTTTTAATACCCTTCTCGAAAAAATGGATTTTGATAAAATTTTGGGAAAATGTTATTCTACAATCATTGATATTGAATTTTTTCATTTGAATTTAACCCAATATATTTTTCATCCAAATGGATTATCAAATTAAAATAATTATCAATCTTTAACTAACTATTCCTTATATATTTATTCATTATTTATGTACCATAGGATTTTATATTTATTGAATTAATAAATTATTATTCACTCTTATTCAATAGTTTGCCTATTTTTTATAACTTTTTAAACAATGAAATTTTTTTATCATAGAGGTAAAGTGATGTTTTGAATTACAGTTTTATAAAAATTATTATTTGTTGAAATCATTTTGAAATATTCAATTTCTATTTTTTTTGTAAAACAGTAACCAACAATTCACTGAGATAATTCATTTTGATAATACATTTATTGTTTTCTTCTTGAGATAATCTATGATTGAAAATATTTTTGACAGTCAATTTTTGTTTTCATTACAATTTTTCAAACATGAGATTCATTTTCCACCACTCAATATCTATTATATAGTCGATTGAGGATAAGCATCACCTTAATTGCGGTGAAATTTTATGTGACCATTAATTTATTAAATTTCTAAAATCACTTTTTCATTTTATAATATGTCTTTCATGATGAAATATTCTTTTAAATGGTCAATTATAATGTAGTGGTAAAATTTTATGTAAAATGATATATTAATCAACATTATGTTCAAATTTAAGATTTTATGTTTAAAATTTCTATTTTTTCATCATATGGTTAATTATTAATTTATAAATATTATTTTAATATAAAAATTTTAGAGGAATCTAAATTAATTATTTCATTCTATTAATTGAATATTATCTTTCATTATTTTTAGTTATATTAATAAATAAATATTTTAAATATTATTGAGCATTATAATATTTTTCTCTAACAAATTTTTATTTAGGTAATTCTTATTTCTGCTTATTAATAAAATTTTTAGGTTTATTTATTTATCAATTCCGAGTTTTAATTTTATTACGTAAAAAATTAATTATCTAATAAATCTTTAATTAAATTTTAATATTTTAATTTATTTTTTAACATAATTTATATTTTAAAATTTATTTTTTGTTTTAAATTATGTGGTCACAATAAGTTTTAATTATTAAATTTAGTGAGTTCAAATGGTTTCATAGACTAATTAAAATTTTATGTTTTATTTCCGTGCATGGTCTATTGAATGTTTGGATAAGGGATTCAACCAATGAGAAAACACATGTAGTTTCCAGAACATGTAGATCATCAATGTATTTTTATTACAAGAATCCATTCCCTCTTGGAATTTGGGATAAGGGAAATTAATTTGATTGCATGTTATGTATGATATAATGTTCCTACTAATTTAGTTGTTTGTGTAATTAAAATTACAAAAAAGATATTTTATTCCAGGAATCAGAAAAATGATGGAATCAACTATTTTTAAAACCACATCGAATATTCCTAATTGAAGTAAATATAAAATGACATATCCCCTGAGACTATTTCAAAATCCAACTGACCGCATGTGTAAAATATTTTTTTACCGGCCACACAATGAGTTGGGATTAGAAGAAAGGGATGTGCTAAATGTGGTACTGAAACAAAAATTGGATTTGTGGATGTAAAATTTAAAATATATTTTCCTCTGCAGAGTTGTGATACAGACTCAGGATGACAACACCTTGACCAAAAAAACATGTGAGGAAGATGACCAATCTACTAGTTTGAATGATAAAACATGGAGAAATAATAAACTCAGAAGATCATGGAGTTCATACCAATGGTTTAATGATAAATTTTTGTGTCAAAATCAGATTGGTTTCAAAATAAACTTAGATGTGAAAAAAAAAATTAGAATCAATAATGTAGATAAAGCACCAAAAAATAACTGAATAATAAAAGGGGACATAGATTTTAACATGAAAATATCTACTTCAATGGGATTAAAAAAAACACAGGGAATATCCATAAATATTCACTATAATCATAGAATACAAACAATCCAATCAATATCCAAAACATAAATTACACATAAGAGTAGAAAGAACCTGTTTGAAATTTACACCCTAATACCCCTTCGCCGCCTCTCAAAAAATAGTTCATGACAAGATTTTACCCTTCATAGATCATAACAGAACATGAATTATTGTTATAACACATCATTGGAAAACCTAATTATATGTTTTTTTCTACTATCCTCACCCAAAATGTTTTCCATATATTTTATATACCACATGTGACTACTTCCTCTCAAGTCGCAGTCCATATTTTTTCACATAAGCCACCACCCTCTACTTTTGTGTGAGCATCCATATTATTTAGGGAGATGTGGATAATGATACATGTCTGTTTCTTCCCATATTTATAGTCCCTCATCCTCACATCAAAAAATTTGTCTCTGCATGAATTTAATTTACGCGGCCTTGATGTGACATTATCATTTTCAATAAACATATACTCATTATATAGAGTAAAGATTACTCCAAACGAATTGGGATATACCCCAATAATCTCACCCTTCATCCCATCTAAGAAGGAGATCACATCCAAAAAACATAGTTAGAATGGAAACTGGTTGTTATCACACCAACTGTCGACCTCTGCAGAAAATGTGGAATCATCTTTTTGAGTGACTAACAGAAACCTAAAATAACCCCCTAAAAAGAAATACAAATGATAAAGTCTTCATCCTACATGTGTCAGCATCACTAATACCTAAATCAATCATATCCATCTCCCCATAAGTGTGATAACCACACAATTTTTGTAACCACTAGGAATTAATTTCTCACTCTCCAAAACATCCTCTGATATGTCAAAACACTCAGCATATCACCCCGATATTTTATTTTCATTATTTGGCCAATAGTGGAACTCTCTGAAGAAAAATAATTAGGTGTAGGATCATAAACACATGAACTAACATGCTTCGGCTTCTAAACCGTCATTACCATAGTTGACGGTCTTCGACTAATGAATGGTGAATTTCTTTGACACAAAATTTACGACGCCCTCTTTGCAACTCATTTTTTCACATCACTAAACGCCTTTACGTCTGTCATGTAAAGTGTGTCCTATTTTGTTATCGCCCATAATCCATCAATCCTCTGGAAAAATTCCATCTTCCACCACCTAATGAACTCCAGAATCCATATATATGATGATCACACGTAGATAATCAATTATGGAATATACCTGACACTTGTCATACATCCCTTAATGTCAGTGTAAAACCTATATTCCTAGTGATTCAAATATTACCAACACAAATGACATTAGAAGAATATATTTTTTCCCCAAATTCAATATTCCCATGTCACCTTGTCCATATGATTAAAAAAGACCCACTTTGTAAAAATATAGTGGGACGATGCCAAATCAACAACCCATTTGGTATACAGATCTGACATTTGACAATCAATGCCAACTGAATGTAAATCACCCTCACCTGAAATTAGATATACATCAGTGTCCTCGGAATCGGTTTCACGTTACTTCCTTTAAACCATATGTTTTTTTAATACGTAGAATTATCATTTCTCATAACCCCCTTGTTTTAAAAGAAACACTTTACCTTTCTTCTTGTCATTAATCGACCTCTCTAACAACCACATCCATCTTCCACATCCAGAATACCGCGATTACTTGAGGCTTCACCATCATTTAACTTTCACTGAGTCTCATTCATCACCAATGATGAAATAACATAATATAAAATCCGTTTAACTTTTCCAAAAAATAGTGTGGTGTTGATATTATCATATGAATTATGTAACATACCAAAAAGAAGAAATGCCTTATGTTCATATTCTATTTCATCTGGTACCACATTACCTTTTTCATTGATCCTGACAACAACTGAAGATAGATCCATCAGAAGATTGGTTAAGTCAGGGAGATGTTTAACAAAATATCCAAACTAGGGAATTTATAAACAATAAAACCATTTTTATATATAAACGATTAGTGTAGGATTTTGATTTATACCTTCCATCATAATTTTCCTAGATCTCCTCCAGATATGTCAGACTTATCACCTCCCACATTTTATTATCACAAAAATAAATCTGAATAGTGATTTTCTCCAACTCTCTCATATCGTACAAATCACCAATGCTCATCATCACTATTTTTTATGATTTCTTCTTCAATGACTTCACCATATTCTTTGGGACCATAGTTATTTTAACTCTTTTCTTCCAAATCCTAAAATCAATTTTCTTGTTAAATAGTTCAATATGGGTCAGAATCCTATGGTCTGAATCACCCATATTTAATTAGTAATCAATGTAGATAAAAGGATTTGATACCAGATATTGGGTCAGAAGTGGATTGGTTTCAAAATAAACTCATTTGTGAATTTTTTTAGAATCACCAATGAAAATGATGCGCCAAAATAATGAGAAAATTTAAAAAAACGGACACAGATTTTAATGTGAAAACTCCATCCTTGTAGATTATTTAAAAATCCATGGGGAAACTATGAGAATATTAACTATGAATCATAGAATACATTGCATCCAAATAATATACCAAACATGAATTACAAATATAGCATTGAAAAAAACTATTTTAAATTCACTCCATGATACGCCATCACCACCTCTGTGATAATAGTTCATGATAAGACATCACCCTTTGGACATCAAGAAGGAATGCACAACAATGTTTTAGCATGTCATAACAAAAAATAATTTTACATTGGTTGCTACAAACCACACTCGAAACCATTTCACACATATCATCTCTATCATATGTTATTTATTGCACTGAATTTATATCCTACATTTTTCGCACAAGACTCCACCCTATGCTATTGTGTGTTCGTCCCTCTTATTTTGGTGGAAGTGGATGATGAAACATGGCCACTGCCTCCGCTTTTTATAGGACCTTATTATTGAGTTAAAAATGTGTCTCTGTGTGTATTTAAATCACACAGCTCACCCAACATCTATCTTTTTCAAAAAATGTTAAGTCATTCGGAGCTGGCACCATTACATCAAATAAATCATGCTGAACACCTACATAAATTGATTCCTAAGGGATGTTTTGGAGGAAAAAGTTTAACTAAAACATTATAAAGAATACTATGTTATTTCATTAGTAGATCCTTAATACAAGAGTTTATGAGTTTAATCTAAAGTCAAATGGTGATGCCCCGATGAAACATCATCAAAAATATGAAACAATGCGAGGTTGAGTTTATAGTGATAAACCCTGATCAAGACATGAATTAATTTAACATTGATGGAATATTAAAATTATCTATAATCAAAGTCTCTATTTTTGATATGGGGATTGAATATGAAGCTTATTTATGAAATAACTTCGATTTATACTCATTGAATAATAAAGAGGACACCTTTGAATCCAAAGAGTTGAATTGAGTTCGATGGACACCATTGAAGTCATACATGAGATGAATGTTTTTGGAAAATAATATTGAGTATCCATTTGATATTTATATGTTGATTGGATCTGTGATGTGGATATTTTTGTAGGTGGTGCATCCAATATTATTGGGTGTTGTTATCCCTCATTTTTACGGGTATGACATCATTCAAGTGTGCATGGCTAGTGCTTGATATTTTTCCCTAATAGACTTCTAAAATTCTTGGAGCATGTCATGGTTGGATGAGGATTCCCATCTTATGAGACTATTTTTGGAGTTTTTTTCTTCTTGAAGATATTATCCCATAAAATAGTAATGCCCAAATTTCATGGGCTTTGGAAATGAAAACTAACGCAGACTACACTAGTAATTAGGAATGAAATCTATATAGACCCAATTTAATGTTAGCAAAAGATAAAATAAAATCATGAATACTATTTTATATACGAAAATAATAAGGTCAGAATAATCATTGAAAAATAATTTGATGAAGTTGTAGAAGATAAATGTTGGGAGGAATGTGAATCTTTTGGTGTTTTCTAGAAACTACAAAAAAATCTGTTTGTCCATGAAAAAGAATCTAGGATTTCTCCATATAGTTGAAGAAAAATACATTTGGGTATATCATAAAAATATTTATGGGGAAAATTTTCATTACATTACATTTATTAAAATAGAACAAAAAACATGTCAATTGCTACCACATGGACATATAGAATATGAGTAGATTGGTGACAACCATTGACTGGATTTCAAGGTATATTTTCAAGAATTTAGGATCTACAATATGGTTTAGACATTCCATCATCTAGATAACTTATTTTTGACCTATCATACGATCTTGGAGATGATTATATATTTGGAGTTGGATATTGAGGAAGGATGTAATCTCATTAGAAAATTTTCCTCTTCTCATTATTCTTATTTTTGTAAATATTTTTATAAAAAAATGATTAATAATATTTTTTAGGTGAATGATAAATAATTAATTTAATTTTTATTTTATCTATTAACTCATGTTATTTCAATCATGAAATATTGTTTTTGTTTAGATTTCTGTTTTCCAACAATTATGAGTATCAATTAAATCGTTAATATGAACAGATATTTGGTGATAGTTAATTTCTAAACCATTATTGAATGATCTAATAACTATAAATTTTAAAAAGAATATATACATATATATCTCTCTTCAATGAACATATTAATTCATTAGTTTTTATTCTATGATTATTACTAACCAATGATCACAATGTATTGAAACTTCACATAGTGAGAGTTTAATGGGTCTTCAATTCTTCTCTAAGTACTATAAAATTTTAGATTATCATTAGTAAGATTATGAAAACTATTATTTCAATTAAATAAATTTAAATAACACTATTTTCACCAATTTTTAAAACTCATACTAAAATTTATTTTCCACCATTTCCTCTATCTCACTACAAATAATCACTCCCACTACACAATCTCCTCACAATTTTTGTTTGTTTGTTTTGTTTCTCTATTGTCTAGATTTTCTCATAGAATTACTATTAATATTACATGTGGATATGACAACCCAGTCAAAACTAATATAGGTTTTCAAATTAGAGATCAAAATAATTTGTTTTACTTGATACTAATTAATTATCTTTAAACTCACCACTCATCCATATGTATATATTTTTTAAAGAAAATTATCTTCATTTATTTTTTCTCAAGGACCAACAGTTGGAATTTTCATAGATCAAAATATAAGACATCCATCAAGCCCGTAAAGCCTCATGGTAATGACACATCACTCTTATCCGTGTTTCATAGCATGATTGTAGGGCCACAAGTTTAATGTGAACAAAATGATATTACATAAGCATAGTCTTCAAACATTGTACATGTGTTCCCATGACTAATAAAAAAGTATAGTGATTTAATAATCAGGCTAAGAAATAATAATAATAAATATATATCCATACCCACCAGCACCATCACAGTGAATATCCACATATATATCATAGATCTTCGACATAAAAACAACATTACCACATAAGGTGATTATAAATAATCACATTCAGATAAAAAATTGATTTAAGTGGTGAACAACTGAAGGGGAATTAAAGGGGGTCTCTCACAACAATAAATTTAAAACTAATGTTCCAAACATTCATTTTAAAAAAAATATATTCTAATTCTAATATCTTCTCATGATTTATTAAAAAAAATTATAACATTATATAAATTTCCATCCAAATCTCACACACAATTTAAACATTTTGATGACACCCTAAAAAATATGGTTCATATTATTTGAAAAAAAATACTTCCAATGAAAATCCATTTAAATAAGAATATTTTAATTTCCATTAATGATTTTATAAGGGGTTATTCACACACTCATTTGATACTAACCTTTAAAAGTCATCAGAAACCCCTTTATAAATATGATTGAGTCTAAAAACTCATTTTAAAAGAACTACTCCCTTATAAACAGTATTCATTATCTTAATGAAAAAATTGAATCAAAATCCCTAAAATCTTATTTAAACCAATTTTAAAAATCATTATTGGAATTTGGATAATAATTTTCATGCTAAAATAAACAATTTAAAAATGAAAACATTGAAATTAAGGAGGCATAATATTTATGTGTATCTAAAAACACTTGAAAATTTTGAAATCAATATATAAGTGTCAAATATATTCTTAATTTTAATAAAATAGGATTATAAATCACAAGAATACATAGAATTAAAAAATGAATATATTTATTAAAACCTCATATTAAGAATACTCAAAAAACATTATCAACAATGTCCCATTCAATTGTGGTCACATGAATAATTAATAAGACCTCATATACATGATTATGGAGAGAAAATATCATCTTTGGAACAATTCAGAACAGAATCCCTATAATACACATAAAATTAGGGATCAAGATAGAACGTGAAACTTAAGAAAGAAGGATTGATGTTTAATATAAGAGAAATATATGAATATTTACTTAGAACCTTCAAAAAATAACTAGGAATGGGCCAAGAATCAATGTGAATGGAGGATGGAGTTCCTAGCCGCGATCATATTCATGGAATGATAAATATGGGTGATTAAATTTGTGAGATAAATTTTAATTATCTATTAGAATTTTGTAAAAATACTAAAATATTAGAACCTATGAATTATGCATGGTTTTGGAATACAGTTTACCAAACCAACGACCAAGATTGTGTTACCGACTACCTAGGACAAAACCACACACACTGTTTCTAGGTAGCATCACATGGATTAACAAATCATATTAATGTTCTAAAATTTTATTTTCCCTTAATATACCACCCTCTTCATGGGCTCCATAAGGTTATCCTAAACATTGTAGTAAAACCATCGAACACAACAATAGATTATAAAAGTAAAAATTTCTAACTTAAAACCATAGGGTCCAATAGTTACCAAAGATAAGATAATATAATAAAATAAGCATTATAGTGAAATTTGTGTTTCAAAATTAATCCACCATGCCACATTTTTTCAATAGATATTACTTTTATGAAAATATATAATTATAGAGAAGATATGATCCAAAATGGGATTTAAAAATGAGAACTACTCAACATTATCTAAACATGAGAAAAAAAACCATGATACTAAGAAATGATAAAAAAATCATCCAAAAAAACCTTGAAGCATCACATAGTAAAATTGAATCATGAAGCTCAAAAAAAGACTCATAAGGAAGAATAGATACCTATTATAGTTTCCTATGTATATAGACTTCATCTATCATGGTGGAACCAATGAAAACTTCTGAGAGACATATCCCCAAAACAATAAAGAAACCATAAGATAAACTAATCCTCCTACTATAAGAACTTCCAAAAGAAAAGGATGAGGAATAGTTCACATGTAGCCACAAAAGAAAACATCAGATGTATCATATTTAAAAAAGACACAAAATAAAAATGAGTCATAAAATTTATCATCCTCAAATGGTTAGTTCTAAATAACCCTATCTAAACACTAGACAATAGAGAAACTAGCCTTCTGAATCACATAACCAAGTTACCCAATCATTGTAGAACCCTATGATTGAGGTACCTATCACTTTAAGTTTTTATTTTTAGGATATATGCTGATTGGGTTGTGTTTTTAGTGGTTTTGAGTGTTTTGGAACTTTATGGGGTATATTATGGGGGATCACGGTTAGTTGAACCCATGAAACCCCTATAGGAAACAAATATGGAGAAAAATATTGTTACGTGGAAAGAGCATGTTTGGAAAATGATTTGTGTAATTTCTCGACCCAGGTTCCACTAAAAAATTTCCCATTCTATTAGGTCAAATGTACTCATGCATACCTCCACATATGCAAGATGTTGGTGACTAGTAGCAAGGCCCTAAGGTGTATGTGTGGGGTTACTGAGCCCCCATGTCAATGTGTAGAATTGTGGAAGTTAATATTTTGATGCAGAGTAGAATTAGAATAATAACTAAAATTATATTAAAGATATATTTATAAGATATAAAAATTACAATGCCAAGGATAATCATATAAATATGATCACTATGCCATGTATCTAAAATGATGTAAAACAAGTATATAGGAAACCAACACAATAACTTTATCTAAAGGTAATAAAAGTACAAAATGGATATATCCTAGATGGCATCATGACCATTGCTCAGTCTAGTGCCGCCCTCCTCCTATCAAATGAACATTTTGGAATCATAAAATGGGCATATTCCCAATTCCCTACTAACATCCATGAAGTCATTTTGGTCACCAAACGATGACCCGAATAGGGTGTGAGAAAACACTAATTAGGACGCCACCAATGGCGTCTTTAAAAAATACCATCTAAATAATAACAAGCTATCAAAGTATGAAATATATATAATAGTTATATCAATACTGAAGTTACTGTGATAAATTGAAATGGTACAGTCCATCCTACCATGCCTCCAAGAAATCAAAAAATAATATTCCACAAACAAGGGAAACTGTAAGTCATAAGTAAACAAATCCACAATGTCTGTGGAACATATTTCAATGTCAAATAACTACCATGGACAAAAATTATTGTCGAGTGTATAATACTCACCTCATCCACACCATATAATTAAAGTTTATACAATTTTCCACAAACATCCAATATAAGCATGACCATCCACAATGACCTCATAATGTAAGCAATGGTGTTATACCATGAAGGTCCAACACCAAGGTATATAAAACCAAGTAATCCATGTAGATTCCATGGATAATCTAAATGGAAACATGGTAATGAATTGGTTAGAGACCTAGGAGCATGTCAATAGACCATTTCCACCGTGATTCCATGAAATCCGGATCCAAGGGGTAGCATGGCCCTCAGAATCCTACAGAACTGGGATCCAATGAGTAATAGGTTCAATAATTATAATACCATAATAAACACCCATGGAGTAGAAATTTCCATGTCATTATATAGAATTAAGATCCATGTTATACCATCCAAAGAATCCACATCCATAACAAATTCATCATCTCATCATTATCCACATTCGAAGAGTTCTTGAAAATGATATAAAAATTTCTATGTAATCAATTTAAAAAACTAAAAAATTCACATATTGTAATCACATGTAAAGTGAGGAATTAACTCTCATATAAAAGTTCATTCTATTCCCATTTAGCATCAAAATTGATCCCTATTACAAGTCGATATCAAATCCACTCCACATGTAGTATAACAAAGTTAATATACAAATAATAACCCCATGGGTTGCCTATAATGGGGAAAAAACAAAATTCATAGGGATACTCAATGTGAAACCTAATAAGTTCTAATTTTTTGAATTTAAAAATTAAAATCATTTTAGTGATTCATTAGAAAGTGTAACATTAGAATAAATTTAAACTAATTGTATAAAGAACCAAACATGAATGAAATTATATATAGCACCTATCATGGGATTGTAGTAGGGAACTAATCTAGTATCGACCTCTGATTTGGTCCAGATCAAGAGAAAAATGAATAATGGATAAAACATCATTGAAGTATGGAATATTGTCATGCACCTAAACCATGCAAAAAATGTTCTCAACAACACTAATGAAAATTACAAGAACATCTCAATGGGACTTATCCCCTAGATACATGATTATCTCAAACCATATACCCTCTAACAGTCCTCTGTTCTTACCCACATGTTTACACCAAACTAGGTATCTTGGGCACCCGATTTCTTATAATTGTGTGGGCCATCTGTTTTTCTCCAAAAGTGAGGTTCTAGGATCCAAAAAAACCCTAGAAATCCCTAAAACAACCTTAATCTCATTAAATAATCACATTTCTTCCAAACCATGGATTTATTCTAAAAAAGAAGATATGTACCTTATTGAAATACCATGTATCATAAAATTCCCACTTAATGTAATTCACCACATAATTTCCATTCCATGGGTGGTTATGAATTGCATAATAATAACTCTGACCATTGAGAAAATATGTTGGCCTCCTATTCTTATATCATATATTGTAAAATTTCATGCTTCCATAACACCCATTCTAGAGGAACATATTGGAAATGGGGAACCCTTGTGCTCTTATCGGCGATACAAATGGGATACTCCTAGAAAGATGAATTTGTTTTTATCTCAAACTCTCTAGGATGAAGAATACGAGAAATATCTATATGGAAATGGTGTAGTGGCCATATATGAAATATTTCATGCATGTATTGGTACCTCTATCATAACTATAACCTATAGGCTACCAGACTAATCTTTCTATAATCTCAAATATCTTAATATATTTTGGTGAAATGTTACCCTATATATCAACCTGTCTATTTCCTAAACTAAATGAGATACATAAAAATTCTCAATCCCAGACGTTGAAATCTATAGGTCATGATGAATGATCAACATAAGATTTTAGTCTCCACTGTGTGGTATCCATCTATTTAGAAATCAACTTTAACTACTCCAATGTTTCCATTCCATCTTGTTGCCCGATAAGTACGATCTCACATACCTCTAACCAACATTGGGGTGATCGTCATAGACTAATGTAAAAGGCCCCATAAGATTTCATCACTGTAGTCTCCATATATACTTATATATATATATATTTTTTAGTTGAACACAACTATGGTTATATTTATCTACCATGGAACACCAGAATCTAGGACGTATACTCATAGCATGTCCTCAAGCACAAGAATCATGTTCTCTTACTGGCCATCATTTTGAGTCTACTGTGTCATTCTCAGAGGCACTGGTGTACCCAATGCAATTTGAAAACTCTTCGTAAATAAATATGTAGTCCTCAAATCCCTATCAGATATTATTTTCTTTGGAAACCAATGAATTCACAATATCTCACAGATATACAACCTCCCAATCTCATCCTTTGAGAAGGTCTCCCTGATAAATGGAAAATGAGTATCCTTCAGGATCTTATCTACAACAAACTAATCGACATCAGTTACATAAGGAGGCCTTGGAATCCTCATCACAATATCCAACTCAACATCATACCATACCTCTTAGGAATGACTAATTTCTATAAATGGACAGCTAGATACTGATATTATGATTCACCTGCTGATAGTTGGGACACCTCATGAGAAAAATATCTACCTCATTTTTTATATGTGGACACTGATACTAGTGATGTTAACCACTATATGTCTTGGTAACACAGTGATGTAATTACGAAAATAAGGCTTGAAATTACTACATCATCTCCTCTTGTATATCTTCTAAAACCCAAATGAAACCATGAATATGAAGAATTTCATCACCACCAATGGTCCAAACAAGAGGTGGGTACTCTCCATCCACACTCTCAAATGGGACTCGTCCCTCAATATTAAATAAATATTTCATCCTCACTATATGAATAATAGTGGAATTAATATATATATATATATATATATGTATATAACTAATACAAGTCTTCCCCTAACCATCTTACACTTCCAAGTGCATCGCTAAAAATCAAATTATAAGCTTCCACTCACTACTGGTGTCCTAAACTACGTGTATATGAGTCCTCCCACTTGTTGAATCGGAAATTACATTTCCCTTTCCGAGTGTATAGTAAAGATCAATGTGAAAAAATATAGGTACCCAATCCACATTCACTACCTCATATTCATATCACGCTAGGTAAATATATTATTCACCCTTTTCTAGTCTATTTAATCCACTAAAATCATTCCCAGTAAATAGCGAATCATACTATAGAAGGAATTTTAAACAATGGCTAAATCATGGCCTTATGTTTGGTAATTCCTCTCATTTGGCCTCAACTAATGAGACCAATATGCCATAACTCTTCCCTTATGAATCAAAATACTCCTAGAATGATACCTAAGGAATTTAAATACATAGTGTAGATTCCATCAGGATGTAGAAGATTCATGAATGTTGCAGAAGTCAATAACCCAATATACTCCATTAAAGGATGTCCCCAAATTATTTCAAAATAAAAATATCATAGACATATTATTTAGGCATGTATGTTCTGATGATAAGCATCATACGTCTGGTATGAAACACCAGTAATGTCCAACTATCCCCAAAACATCATATATCAGAGAAATAATTGTGCTAATACCTGAAAACTAGAAAACTATACTTCTCTGGATCAACTAATACCCATGTACCTAAGATAATATGACCCATGAGACGAATCATATCCAAAGATAAGTGCATGTTTGTGAGAATTTTATAAAATTGATACTCTCTAGGTGTCTCCAAAATGATCTCAAGATGTTGGGCATGGTCGTGTCGATTGTGATAATAACCCAAGATATCATATACGAATACAACCATAAATGAATCCAGATAATAATTGAAAAATCAGTTCATCAGTTCCATTAAAACTGGATGCATGTTAATGGTATAGAAGAAGCTAACCATGTACATATATATATCGTACATTCTATTAAAATATGTATATGGTATGTTTGTAGGTCAAACACGACTCTAATGACAACCTTAACTCAATTCAATTTTCATGATGACCCGAGTTACATATACATGATCAAAAATTCATCCAAATACAATAAGGGATACTACTACTCAATTTTCAATAAGAGATAATCCATGCACAACCAAAGTTTACAATCCTCATTCATTACAAAAAGTTTAGGTGAAACCCCTGGAGAATTAATCCGTCTTATAAACCCCTTTTCATCCAATCCCTATAGTTTCCTCTTGATCTCTAGTAATTCTATAGTATCCATCCTACAATGAAGAATTGATTTAGGTGAAGCTCCCGAATCTAGAATTATAGAATACCATACCTCTCACTTAAGAGATATACCCGAATATTTATCTAGGAAAACATCATTGAAATAAACAACCTCTTGAGGGAAATCTTGATGACATGATTCTTGATCATTGAGATGTAAACTAAAAACTTTTTTTATCATCCCACCCATCAACAGATACTACGCTTCAGATATAATATCCTAGACATCCCAATCTACCTTGTGAATAAAAACGTTACCCTATGGTGATGTGATGTTCACCCTCTAAATATAGTAGTAAAAATGTGCTCAATAAGAAACCAGAATTACCAACATAAGTATGATGCCAAATCCTATCAATGCAAGGAGAAAATATACCATACTAAGTGAAACCGAATAATCTAAAGGGGATTTTCTTGCACTATCACACATCCTTTTTTTTGAACCACAAAATTTAATCCAACATCATAAATTGCTCAAAAAAACTATATAATGAGCCCATGGATCTACAAAATAAGTACATAAATAATGTTATTAGAAACAGTTTTAACAAAAAAATTAAATTATACAGTGGAGGATACTCAAATCCTGCCTCTCAACATAGATATCTCAATGCACTTCTCTTCATGGATGGCTATACAGAATATATCTATCCTGAACAGTGACCTTTTGAAACAACCTCACTACTCAGACAAAGCCCACTCCTATGTTTATATAAAAATAGTTCGTGGATGAATCATCCAACACCACCACCTCAAGAATAAATGACTAACACTACTCTAGATCTCAACCAGATATAGATCTATGAATCCTACTACAAAACCAGGATTCGTTGTTGATCTCATTCCACTGACCACTAGAGGGAAGGTCCTGTAAAAACGATGTACATTGACAATACTAACAAAATCATGGAACACAAATTGTTCATGATCACATTGATTCCCCTTAATCCAATGTTTGAAAAAATGATAATAGAAAACAGTTCTTATGGCACTAATTAATTTTCTAGTACTCCCCTCAGGAGAGGCCTGAAAATGGTGCTTCCAACCAAAAGTCACTGAATAATTAGGTTGAGAGACTATAATTCCATGCTCAGATATCATATCCTTACTTAGGTTTTACAGGGTAATATGTTCCAGATTCACAATATTAGTAATAATATTCAACCGAATCACATAAACATATGATCAAACAAATGTTAGAGAGCTTCTTAGATGCGTCTCACCCTTAATGGATCATGAGCAAGATAAATCAGTGGGAAATGTTGAATCTCTACACAACATGTTGAGTATTCCGTAACTGTCATTCTAAATCATGTAAAGAAACTTAAACTCACTATCTATTTAAACTCAAAGGGTATTAGGAAAAAATTAATCATTAATCATAGAATAGAAACCAACCCAAAAATATCTCATAACGTGTCAACCAGTTTTATAACATCCCACACTCTCTTATCTTATCCCTGAAAAATAAATTTCACGAGATTCACTCACCTCTTAGATGGTGTGTATATATTTTAAAATATCAAAAAGTAGTCTCAGGACACATCTCAATAGTTTATTGACCGCCACCCCAGAAAATATTGTATGATGATGCTGTTGGAACATACATGTCTCCTCAGCCATAGATGTGGTAGGCTGTGCGGTCCCATAATAGGTCTGCATATAGTTTCTAAAACACTCACAAAATTGGGCCACATCACCCAACTTCAATATGACTACTATTTTAAATGATTTTATTATAGGAGTATCCAATGGTATCATATGAACCACTACCTCTAGATTATGGTTTTTCCCACCATCCTGGTGTACAAATAGAGGTTTTGGTGGTGACATGTCTCTACAGTACCTATCACATGCCTCAGAAAATATCTACTACCAAAAGATCATAGTTCAAAAATTTAATACAAGTTACTAAATTCCTAGAAAAAAGTAACACACCTTCGCATACTCCCCTATATAAGACCATGTAAAAATAAACAGTCATATACATCTCTAGAGACACTCCCTACTAACCACTCTAAAGGTGGGTCATGGTCCATTTATCTATTTTACCCATTCAATTTCATTTTAATATCACATTTATTTCTCAATTATCTTTAAATTGTTGAGCCAAATTTGTTCACCACTAATTATACTTAATCAAAAATATACCACATGATATGATGTGTGGTGTCCACCCAATACATACCATGACATGATCTATTCCATGAGACCAATGGTCCATAACTCAACATGTCACAGTTTTCTTCTGAGGGTGTATGTGGTAGCCAATATGGGAAAAAAAATTTGGTTATGCGTGTAACTCTAAATACCAACTACGTTTTATCAAACCTATGCACAAAAAGATAGTAGAACACATTCATATCACATAAGGAACAATAAAAAACATCATGCAGTCATATAATGCATCCTATATGGAATAGAAAAATACAACGCATGTTAATCCAAATAGGTTCCAAAAATGATGCATGAGATGCATAACCTCATCTCAATAAGCAATGGTAAAATTGGCAATCATTCATATAAATTATAACATGATAATTCTAGTGCATCACCAAATGATGGAATCAAATCATTTATAAAATAAAAAATAAAAAAACATGAAATGTCATTTATTGGATATTATAATATTCTCTATACATGGGTTAGATATCCTAAGGAAATGTTCATTACTAAATTTCACCACCAACCTAATCTATATCTATTATCGGAAAACATTATGAAAACTAGAAAAAAAATTCTCTTATACCACATTGCAATGTCATGACCGGGGTTCCACTAAATGGTACCCCGAGCTGGTGGATCAAAATGTCTTAAGCATACATCTCCATATGGCATAGGCTTTTGATTATCAGTGAGGGCCTAGTTGTGTCTATGAGGAAACTATTACCTCATTATATAGTGTAGAATAGAGATTGTAAAAATATATATCAATAGATGAAGCATAATAATAACTAAAAGAATATAGAAGATAAATATCCAATATATTAATATGAAAATTTCAAAGGAAATCATGTACATACGACGATCATGTAATGTCTCTACAATGCTAGAAAACATGTATATGGGTAACCACTACAAAAAAAATTATCAAAAGGGAGAAAATGAATAATGTGTAACAGTTTTAGTTAGAATCACAAGCCTGTCTTAATCTTGTTCTCCCCTTCTAATAAGCAATGAACTGTCAACCATCATTTTGTGGGATCTATCATCAATCCCTACATATATCCATGTAGTGTACCCGGGTTCCCAATGGTAGCCAAAATAGGGTGTGAGATAAGATTCAATATCCCACCACAGACTATGTCTATAAAAAAATCCAATCTATGTAATAATAATAAGCATGATACATTATATATCATAGGTCTATAAGTATTAAATTTAATGATTGTAACTGAAATGGTACAATCCATCCTACCAAGGATCCCTTTAAACAACTACCAATATCTCATAAATAGGGGCTTCTATAATTCATAAATGAGCCAATCATCAATGATTATTCCATATATTACCAAGTTAAAAAACAACCATGACAACGTTGTATCATACGGTGTATAAAAAAACCACTACCATTCTGCATAGAAAAATTGTATAACCTTTACCAAGTCCACTCCCTATATTGTAGACCATATGCAATGACCTCTCTATATAATCATTGGTTTTTGACCATGAAGGTATGGTTCCCTGGAATAAAAGACCATGGAATCCACGTTGAGTCCCATGAGCATCTTGAAGAAATCATGAAAACGACATGGTTGAAGTAATAGGACCATGTCGGCAGACCATGACCATCAAGAGTCCAAGAAAGTCAAATACGAGGAGTATCAAGGCCCCTGGAAACTAATAGAATCTGGATATTTGGATTAATAAGCCCAATTCATCGACTTCCATAATCAATAACCATGAATTAGAAACGCTGATGGCATCCAATGGAATCCGGAACCAAGGTATACCAACTAATGCAACCACTACCATAATCAATTCATCATATAATAATTAATCACATTCCATGTTTTAATTAAAACTACATAACAATTTCAATTAAAGAAATTTATATAACCAAAAATTCATATAATTTAATCACATTTCAATGGAGGAATAATGTATCTCCTACACATTCATCAAATTATATTTTCTTTTAAAAAGGTAGACAAATAACTATGTGAGATTTCACACACCCCACAGGTGGTATTAAAAATGTACAGAAAAAGGTGCAACCCATGGGTGGCATAGGTTGGGGAAACAAACTCAAACAATAATAGTGGTAATCAAAGTGAAACCTTACAGGTTATAATTGATTCAATTCAAATATTCAATTTATTATAGGGGAAACACCTGAAATTTTAGAACACAGTGGAATGGTAAATAACTGTATAAAACACAAAATGAGTGGGAAAAAGTATAGAATATGTAACATAGGTTTGAAGAAGAGAACTCATCCATTTTAGAACTTTGATATGGTGTAGATAAATAAAACAATGTACAACAGATGAAAATACTAGAAACAAGGAATTCAAGATTTCACATAAATAACTCTGACAATACAATGAAAAAAATAATGACACAAGAAGAATGGATTACCAATAGACATGCTTCTAATAAGACTGATGATGGATGAATTTGAGTCTAGATGAATGATCGGGAGGAAAACATATCATTAGGCTTTAAAGACATTCACGAGATGAAGAAAAAGATTCCCTATGCATTAGAGGAGATAAATAATTAAATTTCTTTAGAATTATAGAGTATTAATGGTAAAATGACTATTTTATCTCAAAATAAAGGCTCACATAATTTTTTAGCATGGTTTTCCAAAACATGTGCCAACCATTCACCCCACACTATCTAAAGGGAGACCACATATGGTTTCATGTGCATAATTTTAAAAACCATTATCAAACAGTGCCCAATGCATTTTCTAAAAACTATAGGTGCTCCCACAATAGAATTAAACCTTGGAGTCATGGATTCCACAAACCATTCAGCCTCACACACCACTATATACATCCCATCATGATTAGGGGTAACCATTTTGCTTGGGTCTCATGGTTTCTATTGACTATGTGGCCCAACTTTTTTTCTCCCAATGTTAGGATTTATGATCCAAAGAAGACCCAAAACTCCTAGAAACTACCATTATATCCTTAAGAACTCACATTAAGTCATATATAATGTGTTAAAATGAAAAACCGATCCGTACCCCATAGGGAAAACTATGATATTACAGTTTGGTCAAACAGTATGGATTCATTGGAGAAACTAAGATCCTTGAAACAGTGGGACACACACTGTCAGTGAACTATTTGTATAACCATTTTAGCCAAACACGTGAGGTATGGATTAGGATAGTAACTCATTAATGGTTGGAATACAAGTTTTTTTACCATATGATCCAACCATATGGGCTGTTGTCTTGAGGCAGTAGAAACACCACAGTTTTCCAAACCATGCTGCCTAACCATGCAGTGTACAATAACCACTATAAAATTTTTGGATTTAATTAGAATTATATTCTTTAATCCTAATTTTCAACTAATTCTCCAATAAAATTAATTCCTTTTTCTCCCAATAGTTTTTAGATGTTTCACATCTAATTCTGAGAGATATGTAGGTAGTTTAATGGTTTTTGGAGATCGGTATTCATTAGTAATTCTCTGTTATTGAACATTATTCATTGATCTGTTCTACTTATATTTCAGAGAAGCATAGATGTAATGATCTAGTAATAGATATATGTTCCATGTTTGTACTTTTGATGTTTTATGGTTGATCATGGGAATAAAATGTGATACGTGATCCTATCTAGAGAATCATTTTTATATTCTTCATTTTCTCACAGGTTTGTGAGGTCGGTGGTTTCTCTATTGATTACACGTGATGAGAACATGAAGTATTATATTTAATTAAATTATATTATTAAAATGAAGGTAGAATAAATTTTTAACTCTTTATTGGAATCTTTTTTTTCCATTGGGATGGAATGTTACATGGTGTTTTGAAAAACACTTATTTATTATTTTAAAATAATGTTATAAAATTATTGTTTGGATTGACAAATGTAATTTATTTTTTGAAATTATTTAATGAAACAAATGGTTTGATTGAAATTATTTTGCAAGATTTTGGCATAAACACTTGTTTTTAGCTAAGGGGGGGGGGGGGGATAATGTTCATGATGTATGACCATCAATGGGAAGGAGTATTAATATGAAGTTACTCTATCAAAGGTACTACTAAGATTTAGTGTTTGTGTTTTTGTGTGGAGATGGGAAATGATATACCAAATGTAAATGAGAACTTTTTTAAAGGATTGTTTTATTTCATTCCATGGAAAAAATATTAGATCTATTGGGCATTGATAAAAACAATTTTGTATTTTTTAAAATATTTTATAATAAATGTGAGAACATTTTTTCCTAATGGCCTGAGTTGGGATGTTATTGTGGAAATTATACTATTTATAGAATCACCCTCTACAAGAGGATTATTGTTAAATTTTTTATGTCATCTCTTCAGACCTAGGTAATGAGAATGTATCCCAGTTCTATAATTATTATTCCTGATATTGCGACATGGATTTTAATTTATGGAGTTTGGACCAGGATGGAAATTTTGGTTTGATGTCATTTGGTTTCCATGGATGGTTTATTTTTCTTCTTATTGTACTATAATATGGTTATTGGGTTTGTTTATTTTATTTTATAGTTTTTTTTCACTCAGGAATCATATATTATTTGTTTAGTTATTAACTTGTGGGTAAGATTTTTATCTTTCAAATGTCCAACCATCCCTCGATTTTTTTTGAATCCCATGGAATTTATTTCCATATTATTTTGTCTTGGGGATGTAACATAAGGCCTAGTAACATCCTTCCACATTTTCACAAGCGTTTGGGTGAAGAGTTGGATGTAAAAAATAGTATCATCTTGATGGATACATCAGTTAGAAATGATATTAGTTTGTTCGATCAATGAGTATCAGTTTTGGTAGTTTTTTCAACCCATTGGAATGTAGTAAGGATTAATATTTTTAGGTCATGAAATATATATACTAATAGGTAATATCTACCCTATTCATTTTAAACATAAATTTACACGTTTTTCTGGGTAAATAAGAGTTTCTAGAAACCTTTAGGAGAGTTTCCATCTAATCATCAAGGGATTTACTGATGAGTGTTTCATGACATTCAATGGTAGTATGAATTACTACTAGAAATGAATTATTCATTAATTATTAAAATATTTATAGAAATGGTAAAATGGTAATTTTTATTGAATTGCAATGAATTTTTTTCAAATTTATAGATTTTGAGGATAATTGATAGTGGTATTTGGAAAATGTTTTGTTATGGATAAACATGATAGTTGACCTTGTTGGAATGGCAATTGAATTATCAAATCCCTTATTTGATATGGATTTAGATTAAATCGGGGTTTTTTTGGTTTTTGGAAATGGATCTAAGTTGGTGCCATTAGACCAAATGGAAGATGTTACAGAAAATTTGGTTTCACCTGAGAGATAAGTGAAACAATAGTTTGTCCAGATTATTTTCTATGATTTTCAATATGTGGATAGGGGAAAAGAAAAGATGAAGCAAGGAAAGAAAATCATTTAGTTTCATTCTAGAAACATAATACACCCACCCTTCAAAGATATTTTAAACCCAAAAATTATGATGTGTGAAAAAATTGGATGAATCAAGTCGCTGATATTAATGACACAACAGTTGTGATGATTGTGATGCTAGAAACACATATGTCAGCGGATCTAGTACACCCCTAGTGGCATTTAGTAGTACAATCTAACTTTTACCAAGGCATGTCATGTAGGGATTTTAATGTATTCTTAAACATATAATAATATCATCACATGTTTATATTTTATATATGAATGAAATTATTCAGTTTGAAGAAGGAGAATATCTTGGAAACATTGTATGGATTAAAATTTACTAATTTATTCTTCTATGAAATGAATTTCAGCATAAGTGCATCCATGAAGGAAATATTTTTTGACTTGCGTTTGATGTTACAGATTGACTCAATGTTTACTATTCTTTCTATAATGGATTATATAGAAATGGTCAATAGATCGATGGTAGCTAAAAGAGAAATATTGAGAAATATGGCCATATGGAGAATGTTCACTGTTATTAGAACTAGTGGGGACTCCAATGATGGAAATATGTGGATTAGGGACACATATTCTAATGGGGTGGTTTATCTCATAATGGATATATGGTATTGGTGAGGATCCCTCCTTGACCGAAGAGTAAGCTCAAATGTTTTCGTTGTGGTTCACTAGATCACAATAAGTGAGATTGTATGAAACATTTTAGAGCATGTAACCACTTGAAACCAGATGGGGCATATTCAGTGCTATTGTTATATTGTCCCATGGTTGGGATCTAGGGACACCTCTCATAGTTATCATTCATCATATGCTTTGATGTGATTGGTGAATCAGAATAGCTCTTATCAGAAAATCCGAGATAGCCCTAGGGATTATAGGAACACACAGACTCCTCATATGGTATAATATGAGCTGGGTAAAAAAGATAATTGTGCACTACATATGAAATTTTATTTATATAATAAGGCGATTAGGGATGATCAATCGATACCTTTGACAATGAGTGGTATTATTATTATGAATTCTAACCCAATTCAATCAATTATTGACACAAGAGTGTCTCATTGGTTTGTTTCATCTCATTCTGTTGATCTACAGGGATTACATGTTTAGATGATTCATTTTATTTTGAAATTCCAAAAAAAAGACAATGATACTATTGAGCTTAGAAATTCATTGTTTGTTTGAGAAAAAAATGATTGGACTAAGTTGGTATGGGATTCATCTGTAATAGAGATTGATGTTTACGACTTGATATTGGGAATGTAATGGAGGATGGAAATTGAGGACCATGTCGTTTTTTATGCATAGTATGTAATTTTCACATATTTTGACTACGTTACTCATCTATTTAATTGATATTGTGTTTTGAATATAAGTAGGGCACGAGCCATGGTACTAGTGGTTGTAACTATCTTATACCAGTAGACAATAGTTTCATTCACATCAATAAATGAGATTGGGAATATATATTTTCCAACTATATGGGACAAATTCCATTATGTTGTTTGTAAAAATTACATAGGGTTTCCACCCAAAAGGGATGTGTGTTTTGTAATTGACATTATACCGGTGGCCCATCATATTTCACTTTTATCTTATCTAATGAAACCAACATAGTTGATGGAGTTTATGGATAAGTTAGAAGGGTTGGAATGTGAAGTGTTCATCCAACCAATAATGTCTCCATGGAAAACACCTGTTTTTTTGTGAATAAGGATGATTAAAATCATAGGATTTATGTAAATTATCATAATCATTACAATATTACGATAAATAATCAATATCCACTTCAACCCACCAATTATTTTTTTGATTAATTGTGGTGAGATCGACGGTTCTAAAAAAGTGAATTACATACTTGCTATCATCAACTATGGGTTGGGAAAGAGGATAGTATAAATATAGCTTTTAGAAGTATATATATCCACTATGAATTCATTTTTAGGCCTTTTGGTCACACTAATGTTGCGACAATATTTATTGAATTGATGAATTCGTTATTTAAATGGAATATGGATTCCTTGGTGTTAGTGTTTATTATTGATATACTGGTGTATTCAAAGACATAGGTGGAACATGAGAAAAGAATGGCTATAATTTATGCTATATTGTAGGTGAATCTTTCAAATGCCACAATATCAATGAGTTATTTCTAGATACAATACGTACATTTCCACAACCATTTCATTTTTAAAATGGTTTTTTTGTAGACTGGGAAAAGATAAAAGATAATATCTCTTAGAAACCACCATGGAATGACATTGAGATACATATTTTACTTGGTTTGAAAAGATACTATAAACATTTTTTACTTGAATTATCATGTTCAGAACCCGAGATGAAAACTTTATTAAGGAAAGTTCATACATTCCTATAGAATGATGAATCTCATAAATACATTCAAGATAATAAGGTTAGACATACATCATTGCCTATCCTTATATTTATAGTGTTTGGAAATGGATATGTATTCTACTGTGATACATCTAGATTAGGGTGTTCTTATGAAAATGGATCATGTCATTTCCTAGAGATGAGGATAGTTAGGGTTGAATGAGAAGTAATACCAAACAAAAAACTTCTAATTATCTTTTTTAGTCCATGCATTGATGAATTGTTGTCATTATCATTTTGGTGAGAAATTTAGGTTTTTTACAGATCATAATAGTTTGAAACACAATCTCCCACAAATATATTTTAATCTAAGTCACTGAATATGGATCAAATTCCTTCAATTGATTGACATGGACTTGATTTATAGACTTGGTAATGAAAATTAAGTGGTGGATACATTAATATGATGGCTTATACTCAGTTTCATATAAAATCATCAAATCAGTGATAGATGATGTCAGTTATAGAAGGAATGAACATGTATTTTATTGACTAGGATGATGTTTTAATTTTCTTCCTAACATTATTTCTCCCTGATTATGATAATTTTGAGAAAGAGGCTCAAATATTATACTCTGAATGTGTTAATATGAGTCCAAACACAATGGTTGGGTGACCATTGAGAGATGGATGGTGGAAAGGAGTTTCATTTTACATTTTATAGATTGTATTAAAGTTTATTTTTATTTCCATTAGAAAAATTAATAATGCTTATCACCATTCAAAACGAGATGTTCTTGTGGTATTCAAAAATTTATAGAGAGATGAAATAACATTTTTGGTGTGTTAGAATGAAAACAGAAGAGGAGGACTATGATTCGAGATTCCTCGCCAGTTAGTAGGTAAATTGGGATCTCTAATGGCCAAAGGAAAGGTCATATTTTTTTTCCAATTCTCATGTTGAAATGAGAGAAGATATCTATTGATTTTTTTTGAAAATTTTACTAATAATGGTTAGAAAACACTATGATATATTGGTATTTAAGGATTGGATCATGAGTTAAGATAATTTTATCTCTATTTATGAATCCAATATAATTGAATACTTTTCCGAAATCTATATCTAAGATGTTGTAAAGAGGTATGGAATTCCAGTCTCAGTTAAATCTAATCATGACCCTGGGATTATGTAACTTTTTATTAAATCCTTACAGCAATCACTTGGACACAGTTGAGTATGATCATGGTGAATCATCCTCAAAGAAGTGGACAGTTTGATAGGATGATACAAAAATTTTAGTAAATGATTATGGATTGTACAGATGATTTTTGTGGATCATGGTAGGGTGCATACTGTTAGTGGAGTTATCATACAAGAAAAGTTACCCAACCCCATCATATAATTATTATGTTGAATCATGGTATGATCATTCTTGTTTTTTCCTCTTTTTTGGATGGATGTATATGATACATCACAGATTGGACCCAACCAAATGAAAAGAACATTGTAAACGATTTAGTTGATTATAAAGAGAATGGAGACAACATAGTTTCATTAGTAGTAATATAGAGATCATCGTTGATGACCATTATAATCTGAGGTGAGTGATATTGTGTTATTTAGAATCTCACTATGGATTGGACATCATCATTTTGGGATGATGGGGATGTTATCTCATCAATAGAAAGTCTATTTTGAGATATCTGAACATGTTGGTGAGGTTGAATATTAGTTGGTGTTTTTTCAAAGGTTAACTTTAGTGAAAAATGTGTTTTACATATCTCAAATGAAGAATTACTAACCTGATCCTAACTATGCGGTAAAATAAGATAACATGTAACTATAATTGGATAAAACATTGTTTTATATGATAGTTTGTTTTTTGGATAGGGAAAATAAATTCTTCCATGGGAATGGAATCAGACTTTTGTGGGTATTATTATAACATGGTCCGAATTCATAAGAATCATGGGAGCATAAAAAATAAATTTTAGAGAAGGGGCCAAAAATCATCCAAAAAAACATGGTTTTATACTTTCCAAGGATGAAAATAAAAAAGTAGGGGAGAATGTAGCACACCTAGTTTGAGGAAAATGAATCATTAATTATACATTTCTAGGCTATAGAATGTTTTTTTGCATTTTAGTTGGTTTTGAGGGATTTGTAAACATTTTTTAGGATTTTTTGGTCGTCAATGATTTAGCACGGTTAGTAGAAACCATGAAACACCTATAAGAAATTGTGAAGGGGAAAATAGTGGTCACTCGGTAAGAACATGGTTGGAAAATAGTTTTGAAAAGTCTTATGGATTTTTAGGAGAAACAGTGAACTTTGAAATAGTAGGGACATGCATGGTTCATGAATGGTCATTCAAATTATGTAATCCAACCATGAATGGTTTGAATTATGAAATTATCTTCTGAATGGTTGTCACATAGTTTTTATAAGTGTGTGTGCCAACTTCTCAATGTGTTTTCAATAGGCAGTTTCAACCACAATGTTTGATCATGGTTATCCAAACCATTTGTCCTAACTATTTAGTATACATTCATCCCTACAATTTTTTTTGATCAAATTAAAATTGGATTCTTTATGATTTTTCCCCATATTTCTCTCATAACACTGATTATATTTTCTCCCGTGATGTGAGATATATTTACATTTAGTCTGAGAGAGATCTGAAGGAGGTCTGAAGGTTTTTGGAGATCTATATTCACTGGTAAGTCTATAATTATAGTCATTATTCATCAATATATTCTCCTTCCCTTTCTTAAAACCATATATAAAATCATTTTGGGATAGATCCATGTTCCTTGATGGGTTTTATGATGTTTGGTGACTATATTTCGGGAAGGAAATTTGATTCATTATCGGATATATATAATCATTATGTCATACTTGGTTTGAACAATTTTTTTGAGGTAAGTTTTTTATCACTCGATTATACTTGATTATAAAAAGAACAATTATTTTTAATTATAATTTTTTTAGGAAATTATTTTGACATATTTTAGTGAATACTAATCAAAATATTTTTTCAAAATTGGCTTGGAAACATGATTGGTTTTTGGAAACAACGTTTTTAATAATAAAATTATTTTTTATAATTATTGTTCGGTTTCAGACATGTTATGTTTTTGTTGAAAAGTATTAATGAAATTAATGGTTTAATTCAAATGATATAGTTTGATTTTTGGATAATAGATTGGAAATGAGTTTAATTGGATAGATAATGGTCATGAAGTACCACCATCAATGGGATGTAGTAGAGACATTTTGTTCCAACAATAATGTTAACCCAAAGCATAGGGGTGCGTTTGGTTGTGTGTGTATAGTGTTGGAATGTTATGTTCCAAATTGAGAAGTGAAATTCTTTTTAAAGGACCATTTTATTACTTTCCTTGGAATATCATTTTTTTAAAAATGTAATTACTTTAATAAAAGCTATTTTAGAGAATTTAAATATTTTTTTTATAAATTTCATAACAATTGTTGTCCTAGTAGCATGAGTTTGGAAGTCATCTGGGAGGTCCTAGTGAGTTTAGACTCACACAATTCTTCGGCACTAGTGTGTATTTTCATATGTCATTTACTAAGACATAGGTAAAGGTAAGGTTTTCCCATTCTTTAATGATGGTTCATGACACCAAGGACAAGGTTTTCGTGTTGGTTCTTGGAGAAGGTTAAGAGTTTCTAGTTTGGTTTCATTGGGTTTTAGTAGTCATTGGGTTTCTGAGCATGTTGTATTTTGTATTCTTCTTGTACTCTTATATAAATGTATGTTTAGTTTGGTTTTGTGTGAAATTTTTATTTTTGTACTAATTCATCATATATTTGGTTTTTGGTTACTGTATTCTCATTTCGATGTCTATATTTCAATGGTAAAATCATCCATCGAATGTTTATGAACCCCTTGGAATTTAATTTGTACCTTTTGTGTCTTATGGATATCACCAATTCCCTAGTAAAATCCTTACACCAATTAAAAATCCAATGGGTAAGGGTATGGATGTTAAAATTATGAATTCGATGCCTTTCTCATTTTTAACCAACATGAACATAAAAATAACAACATAAACAACATGAAAAAACAGAAAATACCAAGAATAGTTTTCCAAATTAATGAGGCTCATCAATGAAAAAGTCACAGCCAAACAAAAATGATCAAGGAAACCTGATCAAAAATGTCAAATCCATTTATAAGGGATATCCAATAAATGAGACTACAACAAGATTCCAAACAACAACAATAAATTCTCTACAAGAATGTCCAAATTTACTACCATCGAATGAATGTTAGAAAAACAATCCAAAAAACATAAGAGGATTAAACATAAGATCTATTCTAAAAAAATTAACAAAATATATTGAGATGGAGCAATCCTAAATAACATAAGAAAAATATATGATCTTTAAAATAAAATTGAATATAATTCCCTGGAACACCAAACTATAAGAACATAAGATATATGTCCTTCCCATGTGTATGACCCATTACTTATACCCATAGATCATTTCAAATTTTTCCTCACTGTCTGGTTAGCCATACTTCCAACATATGAAAGCAAGGCTACACCCACCACTAGTCTCTTAGATTTTATATAATTGAGATGAAAAGACTCAATGAAAACCTCCTAAATATATTTCAGGAGAGATACATGTTTAGATGGACTCAAATATTGGAAAGACCACCATTGATGAAATAATCATTCTCATGATCACCGATGACCAACTCTAGAGAGACAATGACTAACTTAAATATGTGATTAACATACACCATCACTGATCATTCACCCTAATAAAGGACCAAAAACTCTAGATATATCTCAAAATTTACATCATTAGGAATAAAAATGATAAAAATACATTTAACAAATCATGTTTTTCTCATCAGTTATTTATAAATAATGTAATAAACTATTTATCACATTATTTATTTAATAATTGACTTTAGAATGCTAAGGATTTTGTTTTAATTCTATGTTATTTAATAAATCACACTGAAAATTGGTTTTTAATGCCAGTTTTTTATAACTAATGTGAAAGATAGAGTTTTCACATTTGTTATTAATTAACCGATGTGAAATCATCAGGTCAACTAATTTTTTTTTGTTATTTTTCTTTAATTACAATTATTGTTTTTAATGTGTGATATCCTATCCCTTCAATATTTAGTTCATATGGATTTAATAACATATATTTGGAATTAACCATCATCATTCACCCTCACCTATCTTCTTCTATTTCAAATTATCTCTCTACAACATATTTACTTTACTGTTTAATGATAATTTGTCCCCCTTCAAGTATATATTTAGCAATATTATCTGTTGTTTATATTTTCCATGAATCCAGTGTATGTTTTAATTTATGAATGTTGTTTTGATTTTTTTTATGAATAGACTGTTGAACTATTTATTTATTAAAAAAACATTATTTTTATTTTTAGTTCCACTAAGTCATGAAACTATGTTATTTTTTATTGATGAATGAATGATTCTAGACTACGGTATGTTTAAAATATTATTTTATGAATTAGTTTTATAAATGGTATTAGTTTTCTAATTATGGTATTCTGTGATATGTTTTCTATTTTCATTGTGACTGGAAAGTTTTCATGTATTTTAAATTATAGGGTTTAAATATGTATTTTTAATAATAAATATTTACATTTCCATGATGATTCTATGACACATTTTTATATTTTCATTAAATAATTATAATTAAATATGATCATACTGATACTTGTGTTTATCAAAAAAAATTATTTATTTTATTCGTGAAATAATCTAATGTTTTTTTAATTTCTATTTAAAAATGAAAATGTCAAATTAAATTTAAAAACAAGATAAATCATTTTGAATTCATGAAATTTCTTATAGGTAATATTGAGTCTCAAATAGTTTAATACAAATAAAAAAATGTTTAATATGAGAATGTTTTTTATACTTTTTCAGAATTTTTTAAATGAAATGTTCCGAAAAAATATGTATTTCTATTTATTGACGAAATGTTTAAATAATAAGAAGTTGAAAATAATAAAAATAAAATAACATTTAATTTTTAATGGATTTATCTGAGTTTCAACCATTTTATTTAGTATGGTGTAATTTTGAAGAATTCAATTTCTATTGATGATGATAATTTTTAAGATGAAAAGTTTGATTAAATTTGGCAAGTGATTTGTGATATTGAATATGAATAAATATAGAAAGAACTGATAACCGACTTTCTATATGGTGCTGCTAAAAAACCATTGTATCCATGTTTAATGGAATTTATGTTTTTATCAAGGGATTTAATATTTACTAATGTGAAGGTAGAAAATTGATGACGTGAGAAATATTCTATATAGTTTATACAGATGTTAAAAGAAATTATACTTAAAATTGATCTTCCAGATTCCAATTATAGTGCGATGAAAATATTAATCTTGATAGGTTTCAATTTGAAAATGATACATTCCAAACCAAATGACTATGTGCTCTAAAGGATGTAGTATACGGGTCTATCATAGTGCCTTAAATGTTTGAAATCATGTTATATGGTGAAAGTCGAATAAGAACATAATTTAGTAGTTATGGAAACTCCACTTAAAGAAATTAGTTCTCATGATATGTGTTGGATGGAGTGAACACTCAAGAGGGGGGTGAATTGAGTTCCAATAAAAATTTCTGTTAAAAATATTTCTCTTAAATCACCGTATTTAAAAACAAAGTTAAACTGTAGTGAATTTATACAGAATGTAAATGTTCAAGAGGGGGGTGAATTGAGTTCCAATTCAGTCTCATGCTGACACATAGTCCTCTCAAACAATTTATATAAATTGATCCACACCCTGGATCGGGGTAAAAAATAGTACAATATTTTCCAGGTCCAAAGACCTCTACAACAGTTCTACATGGGAAAATAAACAACAACTCACAGTTGTCCAGGTCTTACTCGACCTCTACCACTATCCGAAGTTGTACACAAGGAGATATAGAGTCTGAATGAGGATTTAAGAATCCTACAGCTTAGCTCAGGAGACAGTGTGTGTGTAAAATAAACAGGGTATACACACTGCTCGAAATTTAAATGAAAGATTCACTAAAGTAAGTGTGAATGCATTTAGAAAAGATTTAGTGATTGGTAGTGCATATCTGAACTTGTTTGATTGGTCAAAAAATCTTCTGAGTCCTTCTATGGTTTTTTCCTAAAAACAGAGTGTCATTTTCTTCCTTGGTTCTAGGTTCAGCTTATCATGCTGAGTGCATGAAGTGTTTGTTGTAGTTCTTCACTCAAGACGTGGCTTATGTTCTCCTCTAGAAATGAATTGCTTTGTCTATGTCCAGTGTACATGGAGTATGGATGTAGTCTTGTGGGAATGCACCACGATTCAATGATGTTGAGCTCTTGTCATTTTTACCCATCGTGTTCCTTCTTATTTCCATTATTCTTGCTCTTTTCATTCAATCTTTATGTTCACTTATCTTTTTTTCATCTAGGCAATTATCTTCCCTTTTATATCTTTCAGCTCTGACAAAAAGGAATGATTAGTTTTTTCATGGGTACTAGGTACGGTTCCCTGACATGCCATCATATATCATTAAATAACATTAAATTCATTAAAAACATCAAATGTAACCGTTAGCTTAATAAAAAATGGTATTGAGAGTATAGAGTTTGACTGTTTGGTCAATCGTTAGTAGCCTTCTGTTGGTAGATGTGTACGGTGGACTTTGTGCAGTAGTGACCTTCCATCGGTAGCTCTTTGAACTTGTATCTATAAGTCTTTGCATCGGTAGCTCCTTACTCTATATTGGCAACTTTTTGTATCGGTAACTCCTTTTATCGGTAGACTTACTCTATCAGTAGCTTCATTCTGTATCAATGACTCTTAATATTGGCAGCTCATGGTCTATCGGTAGCTCTGGTCTATCAGTAGCTCTAGTTTGTCGGTAGATCTAGTCTATTAGTAGCTTACTTAGTTCCAGTGATTATGTGTATCGATAGATATATGCATATCAGTAGCTCCATTCTGTACTTTCAGAATACTTTTTCTATTGGTAACTCTGTGTCGGTAGCTTGTACTATGCTTAACGGTGGACTTGTACATATCGATAGTTCTGTACATATCGATAGCTCTGTACATATCGGTGACCTTATCTTGTCAGTGACTCTGTCTATCAGTAGACTAAGTCTATCGGTAGACTAAGTATCAGTAGCTAAATGCAGATTAGTGACTTAACACTTCTATTTTATGTAAAAACATATCCGATTGGGTTAGAATTACTTCAAAACTTATATAAGCAAAGATAAACAGTAATTAACATATTTCAAGGATTATTTTAATATTATTATCATCTTGATAATAGAATATCATAGATTGAGAGAATTAGAATATGGGTATACATTAATAGGGATTATCAATGTATGTGAAAGCATAATTGGGATTATCAAAGTATGTGAAAGCATAATTGGGATTATCAAAATAGGTGAGGGTAACAATCTCCCCCTTTTTGATAATCACAACTTATGATATTATAGTTTTAAAACAATGAGTAGTTTTATCAGAAGATATATCATTAAATGAAATTATCTCAGAGAAAATAGTATATTATAGAACATAATGTATTAGTGGTATAATTAAATGCAATGATAGCAGAGGTGAAAAGAATTGTAGCACTTCCTTAGATAATATTACTATAAGGCCCCAACCTTAAACCTTACTTAATCTTGAGTTATTACTAGATTACACATTGAGGATCTTTTCAGGTTTAGAGTTTTAGAGAATTAGATCATGAAACTTGCATTACATTCCACATTTAAACAAAGTGGTTACATAAAAGATAGTATCCATTCTTCCCATCAACGGAAACATATTGAAAATAAAACATGGATTCTTTCTTATCCTTGACTCTATCATCTTATCATGTACCTTTCCCTTGACCTGAAAAAAACATTTCAAAAACTTGGGATGAGCATAAAAAGCTCAGTAAGAGTTATAAAAATATGGAAAGGAAACATGAGTTCATATATACATAAGAATGAAATCATACTTTACCCATAAAACAAAGGCACTTTAACATACCTCATCAAACCATGAATAAATCATAGAAATCATAAGACATAAAGGTAACTTGAGGCATTCATAACATTCTTACGTAGGGAGTAACCCTCTTGGTTACGTTTGGAATACCCATCACAGTATATTCCCTAAATCTCTTCGAAGAAACCTTAACGTTTCACTCCTTCGCGTTACCCAATTCATTGGAGAGCTATAACGGGCTCACCCGCCCTTAGTCTATCACGGAACCACCCGTTCTTCATAACAATGCCCAAGAACCATAAGATAATCGTATCACATAAAACATGAATAAAGGAAACATAACATTTCCACATTTCAATCACAATATAACATTTTAGGATATTGAAATAATGAATCCAAAAAAGAAACCATTTCCAAAACCATTTAAAACATTTAATAAAGAGATTTTTGAATCAAAGTGTCCCATACCACCTTGAAGCTTTTAAAATTTTAAACCATTAATATCCATATAAATAAATCCTTAAAACCATTTTGAAAACATGTATATTAATAAGAACAAATAATTAAAACATTTAAAACGATATTCTGGTAAAAGGGGTTTCACCAAAATTAGAGACATTTGAATACAATAAATGAGGAACAAAATTTAGTCAGAACTTTATAATATCATGAGAATAAAAGGATTCATGATATAATACTCCAAAGGACAGTATATACACCATATAAGAGTGAATTGGTGCATAACAACAATGAACCCTCAATAGAAATGTCAAATGTGATGAAATCCCTTATAAAGAAGGTATCCTTAAATTAAGGACAAATCAATCTCAAAATATGTGTGAAAAATATAAATACACCCAATATAAGTGGATATTACGTTTAAAACAATAAAAGGTCATTCAAACATATTCAATGGATGACATATTCAATGACTACATGTTGAACCCAAAGAAATCGAAATTGGGTTAAAAAGTTCTCTTGACAGCCTAACGACATCACATCAAAATGAGTTGATGAGAGATAAAAAGTGTATCTCATCACTTGGACATAAAATTTACATCAATAAGGATATATGAGAACATATCCCAACATAACAATATTTAAATTAAAAGACCCAACAAAAGAAGTCTTTTAAAAAAAAGAAGGGTGAAAGGTTCCCTTACCGACTTGGGTATCTTTCAAAACATACACCCCATGAAAGAAGGACAATAGATCATTGACGTAAATACTCATAAATGAATGTATATTACACAAAGAGTATAATAATGGGCATTACATACACCACTCAATGGAATTTGTGGCAAATTTAGCATAAATCTCACGAGAATAAAAGTGAGATGAAAAATCCCTTACGAAAATTCGGCAGCCTAACGGCGCCACTCAAAACTTCCAAAATGGATTGATGAGAGAAAATAGGGTCTCTCATCATATGATCATAATAGGTATAGTAGTATTAATATAAAAGAACATCCCAAACATAAGAAAGATGAGCTTTAAAAGGAATGACATAAAAGTGTGTACTTAAAAAGAAAGAGAGGAGTAGGATCCCTTACCTCGGGTCCGACTTGACTCGATAGTTCTTTAATCTCCTGAATAGTAAACTTGAGTTAATTTATAATTCCTTAAGAACCCTTTTTCAAGTTCATTATTACTTTTATACCACTTATTACCATGTCACAAACATTATATAATCATTTAAGTTAATAATATTTGTTTTTCCGATATTTGGTTCTTAAGTCGAAAGTGGTCTTCTTACAATTACATGTTGTTCGTGTGGCCAAATGTTTATTATATCAATAATTGTATTCATTATGTATATATCATATATGTCATATATATCCAGTACATGCATGCATTTATAACATTACATAATCATTTAGAGGTAAGAAATGAAATGCACCGTTCATGGAGACGGTAAGCCGTACGTACGCATGAACGCTACTTTCATTTCTATTTCGTATTTTATAGAATGGAATAATAATGATATAAAGGTATATTATAATTCCAGTATCATATATAATATCATATTTACATCCTTTATACATCCCACATATGGTATTTAACGAATCAAATCACTTTGAGGGGGCGGTAGTCCGCACTTCCTTAAATGAAGATATCGCGTATACCCATAATGGAAGCCATAAAGGTAAGACAAAAATGAAAAATACAGAAGCATAAATAAAACATAAACATATTATATATCATATATAAAAATAGTGACATCATAATGGCCACCTTTGAAGGTGTTAAATGAGTATTGAACAATCATCGTTTCGGGAGGCAGAATTTCACCATCCACGGAAACCGTATGTTCTTTAACCATTTGATGTAGTTGTGTGAGAGTGTATCTCGAATAAATCTTTTAAAAACATCCTAGTATATTTATGATACTGGTTTTGTTACAAAATAAGTAAATAAAAAGAGTTTAGGGGGTTGTAGAAGCAAAATAAAACAATTGAACATGAGAGAATGAATTACCTTTAAAAGTGTTACTCCTTTTGATTTAAGCCTAAAGGCTTCCTTTGTAAGTATTTTTCCCAAAGGGAAACCTCTAGGATGAGTAGAGGGATGTGGAGAGAGTAAATGGGCAGGGGTTGGCCGAGCCAAAGGCTTGAGGAGTGTGTTAAATTAGGTAGAGGTGGGGGCCTTTTATAAGAGGAGAGGAGGGGTACTTTTGGAAAGTAAGAAATATTACATTATTTGAAAATGTGTTTCGGTTTCAAAAGGTCCCACATTGATATAATTCTTGGATAAGGTGATAAGGCATCGAAATACACTCATCCAATTGGTTTTGGCCATGTGTAGGTTGTAGATTTTTCATTATCTTTCCATTTTAATTAAATCCCCAAATAATGATGTCATCGCTGCATCATTATTATGTCATAAATAATTTAATTTCTTTAATGTCTAAAAATTATAAAAAAAATACTATGATATAGGAAATCGTTTTAGCTTTCCAATGACTATTTATAATCAAAATGTTGACTTGTATAACCCCACGTAAAAATTGTTTTCGTAAAACATATTATGTTTGTGTCATTTTCACTTTAACATTAAATAAGAAGTAATTTATGTCATTTCCCAACAAAAGTGGATCCATGGGGTCCCCCAGTTGACCCATGGCTTGTCATGGTCGGCCATGACACAACCAATGAGGTTGGGACATGTGTCATGTTCATTTCATTTTATTAAAGCATTATTTTTACCTTAAACTACACTAATTACCACTAAACGCGATTAAAAACATAATAAGTTACTATTCACCAAAAAATTATTTTTATCCCATTGAACCACATTTTACTTCTTAATGACAACCATGTATGTCGGATTTTTTAAATTCAAAACACATAAGTGGTAAAATTTAATTTAAACGAAAAATCAGCTTTTATAATTACCACTTAGTGGTTTCACTATTCATCAAAAATTGAAGTTTTTCAGAAAATTACCAAAAATTCACCCTAAGCTATTTTTGATATTCCGAATTCAAAAATGAAGTCTATTTTACAAAATTCAAAAAACATATAAGTCACATTAATTAATTTAATAATTAATTCCCGCTGTCAGAGCAAAGAGCGTGTTTTTATAAAACAATAAGTATCAAAAGATTGACACCAGTTTAAGTCTAATTTCAAAGTGAAATTAATTCCAATGACCACCATTGGATTAAATGGTAAAAATATATTCTAATTTCACTTTAAAACCAATTCAAAAGATAATCTAATCATATAAATAAATTAGATTAAAAAGAGGTTTTGAATTAAAATACAACATTTTACACTATTCATTAAAAAAATGAACTTTATCAGAAAGATACCAAAAATTTACACAAAGTAAATTTTGATGTCCAAATTCTAAAGAAGAGTTTTATTTGGTCCAAAATAATGTATAAGAGTGATCAAAATTATATTTAATGACAGTTCGCCATCAAAAGGTGATAAGTGAACCTTTAGTGAAAATTAGGGTATAAAAGCCTAGAATTGATTTCTTTCCGTATTTTAAGCCTTTAGCTTTTATTGGATAAATGTAAAAAACATTAAAAAACATATATAATCATATTTTAGTTATTTCTATCCATTCCCGCCAATACAACGGCTACCTGTTAACTACCATTTAAAATAATATTATTTTATTATTAGAGTGCAACATAAGATTCCCAAGAAACTCGTTGTTGCGTGTTGGGTACGCCATCGAGCATTGCATCCCATTTAAAGTCATATTAATATTTTATTCACAAATATGAATAAATATGAAAATGTCTATTCTTTATTTACCTGGGGTGTTACATCCTTCCCCCCTTTTGGGAATTGCGTCCTCGCAATTTTAAAATTGCAATTGGAAACATCCTTGAAAGTCCCACATCGGAACAAAAGTCGGTAAAACAAACACTTTAAAATAAAGAAAGATAAGTATAAAGGTCACCCGAGTTAACCCATACTAGGATTCCAAGTATGAAAATATGGACATGGAGGAAAAAACAAAGGGTCATGTTCTGATGGAGAGTGATAGAAAACACGTTTAGGAGAAAGTTAACCACGATAAAATCACAAACTTTGATGGGTTAAACGGTATTTGATTCCCCAGTAGGAAAAGTTAATAGACAACATTTTTGTTTTAAGTTACTTTTTATTGAGGAATTTATTCATAAGGAAACATAATCACTTATCATGTTGACTTTCACCTTTTACTAGATTCCTTAATCAAACTCATATTTTTTTTCCAAAAGACGAGTATTGAGGGAGACTTGTTCGCACTAAGAGTACTATAATCAACTTCTAGAGGATCACCTAATCCACAAAAGAGAACTATGTACATCCTATGTCTTTAGGCTTTAACCAGAACCAAAACCAAAAAGGTTAGTACAAGATCAGATAATCCAGAAAAGGATAACCCCTTATAAAAAGAAAATCTATTCTTAATCTCCAAAATTTGTCCAACAAAACCCAAAGTTCAACGAGGACCATCCGATAAACAATTTTTCTATGAAATTCTTCAAAGTAAACCAATATAAGATTGAAACCCAAATATTTGAAGGATTTAGTCACATAGTCTTCCAAGTTAAATCGTAACATTTATCTCCAAACAACATTAGTTGCTCCGAAAGTCTCGTATTGAAAAGTAATTAACCTAATCACATATCCTCCATGATAGGTTAATCATTTTTATAAATAACCCAAAATCAACTTACTCTTAATTCATAACATCATATAACTAGAATGAATATGTCAAACTAACCAGGGACTTCACGTAGTCCAGTGGTAGGCGATAAATACCAGTCGCACTTTGGTTGTGGGTTCGATTCTCGCAGCTTTGTCCGACGCGACGGGTTGTCACACGGTCTGCGTGTTGTCTTTTTTTCAAAACTATATAATTCTCAAAACATTCCCCAAAACGAGATAAAATCTTCAAAAATATTCATAACATATTTTAACCTCAATTTTATCTCATGCCTTCCACTTCAATCCTAACATTTAGTAACCCATAATTTCCTCAAAAGTAAGGATCATATAAACCCAAATGGTTCTTTATAACTATGTCCACAAAAGAAAAGATAACTATTCCTTGGATAAAATTTGCCTATATTAAACATCAGGGTTACACATAATATAAAAAGTCTTCTAATGTAACCCCATCATCAAAAGAGACTTGATAATCTTAAGAATTTCACCATAACTCTTAAAGCCCTTATATGTTGACATCTTACTCATTCAACATTCTTCATGATCCATTATCCATTCCTTTCCAACCTATTCCGAAATACCTCTTTCCTACAAACAAAATCAGGAATCATATCCTAAGATTCCAAAATAGGAAAACAATAGTCATGAAATAGTACATACCTTTGATTGGTCATTGTCAGTTTCTTCATCCTCAATAGGAATGGCATTAGGTATTGGTAAACGAACATTTGTACGCTCTTGGTGACCCCATTCACGAAACTTCTTCATTGAACATGTGTTTGCATAATGACCATGCACACCACATTTAAAACATTCAATTGATCCCTCAGAAAGAACTTATTTCCCTTTCCTCGAGTCAATTGGATGCTTCCTTTTTTCCATGGCAGGTTCTTGCTTTAGGACCTTCATTTCCACATCTATAGCATATTTCTGTCCCTTTGAAACATTTTCCTAGGTGTTTCTTTCCACATCTTTGACACATAGGTTTTTGAACACGCATACCTTTATGATTATTACCTGTACTTCCGTAGGGATTTGTTTCTTGCATATATGATGCCTTATAGAAAACTCCAAGGTTTAGGTGGTCAATCATGACTCCAGATAGTTGGTTGAGGATAATCAGAAGAGTTCTCATTGCAGCTCCCATATCATTCAGTTGCTTGCTCAAAAAACTTTCACAGTTTCCTTCACATCCACTGTTACTTTGGTGCCTGCTAGATCCAGCCATTTACTAAAACCAAAAAGGTCAGTGTGAGTATATCAACAAAACCATCATGTACTAATGAGGAAGATAAACACTATGATACACTTACTCATTCACTTTATCTAAAACTAGGACTCTTTCTAAAATACTAACCATTATGGTAATGTCACTTATGCTTAAAGAGTACCCTAACCTCTAAAGTTATCTAAACCGACCTCTGATACCAACTATAAGGCCCCAACCTTAAACCTTACTTAATCTTGAGTTATTACAAGATTACACATTGAGGATCTTTTCAGGTTTAGATTTTTAGAGAATTAGATCATGAAACTTGCATTACATTCCACATTTAAACAAAGTGGTTACATAAAAGATAGTATCCATTCTTCCCATCAACGGAAACATATTGAAAATAAAACATGGATTATTTCTTATCCTTGACTCTATAATCTTATCATGTACCTTTCCCTTGACCTGAAAAAAACATTTCAAAAACTTGGGATGAGCATAAAAAGCTCAGTAAGAGTTATAAAAATATGGAAAGGAAACATGAGTTCATATATACATAAGAATGAAATCATACTTTACCCATAAAACAAAGGCACTTTAACATACCTCATCAAACCATGAATAAATCATAGAAATCATAAGACATAAAGGTAACTTGAGGCATTCATAACATTCTTACGTAGGGAGTAACCCTCTTGGTTGCGTTTGGAATACCCATCACAGTATATTCACTAAATCTCTTCAGAGAAACCTTAACGTTTCACTCCTTCGCGTTACCCAATGCATTGGAGAGCTATAACGGGATCACCCGCCCTTAGTCTATCACGGAACCACCCGTTCTTCATAACAATGCCCAAGAACCATAACATAATCGTATCACATAAAACATGAATAAAGGAAACATAACATTTCCACATTTCAATCACAATATAACAATTTAGGATATTGAAATAATGGATCCAAAAAAGAAACCATTTCCAAAACCATTTAAAACATTTAATAAAGAGATTTTTGAATCAAAGTGTCCCATACCACCTTGATGCTTTTAAAATTTTAAACAATTAATATCCATATAAATAAATCCTTAAAACCATTTTGAAAACATGGATATTAATAAGAACAAATAATTAAAACATTTAAAACGATATTCTGGTAAAAGGGGTTTCACCAAAATTAGAGACACTTGAATACAATAATTGAGGAACAACATTTAGTCAGAACTTTATAATATCATGAGAATAAAAGCATTCATGATATAATACTCCAAAGGACAGTATATACACCATATAAGAGTGAATTGGTGCATAACAACAATGAACCCTCAATAGAAATGTCAAATGTGATGAAATCCCTTATAAAGAAGGTATCCTTAAATTAAGGACAAATCAATCTCAAAATATGTGTGACAAATATAAATACACCCAATATAAGTGGATATTAAGTTTAAAACAATAAAAGGTCATTCACACATATTCAATGGATGACATATTCAATGACTACATGTTGAACCCAAAGAAATCGAAATTGGGTTAAAAAGTTCCCTTGACAGCCTAACGGCATCACATCAAAATGAGTTGATGAGAGATAAAAAGTGTATCTCATCACTTGGACATAAAATTTACATCAATAAGGATATATGAGAACATATCCCAACATAACAATATTTAAATTAAAAGACCCAACAAAAGAAGTCTTTAAAAAAAAGAAGGGTGAAAGGTTCCCTTACCGACTTGGGTATCTTTCAAAACATACACCCCATGAAAGAAGGACAATAGATCATTGATTTAAATACTCATAAATGAATTTATATTACACAAAGAGTATAATAATGGGCATTACATACACCACTCAATGGAATTTGTGGCAAATGTAGCATAAATCTCACGAGAATAAAAGTGAGATGAAAAATCCCTTAGGAAAATTCGGCAGCCTAACGGCGCCACTCAAAACTTCCAAAATGGATTGATGAGAGAAAATAGGGTCTCTCATCATATGAACATAATAAGTACAGTAGTATTAATATAAATTAACATCCCAATCATAAGAAAGATGAGCTTTAAAAGGAATGACATAAAAGTGTGTACTTAAAAAGAAAGAGAGGAGTAGGATCCCTTACCTCGGGTCCGACTTGACTCGATCGTTCTTTAATCTCCTGAATAATAAACTTGAGTTAATTTATAATTCCTTAATAACCCTTTTTCAAGTTCATTATTACTTTTATACCACTTATTACCATGTCACAAACATTATGTAATCATTTAAGTTAATAATATTTGTTTTGCCGATATTTTGTTCTTAAGTCGAAAGTGGTCTTCTTACAATTACATGTTGTTCGTGTGGCCAAATATTTATTGTATCCAGAATTGTATTCATTATGTAGATATCATATATGTCATATATATCCAGTACATTCATGCATTTATAATATTACATAATCATTTAGAGGTAAGAAATGAAATGCACCGTTCATGGAGACGATAAGCCGTACGTACGCATGAACGCTACTTTCATTTCTATTTCGTATTTTATAGAATGGAATAATAATGATATAAAGGTATATTATAATTCCAGTATCATATATAATATCATATTTACATCCTTTATACATCCCACATATGGTATTTAACGAATCAAATCACTTTGAGGGGGCGGTAGTCCGCACTTCCTTAAATGAAGATATCGCGTATACCCATAATGGAAGCCATAAAGGTAAGACAAAAATGAAAAATACAGAAGCATAATTAAAACATAAACATATTATATATCATATATAAAAATAGTGACATCATAATGGCCACCTTTGAAGGTGTTAAATGTGTATTGAACAATCATCGTTTCGGGAGGCAGAATTTCACCATCCACGGAAACCGTATGTTCTTTAACCATTTGATGTATTTGTGTGAGAGTGTAGCTCGAATAAATCTTTTAAAAACATCCTAGTATATTAACGATACTGGTGTTGTTACAAAAGAAGTAAATAAAAAGAGTTTAGGGGGTTGGAGAAGCAAAATAAAACAAATGAACATGAGAGAATGAATTACCTTTAAAAGTGTAACTCCTTTTGATTTAAGCCTAAAGGCTTCCTTTGTAAGTATTATGCCCAAAGGGAAACCTCTAGGATGAGGAGAGGGATGTGGAGAGAGTAAATGGGAAGGGGTTGGCCGAGCCAAAGGCTTGAGGAGTGTGTTAAATGAGGTAGAGGTGGGGGCCTTTTATAAGAGGAGAGGAGGGGTACTTTTGGAAAGTAAGAAATATTACATTATTTGAAAATGTGTTTCGGTTTCAAAAGGTCCCACATTGATATAATTTATGGATAAGGTGATAAGGCATCGAAATCCACTCATACAATTGGTTTTGGCCATGTGTAGGTTGTAGATGTTTCATTATCTTTCCATTTTAATTAAATCGTCAAATAATGATGTCATCGCTGCATCATTATTATGTCATAAATAATTTAATTTATTTAATGTATAAAAATTATAAAAAAAATACTATGATATAGTAAATCGTTTTATCTTTCCAATGACTATTTATAATCAAAATGTGGACTTGTATAACCCCACTTAAAAATTGTTTTCGTAAAACATATTATGTTTGTGTCATTTTCACTTTAACATTAAATAAAAAGTAATTTATGTAATTTCCCAACAAAAGTGGATCCATGGGGTCCCCAAGTTGACCCATGGCTTTTCATGGTCGGACATGACACAACCAATGAGGTTGGGACATGTGTCAAGTTCATTTCATTTTATTAAAGCATTATTTTTACCTTAAACTACACTAATTACCACTAAACGCGATTAAAAACATAATAAGTTACTATTCACCAAAAAATTATTTTTATCCCATTGAACCACATTTTACTTCTTAATGACAACCATGTATGTCGGATTTTTGAAATTCAAAACACATAAGTGGTAAAATTTAATTTAAACGAAAAATCAGCTTTTATAATTACCACTTAGTGGTTTCACTATTCATCAAAAATTGAAGTTTTTCAGAAAATTACCAAAAATTCACCCTAAGCTATTTTTGATATTCCGAATTCAAAAATGAAGTCTATTTTACAAAATTAAAAACATATAAGTCACATTAATTAATTTAATAATTAATTCCCGCTGTCAGAGAAAAGAGCGTGTTTTTATAAAACAATAAGTATCAAAAGATTGACACCAGTTTAAGTCTAATTTCAAAGTGAAATTAATTCCAATGACCACCATTGGATTAAATGGTAAAAATATATTCTAATTTCACTTTAAAACCAATTCAAAAGATAATCTAATCATATAAATAAATTAGATTAAAAAGAGGTTTTGAATTAAAATACAACATTTTACACTATTCATTAAAAAATGAACTTTATCAGAAAGATACCAAAAATTTACACAAAGTAAATTTTGATGTCCAAATTCTAAAGAAGAGTTTTATTTGGTCCAAAATAATGTATATGAGTGATCAAAACTATATTTAATGACAGTTCACCATCAAAAGGTGATAAGTGAACCTTTAGTGAAAATTAGGGTATAAAAGCCTAGAATTGATTTCTTTCCGTATTTTAAGCCTTTAGCTTTTATTGGATAAATGTAAAAAACATTAAAAAAACATATATAATCATATTTTAGTTATTTTTATCCATTCCCGCCAATACAATGTCTACCTGTTAACTACCATTTAAAATAATATTATTTTATTATTAGAGTGCAACATAAGATTCCCAAGAAACTCGTTGTTGCGTGTTGGGTACGCCATCGAACATTGCATCCCCTTTAAAGTCATATTAATATTTTATTCACAAATATGAATAAACATGAAAATGTCTATTCTTTATTTACCTGGGGTGTTACAATTACTCCCCCTTTGAGAATACTTCTCCCTCATTGATACTTCTGTAGATAATATTTCTCCCCCTTGATGAATATTTCCCCCTCTTTGGTACTTTGATAATATTTCTCCCCCTTTGTGATAATCAAAAAGTTTGAAACAAGAAATAGAAAAAGGAACACAATGAGAAATAAATGATAGCCAATTGTATTATATGTTCCAAAAAGGGTACATATAAGGAAAAAAAACTACAAGGGATTCCTATAAAACATCCTAGCCACTTGTTCAATCCACATCCTCAATGTGAGATTTTCCCTTAGGATCAGAAGAGGATTCAGACTGTGTGGATGATGGTTAAGGCTTAGGAATTCCAGAAATGATCATAGGAGGCCGAGCCACAGAAACTGTGCCTGGCATGTAATGAGGAGTTCTTTGGATGATCATAGGTGTAAGGCTTCGAATGGCTTGGGATGGAGTCATCTAAACAGGAGAAGCAGTAGAGGAAGAGGCATGTAAGGATGGAGGTACAATCACTGGCCTTGCATCAACGTGCAGGAAAGGCAACAAAAGATTTCTAAAATCCATAATTATTCCTCATCCTCTCCCCATAGTAGATATGAAATAATCCTTGTTCTCTATGAATTTTTCCTAGGATGGAGTCAATTCCTATAGTTTTCTGACTTGTTCTCTGAAGGCTTGATTGACATAAGGTAACAGTAGGTTTTCTCGAAAAAGGTTGAAGTGATTGTTGAGTTTATGTTTGGTGTAAATCTTTTGGAAATAGGAGTCCAACTTTTCTTTAACTTCATTATGAGAGGTAGAAGCTTCTCTCATATAGTCTTGGACAATTACATTATTTCTCTAGCTGAATATCTAGTAGAAATTACAACATTACATAGGTCGGATGAGTCCACAGAGCCACTGGTTGATGCTGAACCAAGATCCTCCTTCATCATAGCTCGAATCTGATCCATATCCACTAATGGACTAGAATAAATAGAACCAATAGAGAAAGATACAGTTTCCTTGATGTTTTTGGACAACCAACTAATAAGATTTTGAACTTGGGAATCCTGGGTTTTAACATGATCTTTCATGGAGGTTTCAAAACCTCTGAACACTGAAACCATCTGGCTTACAAAACTTTTGAAATATTCAAAGTCCTAGTTTGCTTGGGATTTTGAACTCATGTAAGATTCTAAATAGATAAAATATTTCATTAGAGATTCAACATCTGATTCTTATCTAGAAACTTGAGACTCGAAATATGAAACTTCTTCCACTATTTATGCCAAAAAGGATGACAAATTACAACCTAGAGAGAGTTAAAAAGATTTTTCCTAGTTACTCATCTCTTCAACAAAGTAGTGCTTCATATCAGAAATCAGAAGCCCAAAATGAATCTTTCAACTCATTCTTTAAGGATTCGAGATCAGCCCCAGTGATCATATCAGCAGGTGCAACTGCAACAGGTACTCTTTCATATGCTAATCTGACCACTGATTCAGTCATGATCGATTGAATTGATGATACCAGAGAAACATTCATCTTCTTTACATCTTCCACAAAACATTCCTTAAGTTTTTTCTTCAAAATATATAGGTCATGCATTCTGAACACATCTTTATGTAGCAACTCAGTCTCATCATCATAAATGATTTTTTGACTACTTAGAGATGCCTCATTATTAGAATCTGGATAGTGTAATCCACAAACCACAAAACCTGGGTCTTCTGCCCTATCCTCAATATCAACAGCCACTGACACGCTTCCAAACATGGTTTGATGCTCCCCCTCAATGGATGCAGTCTCTTGTACAATAAGGGCATTCTCAGGGGGTCTTTCTTCCTGCAGAGAATTTTCTACAATAAATTCTTTCTCTGTAACAGCTGGAGGTTCCTATGGATTATGTACAAATCCTTCCATTTCTCCGTCCACATATTTAATAGGAACAACTGAGCTTCCAATTAATGGGCTCAGACTTAAGTAGACAGAATCAAAGTATTCAGATTCATTCTACTTTTCTTCTTTATGCATAGGGGCTGGATAGTATTCCTCATCAGAAGGTGTCTCTCCTTCTAATAAGGCTTCCTTTCTAGAAGATACAATTTTAGCAGCAGGACTTGGAAGTAAGTTCGGATCACTTCCATCATCCATAGAAGTTTCTCCTTCTTCAGTCTCATCACTGTACTCAGGTTCTTCTTCATCAGGTCCTATACCTGGATCCCTCACATCTTTAGGTCTGGAAGGATGATTCATAAGATTGAATTTATCATATACCTTCTGGTCATCATTAACCCACTCTCATCTACATGGGTTCCAATTTATCTTCATGTATTTTCAAACTGTAGTTGTGATACAAAATTTATTCCTTACTACCACTGTCTCATCTTGAGACTCAGCTACTCCTTTCACTTTGATCATCACTGAGATCAACTTGGAAATGAATAGGGCATTAGTCTTTGATTTTGGCTGTGTCATGTCTTCTATTTGGATCATCATCAATCTGCACAGATTTATTTTTACACAAAGTCTCATGATATGTAGGAGATAGATATCGTGATATCTTAAATTTGAAAAGTCTCCTCTCTTTGGAATTAAGACATGCTGGACAAATTTGAACATCAATCTATTCTCTCCATCCATTTCAGCAGCCACTACTTGTCTTTGATTTCCATCACTGGTGAGCTTATCCAAGGTAGTCTCATAATCGAATATATCACTTGTAGGTGGCATAGCTTTCGAGACATATCCATATACACCTTAGTGTGAAACTTTCAGGCATTCACCCCACTCAATAGATGAAAAAGACATCTCCTTTCTATTCACAAAATAAGTCACTCGGTTCTCATCTTCTGATTTCTCAAAGCTTGCAAACCCATAAAATGGTTTCACTAGCTTTGGATAGTAGAGACCATTGTTGTTCGAAAGGAAATCTACCCACTTTTGATCTTACAAAACTTCGAGCACTAACGACTTTCTAGGAAGCAACCATTCCATGCACATCTCTTTTTCAATCACAATAACTCTATTCTGCAAATGAGGATTCACTGGTCGCCTACCCGACCTAGCTCAACCAACACTACCACTTGCTTCTAGCTTGGACTTCTGCTTCTTTTCTTTCGGTTCATCAGTGTGATTTCTGATTTTAGGATGTTTGGATTTTTCCATCACTGGTTTGAGGAATTTAGGGTTCTCGAGAGATTCGGGAGAGAAGGATTGGGGGTAAAGGGTTTGAGGCTCGGTCAATTGATAAGTAACTAGGACTTCGTTTTTATCATTTAAGAATCATAAAATAAATAAATAAATTGAAATAATGTAAAAACGATTCAGATTCTAGCGGCATAAGTTTTAAATAGCGCACTCATCAGTAGAGTTTATCGGTGAGAATTCTTATCAGTGAAATCCATCAGTGAGGTTAAACCGGTGTGGTTACATCGATGAGGTTACATTGGTGAGGTTACATCGGTGAGGTAGGTACCGATCAAGGTTAATCATTCCCAACTAATGTCTAATGTAATGTAACCTATCTTAACTCAACGGTTTTGTGAAAATGTTAGCTAATTGATGTTAAGTACCAATAAATTCAAGAGTAATATCACCCTTTTGGTAATGATCTCTCAAGAAATGATGCCTTACATCAATGTGTTTGGTCCTAGAGTGAGATATAGGGTTCTTTGAAATGTTTATTGCACTAGTGTTGTCATAATTGATAGAAACATGCTTCAAATCATATCCATAGTCCAAAAGAGTGTGTTTCATCCACAAAATTTGTGCACAGCAACTACCAGCAGCTATATACTCTGCTTCAACAGTGGAAAGAGCTATAGAATTCTACTTCTTACTACACCAAGATACTATGGATTTTCCCAATAAATGACAGGTTACATATATGCTTTTTCTATCCAACTTGGAACCAGTAAAGTCAGCATCTGAATAACTCATTAACTCAAAGGATTGTCCTTTTGGGTAAAACAAACCTAGGTTTATAGTGTGTTTAAGATACATAAAAATTATTTTAACAGCAATTAAATGAGATTCTTTTGGATTATCTTGAAATCTTTCACACATACATACACTAAACATAATATTTGTTCGACTAGAAGTAAGGTAAAGTAAGCTTCCAATCATACCTCTGTAATTGGATTGATCTACTGGTTTCCTAGTTTCATATGCATCCAATTTACAGACTGTACTCATAAGAGTATCACTTGACTTAATACTATCAAAACCAAAACGTTTTAAAAGATCCTTTTTATATTTACTTTGATTCAAAATAATACCATTTTCATTTTGAACAACTTGAAATATAAGAAAATATTTAAGTTCTCCCATTAAACTCATTTAAAATTCATTTTTCATACACTTTGAAAAATCAGTACATAAATAATGTTTAGAAGATCCAAAAATAATATCATCAAAATAGATTTTAACTATTAAAACATCTTTATAAATTCTTTTAATAAAAATAGTTGGATCAGCAATCCCTTTAGTAAAAATTTTTGAAAAAAGAAAATTACTAAGCTTATCATACCAAGCTCTTGGATCTTGGTTTAATCCGTATAAGGCTTTAGAAAGTATAAAAACTGGATTTGGAAAATGAGGATTACTAAATACAGGTGGTTGTTCAACAAAAACATCTTCAATTATAAATCCATTTTGAAAAGAACTTTTGACATCCATTTGATATAATTTGAAATTCAGATGAGTAGCATAGGCATGTAAGATCCTAATGGATTCTAATATAGCTACAGGGTCAAAGGTTTCCTCATAGTCTATACCTTCCACTTGACTATATCCTTGTGAAACTAACCTAACTTTGTTTCTAACTATATTTCCAGATTCATCAACTTTGTTTCTAAAAACCCATTTAGCGCCATTTGATAAAGTGTCCTTGGGTCTGTCAACTGATTCCCAGAATTTTTTTCTTTCAAATTGATTTAACTCTTCCTGCATAGCCATTACCCAAAATTCATCATTGATTGTATTATTGACATTTTTAGGTTCTAACTGTGAATGAAAAGATTGATGTTCAACCTGGTTTCTTAGAGAAGCTCTAGTCTGTGTCCCTCTATCATGATTACCAACAACAACATCTAAAAGATGATTCTTTAGAATCCTAGTTGATCTAGTAAAGGTAGGAATAGAAATTTATGGTTCATTTCTAAGTTCGGGTTCTAAAGCAGAAGATTCTGGAATATGTCCAGAACTAGATATTTTTACCGTAGGTTCTTTAGTTTTATCATTAAGGTCCAGAACAGTCAAATATTCTTCAAGATTTTCAAGAGAGGTTTTAGGCTCATGTGGATCAGTTTCACCAAACATGATGTGAACAGATTCTTCCACACATTTTGTCCTTTTAATAAATACTCTATAGGATTTTCTAGTTAATGAATAACCGATTAAAATTCCTTCATCACTCATAGAAGCAAACTTTTCAAGATTATCCTTTGTATTAAGAATAAAAACTTTGTAGCCAATGACTCCAAAGTAACTAACTTTAGGTTTTCTATTATTCCATAGTTCATATGGGTTCATTTTGAGAACAGGTCTAATCAAGACTCTATTAATAATATAACAATCTGTATTCACAGCTTCATCCCAAAGATAAATAGGCAGGTCATACGCATTAAGCAAGGTTCATGCAATTTCTTGAAGGGTTCTATTCCTTCTTTCTACTCTACCATTCTGTTGAGGTGTCCTAAGAGCAACAAATTTTTGACTATAGCCATTGTGTGAGAAATAAGATTCAAACTCTTGATTTTCAAACTCACGACCATGAAAACTTCTCATGGTTTTAATCTTATGTCCACTATGGTTTTCTACAGACATGGAGTATTTAACAAAGTAAGAACAAGCTTCACTATTGTGAGCCAAGAAGTATACCCAAGTATATATAGAAAAGTCATCTACTAGGACATAGACATAGTGCTTCCCATTTAAACTAGAAACTCTAGATGGTCCAAACAAGTCCATGTGAACCAGATCGAGAGGCTGAGAAGTTGAAACTTATTTCTTTGATTTAAAATAAACTTTATGTTGCTTTCCCTTTTTACAAGGATTCAAACTTTGTCGTTTGGGAATTCATGTTTGGGTAGGTCTCTTATTAATTTATTCCTAGTCAATTTTCTATGTGAATGGATGTTTTAGCATCTTAATTTTCTATGCCAAATCCAAGATTCTTTATGAAAAGAATTTAAACAAGTAAAATTTTCCTTAGGTAAGGAATTCATATCAATAGCATAAACATTTTCATTTCCCTAGGAAGAGAACACTAAACCATTTTTTGAATTAAAAACATTACAGGAATCATTTTCAAACTTCACATGAAATCCATCATCACATAATTGAGAAATAATTAAGAGATTGTATTTAATTCAATCAAAAAATAAAACTTTAGAAATTAAAACTGAATCAGTGTTACCAATCTGGCCTAGGCCAATGATTTTTTCATTAGAATTATCACCAAAGCTGACATAGCCTCCATCAACCTTTATTAAGCTCTTGAATCATGAATAATCTCTAGACATTTTCCTTGAACATCCACTTTACAAATACAATGTATTCTTATGGGAAATCATTAAACAGGTCTCCTACAAAACCGATTTGGATTTGAAATGATTTTGGTACCCATATCATCATGGGTCCAGAAAGGTTAGTAATCAAAGCTCTAGGTACCCAATTTTGTCTTGTAGGTCTCATATAATTTACAGAATCAATAGATTTTGAAAGATAAACTTTTTTTATATATATAACCATGTGAATAACAAGTTGAAGCATATGTATTTCTAGAACTGGAATAAGCAGAATTTTGTCCAAATTTAGGAATAAATTGATTTTTGGTAAAATGTCTCTGTCCAGGTTGGTATCCCAAACCAGTAGTGTACTTTGGTGCAACTTTTTTACCTAACATTTGAGTAAGAGTATCTTTTCCCTTTGTGAAATTTTATAAGTCCTTTATAAGTTTCTCATTAGACATTTTCAATTCAGTATTTTCCTTTAAAAGATCACCATTCTTTTCCTTTTCTCTATCAAAGGCAGATTTAACATTGGAAGTTAGAGAATAATGTTTATATAGAAACTTATATTTTTCCTTAAGTTCATTACATGTTTCTTCGAGCATGTTACAATATTCAAACAATTCAGCCTTAGAAATATCTTCAGAATCATAATCAGATTCTGCATCATCTCCAGAATAATAGGAATTTCAAACATGAGTATCTAATGTTACCTCAGATGTGTTGGTCATGAAACACATGTTGGCACAATTATTTTCAGAATCAGAAACTTCAGATACACTTGTTCTGTCTTCTGAAGCACTCCAAGTGGATTTCATAGCTTCTTGAACTTTTCTTCCTCAGAATCATGTTTCTTTTTGAATTTTAATTTTTTATAGTTAGCCTTGATGTGTCCTTTCCTTTTTCATTCATAGAAGACAATATCATCTTCCTTATCATACTTCTTCCAATACTTCTTCCAATGACCTTTATTGTCATACTTACCTTTGTAATTTGATTTTATAAAGAATCTATTTTTCCTATAAAACATCTTAAATCTCCTGGCTATTTGAGCCATCCCAGCATCGCTGTCAGAGTCTGAATCTTCACTCGCTGAACTTTCAGTAGGTACATGTATTTGCTCCTTGTATTTTAGCTTTGAAGCAGTAGACTTGAAAGCTATAGACTTTATTTTAGATTCATCATCTTCCTCCTTATTCACCTTGAGTTCTTCCTCATACATCATTAATTTACCAATAATCTCATTAACAGGCAGAGCTCCAATGTCACATGATTCTCTGATTGAAACAGAAGTGCCTCTGCATCGGTCTGGTAGACATCTCAAGATTCTCATGATTTGTTCCTTTACTGGAAAAACATTTCTAGGTGAGCTCATAGTATTGAAAATCTAATTTAACCTGAGATACATGTCATAAATAGGTTCATCATTCTTCATTTTAATATTATCATACTTAATAGTATAAGTGTGTGATCTCATTTCATTAACATTGGTTGTTCCTTCATGAGAAACACTCAAAGTATCCCATATTTCATAAGCAGTTTTGCAAGCAGAAATTCTATTGAATACCTCATCTCCTAAATCACAGTACAAGGCATTCATAGCTTTACAATTATTATTTTAAGCAGTCTTGGTAGGTTCATCCCAAGTTGTTCTATCAGTTTAGGTATTTTTATATTGTGACTCTATAGCAGTCCAGATATCAAAACCCATACCGTATAAATAAATTGTTATCTTAAGTTTCCACTGAGCATAGTTTTTACCATTAAATAAAGGTGGTATGTTAGTAGAATCACCCTCTAGTCTATTGTCCATAGATATATTTTAGCAAATATTTTAATGAGATAAAATTTAGAACTAACAGAAATTTAAGATCATTAAATTTTCAACTAAAATCACAGTTGAAAAACAGAATGTTTTGAAAACATTGAAAAACAAAAACAACCTTTGATACCAAATGTTGGTCGGAGTGGACACTCAAGAGGGGGTGAATTGAGTTCCAATAAAAATTTCTGTTAAAAATATTTCTCTTAAATCCCCCTATTTAAAAACAAAGTTAAACTATAGTGAATTTATACAGAGTGTAAATGTTCAATTAGTTTCTCAATGAATGAATAGGTCTCAGTTAATTTATTCTGAAGATTAAATTGACTTTTGAAACTAACTTACTCGTTTACAATAAGTATAAACAATTGCTAATTTAACTATAAAAGTAAATTTAAAACAAATTATATTTCAAAGTAGATAACAGTGGAATATGAAATATATATATAGTATATTTATGACTTAAACTAAAATGCAAAACAGATGTATCCAAGAGGTTCAGTCTCAAGCCGAGACTTAGTCCTCTCAAACAATTTATATAAATTTATCCACACCCTGGATTGGGGTAAACAACAGTACAATACTGTTTAGGTCCAAATACCTCTACCACAGTTCTACGTGGGAAAACAAACAACAGTTCACAGCTATCCAGGTCTTAGTCGATCTCTACCACTATGCATAGTGGGATACAAGGAGTTATAGAGTTTTAATGGGGATTTAAGAATCCTCTAACTTAACTCCAGAGAAAGTGTGTGTGTAAAATAAATAGGGTACAAAAACTGCTCAAAATGTAAATAAATGTATCACTAAAGTATGTGTGAATGAGTTTAGAAAAGCTTTAGTGATTGGTAGTGCATCTCTGGACTCATTTGATTGGTCAGAAAAGATTCTGAGTCCTTCTCTGGTTTTTGAGTGAAAAACGGAGTTTCATTTTCATCCTTGGTTCCAGGTTCAACTTATCATCCCGAGTGCATGAAGTGTTTTTCTTAGTTCTTCACTCAAGATGTATCTTGTGTTCTCCTCTAGAAATGAATTGATTTTCTATGTCCAGTATACTTGGAGTATGGATGTAGTATGGTGGGAATGCACCATGATTCAATGATGTTTATCTCTTGTCATTTTTACCTTTCATGTGACTTCTTAGTTCCTTGATTCTTTCTCTTTTCATTCGATCTTTATGTTCACTTCTCTTTTTTCAGCTAGGTCTTTATCTTCCCTTTTAAAGCTTTCATCTCTGGAAAAAAGGAATGATTAATTTTTGCATGGGTACTAGGTACGGTTCCCTAACATGCCAATAGATATCATTAAATAACATTAACTGCTTTAAAAACATTAAATGTAACCATTATCTTAATAAACAAATGATATTGATAGTATAGAGTTTGACTGGTTGGTCAATCATTAGTAGCCTTCTATTGGTAGATGTGTACGATGGACATTGTGTAGTAGTGAACTTCCATCAGTAGCTCTTTTAACTTGTATCAGTAGCTCTTTGCATCGGTAGCTCCTTACTATGTATTGGTAACTTTTGGTATCGGTAACTCCTTCTATCAGTAGACTTACTCTATCTGTAGCTTCATTCTGTATCGGTGAATCTTTATATCAGTAGCTCATGGTCTATCGGTAGCTCTGGTTTGTCGGTATCTCTAGTCTGTCGGTAGCTCTAGTCAGTCGGTAGCATGCTTAGTTCCTATGATTATGTGTATCGGTAGACTTATGCATATCGGTAGCTCCATTCTGTACTTTCAGAAGACTTGTTCTATTGGTAACTCTGTATCAGTAGCTTGTTCTATGCTTACCGGTGGACTTGTACATATCGGTAGTTCTGTAAATATCGGTAGCTCTGAACATATCAGTGACCTTAGATTATCGGTGACTCTATCTATCAGTAGACTAAGTATGAGTAGCTAAATGCAGATCAGTGACTTAACACATCTGTTTTATCTAAAACATATCTGATTGGGTTATAATTAATTCAAAACTTATATAAACAAAGATAAACATGGATTAACATATTTCAAGTATTATTTTAATATTATTATCATCTTGATAACATAATATCATAGATTTAGTGAATTAGTATATAGGTAAACATTAATTGGGATTATCAAAGTATGTGAATGCATAATTGGGATTATCAAAGTATGTGAAAGCAGAATTAGGATTATCAAAATAGGTGAGGTCAAAAATATGATTATTATTCGGAAATGTGAAGAAGTATCATCCGAGGATCCACTAATCATGTTACCCAAGATAGTTCCCCACATAACCCCAAGCACACATCCTCATATACTAGAGGATTCTAACAAATAAAAAAGGGTCTAATGATACATGGGGGGTGAAAATACCATATTTACTATAGTAGGAAACATCAGATATATTTATAAATGATCAAATGAAAATAATCAATAACCTTGCATCACATAATCAATTTCCCAAAAATGGTTAAAATCCCCCAACTAGATATATTAAACATGTAATTACAAATTAGTGTCATGTTCCAGAATATCCCAAAAATAAAGACACATAAAAAATCCCCAAAATGTGTCTTGACCTCGGTTTAGTTCTATTAACCATGATCCCTCTTGAATCCCCGAATTTCTCATCTAACATGGGGACTTTTCACTAATCCGGGCATGCAACCATTGAATCTAATTGGATACTGATGGAAGTTTGAGAAGGGTGTGGGTAAATCTCAATAGGCTACCAAAAAAGGTTCATAAATAAATATAGAGTCCAATAACAGTTTATATAGATTTATAAATAAAATATATATTAGAAGTAGATAAATGAGTATTTATTATTTATAAATATTTATATTTCCCACATTTATTCTTGGTTTCAACTAAAAGTTAAAACCATGAAACATTATTTGGACCACGATGGTCATATAATCCCTAAATCATAGGGGTCACTATTCAATATAAAAAGAGATACAATATAATTATTCAAATATGGATTTTAAATTCCATGTACGACTATACCAACAATGATATGGAAGGTCATGTCCATACCCTTGGAATCTGGAATATAAGCCCAACCTCTGATCCATGCATGCATTTTGTGACCAGAGCATTTGTATGGCCCCTCATTGAAGAGGGAAATCATTCCAAAATCTTCTATACCATAAATCAAATTTCTATGGGTCAGAAACAAGGACCTCTAATCAAACCAATATAATAATGGAACACTTTTTCAATTCAAACAACATTCTAATGGTTCATTTCATTCAACAGATTTAACTCAATTCCAAATCATTCCCATTTTACTATTTATTCATAAAACTATCCATTACACATAATTTAAACCCTTTATCAACATTAAGATACCCCTTATACCATTTTACACATTTACCCTTAATAATAACATCGGCTATTTAACTTTTCCATGATAAGAAAAAATATATACCATGTTAACGTGCCAAATAGTCATATTTTGTTAATAACACAATGCCTGTAAGTACAATTTACAAAAATCCTTTTTATACATCAAGATGGTGACATAACTCATTGTTGTCCCCATACCTGGTATTGATATCATGAACAAACCCAATGTCACCCTTGAAGGGTTTTACACATAAATTAAATGCTCAATTTATATCCTCTAGTCATGGAAAATGAATGAATAGTAATGTTGCAATTTGGAACAACCACATACACATGAAATAATGTATCAAGAATATGGGAATGAATTGTATACCACCAAACAATATCTCATAAAAATGATTTTTACTGAAATTGGGCCTTTATTTAAACAAAAATAGCTTCCCATACCAATGATAATGATTCCATGAAAAATTATCTTTTATAGGATTCAAGTGGAGATAAATCATTAAAACACGGTTCGTATAAAAAATTAAATAAATATGAGTGGTCAACTCAATAGTATATTTATTCACCTAAAAATATATTTAAAAAGACACAAAATCAAAGGATAATAACCCTTGAAGAGCATATGAGATCCTTTTTTGGACCCTTAGTTAATGTTGGAGGAATGAGGAAGAATCATTTGGTAATAACACTTATATTCTCAGTGGAAAAATGGTAATTTCCTCAATTATAGGGAGGCACAGGGTTTGGAAACATGGCTGGACAAACCATGGGCTAACCATGTGTTACCCTCCTTCCAAGAGGGGACTAGGTCGCTAGGTCTGGATGGGCCACCCGCATAGTTTGAGAAACTATACATAAGTTCTGAGAACACCTCTATCAAAAGGGGTCTATGATACATGGTACTTTGGGGTATTTCAAAACATTATGTTAACTATACACCAACTAGGCACCATGAACCGGATAGCCTCCTTTCACCCATATTCATTTCCCAAAATCCCGAGACACCCCAAAGTATCGTCCTACTCCTAATAATCATTTCACTAAATATTAAAAAAGTTAAATATAACAAAATTTTCAATGATAATTACCTCTTATGATGTTAAGGTTATTAAAACATTCACACCTTATAAGATCTCATCCTCAAGATTCACTCCAATGCATCACTATATCTCTATGGTAAAAATATCGGTGCACCAAGACCATATATCAGCTTACCTCTCACAAGTTTCCTCTTAAACACAACCATTATTCCAAAGTACATGGAATAATAACATGGTCTTAAAACACAAAAGATTCTCCCTTTTATTTGAACCATGAATTGGATGCACCTCAAAGGACGCACCAGCCACAAGCTTGAAATCATCAACATCAATTACATGAGAAGGTACATGGTGAAATATCCAAATATGCAACACATGAAATAACATCTTTAAAATAATTATACCATTGTTGAATATCTAATTGATATATTATTAGGTTTATTCTCTCCAAAATATTGAATATACCAAAAAACATATGTTCTATATTTATCAATTTTCAAATCTCATGGCGACCCACCTTGGAATAACATGAAGGAACACTTAATAACCACCTCAAACACAAGTGGTTGATGATGTCGATCCGAATATGAATTTTTTCTAATCTTTGTCATATTTATATTTTTTTAAATAATCAAAACATGCTATTTTGTCACCTATATGGGACTTAATACAAACAACTCTAATTTTACTATTTCTATCTAAAACAATGAAGATATACAGGGATTACCAAAGACAAAACCATATGGTCTCACTTGTATTGTCACCTAATAAGAATTTTTATATGAATAATCATTGAGAACTAAGTATTTCTCCAATGTCGCCCCAAAATATTGTACATATTCCTTCAATATTTCCTCTGACACCAGAATAGTGTGTTCGAATATCCCATCATTATACGGGATAAAATATGTAATAAAAAAACATGGGTAACATGTGACTTTGGTAACACTTTCCATGAGTATAATGTATTGTGTGTATCATGGTCTAATATAATAATCCATGGAACCCAATTCGAACACACTTTTTCCCAAACATAATTTTCACCCAATCGGTTGATGGTAAACGTCTCCCAAATCAACAAGAAACGAGAGAGTATTTTCAACTGATCCATAGTCACCCATATTGAGTCATTCTTCCATATAATTCTTTGATGTAGCACCCTGAAATAAATTTTAATACCTTCTAGCTCCCAATATATAATAAAAAAAATCTATAATATTATAGTATGTAACTGATGCTCTGATTTCACATGGTGATAGGTGTAGCATCGTGTCACAAAACCTACAACATCGTTTTTCATTCCTAGACACCATTAGAATCTAATGAATTCTGATACAATTTTTTAAAAACCCAATTGTACCTCATACTTCGATTCATGAAACTTTGGAATTATATTTTCCCATATACATGTAGGAATAATAAAAACTCCCTAAACCTAGATGACCTCATAATTATTGATAGACCAATTTACTGGTATATACCAACCTTCAAAAAATACCCTCAATAGTAGATAGTCAATATATTCATAATAAAATTCCGTACTCTAGCTCAATTGTGTGGGATATACTTAGAATAACATAAGGGTAATATGTTCATGTTCATCCTGAACACCTATATGAATCTTATCAAAAACTGCCACTATCTACAACTCAAAACATGACACATGAACCATCCATGTCTGTGTCATTTATCCCAAATCATCCACAACACTGTTAAATTTTCCTATCATATAATATAGATAAATTTCAAAAGTCTATATCCACTCACCCCAACACTGATGTCAGATGTTTAAATCATTTTTGGAAAAGATGTATTTAATACCCATATGATATATATAAATAATAAAAACCCAAACGAAAGTAAATTTCACCATTACATTAAGGAATAAAAAACTATAGCCATGTTTAGATCATGGATATGATAGTTTCATTCATATGGCCTCAAATGTCATGATCCATATACCACAACTCTATCACCATGCATCAACCCATCAACAATTTAAATATCAGAAGCATCACAAATATATCATAATCATTACTCATGTTAGGTATGATTTGAATTGGTGTTGTGGTAAACCATTTCTTCATCACATATAAATCATTCTAAAAGGATTTATACCACTCAAACCATATACCGTTATTGGTCAAATAAATGAGTAGAACTTCCAAATGAGATAATTACTTAATTAACATTAATTAATATCCCACCAAGCCTAAAATGGTTAAATATCCAAAAATATTCAAGGGACTTTCCTATGAAAAAAAATATTGAACCTTCTTTGCGTCTATTGAATCGTCTTATTCTCACATTATGTGACCAAAAAAATGCACCATTTTAGATAATAAGTGATTCTTAAATATCGTGGGGTATAGTCAATTATTTCTAAATGCACTCCATATGATATTAGGATTCTGTTCCTGACCTTCACGAGTCTAGCAGTACACCAATATGACATCTTTGAAATCCACTAAAAATTTATATAGGTATGGGATAAATATTTTTTCCATCAATGCTTTAAAAACAGTAGGAGGATTCTTTAACCTGAACATTATCAAAACAAACTCATAAATACAATGCTTACTTATAAATGATTTCTGAAGTATATCTAAATTACCCCCTATCTGATGATATCATAACAGTAATTCAATCATGGAGAACAAGAAGGAAACACATAAATGAACAAAGAGATAACCGTATATGATTTACAAGACATCGATTCATTAATGTAATTAGATTAAACATATGGTAATCAACTCCTAAATTCAATTAATCATCGTTGTTCAAAGAATAAAAATGGTGAGGAACTGGGTTACATAAATTTACAAATAAACACTTTATACTCTAACTCCTCCAACAGGGTTTTATTTTCTTGAATCTCATATTGTTCCATTCTGTAAGGTCGAATATAAAAATGATCATTACCAGGAACCAACTCAATCATCGACACAACCTCTCTTTTAGTTTGTATCCCTGCAAAGTCATCAAGAAACACATCCTTAATATATCCACTACTAGATGAATTATATTACACTCAACTCCCTCATCGTCAAGGAATATAATCTCAACATGGGTTGTGATCTCTCCATACTCTTGAAGAACTAGTAATGTTTGGCCTGCCTGGATAACCCATTCCCCACATTTAACATATTTTTCTCCTTAAGAGATGTAACCTCTCCCTCTTATCATAATAGTCAATATGATCAAGGTATGAAACAGACATTTCCATTTTTAGTATTAGGTCAAAAATTGTCATCTCAAGAATGTACAAGTGTAATTTAATATCTTACCCACCAACCATGGGGGAACACTCCTTACCTTGACAAATATCCTTTGATCATATCCCCAACGACTTATCGATCGACATGACTATAGACATATAAAACACTTATAGGACAAAAAAATTCGAAAAAATTAAAATATATAAAATAATGAAAGGCTTATTTATGAAATAAATAAATAACGTGCATGGAAGCTAAAATAATCTTACCTCAGACAGTCGATGTTCCTACTTCACAAGCACTTGGTGTAGGATAAAAAACATGTAGCTGGCATATCCCTCTACCATATAAACCAGTATGATTCCCTTATGTCACAATACCCTAAAATATTCACAATATTATCTTCAACTTCCATTTCCACTTCCTCAACTGGTATGACCAATAAAACACCAATTACCTGACAGGTATGGAGAAACTGATGCCCTTATGAAACTATGCATCCACATATGTCCCCCATCACTACTCATATGATGATGGTTCCTATAGAATGATTCTAAATTTTCCATCATTGATTATGAAAAACACTTTATTGTTATATTTTGACACATGATGTGCATGAGGTCTGGCCTTTCACGTTAATATATGTGGAATGAACTACCTCCTAGATAGGTCGATCCTCTTCCCTAGACAATCTATCCACAACCTACTGTGTGAAAACGCTCATAACGATTCTTAATAATATTTGAATATGAACAACTATATCCACTCACTATTACATTACTCCGGCCCCTAGTATCCTCCTTCAGGTTTGTGGCATAAAAAATAATTGAATACACTACCTCATAAAACTACATTTAGATAAATATATATACCATGGAATTGATCCCACATCTAAGTACAACCTGAAATAATCAATCCATAACTTCCCCATCTCTATTCAGTGCTCGATAATAACATTATAGGTCCTTGAAGTGTCCCATATAATCTATTATCAACCAACATCCCTAGATCAAACATTTTAATTATTTAAATTCCATTTTCCACTATTTTTTTAGGTATAATTAATCCAGGAACATTTCCTTGATGTATTTCCATTCCATTCCCAATAACATCCCATTCAGATCCTAAGTATCCCATAAATGTTTCACTGGTCATCATAACATATAATCCTCCAACATAACTCACTTCTATGGAATATTTTTTATGTGGTCTATAATCATCGATATAAACTCATTTCAAATTTATGCTACCTCATGTCCATCCTCTGAAACTAACATCAGAGGATGTTACAAATAGAACTCTCTGGTCAGGTAAAACATACATGGCATATCCAACCCCGGGTCTCTCTCTATACATTGTATAAAATTATTAAATTTATTATGGAGCATCACTACATCCCTATAACGAGGAACTAGTAGAGGTTCTAATACAACTACTAGAGAATCATTATCAGTGATTTCAAGCTATCACCCAATCTGTAAACTTTTTTGGGGTATAATCTCTCTAAAATTCAATGAACAATACTTATATCACATAACAAAAAGTCTCCACAATTTACACAATGACTTATCATAACAATTTATAACCGAACGACTCTACTTACACAACCCCATTGGGTAAAATCATAACACAATCCCTACCCTACGATATCCCCATCCTAAGAAATTTCTATCTTAGGATAAAAATTTTAATTAAATACAAGCGTTTCATTAGAAACTATTTTCACAATTTCAATTTTATCTCTTTTATTTTTAACAATCACAAACTCTATTAATAGGATCAAATTTCATAAAATTTTAAAACAAACTGAAAATTATTTTCACCTTCCAAAACCTAATTCTAACATTATTTCCCACATGTTCCTATCATGATTAATGTTATATAAACCAATTGGTGATTAAATTGACGCATTCATACACAACCACGATACCATATTATTCCATGAGTGTAATCTCAGTAAACATTAACATCACACAAATGTTCATTCCCCAATGTGTAATAACATTCTACTATAACAAGAGAACAAAAGGAACAATAATTCTACACTATTAAATTGTGTTTTCCCATGAAAATGGGGAAGTAAATCCCATGCATGAACTTATTTTCAATACCTTATATGCTCTATACTCATGTATAACAATCCTAAATAGTAATTTAATAGAAATAAAACCTCTCTCATACCACTTTGTAACATCTAACCAGGTCTACCAAAAATATGGTTCCCCAAGATAGTTCACCACATGACCTTTGGAACATATCCCCTTATTCCATAGATTTTCATCTAGAAACAAGGGTCTAATGACACATTTGGGGAAATTATACCCTCTTTTATAAATTAATCCACAACAAATAAAATAATATATGGTCAATTGGAAATAATCAATAACCATGAATCGCATATTCAATTCATGAAAACCATAAAAACTAGCACATACTGATACAGTAAACATGTCCTTCCATTGTAGTGTAATGTTCCATAAGAAACATAAAATAAATAATCACTAAAGAACCCCAAATAAAGGTTCCCATCCTCGTACTGGTTCCATAAACCATTATCCTTCCCAAATCCTTAAAACATCCTTCTATCATAGTTCATTTGTTGTAAACCTGACCTATAACCATTAAATCTACTTGGGTTCCCATTATGGCCCAACCATGGTGTGAGAAAAAAATAGTATGTGACCACAAATGGTGACCGAAGAAATATATAATATAACAATAGTTTATGAATTAGTATTAAAAAAATAGAATAGTAGTAGATAATCAAGTTTTCATTATTTAACAGTATTTAGGTTAACTAGATTTATTCAATGATTCCTGTGATAAAAAATCCCATAAAAACTTCTTTGTCCCTGGATGGTTCCATGAACCATATGTCATACGGGTCACATGTCAACATATAGGGAGAAATAGTCCAGGTATTAAAAATGGGATTTGGAATGCTATATCTGACCAACCACAACATAATATATAATTCCATGTTCATACCCTTGCAGTATAGAGATTTGGTCTTGCCTCAGATCCATGCGTGCTTTAGGTGGCTGAAGCACCAGTCTGGCCAAACATTGGATGAGGAGAATCAATCCAGCATACTTCCATACCATAAATCAAATTTCCAAAGTTCATCATATGCACCTCCTATAAAACCCAAAAATCAAGGGATCATCATTTTATTAATAACAACATTCCCATGTTTCAATACGTTCATCTCATTTAACTAAACTTTACATCCTAAAATTTTTAGCATTTATTCATAACACCATACATTTCACATTCTTATAATCGTTTTTCAACATACTCATAAACCATGTGAGATTTAATGTGTTTACCATTAATTATTACGTAACCCATTTAAAATTTCAATGTTAAGACAAACCACCTTTATACCATGTTAACATTCTAGATGCACGTACAAATGGTTTAATCCCATAATTCCTTTTATTCACCTTTCCAAAACACATTTCAGTACTTATATAGGGATTAGTACCCCATGTGGGACCCTTTACCTAGTATTGAAATCATGAATGAACCTAAAAAGGACCATGAAGGGTTTTGAAAATAAATTAGAGGCTCAATTTACTACTTTTGATTAAGGAAAATTTAATTACAACAAGGAAGAATGTTTCCACAATGACATACAAAAGATATAAAGAATAAAGACTATTTGAATAACTTATTGAACACTAACCTCAAGCATCCAAAAAAATAATCCCCAATCCATGGTTCTTGATTCAAAAAAAAACTCCCACCTAAATATGTCAAGGATTCCACTCAAAATCACTTTTAGACGCTTTAGATGGGGAGTAAACATATCAGCATAATTATTCAAAAAAAATAAATAGTCATCTCAAACTCACCCATATCATTAATTAACTACCAAAAATGCTTAAAACGACCCTAGATAAAAGTATAATCACCTTTGGGGAGCTTAGCAGCCCTTATTTTAGGCCACAAACTACTGGATGAGGAACGTGGAATGAAAATTGGGTAGGAACCCTTAAATCTCAAAGGGAAAAATTTGAAACTAACCAAATTTTGATGTGGTGCATGGATTGGATACACTATTGGCCAAAACATATTGAAATTGTGCAGTACACTCTATCCAAGAGGGGGGCCTAGCTACAAATTGGTTTCCTGGTCATCCCTCATAAATTGATAAACTTCATGATGGACATGCATCCAACTATGTCCAAGGGGATTCTATGGAACAAGGTCTCATGGGTTATGTAACAGGACAAAACTAACCATGGTTCAAACTTGAAGTATGCAATGAATAACCTCATTTCATTTTTTATTGTGCCACGAACCCTTGGGAAACGATAATGTATTATTTTATTTTTGGGAATCATTTTAGTAACAACTAAAATGAGAATTGTAACCATAATTTAAATTAGACATAACTTTTGTAAAGGTTGATATTGTACATAAATTTTATATTAAAATTAAATTGATACAAAAAAATTTAATATATCATATAGATGAATAGATATCTATTTGAAAATGTTTCCATCTAGAGGCCAATCTATTTTGGTTGAAAGTTGATCAATTGTTTAATTTAATGGAAAATGATGTTAAGAATTTCATAATTTTTTTTACTAATGGAATGAATCTATTTCAATGACTTAATAGAATAAATATTTTATTGATATTTTACTGGAAACTTCGACAAAATCAACTTAAATTATTAGGAAGTGAAAATATTTCATGTTGAGTTTTATGGTTTTTGAAAAAAAAACATGAAATGATATTTATTTATTATTGTGACCATTAATTGATTACATGAAATTTCTATGTAATAATGATATTAGATTGAATGATTATTATAAAATAAAAAAATTTCAACTGCATACAATTATAATTTCACTATAAATTACATCATGGAATATGTAAATTTTTCTGCATTCAACGTTTTGGTGTATAATTCTTATCTTATTCTTGAACATCATAATTCATATTATCAAATAAAAATTGGTAGAAAATTGTGTACATGGTTAATAAGAGGTTTTTTACTATGTATGACTCTTATTGAGTATTTAAAAAATCATTTCACATCTTCTAGGTCTTTTATATTGCTTAAAAACCATTTTCCACTAATCATTATTTTGATAGGGGAAAAACATTGATGTGAAATGGAAAAAAACACAAACATTTGGTAAAGAAAAAAAATATTTATAATAAATTATTAATATTGTATATTCATTCAAGTTGGACATATCATGAAGTCAAAAATAACATTGATTTCATGGATGTAAAGAATAATTTCTATAATAGTTTTATTAGAATGATGTTAGATATTAAAGGAATGAAAAAATGTGGGTTGAATATAGGATTAGACTTACTCTCAATGGGAATATGTTTATAGACAACACCCACTCATAATGGGAATGTAAGAACCTGATTCTTTGTTTTGAGGTACGAGCTTCTTCTTTTTCCTTTTCCTTGAGTGCTTATGAGACAATATGGAAAATGAGGAAAAATCCTGAATTTTGGTACTACACACCGTGTATTTTCCACATGCCGTGAACTTTTGGCCGTGTGGGATGGGTACACGGGGAGTGTAGCCATGTCGACGATGAAGGGTGTAGGAACCGACTAAATTCCGTGTAGTGGTCCTTTATACGTTGTGTAGTCAGTCAAAATGCCTAAACAGTAAGGCGGTGGAGTAGCTGCCAGCTGGGTGACAGTACACACTGTGTACTCAGAAGTACATGCCGTGTACTCATGTTGATGGGTGAACAGTGTGGCGGTGCCATCATAGGAACAATTAAATGAAGGGAGTACATGTCGTGTACTCAGAAGTACATGCCGTGTACTTTGTTTTTTCCGCTTAAAACAGGCAGGAGCCTCCTCATTTGGTAGAGGAGGCATTTGAGACATTTTGGAGCCAAAGGAGGAGGCCGAACCTTTGAAGATCCGCTGAGTGTTTGTCTGGAATCCGATTCCGCCTCAGACGATCTCGTTGGAACCGCGCGGGTGAGCCCTTTATTCTCCTTAATCCGTTATTACCAATTATATTCTGAGGGGAAGTTATTTAGGTTTGAATGGGTTTTCTTCTTTGTCAGATCTACGTCATTCTGGGGTGTTTCTGAAATCGGTGTTCACGGTTATCGCTCGTTGGTGTATAAGGTAGGTGGATTGGTGTAAATTTCCAACTGTGGTGCGTTTTTGTGCATTTTCGTGCCACGAACCCATGTTGGGGTGTCATGTGGCTGAGGCCGTTGCTATATTTAATGCCTAGAATTGCATAGGTGATTAAATTGTGATAATAAAATGCTACTTGGGATCATTGCTTGGATCTGGGACCACCCCAGGGGTGTGTTCCACTGTTTAGCCGTTTGGCCAGGATACCCAAGGCTATGCCTTTAATGTAGTAATTGTAGAATTTCCTTGAAAGGAATTTCTTGTTTACTACATATTGACATGTTGGGCATGGCCCGATTACCTGTTTATCATGAGGGAGTTGTTGTGATTAGCCTATGGGCACTGCACTATTTAGCCTGTGGGCAGTAGTAATTTCAGCCTGAGGTCAACTTCTTCCGTGCCTTTGGGAATATGATTATGTGCCTGTGGGCGACACTACCTAAGCCTGAGGGCAAAGTCTGTTATGCCTGATGGTAGATTCTTGTGTTGGATACTCGTTACCCGAGGGTAGAAGTTTACGTGTCTGAGGACACTAGTTGTTTACTTAGAAATGCACTGTGGTGATTTCATATATTAAATGGATTAAATTAATATTAAAAATGGAAATATAACTGGTAGTTTGTTACTTTTGAGTACTGCTAACTTTATTTCATTTTACCACTGCATACTATTGTTGCATGTTAGCACGCAGTTGGGCACGGGCCTTTGGTGGGTTTATACTGAGATATATTTCTCACACCCTATTTAGGTCATGATTTTCACCCTAAATAGATTACGTTTCTACAGGTGTAGATAGGGGCAAGAGTCCCTATACAAGTATTTGACTATTGCTGAGGAGTAGGAGGGCATGGGACCGAGCCTAGGCTTGCGATGCCGCTGCCATATATTTTTATTGTTTTGTTGTACTCTGTATTTTGTTTTACTATATCAACGTATAACATGTTATGGATATTTTCATAGAACTTGCGACATGTTTCATCTTTTATATAATGTTGGTTATTCATCTGAAGTTGTTTATTTTAGTTTTGTATGGTTTACTGATTCTGTTGTCGTTGTATGTTTTGTTTCATTCCGCGGTGCTATACTTTTACAAATGAGGGCATAGTTTCCCCACTATTAGAACTGGGCCCTCGCTGCTAGTCGGCAGCCTCTGGCGTTTGGGGAAATGCACTTGAGGTCACGTGGCGAACTGGGTTCGGGGCACCCGTTGCATGGAACCCGGGTCCGGGACATTACAAAGTAGTATCAGAGGGAATTCTTTTATTTGACTTACTGTTTGGAGTTGTAGTCAGGGATAGGACAAACGGTAGTTGGTAATAAGTTGTGCCCGGGTGTATCTAACCTGTGTATAGGGAAAAGCCAGTCTACCTCATATTTTGCAATTCTTCTGATTTTTCAAATTTTACAGTTGATTTGATATCACCGTTGGGTGACACACTTGGAATTGTACTGTTTATATTTTATTTATGGGTTCTATTTAGTTGCAACCCGATGAGATGAGGGTATGCCATCTCATGCATCATATAGACACATGCTAGAAATCACATGCCATGCATAGTTCCCATGCCATGTAGGTGCATTAGAAATTTCATGTTGTTGTGATAGTTGTTGTGCTAATAAAGCATGCTGTTGTGATAGATGCTTGATAAATACCTGCTTGTGATATGGTATTTTTTTGTTTGAGCTTGTTATAGAATAGATGCCAAACTTCGGTTTTTGGGGAGTATGGGCCCCCATCGACCAGTAATTTGGTGGATCATTGACTCTTTATTGGTTTTAACACATATAAGATGTCAAACTTTGATTCGTGGGGAGTACGGGCCCTCACGGGCCTGAATTTGACACTTAGGTGTTGTTTTTCAGTATTTTCTGGGTTCCGGAGAAGTTTTTGAGCCATACTGTCCAGAAAACCAGTATACACGCCGTGTATTGCCTCATACACGCCGTGTATGATCTTTTATTCAGGAAGGAAAAATGAACTTTTTAAGTACACGCCATGTACTGTGAGTACACGCCGTGTAGTCTCTTCCCGTGTCACAAACCGTGTGGGCAGTGACATGGGGAAGGGAAAGGCTTGGGTATGTCACGCCGTGTACATGGAAAACACGCCGTGTAGTGTTGACCTGGAGTCCGGCCATGTAACTGACAACACGGGCCGGTGAACTCCTTGATAGAACATGCCGTGCCAATGATGGACAAGCCGTGTATTGTGACCTGGGGACTCGGCCGTGTAACTAACAACACGGGCTGGTGTCACCTCTCCCTGAACACGCCGTGTTCCTTTGTGACATGTCGTGGAGTCTTGTCCGAGGACAGACCGTGTGGTGTTAGCCGTGTGGATGGGAAAAGGGGTGTTGTACACGCCGTGTATGGGTGTAACACGCCGTGTATGGGTGTAACACGCCGTGTACGAGTGTAACACGCCGTGTAGTGTCAATCAGAGTAGTCGGCCATGTCACAGACGTCACAGGCAGTTGGAAAATAACATCGTACATGCCGTGTAGATATTATACACGCCGTGTAGTTTTTGTACAATGGGAGCCATGTGGCTTAGCCGTGTATAAGGACCCGGGCAGGGGAAGAGAAGTCAAGTACTCGCCGTATAGTCAGTGTACACATCGTGTAGTCTTGTTTTGAAAATTTTGAAATGCCTCCTTACTCTTGTTACTTTGTGTTTCCTCGTTTCAGTCATAATAATCTTGAATCTGAGGCATGCTTTTGACCTTGTAGTGTCATGCCGCCTAGACGACCACGCGTTTTTCGCCAGGAGAGCGGCGATGAGTATACTCCAGAGATGGTGGGCCATGGGCTACCAGTTGATCCTCCAGCAGTGCCAGATGAGGCGCCAGATGCTATTCCAGACACTGGTGTGGAGGCGCAGTTCTGTGAGGGCATCATGCAGTTCATGCAGACGTTTCAGGGAGCACCGCAGGCTGCCACATCTATGGCTGAGCTGACACGTATCTTCCAGCAGCAACATCCTTCTACGTTTTCAAGGGATGGAAGACCACAGGCTGCAGATTCTTGTCTAGGATCGATGAAGACTATTTTCGAGCATCTTGAGACGCCTCCAGGGAGGAGGGGCATGCTCGCGACATACATGGTGCGTGATTTCGCCAAGAGGTGGTGGGATGTTACTACCCAGTCAGAGCATCACAAAGACACGGCGTTGGAATATTTTTAGGCTGTATTCTATGAATTCTTCTTTCCCAAGTTGTTGGGGGAAGATTGAGCTAGAGAGTTCATGACTCTGTAGTAGGGCGCTATGTCACTGATGGACTATTCTACTCGCTTCACCGAGCTTCAGCGCTTTGCACCCGTGCTGGTGGGTGATGATATGTTAAGATCCATGCATTTTGAGGATGGTCTTAGTTATGACATCTGAGTGTTGTTGAATGATTTCAGGTTGCCTTCAGTACATGCTATTTTAAATCAGGCGCTGATTACAGAGAGGAACCTGTAGGAATCTAGTGGTGTGGGCCAGGGCGGTTCAGCACCAGTTACCAGTATTATTCCTGCTGGCAAGAGGAAGAGACAGATAGACTTCTCTCAAGGTGGCAGTACCAGTCAGAAAAATGCTTCAGGTGGCCAGGTTATGTGCTACCATTGTGGTAGAGAGGGGAACAAGAGACCGAAGTGTCGACGAGACCCAGTGGAGTGCCGAGATTGTGGCATGATGGGTCATATGCAGCGCTTTTTTAGGGAGTTTCCAATAGTGTCTAGTGAGATGGTTTTTGTGAAGACTCCATGTGGGGGAGAAGGACCAATGGCTTCTCACCAGTCAGGGAACTGGAACATGTCAGGGTGTGCAGGCAGAGATGGTGGTTGTGGCTGGGGTAGCTAGACACCAGGATCATAGAGGCAGCAGGGCAGGATAGCTCAGGGTAACTAGGCTGTGTTGCAGTGTCGCGACACTGGGCATGCATATGCAGTGCAACAGACCCAGCAGGAGTTGGATCTTGGGTCTTCTATAGTGAGAGGTACTATTCTAGTAGCTTCTGTAATATCTTCAGTGCTTTTTGATATGGTTGCTACACATAGTTTCATTTCTGTACCTATTGGTGAGATCCTTGGTCTTGGTGTTTCTAATTCTTCGGTTAGCATGACACTAGACACTCAGTTGGGGACTAGGACGGTATGTGTGTGTCAGTGTAAGGAGTTCCCCCTTGAGGTTGGACGATGTCACTTCCTTTGGTACCTCTATGTCTTGGAGATGACGAGCTATTATTTAATTCTTGGGATGGACTGGTTTGTTCCCTTTCAAGCCTTTGTAGACTACTATCGTCACAGGATGAGTTTCACGTCACCTGAGGGTGGAGAGTTTCTATACAAGGGAGAATGGGATGTTCAGGCGAGTCGAGCTGGACCAGAGAATCATGGGCAAGGTGGATTCACAGCCCAGATTGCGAGCATATATCTGGATGACCAGGGGACTTATCAGACGGATTTCCCTCCAGTGGTTAATCATTTCTGGGACGTCTTCCTGGATGACATTTCGGGTCTACCTCTAGAGCGAGAGGTGGATTTCTCTATTGAGCTCATGCAAAGAGCAACATCGGTGTCCATTCTTCCTTAGAGGATGGCTATACCTGAGCTACAGGAGCTCAAGAGACAATGAGGGGTGCTATAGGCAAAGGGTTTTATCCGACCTAGTACTTCTCCATGTGGTTCGACGGTCCTTTTTGCGAAGAAGGCGGACAGTACCCTCAAACATTGCATGGATTATCGGAAGGTGAACCAGTTGATGGTTAAGAACCGATATCCCTTGCCGAGGATTGATGATCTGTTTGATCAGCATCATGGAGCACGTGTGTTCTTGAAGATTTACTTGAGATCTGGATATCATCAACTATGAGTGAGACTATAGGATATACTGCTTACAGCTTTTCGGAGCAAATATGATTTGTACGGGTATTTGGTTATGCCATTCGGACTGGCGAACGCGCCAACAGTTTTCATGGCTGTGATGAATTTTGTGTTCCATTCGTATCTTGATTATTTGGTGGTAGTATTTGTGGATGACATCTTGGTGTACTCTAGCACTCGACACGACCATGCCATCCATCTTGAGATCGTATTGAGTACCCTGAGAGAGCATCAGATATATGCTGAGCTCTCAATGTTCCGCTTTTGGATAGACCAGATTCACTCCCTGGGTCACATTATCTCAGATGCAGGAGTTGCAGTACACCTAGAGAAGGTGAGAAGTAGTTTCTTGGGATCATCCTAAGAACATGCTTGAGATACAGACTTTCTTAGAGTTGGCTGGTCACTACATACGCTTCATACAGGACTTCTCCCACTTAGCAACACCGTTGATGGGACTGACTAAGAAGGGTGTGAAGTTAGTTTGGTCAGAAGCTTGCGAGGTAGATTTTCAGGACCTGAAGGGAAGGTTGACATCAGCACCGATCCTGATACTCCCAGAATAGAGGAAGATCAATACAATTTACTGTGATGCATCAGGGATTGGGCTGGCAGCAGTGTTGGTGCAGGGCAATTGAGTTGTTGTGTACGGGTCTCGGCAGTTGAGGCCACATGAAGATAATTATCTGACGCATGATCTCGAGTTGGATGTGGTAGTGCATGCGTTGCGCTATTGGAGAAATTATCTGTTGGGAGAGAAATTTGTGGTTTTCACCGACCACAAAATCCTCAAGTATATCTTTACTCTGCGTGACCTGAATCCGAGGCAGAGAAGGTGGGTTGAGTACCTACAGTCCTTCGATTTTGAGCTATCCTATACACCTAGTAAAGGTAATGCAGTAGCTGATGCATTGAGCAAGAAGACTTAGATACAGGCAGTGTAGGAGGACAGTGGTGAGTGGAAGCTCATCGTTTTATTTTCTGAGATGCATTTGGAGGTGCACGACAGTTAGGGGCAGACTTATCATTCTACTTTAGCTGTGACATCTACCCTCTTGGACATAGTGAGGATGAGGAAGCTATCTGATCCGGAAGGCCTAGTTCTATGGGAGTCGGTGATAAGTGAGGACCCTCCTCCTAGTTGGACGATAGGCGACACCGAGGTCCTGCGTTTCCATGGAAGAGTATGGGTTCTAGGGGATATATGCGAGGAGCTAATGTAGGAGTTTCATGCTTCAGCTTTGGTAGTTCATCCCAAGGATACCAAGATGTAATGAGACTTGAGACGTCAGTACTGGTGGCCGAGGATGAAGAGAGATGTAGCAAGTTTTGTTACGAGGTGTTCCACCTGTCAGCAGGTGAAGGCGGAGCACCAGAGGCCAGCTGCGTTTTTACAGCAGTTGCCCATTCCAGAGTGGAAATGGGATGATGTCGCGATGGATTTTGTGACTAGATTTCCATGGTCACCTCATGGCAATGACGCCGTGTAGGTCGTTGTGGATAGGCTCACGAAGGTAGCTCAACTTTTTCCAATCAAGAAGACCTTTGGAGTTGAGAAGCTCAGAAGGCTGTATATCCGAGAGATCGTACGTCTCCATGGGGTCGCTAGTTCTATGGTTTCTGATAGGGATGCCTGCTTTACGTCTCATTTTTGGCAGAGTTTTCAGAGGGCACTGGGTAGACTGGTGCTTCTGAGCACAACATACCACCCTCAGACCGATGGCCAGTTGGAGCATACGATACAGGTGCTAGAGGACATGCTGGCCGCATGCGTCCTAGACTTTGGGGGACCTTCGGAGAAGCATATACCCTAGTCGAGTTTGCCTATAACAATAGTTTTTAGGTGACTATTGATATTACACATTACATGGATTTATATGGTAGGCCATGCTAATCAACATTGTGCTGGTTAGAGGCAGGTGAGGCAGCTTTACTGAAACCACAACTCGTGCAGGAGAATTCTGAGTAGGTCCAGTTGATTCGGAAGAGGATGGCTACTGCACAGTCTCGTCAGAAGTCTTATGCTGATCGCCGCAGTCGACCTTTGGATTTTGTGGTCGGGGATCAGGTTCTTCAACGTGTTTCGCCGAGGCTGGGGAACAAGCGGATCAGGGGACAAGGTAAGATTTCCCCAAGGTATGTGGGGCCATTCGAGATTCTGGGGAGAGTCGGGCTGGTTTCCTAATAGTTGCAGTTACTATATCATTACCGAGCCATTCACAGCATCTTCCACGTATCTCAGTTGCATCTCAATCATTCAGACCCATCTCATGTCTTTCAGCCCGAGGAGGTTGAGCTTCAGGTCAATGCGTACTTTGAGGAGAATCCGATCTGAATCATTGACAGGAGCACTAAGGTTCTCCGAGGCTGGTCAATTCCTCTCGTATGAGTGCTATGGAAACATGGCCGAGTGCACGACGAAACCTGGGATCGGGAAACCGATTTACGTACTCAGTGGCCGGAGTTGTTCACGGCTATATCTTCTCCACCCTTGGAGGGGAAATTCGGGGACAAATTACTATAATGGGGGAGGTTTGTAAGAACCTAGTTCTTAGTTTTGAGGTACGAGTTTCTCCTTTTTCCATTACCTTGACTGTTTTTGAGAAAATATGGAAAATGGGGAAAATCCTTAATTTTAGAACTACACGACGTGTACATTTCCACATGCTGTGTGCTTTTGGCCGTGTGGGATGGGTACATGGGGCATGTAGCCATGTCGGCGACGAAGGGTGTAGGAACCGACTACATGCCGTGTAGTAGTCCTTTACATGCCATGTATTCAGTCAACAGGCCTAAACAGTAAGGTAGTGGAGTAGCCACCAGCTGGGCAATAGTACACGTTGTGTACTTAGGAGTACATGATGTGTACTCATGTCGATGTGTGAACAGTGTGATGGTACCGTCAGAGGAACAATTAAATGAAGGGAGTACACACCGTGTACTTGGAAGTACACATCGTGTACTTTGTTTTTTCTTCTGAAAACAGGCAGTAGCCTCCTCATTTGGCAGAGGAGGCATTTGAACCGTTTTGGATCCAAAGGAGGAGGGCGAACCTTTGAAGATCTGCCGAGTGTTTGTATGGAATCTGATTCTACCTTGGACGATCTCGTTGGAACCACACGGGTGAGCCCTTTCTTCTCCTTAATCCATTCTTACCAATTCTTTTCTGAGGGAACGTTATTTACATTTGAATGAGTTTTCTTCTTCATCAGATCTATGTTGTTCTGGAGCCTTTCTGAAATCGGCGTTCGCGTATATCGCTCGTTGGCGTATAATCTAGGTGGAATGGTGTAAATTTCCAACTGTCATTCATTTTTGTGTGTTTTGGTGCCACGAACCCATGTTGGGGTGTCGCGTGGCTGAGTCTGTTGCTATATTTAATGCCTATAATTGCATAGGTGATTAAATTGTGATAATAAAATGAAGGTTGGGATCGTTGGTTTGATCAGGAACCACCCCAGGGGTGTGTTCCACAGTTTAGCCATTTGGCCAGGATACCTGAGGGTATGCCTTTAATGTAGTAATTATATAATTTCCTTGAGAGGAATTGCTTGTTTACTGCATTTTGACATGTTGGGCATGGCCCGGTTACCTGTTTAGCCTGAGGGAGTTGTTGTGATTAGCTCGTGGGCACTACACTATTAAGCCTATGGGCAGTAGGTTTTTCGGCCTGAGGGAAACTTCTACCGTGCCTATGGGCAGCTGATTTTGTGCCTGTGGGAGACACTACCTACGCCTGAGGGAAAACTCTGTTATGCCTGAGGGAAGATTCTTGTGTTGGATACTCGTTACCCGAGGGTAAGAGTTTATGTGTCTGAGGACCCTAGTTTTTTACATAGAAATGCACTGTGGTGATTTCTTATATAAAATAGATTAAATGAATATTAAAAATGGAAATATAACTGGTATTTTGTTAATTTTTAGCACTGCTTACTTTATTTCATTTTACCACTACACACTACTGTTTCATGTTAGCACGCAGTTGGGCACGAGCCTTTGGTGGGTGCCTACTGAGATATATTTCTCACACCTTGTTTGGGTCATGCTTTTTGGCCCAAACAGATTACGTTGCTGCAGGTGTAGATAGGGGCAAGAGTCCCTATACAGGTATTTGACTATTGCTGAGGAGTATGAGGGCATGGGACCGAGCCCAGGCTCGTGATGCCGCTGCCAGCTGTTTTTCTTGTTTTATTGTACTCTGTATTTTTTTGTACTGTATCAATGTATAACATGTTCTGGCTGTTTTCTTAGAACTTGCGACATGTTTCATCTCTTATATACTGTCGGTTATATCATCTGTGGTTGTTTATTTCAGTTGTGTATGGTTTACTTCTTCCATTGTCGTTGTATGTTTTAATTCATTCCATTGGACTACACTTTAAAAAATGAGGGCATAGTTTCCCCACTATCAGACCTAGGCCCTCGCTGCTAGTCGGCAGCCTCTGGTATTTGGGGAAATGAGCTTGAGGTCACGAGGTGAACCGGGTTCGGGGCACCCGTTGCGTGGCACCCGAGTTCGGGATGTTACAGGGGAAAACATACCTCTTTTTATTATTATAAATTATTAATGATGGAAAAAATATATAATAAAACAAGCTTCTCCTACATAATAATTACATCTCATTAGATGAATATTCAATATATTTAAAAAAACACATGCTAGTGAACCGTAATGGTATATTGACACTAGAGACTACTTACATAATCTTATTATTTCAAGATATATTTAAAATATACGACATAAATATCTTCCCACATAGTAATCCTCAAAAACATTTCATTCCAAAAATCATTATTCAAAACACGGGGAAAAGAAATAAAGGAAATTTTGATCTTAAATAAAATGTAGGGGTAAAAATGATAGATATTAATCAATGATCATATGATTGCATAAGATAAAAATAAGGATATGAGATCAGGACGATAGCATTCGGTTTTTATATTAAATCATTAAATGACTATAAACATGATTCATTTAATCAATCAAAATAATTTCAAAAGTTGTTAACTATTTTGGTGATAGATTTGAATAAATCAATCACAAACCATAAGTCCTTGTAATGAATGTGTGGGACCATAATAATTATGGAAAAAATTTCATATGTTATAGATTAAAAATGAAACCATAAAAAATATTGGATAATGCATCCCAACCTATTTATCATATGTTAACAAATCAGACAACACCACATGCATCCCATAGTCGATCAAGCACATTGAATTCTTTCCAGTTTGGATCATCCAAATCAACTTGCATCCCATAATTAAATAATGAGATATAATACTTTAACAAATTCATTCTGGGATATGTAATTCCAATCCCACTCATCTCATAATTTAAAAAAAACATATTTTTTCAATAAGATCAATAAAACATTTATATTATCATTACAACATAATAAGTGTAAAGAAAAAGAGTTTTAAAAACCTAGAAGACATTAATCATTGAATAACCCAATAAATAAATATGGGTCTCATAAAAATATATTAATCATAAACAAAAACCATCTAGATAAATAATTTATATGGTACTATTTGATCACATCCCCAGTAAAATAATATAACCACCAAAGTATGTTTTTGTGGATGAATATAAATACCATCAAATAGGATGGAAAACCTATTGGGTAAAATAAAATTTATCCTTTCAAATAAATTAATTAAATTACCAAAAAATTGAAATAAATTTCATTGAAAAGAAAATTGGAATCTTTTAATGGGTTCATTAAATCATTTTTCAATCATGATGGTGGAAAATTACATTATGTTGTAAATGATAAAATAATAAATTTCATTCTCATTTTTGATAAACTATAAAAATATAAATCACTAAAAAATATGAAGGAATATTTTTTTAAGACATGTTTTTAAAAATTCTATTATGTTTATATATTATTTCTAATAATCATAGGATATTTTTAAAACCATTTAGTAAAACATTTAATGAAAACATTGTCTTATAAGAGAAAGGGTTTTTGATCAAATAGGTGAATAATGGGGATGTTGCATTAAAATTATTTTTGAGTCTCATATTCTTGGAAGGAGGAAAATGAAATTAAATAATGTATTTTAATGAAATAAATTGTGTATAATATAATTAAATGGGGTTATTATTAATCTTACATATAATTGCATTAAAAAAATTCAATCATATATAATCCTGGATGAAATGAGACTGATACATAATTTCTTTACCACATTGGTATTTTTATATAATAACACACATGAATGAAATAAAAATAGATATATTTAAAAATCCAGATAATTTTCATGAGATGATTCATAATATAAATTGATATTTAGTATGTATACCACATAAAAGAAACAAGTAAATAGAGGCAAAAAATTGTTACATCATATATCCAAATTTTCTCATACATGTTTCAAAATCCTATATAATAAACATTAATTTATTATAAATTTATTCTTAAATAATACTCATATATATATTACCATATTTCATTTACATATAATTCTCGATCTACATTTTATTAGCATTTAATTGTTAAAATAACTAATTTGGGAAATAACTTCTCTGTTTCTCATGTATATTTTGGTTTGGGAGATTCATAAAAGTTAATATGATCATGGTTACATAATCTATATTATTGTAACCATGATATAAATTTCTTATATATTAATTTAATATTTATTTATACTCAACCATAATAATTTGAGAAAGAGAAATAAGTCACATAATTCATTGGGACAGTAGGATATATATATACATGAGAATTATTTCCATTTTTTGATAGATGTAAATAGTAAAAGGTAAATAGAATCACAACTTTATAGAATCATATTTATATAATATATTTCGTATATATTCATCAAACCTATCATTATTAACATCCTTGTAAAAAATCATATCCCATTGATTTGTGGAGGATGCAGTCTACACATACGTATGGGCGATGTTTTTATTTTTCAAAGGATATGAATGTAAGAATTTATATGTGATACATATATTTATAAGTATAATTATATAAAATATATCCTATATATACTTAAAATTTATCATTATACCTAGCTGTGAGAGGTGGTGATGAAAAAATAATTATAGTGGTTCATCAGGTGGTAGTCCTCTGTACACACGATCGATGTTTTCATTTCACATTTGATTTAAGAGAAAATTAATATATGATATTACAATAAAATAATAAAATATAAGAAAATTTATTATATTGGTACTATTGTGTAATAATATTTGACTAATATATTAAGGATTTTTAACAAGATAAAAATGAAAATGTGTGATTAAAAATCATATAACTTCTTTTGGAAACCTCCTTAGGTTTATAACTAAATCCTTTCCTGGGTAGTATTATAAAAAAAATACGGACTACAGGTCCTAGTAAGGATTGAAATTATGGTATTTAGGTTGGTATTTTTTGAATCAAAAAGAGCTTTTTGTTTGGATAAGAGAGGATATGGGATGGCCTTTTATAAGTGGGGGAGATGACACACTTATAATTTTTGAATATAATAAATTATAACCGTCTATCAAAAACTCCATATAGATCCCAAATAGAGAAACCCATAGTCATATATTAGATATATTTTAAATATAATGATGAAATTGATACTTTAAATGCCTTTTTTTCATTTTATCACTTATAATGTTTGATTAACCACAAGGTAAATCTGTTTTATCTTTTATAATGATAAAATATTTTTACGGTTATTAAAATTCAATATGAATAAAAGTTTAAATTATTATAATATATAAATTATTTTTATTAAAAATAATTAATACATTTTATGAAAAATTAATTCACATAAGTGGATGAATTTAATATCAAATAAACCCATTAATGTGATGAAAAAAGAAGTTTTTCGGATGGAATGTTTTCTTTTTTATTCAAGTTTTTATTTTCATATTGATTTAATTAAAGTATATTTATTTCATTATAATATAATTAGTCAAATTTTAAATTGAAACAAATTTTAAAATATAAAATATCATCTGATATACTTTAAATGAAAAAAAAATTTCACTAAAAATTTATTATTTTTCACTACTAATTGAAAAATTAATCTATTTAGAAAATTCAAAAAAAAATCACTCTAATATAATTTTTGATGACTGATTTCATAATTGAAGTTCATTTTTTCATGTTATTTTTTTGATTTTAGAAATAAATAATTATATTATTATCTCAAAAAAATTAATAATAATCATTTTTCTTGAAAAAATAAGGTTTTGAACTATACAATCACATAATGGGAAAACATATTATTTTATACATAACCTTGATACAAATTTTTTTAAAAATGGTTTTCCCATTAATACATAAAATATAAATATCTATGTTGAATATAATCATTTTTAAATAATTTTATTTATATTATTGCACATTTAAATTGATGTTCACGTGAATCATAATCTATCGGATATATTTTATTAATTTGAAAAAAATCATAAATTATTAGGGTCATACATTCTAGCCCCTTAAAATGATTTCTATCTCAATATACGATAACTATTATATAAAAAATTAATGATACACCTTAGTCATCACATCTTATGGTTGCCACACGGGATCCTAAAATAGGTGGTTTCACCACAAAAATTTGACCTGGTGTGTGGTCTTGTTTCATAGAAATTTATCTCCATGATCCAGAATCACCATCTATTATTAATTATAAGAGATACAATTCCATTATCGAATAAACAATTTTTCCAATATATGTGACTGATTAGTAATGTATTTCATGAGGAGAGAAAAATGGAACACATCGTGAACCTAAGTGAGTTACAATACAAGGGTCAAATGATAACCTATGATCCCTACTCCATAAAGAATATTAAAAGGTAAAATATATATAGGGTCGAACATAGTTGGACACAATGTTTTCTAATCTATTACCATAACACTATAACTATATAGGTTATTTAGTACTAATCGTGTGGACCTATGAGCCCATTCTATGAAAACTCTATGGCCTCTTCTAGCCCACTAGAACACCACCACACAGTTGAACATGATAAGGTTTACGGTAAGAAATAGTTGTGTTACCCTCGATAGATTACTATAGAACCCATATTGTTGAGTTTCATAGTTATCATAGCTTCTCAACACACATCACCTCCCAAACGATGCTCTATGCCAGTTGGATACTACGTCTTAGGCACACATCCGCATATGCAAAAGAAACTGACCAACAAACTTGGCCTGAGTGGTTATAGTGGAGAGAAAATAACATCTAGTGCTGATAACCACTATGGACCATAAAGAAATATAGTAGTAGAAGAAGGAACATAAACATAATAAAGAATAAAATAAGCACATCAGAAGAATAATCATGTTTCAACATTAATAAACAAACCCAAATTCATAATAACAAAAACAAATAATAAAACAATGCCTGTTTATATTGAAAAATTGATATGTGTTTCTCCCGAAGATAACCATATAATTACATACATATATTGGATGAAAAAATGAAATTGGAAATCCATCCTGATATAGTGGAACCACCATTGTCCCATTCCATCCATCCCATGATAGGAATCATTACATGAACAATAAGTTAAAACTTTCAGGCTTCATCAATTATGTGAACTCAGATATATAAAGTCTACACAAATCTTATGAGTCCCATGTAGGGTGTGATTATGAACACATTCTCTACCAATTTGGGAATGTATTAAATCCATAATTATAGTGGTTTATGTAAAATATAAATAATAGTATTAACATGCCCATGAAAGGAATAATTCACTTCCCGTGTGCTCAAAATCCATTATGAAGTGATCATGTGCTTCAGACATCTCTGAAAATAATTCTAAACATGATCCGCCAAATATATATATGGAATACCCTACATTCGTTTATATATAACTTCAATGGAGAGGATCCACGAATTAGAATCCAATACAACCCCGTATAAATATCATATCAGGTGAGACCTCTAGTACCACCTCTAAATATATAACCCAACACCTAATTCCATCGATCACATAACCGTTTTATGAATGGAAATCCCAAACAATATCCTGGTCCCTTAGTCCTCATCACCTAAAATCACCGTCAACTAAATGCTCGATATCTTGATCCATGTAAATATACATAATCTGATAAAAAATCACCATTTTCAACTGTTAACATCACGAGTCATGCTGATATCCTTCCTCCCAACATAAAATCATCGTTAGCCCAAATCATCATATCATGAGGCCTGGTGGTATCCATACTCCCAATATCATAGCCCAATATCCTCTTATATAATGGTGAGTATCATCCCCCAATCGATGGTCTCAACACCATAAATCTATGGTCCATCACCAACCATGTGGCATAATACATTGATTACCCCTATCATATCCAATGGTCAACACCATCGCTTAAGATTCATAATCAATGAGGGCCTCGAACCAAAACTAGTGGAAACACCACCGCATCTATATCCTATCTATGATCACATGACTCCAATTGAATTTCTTAAAACAATTTTGAGTGAAAATCAAAAAATATCCAAATCCCCGTCATCTTGCACATTCTTCCCCTAAATCTATGTCCCAAAATCATGATTTTCAACACCATCTAAAATAAGATGGGATTGACTATAATAATGATGACTCCATATCCACATGTCCGGATGACAATTTCACCTCAACGTATTGATCATCGTCTCCCCATCTATCTCAAGACATTACAAACATGTGATCCACATTACCTCAGCCCAGGTGATCAACATACCCTCAATCCTTGGTCTATTCCCATTACATTCTGATATAAATCCAAAAAATAAATATAATATATTTAATAAATTTAAAATACACCCCAACATAATCATCTCAGTTTGGTCGAAGCCCTTACAAAGATTAACCATTTTTAGGGAAGTGAGAGAAATACAATAGGCTTCTTATATCATCAATCGTACAATTTAAAATAATTATTTAAATTTTTTTGGGTCTCCCTCAAACAAACGACATGGAATATATATAATTCTCCAAAAAAATCAATGGGAAATCAAGTAACCCCATAAATTATACTCATTGGTGCTTGCACATCTGATATCAGCCACATAGTCATGCTGAAAATAGATAAATCTGTGTTTTAGACAAGCACCCTGAAAATAAATAAAAAGAGCTCACACATATTTACAACTTCATATGGTGTGATAAAAAAGATTTAAAATAATTTGTATTTTGAATCTTTAATCATAAACATCCATCAATACCATTATAAATTAATTCAAAGACCATTTAATTAATATAACTGAATGAATTTAATGATGCAATGAAGAAGGTTCTCCCTATGATGCTTGTGAGGGTGAAAATAAAGGAAATATAAAAAGGATTAATAGAGGGAGGGTGACTTTCAGTCATTTCACCCAAATAAATGACCATCACTATTTTTTCAGAAAATTTGGCAAAATCTTGGCCAAACATGTAGTGCCCTCTATCCATGCACCATACATATAGGGTCCAAGCACACAGTTTTCCAAAATGTACATAGATCATGTGATTACACTTTATTAAAAACAAAATAGGTCTTACATGGTTGTGTTCCCCAACCTACATGGTATAAAAAACCATTACAAATATTGTAGGTTGGCCGAATGATTACACTAGGGAGGAGCCATATATTATTAACACCATGTTCCCATATCTTCACTTTCCCGAAACTGACATTATGGGGTTTGATGAACTCAAAACTCCTCAGAAAATACATGGCACTTTTTGAAACCTAAAACACATCAAAACAATGTTTTGGGTCAATCATAGTATTAGAATTAGGATTCCAAGATCCATTTTTATTCTTCACTACCAAATTATAATTTTAAATAAGGTTCAGAATTTCAACCCAATAAAAAATGTAGGACATTATAAACCTTACACCATATAATGACTCATCCAAATAGAATAAAAAATTACCTAGAGATAGTATAAAACATACCCATATTTATTATATTAACCCATAATTACTCATTTATAAATCACTGTTCAACTCCCTAAATGTTCTCCACACAGTAGGAGTTACCTTTTGAACCAAATTTAAAATTTGGATGACCCTGCTGACCATCCCCGTACATTTAACTCCTCCCACGATGCCTTAGCATACATGTACCTCAAAAGTGTCCAAAATCGTGCATGTGTCCTATCTAATACCCAATATACCCTATATCCCACAGGATTCTCATTTTTACATGTGATATACAAGACATGAATCAAATATCACATCTAAACAAATTCCCATAAATCAAGAATATCAATAGACACCCAAAATAATCCCACATCATATTTATATATTTCTTCCAATAAAAAATTATATGCACACAGAACCCTTTCAAAACAATAAAGTCATCGATTCCCATTATATAAAGGTTTGACTACCCAAATCATATATATAAATATATATCACACATTATAATCATTGACAACTTACTAAACTATTTTTTGTTGGTCCAAAAATAATATTTGTTCACCTTGTGCACCAAACTAGCCAAAGCCAAAAACAAATATAAAATCAGTCTCGCCTATAACGAGCCTCTGACATTGATAAGATCTCTAGCCTTCTATGACCATGGAATATCAATTTCTTTCCCTTTCCTGAAGCCAAATTACCTGAGGACGGTCCTCCCATTGGAGCTACACCATCTATCTTCTATTTACCACACTACTAGGTCTCTCTATCAATGCCAGGAACTACGCATATTGCTCAATCTCACCTACCAGAACATGGTACCACCCCCATTCTATTGTTAAATGCCTTAGTTTCATTTAGATGATAACCTATATGACACAAGAATGAATTTGTCTAAGTTGATCATCAATCCATGGCCCATAATCTTCCATAAAATGATGTTTTGTTTATATCAGTGCATGTACCTACGGATCATGATCATCTCGACCATCCAGGACTTCAACCCATGAATTCTCATGCAACACCATATCATCAGCCTCCAAATGGTCCATTGGAGTCCATCTATATGGAATCATTCTGAATACCAATCATGATGGTAAAAAACCATATAGTATATGTAGATATATATCGCAGATAGGGAATGTTATAAGAGGAATGGGATCTCTCCATCATTACAATCCATTACCGTTCCATGTCACATGACATCTTCCATCAAGTAATCTTAATGGTATCATGTATCATCTGACCTCATGGCCCCCTACATACCCACATCGAACATTGGCATCACATATGATCTGATCCATGTCACCTCATCTATCTATCATAGAATCATGCATCAGATGTTAGGTATATTAATCCAGGGTAGATGAGTATAATTACACAAAATTTGATACATAAAACAACACTATTTATATATTTTCGAAATTTTAAATAACTCAGAATTGAGATCATTCGTTCATACCCTTATTAGGTATTAGATCATATATCACATGCATAAGGAAGAAGATAATGACATTATTTGAACTACATGACTATGCTGGCTGGTTAGAATTCACCTAAAAGTGGCTAAGTAGGAAAATATTATTTATCATAAATTTTCACACATTGGATGGACCGACCCCTCTTAGTGTCTTGCATGTTCCCAATGGAAATGTCAATAAAAACACATAAAATGTTCCTAAGTGACCGTAATGATGAATATTCACACCTCCCTATCCATAACGTGAAAAGGGTTAAGAGACACATAATAGATAACCATCACACCCATGTCTGTCACTCATAGTATAAATAAAATCAACTATAAATGAGTAAAAAATTTCCTCAATTCCTCACCATGAGAAACATTGTCTTTCCCCCATCCATGGGGCTCCATGCACCCATAAAAGAGCTTTGTAACTTGTCTTGAATACATATTAGTCTCCATTCTACCATACCATAAATAGTAAGACCCAAAATGATAAGAAAACTCCAACAATTACATCTTTTTCATCCTAACTCGGTTTTCCACTTGAACAACACTCTCGTCTTGATGGTCGTTATTCCTTAGTCTCTCCTCTCCATATGTTGATGGTTGTTGACTTGCAGTGAGAGTATGTGAGGTGATAGGGATAAGAATATTGAATATGATGTTGATAATAATAATAATGGCCAATATATTAATATATTATTATAATAAGAAACACAAATAGATGAAGAAATAGGATATAATTAGTGGAATCCTAGTTAAGAAGCAACATAAATAAACAACCCCAATGGAAAAATACCATTTAAAGATAATAAAACATTCTAGATCATACAAAGTAGTATATATTTGGTCCAAAAAATGGATGACCCTATACATAAATACATATAAGGAAAGAAAAATCTAAATAGAAACTCTAGACTGATGAAAATCAACCACTATAGTCCATTTCCATCAATTCCTTACTAACCAATATAACTCGATCACTATGTCCCACCTCCTGATCTCAATCCCTTGATCTCAAAAACATAAAAACTGCTTTCATATGGAGGGGTCTATATAGGGTGTCAGTATGAAATCAATTATCCACCACTAGCTTGTTCCTCTCAAACATCCATAATAATAAAAGTGTATACTAAATATAAATAAAACTAGTCATATGAACATCCAATAAATAACCTACTTTCTTTGTGCTAGGATTCCACAATGAAAAAGTCACCAACTTCAGCCATCACTATTATAAGCCTGAACCAGTTCCCCAAAAAATATATATGGAATAACCTACATGTTTGTATGTTTATATTTTTAGTGGTGAGGATACAAGTCTTAGCATTAAAGGAATCCCCAAATGAATATCATATCAAGTGAACCCTTTGGATCCACCAATAGATATATGACATAGAACCTCATTCCATAAATCTCTTATCTAGAATCCAAGAAGTATTCCAAAATAACACCCTTATCCTTCATACCTCAACACAAAAAAAAACTATCATCTCAAATGCCGATATCTCGAGGCATGATGATTATCGTTCTCTAATAAATAATTATTGTTTTCTCAATAGCTAATATCTCGAGGCACGGTGATATCTATTCTCCAAATGTATAATCACAATCATATAGAAATTTGATGTCCAAGGCCAAGACAACATCATTATATTAACTAGACAAACCCAATGGACTCATCTATAATGGCATTTCCTAGCCCATAATTGATTGTCTCAATACCATCAACTGATGGTTCCTCACCATCCCCAAGGATTTCTGTGGTTAGCACTCCTAAAATATCTTATGGTCAAAACCATACCATATGCTGCATAATTTATTGGGGATTACACCTACAATGTGTGGTCGAAACCACCTCGACTGAGTCTTATATGTGTGCATCTATATCCAATGGTGCGTCGGCCAACAATAGTGAGAGGAAATCACCAAACATCCTATGACACATCATATGGTTTCTCATTCCCCAACAATCATTTCCCTAAATTATGTTGTTTAACACCATCTCAAATTACATGGTCCATGCCCTAATCTTGATGACCTAATTGAATCATGTATTAATGACCATGTCACATTAACATGATGAATATTTTTACCTAATATGTATCATGCCATGTCCAATCTGATGAACCGCGTCACATCAATCTAGGTGATCAACATTAATTGAATCCAAAGGGAATGTCTATTTCATTCCCATGGTATACAAGTAATTGATATAAATGATATAATCAATATAAAATACATAATCGAACTAAATATCCCAAGATGGTCCAATCCCCATACCTGGCATTAAAATTTTTACTAATGTAAGAGAATACACATAGGAATATCATATCATCATTTTAAAAATTTGAAATCAAGCATTGATGTAATTATGTGTATCTCTTGGGATACCAAAATGGAGTATATAGAACACACCCCAAAAATCTTCTATTTCAGGAAGAATTCCATGTTCCAACATAATTATACTCTTACACACTCACTCATCTAATATCACCATCTATCACAAGACAAAATGATAGAGATATGAGCATTTCAGACATACACCCTGAAGATATGGAAAACAAGATCTCCCTAATATAACATTACATATAGTGAGATAAAATAGAAATAGAATAAATTTTTTCTTGAGTCCTTATTTATATTAATCAACAAATATTGACAATGATCAATTCAGATCTTGGATGATGAAGAACCCTTAAAGACTTTATTGGTGAAAGAGGAATGCTCTACCACTGTTGTGCATGTGGGTGAAGAATAATATAATTATAAAGAGGATAAATAGATTGAGGAGTAGTTTTTAAATTTCAAACAAATAGACAAACCACATATTTTGTCCATATAAATTATCTAATCATAAACCAACCATGCCATTCCTACTGTCCAAGTACCACACATGAACATGTTAGGTGCACAGTTTACCAATCCATACAGAGACCGTATAATTTTCCTCTGTTGAAAACTATATAGGTTTCTGAAAATCATGTACCTTGACCAACATGGTTTGAAAACACATGTACAATGTAGTAGGTGGGTCACACAGTTATTCTTGAGTGGATGGATGGATAAATATAATAGTTAAACTCTACCTAATCTTTTCGAAAACTGAATTTTCAGGGTCTGTTTCACCTGAAACACATATGAAACTCTTAGGTACTTGCCTATCCAAAATCCCTATACAAAATCATGGAATTGGTCATATTAGACTCCAAGAATGTTGTTCAAAATATCAATAGAAATGTGGGTCTGACAACCAATCTCAACAATTATAAATTGTTAATGAATTTTAACCTAATCTTAAACCATGGATGTTATAGTCATTAATAACAATACACTAACTATACGACTCAGTACGCCTCTCCAAATTTTGGACCCTTAGGCTCTAAACGATCTCCAAATTCTCTAAAAACACTCCAAATCCACTTAAGTGAATTAGATTTATGAAATGAGAGGTACCATAAAGCATATAATGTTCCTTTACCTCTTTGAGAGAACATAAAAATTAAAACTACCCACCATAAAATAACTCTTCCATGAGTGTCCCTTACGAGGGCAGTTAAAAATAATTTGGGAAATTTCATTCCACTGAGAATGTATGCATCATCTCGATCATATGCCTCTTCCTTTATAAGGATGTATATTCATGACACTCATCCCATATGAATTAACCTGCCTCAGAATTCCTTCATTCTATGATAAAATATAAATATATTGTAAGAACCTGGTTTTTTCTACGAAAGACTTTGGAATATTCTTGATGATATTCCAAAGCAGCACCTTCAGACGGCGTGCGATTCTGAGTCCCGGAGTGGCCGGAATTAAATTTTTAGTGTGTTCACATTAGAAACGCCAAATGAATGGGATAACATCTAAAAAGTGCTTCATATCAGAGATCCGAGTGTACGGATGGGTCCAGAATGGGGTGTTTACCCTAGGAATGGCATAAAACTTGTCGGTGTGGGACTTTTGGACCCCTCGCCCGCTTCTGGAATGTTAAACAGATAAATTAATTAATTAGTTTATTCGTTTAATGTTGAAACTCGAGTATCTCTTAAAAGGTGGCTCGAATTGGAAAAACGAGGGCACCGTTGTGTTTGCAGCATGCCGTTTACCCTAGAAGGGGTATAATTTTCACGGGTGCGGGCCATTTGTGAAAAATGGCTTCAGGGGCGTTTTCGTAATTTAGCAGATTTGGACGTTAAATTTTATAACATTTGAACAGGGTCTCAGATTAGAATTATGAGACTGCCATTGTGATCGGGAGCTGGTGTTTACCCTAGGGGAGGTTTAATTTTGACCTCGCCAAAGGTTTCGGATGTGGGGAAAATTATGGGTTTAATTAATTAAAATTCTTTTTAATTTATTTAAACCCTCATCCCCTTCCCCTCTCCCTTGTTCACTCCCTCACGCAGGTAGCCCCTCCTCTCCCTCTTCTTCTCCAGCTCCGACGAAGCAGCTCCAGCAAGGCGCGGCGCAGCGGTGGACTCCCCGTGAAGCTCCGGGCATCGCCCAAGAGGTAGGAGATTTCGTTGCGTTTTCATTTCACTACCTCCCTTTGAATTCAATTTTATGCATCAAATTAATGCCCAATCGTCGAGCGAATCCCTTCAATGCGTAGTATTTTTCCTAAGCTTCACGACACATTTTTCGGATTAAAAATCCAAGTTTGGAGGTGATCGTGGTTGATCGCCGAAATTTGAGGCTTTTTGGAACTTCTCGGCCGGATTTGGGGTGTGTTGGTGTTTTTGGCGGTCTGGAGAGGCGGCAGGTGGCGACGGAGCGTGCAACGGTGGTGGCATCCTGAGGCGGTGCCGGCACCGGGCTCCGGTGGGCTTTGGCGAGGCGGCCCGAGGCGCGCAGTCGAGCGGAGCGGCGGAGGAGCTAGATCGGCAGAGGGCGTCGCGGTGGAGGCCAGTTGAGGGCGCGACGTCGAGCGACGGCCAGACCGCGGCCTGTTGTGGTTGGCGGGGAGGAGCCGAGCGGCGACCTCGGGAGAGTAGAGGAGACCAGGACCCGCCCTTTTTGGGTCCTATGGGGGTGACGCGGTGACCGACCAAAAGGCCGGTCCGTTTGTAAAACCCGGACCCGAGGAGCGGGTCCGGTTCTGCTGGGAGGGCCGCGGCCAGCGGCCCGCGGCGGTTCAGACCGGGCCGGCCGGGGCGAACCGGCCCGGATGGCCCCCTTGTGTTCGGAGGGGGGGGGGGGCGAAACTCCTAAACGGCACGTCTGTTTGACGCTCCGTCTGCGGCTACGGGGCCATGATAGCGAGATGCCCTTTATAAAGTATGTTTCGGGGTTTTGGATTCTGCGCCAAAAGCCAGGTGACCCGAAACACTTTAAATTAATAATATTAAATTATTATTAATGTTGCGACGGACGAGGCTCTGTATCCGGGCATCCGTTTTGCGCGCCGTCAGTGGCAGCGTAGACCTTGCGTAGAGGGGAACGTTTTGAGATGGTTTCAGGAATTTTTAATTCCCGAAACGAGGGGCCTCGGTGGCGCGACATGTACGTCGAGGGGTTAGTCGTTTCTTCAGGGGATTTTGTTTTAGACGGCGCAGATGCGTCCGACGTCCGTTTTAAGCGCCATCAGCGGCGTTGGAACCCTGGCATCGAGGTTGAGGTTTCCAGAGTGGTTCCGGGCATCGAATCCGGAGTTGATATGAGGGCCCCACAACCCATCTTTTGAGCTGCGTGCAGCTTTTAGCAACTTTTTCCTCGGTCGTCCGTTCGTGGCGGTGCGAGAAGTCGATGTTCGGTGTTTTTCTGATGGCATCGCGTTGGCGCAGTCTGCCCAATGTAATTCCGCACATGGTGCGGGGCCCACGAGGGTCGTTTGGGCGTCGATGATGATTTTCCATCATTATCACTGGACGCCCGTTTTGGACAAGTGAATAGTCCATCTTATTTGCTTTTTCGAGAGGATCGCAACGGTGCGATCCGTTCGTTGAGTTTTGGGACCGGGATGTGGGTCCCACGTGGCACCGGTCGTGTGCAGTGCGCCGAAATGCATCTTTTTCTCCGGATATCCATTGCACTCAAGTGAGTAGTGATTTTGATGTGTTTTCCCGAGGGTATCGCAATGGTGCGATGCACCCGACTGTTTTCGGCGCCAGAGCTCGGGATCACGGGGCTCCGTGTTGGGCATGAGGCGGTGTTGGTGACTTTTCCGCCAGATATCTGTTCGAGGTGAGTAAGTAGTCGATCTCACGTGTTTTTCCATGAGTATTACAACGGTGCAATCTGTTTGGTTGTGCAGAGCCTCTTGCACGATCTTGTTAAAAGTGGAAGCATGGAAGATGCTCCAATGGTGGTTCGCCCTACCTTGTTTGTAGCAGACCCTTGGCATGTGATCGCGCACTCTTGGGAGAGTGACAAAAATGGTTCCCGAGATGTGGTTGGTCGTGCCTGGGCCTTTGAGGTTGAATGTTACGTCACGCCCTCGTGTTGACGTTGGGTGTCTTGTGCATGATAGCCCTTGGGATGGAGATGTGGTATACTCTGGGAGTATATGAGAGTGCTTGGAGGTACGTGTGGTTTTTACCTGAGAAGTTTTTTCACTTGGTTGGGGTAGACTTGGGGCCACACGTCGTGTGGGCCCCATGTGCGTGTCGTGTTCTGCTTTGCATACTTTGATCCCTTGCGACGTAGAGGGTTCCTATGTGTGTTTGTTTGACCAGCAGGGTGGAGTTTTTCCTCTGGCTCTGTGCTTGATGGTTGAACAGCAGGGTTGAGTGGTCTCCCCCTGGTTTCGTTCTCGATGGATCGGCCGGTAGCGGTGTTAGTGACACCTAGTGATGGTACAGGCACTGAACCCCTTTGGGTGAGATGTTCTGGAGTTGGGTGGTTGCGCGATACCGACTCCGTGTTCGGTTGGCCAGTGTTGTACCCTCCAGTGGAGATGGCCAGGGCAGTTCTGTGTTTTACCCTCTAGCGGAGCTGGGCAGTGGGTTACTCATCGGCTTTTAGGGTCTACCCTCCAGCAGAGACTGGTCAGTGGGTCACCCGACGCACTTAGGGTATACCCTCCAGCAGAGACTGGGTAGTGTGTCACCCGACGCACTTAGGGTCTACCCTCCAGCAGATACTAGGCAGTGGGTCACCCGACGCTCTTAGGGTTTACCCTCCAGCAGGGACTGGGCAGTGGGTCACCCGACAACCTCTTAGGGTCTACCCTCCAGCAGGGCTGGGTAGTGGGTCGCCCGTCATCTAGTTCTAGGTCTACCCTCCAGCAAGGCTGGGCAGTGGGTCACCTGTCGAATTATTCCAGGTCAGCACGGCTGGGCAGTGGGTCGCGTGTCGACTTATTCCAGATCTACCCTCCAGTAGGGCTGGGCAGTGGGTCACCCGGTATCCTATTATGAATTACCATCCAGCAGGGATGGGCAGTGGGACACCTGTTGGCATTCCAGACCCAGCCCTTTCTACTAGGCTAGTCTATGGCTTTCCTCCATGACCACTGAAGCGGGACCCTTGGTTGTACGATTCGGTGATGAAATGGCTTTGACTTTGAGGAGGCCTCTCGACTGCAGGGCAGTGACGAGGTGTGGTTTGACTTTCCCTAGAACTCTCAAGTTCGAGGTGCGGTTTCCCCACCGAGACGTGTTCTTGTGACACGATCTAAAACCGTAAGGGAGAGTCAGTGCCGCCCAAAGCAGATAGTGTCGAAGTGTGGTGATTGAGCCACTTGGCTTGCGGCTCGGGGCAGACGTGCGGGATGCTGGGCATCGATGGTGTTACTTCTGGGACTGTTGGTGACTCATTTTCTTGGGCTGAGCTACGGGATAGAGATTCCCTTACGACGTTGTTCGGGCTTCTCGATTGAGTATAAGGATTTGTATATACCTTGTTCGAGTACCCACTTCTTGGGCTTGGTTACTCTTCCTCCAGAAATGCAAAGACACGCGGGGTATGCCACGTGATTTCCATGTCTGGCTTCTCATGGTTGGACAAGTCTACTCTCCTGCTATAGGTTGCGAAGACTCGACGGGAAGTTCATCTTCCCACCGTTTCCAGCTCCTTGTGTCTGGATGAGTCTACCTCCTTTCTCTTGTTGGGTTGAGATGGACTCTTTACTTCACCTTCAGTTGCACTCCTTTACTTTCCCTGTTCGCACTACTGGTCACCCTTCGGTACCTCCTTTGTTGCTCCCTCGAGCCTTCGGGGTATCCTACTGAGTATTTTAATACTCACCCCTGCTTGGGATTTTCCCACACTTGGTGTGCCCTTGCAGACGACAAACAGGTGGAGCGTGGCTTCAGTGGAGCGTAGGATCTTGGGAGCTCGGACCGCGTGCGGTGGTCGTGGCCGGGTTCCAGGTGGGAGACCCATCAGTTGTTTCTTTTTGTTTACCTGTTGCTGGGTTGTGGGACTTTTTGGTTGGGCACGTGTTTTGCCCCTTTTTTTCAGCTTGTACCCTGTACTGTTAGAGGTCGATGCACACCATGGTTTATATATAGCAGTTTCCCTTTTTCTTTACTTGCCTTTAATTTAATCTTCACTTTGCATTGAGTGTGCTGCGTGTGTGTGTACAAGTACTTAGGAAAAGGCCTCCCCGAGTTATTGTTCCTTCGGCGCTGGTCGCCATCCCCTAGCCGATGGAGGCGGGCTTGGGGTAGTTGTGGCTCGAGCCCGGGTAGGGTCGGGTCGTGAAAAAGTGGTATCAGAGGTGGTTCGCTCCTTGGGACGCTGTTCGGACGTCCCTAAAAGAGGAATTGGTTGGGATTTAGGGAAATAGTGTTAACGTGTCTCAAGAGCGGCTCTCAGGCTAGGGAGTCCAGTGATGGTGCGGCGGCCGACGTATCCATTCACCAGGACCATGATAAACCGCTTGTCGACTCGGCATGCTGAGACACTTGTTGCATGGAAAATTGGTTTGTGCATCACATAAGATTGATTCTTTTACTGTCCTTCTTGAGTCAGCTCCCCATCGTGGTTATTGGTATATACATGTATGATCATCTGACAGCGACACTCCTTGATAATATTCAGGATGTCTCTGCGAGGATAGTCGGCCAGGATACCAGCTTTGGTTCATGATGACGACCCTGTGAGCTATGAGGCCACAGTCCAGGACCCATCATGCGAGCCCATTTCACCGGGTGGGCTGGTAGCATCACCCCCACATGTTGAGCAGCAGGCAGTTTCAGAAGAGCAGGCTGAGCTTGAGCGTAGGTTGAGTGTGCTCCGTTAGTTCCAGCGGAAGATACCGTTGAGGTTCAGTGGTGAGCCAGACCCTCAGGAAGTAGAGGTTTGGCTCGAGGCAGTGGTTAGCCTTTCCAGGCTTGTTCAGACGTCGACAGATCAGAGAGTGGCTTTGGCCACCACCCTTTTTCGTGGAGCAGCTTGGCTTTGGTGGAGTCTGGTGACTCAGCTTCTTGACGAGTCATCTCTTTCGTGGGGCGACTTCCAGTTGTTGTTTCATGAGGAGTTTTTCCCCTCCAGCATGTGCTCCATTCAGATTCACGAGCTCCTGCATTTTCAGTAGGTAGGGATGACGGTGGCTGAGTACGAGGCTAGTTTTGCAGACCGTGCACGCTTTTACCCGAACTTGGTTCGTGATGACAACATCCGAACGCAGAAGTTTATTAATGGTCTCCACCAAGAGAATCGTTCTATCATAGTACCCTTGGGCATTTCCACATATGTCGGGGTGCTAGGGTAGGCGCTGGTGACAGAGAGCTTCCTGTCACGTTCTGGAGTTGGTGGTGGTAGCAGGCACGTCAGAGCCGAGACGTCTGCCGCCGCTAGTGGGCGTCGGCAAGAAGAACCTCGACGCATGTGGCTTTCTGACAACCGGACTCAGGGGTGTGGTCATACACCATAGCGGAACCGGAGGGCACCCATGCAGTCCAGAGAGAGTCAGTGCTATGCTTGTGACGGGCGAGGTCACTTGGCACGAGACTTCCTGACCCGAGTTGCTGGGAGCTTCGGGTAGGCAGCAGGCGCACCACCACGGCAGAGGCAGCGCCGTGATCAGAGTAGTACCCAGAGAGGTGGTGCTAGCAAAGGAGCGGGAGGAGCTGGTAGTGGGGGATGGCTTTACAAGATCTCCCCATCACCACTAGGCATTCCACGTCAGGCTCCGGGAGATAATGGTTGGGACCACAGACAGTCGCGAGATTTGGATGTCTACGATCCTGTAGAGCATGGGATGGTGAGAGGTACCCCTTGTGACTCTTCTACTTCTTGCAGTAGAATTTTTAGGCTCTGTGTGTGAAATGTTTTCCTCTATGCTCCTAGCTTGAGGTGTTACCAGGGTGATGCATTCCATCAGGTGTAACCCTGTGTTGGTAAGGTAAAAGGCGTGAGACCTTTTCATTTAGTCGATGGTGTTTACTCCTTCGCCTTTTGAGCGTGTAAGAGAGCATCGACTGTGAAATCTCGCATAACCAGATATCCTTGGGTGTTTCAACATATGGATATTCTGAAGTAGGGAATTACCGGGCCTTGTTCTTGGTGCGGGCGGTGATTCCAGTCGCGACATGCGACGTAGAGGCCTGGTCGGGGAAGTGAGCTACCCCCGAGAGCCTTCGGGATGTTTGAAGCCATGCAAAGGGATGGAGAGGTGCCCTACCGCCTTGACCTAACCCCAATGTTTTGAGTGGGTGCACGACATCGGAGAGGGCCGACTTAGCATGAACAGATCAATCCTTTGGTCTGTGTGCGGTGATGCAGAGCTATGCGTGGGTTCTTCTCCGTATGGGAAAGTCAGGTGTGGGCTTAGTACCCTGTGTTGCTCCCTAGTTTTTCTTTTCGGGGACTAAAAGCTTGAAGGATGGAATTATGTAAGAACCCGGTTTTTTCTATGAAAGACTTTGGAATATTCTTGATGATATTCAAGAGCAGCGCCTTTGGACGGCGTGCGATTCCGAGCCCCGGAGTGGCCGGAATTAATTTTTCAGTGCGTTCACACTAGAAACGCCAAATGAGTGGGATAACTTCTAAACGGTGCTTCAGATCAGAGATACGAGTGTACGGATGGGTCCAAAAAGGGGTGTTTACCCTAGGAATGACCTAAAACTAGTCGGCGTGGGGCGTTTGGACCCCTCTCCTGCTTCTGGAATGTTAAACGGATAAATTAATTAATTAGTTTAGTTGTTTAATGGTGAAACTCGAGTATCTCTTAAACTGTGGCTCGGATTGGAAAACCGAGGGAACCATTGTGTTCGGAGCCTGCCGTTTACGCTAGGAGGGGTATAAGTTTCACGGCCGTAGGCCGTTTGTGAAAAATGGATTCCGGGGTGTTTTCGTAATTTAGCGGCTTCAGACGTTAAATTTTATAACTTTTGAACGGGGTCTCCGATTAGAATTCCGAGACCGCCGTTGTGATCGGGAGATGGTGTTTATCCTAGGGGAGGTTTAATTTTGACCTTGCCAAAGGTTTCAGATGCGGGGAAAATTATGGGTTTAATTAATTAAAATTATTTTTAATTTATTTAAACCATCACCCCCTTCCCCTCTCCCCTGTTCACTCCCTGGAGCAGGTGGCCCCTACTCTTCCTCTCCTCCTCCAGCTCCGGCATGGCGCGACGCGGCGACTGACTCCCCGTGACGCTCCGGGCATCGCCCAAGAGGTAGGATATTTCGTTGCGTTTTCATTTCTGAACCTCCCTTTGAATTCAATTTTATGCATCAAATTAATTTCCAATCTCTGAGCGAATCCCATCAATGCGTAGTACGTTTCCTAAGCTTCACGACGCATTTTTAGGATTAAAAATCCGAGTTTGGAGGTGATCATGGTTGATCGCTGAAATTTGCGGGTTTTTGGAACTTCTCGGCCGGATTTGTGGTGTGTTGGTGTTTTTGGCGGTCCGGAGAGGCGGCAGGCGGCGACGGAGCGCGAAACGGTGGCAGCGGCGCGAGGCGGTGCCGACACCGGGCTCCGGAGGTCTTCGGTGAGGCGGCCTGAGGCGCGCGGTCGAGCGGAGATGGATCGGCAGAGGGCACCGCGATGGAGGCTGGGTGAGGGCGCGACGTCGAGCGGCGGCCGGACCGCGGCCTATTGTGGTCGGCGGGGAGGAGCCGAGAGGCGACCTCGGGAGAGCGGAGGAGACCAGGACCCGCCCTTTGTGGGTCCTGTGGGGGTGACGCGGTGACCGGCCAAAAGGATGGTCTGTTTGTAAAAACCGCACCCGTGGAGCGGGTCCGGTTCTACAGGGAGCACCGCGGTGGTTCAGACCGGGCCGGTCGGGGCGAACCGGCCCGGATAGCCCCCTTGTGTTCGGGGGGGGGGGGGAAACTCCTAAACGGCGCGTCCGTTTGACGCGCCGTCTGCGGATACGAGACCGTGATAGAGAGACGCCCTTTATAAAGAATGTTTCGGGGTTTTGGATTCTGCGCCAGATGCCGGGTGACCCGAAACACTTTAAATTAATAATATTAAATTATTATTATTGTTGCGACGGACGGGGCTCTACATCCGAGAGTCCGTTTTGAGCGTCATTAGCGGAAGCGCAGACCTTGCGTCGAGGGGAACGTTTTGAGATTGTTTCGGGAATTTTTAATTCCTGAAATGAAGGGCCTCAGTGGCACGACACGTACGTCGAGGGGTTAGTCGTTTCTTCGGGGGATTTTGTTTCGGACGGCGCGGACGCGTCCGACGTCCGTTTTAAGCGACGTCAGCGGCGTTGGAACCCTGGCGTCGAGACGGAGGTTTCCAGGGTGGTTCCGGGCATCGAAGCCAGAGTTGATGCGTGGGCCCCACAACCCATCTTTTGAGCTGTGTGCAACTTTTAGTGACTTTTTCCTCGGTCGTCCGTTCGGGGCGTGCGAGTAGTAGATGTTGGGTGTTTTTCTGAGGGCATCGCATTGGCGTAGTCTGCCCGCTGTAATTCTGCATGATGGTGTGGGGCCCACGAGCGCCATTTGGGCGTCGACGGTGATTTTCCATCTTTATCATCGGACGACCATTTTGGACAAGTGAATAGTCCATCTTGTGTGCTTTTTCGAGAGGATCTCAACAATGCAATCCGTTCGTTGAGATTCGGGACCCGGATACGGGTCCCACATTGCACCGCTCGTGTGCGGTGTGCCAGAATGCATCTTTTTCTCTGGATATCCATTGCACTCAGTGAGTAGTGCTTTTGATTTGTTTTCCCGAGGGGATTGCAATGGTGCGATGCGCCCGACTATTTTCGAGGCCGAGGCTCGGGATCACGGGGCGCCGTGTTGGGCATGAGGCGGTGTTGGTGACTTTTCCGTCGGATATTCGTTGGAGGCGAGTAAGTAGTTGATCTCACGTGTTTTTCCACGAGGATTACAACGGTGCGTTCTTTTTGGTTGTGCGGAGCCTCTGGCACATTCTTGTAAAAAGTGGAAGCATGGAAGATGCTCCAGCGGTGGTTCTCCCTACCTTGATTGTAGTGGACCCTTGGCATGTGATCGCGAACTCTTGGGAGAGTGATGTAAATGGTTCATGAGATGTGGTTGGTTGTGCCTGGGCCTTTGAGGTGGAATGTTACGTCACGCCCTCACGTTGATGTTGGGTGCCGTGTGCACAATAGACCTTGGGATGGAGATGTGGTATACTCTGTGAGTATACGAGATCGCTTGGAGGTACATGTGGTTTGTACCTGAGACATTCATGTACTTGGTTGGGGTTGACTTGGGGCCACACATCGTGTGGGCCCCATGTGCATGTCGTGTTCTGCTTTGCATACTTTGACCCCTCGCGACGTAGAGGGTCCCTCTGTGTGTTTGTTTGACCATCAGGGTGGAGTTTTTCCCCTGGATCTGTGCTCGTTGGTTGACCAGCAGGGTTGAGTGGTCTCCCCCGGGTTTCGTTCTTGATGGATCGGCCCGTAGCGGTGTTAGTGACACCTAGTGACGGGACAGTTGCTGAACCCCTTTGGGTGAACTGTGCTGGAGTTGGGTGGTTGTGCGATACCTACTCTGTGTTCAGTTTGCCAGTGTTGTACCCTCTAGTGGAGATGGCTTGGGCTGTTCTGAGGTTTACCCTCCAACGGGGCTGGGTAGTGGGTTACTCATCGGCTTTTAGGGTCTACCCTCCAGCAGAGACTGGGCAGTGGGTCACCCGACGCACATAGGGTCTACCCTCCAGCAGAGACTGTGCAGTGGGTCACCCGACGCACATAGGGTCTACCCTCTAGTAGTGACTGGGCAGTGGGTCACCCGACGCACTTAGAGTCTACCCTCCAGCAGAGACTGGGTAGTGGGTCACCTGACGCTCTTAGGGTCTACCCTCCAGTAGGGACTGGGTAGTGGGTCACCCGATGACCTCTTAGAGTCTACCCTCCAGCAGGGCTGGGTAGTGGGTCGCCCGTCATCTAGTTCCAGGTCTACCCTCTAGAAAGGCTGGTCAGTGGGTCACCTGTTGACTTATTCAAGGTCTACCCTCCAGCAAGGCTGGGCAGTGGGTCGCATGTCGACCTATTCCGGATCTACAATCCAGTAGGGCTCGGTAGTGGGTCACCCAGTATCCTATTATGAATTACCCTCCAGTAGGGCTGGGCAGTGGGACACCTATTGTCATTCCAAACTCAGTCCTTTCTACTAGGCTAGTATGTGGCATTCCTCCGTGACCACTAGAGCGAGACCCTTGGTTGTACGGGTCGGTGATGAAACGGCTTTGACTTTGAGGAGGCCTCTCGACTGCAGGGAAGTGACGAGGTGTGGTTTGAATATCCCTAGAACTCTAAAGTTTGAGGGGCACTTTCCCCACTGATACACGTTCTTGTGACGTGATCTAAAACCATGCGGGCGAGTCAGTGCTGCCCAAAGCGGATAGTGTCGATGTGTGGTGATTGAGCCCCTTGGCTTGCGGTTCGGGGCTGACGTGCGGGATGCTGGGTATCGATGGTGTTACTTCTGGGACTGTTGGAGACTCATTTTCTAGGGCTGATCTACGGGATGAAGATTCCCTTACGACGTTGTTCGAGCTTCTCTATTGAGCATAAGGTTATGTATATACCTTTTTAGAGCACCCACTTCATGGGCTTGGTTACTCTCCCTCCAGAAGAGGCTAAGATGCGCGGGGTATGCCACGTGCTTTCTGTGTCTAGCTTCTCGTGGTTGGACGAGTCTGCTCTCCTTCTATAGGTAGCGAAGACTCGATGGGAATTTCATCTTATCACTATTTCCAGCTCCTTGTGTGTGGATGAGTCTACCTCCTTTCTCTTGTTGGGTTGAGCTAGACTTTTTACTGCACCTTCAGTTGTACTCCTTTACTTTCCCTGTTCTCTCTACTGCTCACCATTCGATACCTCCTTTGTTTCTCCCTCGAGCCTTTGGGGTATCCTACTGATGTTTTTATACTCACCCCTGCTTGGGCTTTGCCCAAACTTGGTGTGCCCTTGTAGACGACAGACAGGTGGAGCGTGGCTTCAGTGGAGCGTAGGAGCTTGGGAGCTTGGACCACGTGCGGTGGTCATGGCCGGGTTCCAGGTGGGAGACCCGTTAGTTGTTTATTTTTGTTTACCTGTTTCCGGGTTGTGGCACTTTTTGGTTGGGTGTGTGTTTTTCCCCTTTTCTTTTCAGGTTATACCGTGTACTGTTAGAGGTCAATGCACACTATGGTTTATATATAGCAGTTTCCCTTTTTCATTACTTGCCTTTACTTTACTCTGCACTTTGCATTGAGTGTGATGCGTGTGTGTGTACAGGTACTTAGGCAAAGGCCTCCCCGAGTTATTGTGCCTTCGGCGCTGGTCGCCAGCCCCTGGCCTATGGAGGCGGGCTTGGGGTAGTTGCGGCTCGAGCCCTGGTTGGGTCGGGTCGTGACATATATGATTCTCCTTAAGGGAACATGTTCTTATTTATATATATCCTAAAGATTAAAAGATATAGTCTAGTATAAGAAGTAATGTAAAATCATAGATATATATAATACATCTCAAATTTCATAGTACCATTGAGTACAGGATAACAGATAGGCTACTAGCCCTAATATCTCTAAAATCCTGAATTGTCCGATGTAACAATATGATATCTTACCCTCTCTCTAAATCAATTTATAACCCAATATAGGAGAAACACAAAGAAGCACCTAATTCCCCACATCAAACTATAGAGGCTAATGGAAATGGTCGGTAAAATACTTCTACTTGCACTAATATGTAGCCATATACTTTATAGTAAGTTTCCTATCTCCAATGTCTTCTAAATGAGAAGAGTTCCCAGTATCACTACCTCTCCTACCTCTAACCGGAATCGGGGTGAACTGCCTGAACAACTTTATAGGGCCTCATATGGATACATATAAATCATCAAATATAATATATTATTATTATAAAACATAGAAAGAGGTAATTTCATCCCCCAAGAACCTCTAAATGCAAGGATGAATTCTCTAAACATTTCCTCTAACACCTATATTGTATGCTCAGACTGAACATCGGTCTAAGGGTGATGTGTTATTCTCAGAAGCACCTTTGAACTCAGTTCCTTATATAACTATTTCTAGAATCGTGAAATGAAGTTATAATATCTATCTTATATGAATGAATGTGGAGCTTCACAAAGGCCTAATGTTTCCCAAATATAAATCATTCCATGATTGTCTATAAAAAATTACTTCTTTAAAGTAACAAATTTCATGACCTATGTCAACATATTAAATATCACCTATACTAGATTGATTCCTTGAGGGGATCTCGGAAATTCAATTAAAAAATCTATTATGAAATATTATCCTTTCTACTCAAGAATATATATATATATATATATATTGGATATTGAAGTCTAATAGGCCACTGGTGCTTCTCCTTTACGTGGTGTCATATGGAACACCATGTGATAAAACCTAAAATCATATTTTCCATACTTAGACACTGTTACTAACGATGTACTTCTAGATACATATTTTTAGTCCCTAGATATACTACCTATTTTTAAGAATGAGATTCTCCCATTAATTCATCTGATAATTCTACATGCATCCAAAAAAGACCATGGATGTATTGAATCTCATCCGTATTAATATCCAACTCAAGGGGTGGGTCCTCAACTTATACACTCTCTCTCACAAATAATACCATGAAATCCGAAAGTTTCCTCATCCTTACCTATTATAGATTGGAATATTTAACTACCAATGATAATAAAATAGGCTTCCCCTAACCATACACCACCTCTTAGTGCATCTTATAAAATAAGGCCATCATCTTCCACTCAATACAAGCCTCTCATATGGCCAATGTATGAGTCATCTATTTTAGATAATTAGAAACTGCATTTCCCTTTCTAGGTGTATAATGAATTTCAATGTAAAACGTCTAAATGTACTCTAGCCATTTCTACTAGCTGATGATCAAATCACATTATCTGTAAAGGTATTTTATACTTTTCATGTATGGTTAAATGATGATCCATTCTCCCAAAAAATAATTTCTCAAATAACGTAATACAAAACCATTGTTTCTAGAATGAGGACTTTGGGTGGTTTATTATGCTCTTAAGGACTCAACTTGAGATCCCCATAAGCCATGAATCGATCTCCCTATATCCAAATGGCTTTTAGAATGATAGAAAATTGATAATAATATACTATATAGATTCTTACCAAATCCAAAAAAATCAGGATCAACAATTATATCAATCTTCATTTGAACACTTGAAAGATCTCATGCATGCAAGAAAACAAAATATCAGTAGACCCTTCTTAGTGAATCCCATGAGAAGTAAATTTAGAAATACCTGTATTAGACAAACATCCCCAAGAAAGTTTTTATATCATTGATGTTCTTGGGATGTTCTATATAAACTACAGTGGTAACCTTCTCAAGGTCAATAAATACTCTTATCTACGTAATTATGTGACAAAGGAAGTGTAAATTTCCGTTCGCAAAGGACACATCCACATTTATCCTATGGGTCCTCTAATCCACATGTTTTTGAATAATATGTTAAATCAATAACGATTCATTATGACTATTCTATTTCTCTATGGTGTGAAAATCAGAAAAAAAAAATTTCTTAAGGAAAATTCTTTTTTCTCTAAGGATTATTTTCATAGGAAACTTTTCCTTCTCAAACGAGGTTTTTATCCTAACCTTTGTTTTCACTCTCTAATTATATAATATCTTAAAACAAAACTCAATTTATTACTAAGTCAAAATTTAGGATTTAAATATAAAACCTTCAAATCATATAATTCCTTGGATATTATGTATTATGATATTCAGATTCCAAATTCTCAAAAATTCAGATTTCTAATTCATTGAAATTCAGACTCCAAATTCTATGACATTAAGATTCCAAATTCACTGAAATTTGGACTTTGAATTATATGAAATTCATATTCCAAATTCTTTGAAATTCTAATCCCGAATTTTGAGAAATTTTGATTCTTAATTCTATGTAATTCTGACAATGACTCCTATGCAATTTGACACCAAATTTATCAGAATTCGGACTCAAACTCAAAATTACTCAAAATTCAAACACCGAATTCCTCAAAATTCAGGCTCCGAATTCCTTATAATTGAGATGCCAAATTCATCAGAATTTAGTCTCTAAATTCTTGAGAATTAAAACACCATATTCTTCAAAAATAAGACTCCAAAATATATAGAATTCAGATTCTAAATTCTTTGTAAAAAATGAATCCAAATATCCATGTCTTAATTCTAATTGTTTATTTGTTTAGACTAGGAATTCTATTTTTTTCCTTAGACTCTAAAAATTAGATTTTGTTATGTAACATAATTTTTTTTCTTATAGTTGTTATTATTGTGAAATGTTTTCATAAAATCTATTTCCATCTAACCGTTGGTTTAGTGACACGTGTACTGGTCCCTCAATGATTCTAGAAAAAAATATGAACATTGGATGAGGGAGTAGACCATTGGAGTTGTTCCTATAAATAGGAGATCATATGAATGAAATCATTACCATTCCATAAAACTAGAGATTACATGTTGTGAAGTGATTTCGAGAGAGAGAGAGATTCCCAGGCCTTGTGCGTTCTGAACACCCTTTTCAGCTTGCTTTGTGTGACTCTATTTGTTTTAGAGTACAATCGGGGGCTTCCAGGGATAGGAAGATATATTTTCCAACTACCATAATGTTAGAGGACATCCGGGGATAAAAAGACTGAATTACCAACTACCTTAATGTTCTAGGGATTGTGGGGATAATAATACATATTCTTATATTCCTATCCAGGGATTACCCTAGTATGGGTAAGACAATCATTCATGAATGTATAAATAAAGATACTATTATCTAAGGTTGTTGGATACCCTAATCTTTGGGTTAAAAGATTTTATTTTTATTACTTGTATTTTTTGATGTTTTATTTCCACTTCAATTTGAAAAATGAATAAATTATAACTTTCTTATAATTCCTTGTAATTTTTTATACATTGATATGTAAGATTTTATACGCTTTAAAAAAAATCTTTCCTAAGTAAAATTTTCTAATGTTGCATTTTCAGAAACCTATATCCGTAACCTAAAGAATATTGTTTCATAGTTATGAACTTAAAAAGGTATTGTGAATTTACCTTATTTAACTTTATTAAATATAGATTTCCATAAACATACAAATGAATGTTATTAAAAATATAATTCACCCCCTCTTGTTATTATGCATATACATACACTATTTTGATCCTAGAATTGGTATTAAATAAGGTCTCTAAAATATTTATACTTACATATAAGTTTTATTTATCAATTATTCCTTGTTATAAATTTTCTTTCTAAACTTTTAATGTTTCAGTTTTTCTAAGGGATTTTTCATCCTTGTTTGTAAAGTTTTACTACTTAAATGTTTTGGTGGAAAATTATTTTCTTATAGGATGGAAGTTATGAATTTTGGCTATATTGATAGTTGAAATCCTACGAGACCACCTATTATTGATGGTATTGATTATGAGGACTAGAGAGATTAAATGAAGACTTTTTTCATTAATATTGCAGGAGTCAATTTTTTAATTTTTATTGGAGATTACAAAATTCTAGGCAAGGAATTCTAAACCTTCACCAATCAAGAAAAAAAAGAATGTCAACTAAATTACAAGGTGAACAATACATTATTTGGTCCATGAACAAGAATATATATAGTCAAATTTCTTCTTGTGAAGCTGCCAACTTCATATGGATGAAACTTGAGGATACTCATTTTGTGACTTCAAAAGTGATAGATGCTAGAATAGAAATGTTGAGAGTAGAATATCATGGATTTATATTTCCCTATGGAGGACATATTTTTAATGTACAACAATGTTTTATGAATTTTTTCAAAAGTCATCAATCTATGTGAGATAAAGGTCATGAATATGAAACTCTTATGGACAAGATAATTGATATTATTCCATGTTAGTGTGAATAAAAAATGAATATATATTGATGAGAATAGTAAAGTATCTCAAATTACTCTTGATGAAATATTTGGAACTCTTATAATGAATGAATCCAATATGATATTAGATAATGATATAAATGAGAAGAATAATGGAAATGGATGTGTAGCCTTTACTACTACTAAATCCAAAACTCTATAAACGGTTAAGAAATCAATGTCTAAGAAAGTCATTGTTCTATATGAGTCTAGTGTTAGTGAATGTTTTGAAAATGAGTTAGATAATATTTCTCTAAGGATGAAATAGATAGTGGAAAATAAATATTGTCAGTACAGATATATGATGAATGAAAAAAAGCACAAGAAATATTCTGATGTAACCAGTTATGAATGTAAAAGGGGTGTAGATATCAAACCCGATTGACCTAATATTAAGATAAAAGACATGAAGAAAAATAATTCTGATAGAAATGGAAAGAAGTATTGGGAGTCTATGAATATGAAAGTATTGATGGCTAATGAAACATGGAGTGGCAGTGGTGGTGACTCATTTGATGATTCCTCATATTATGAATCATATGGACAGATAAATATTGGTCTTATAGCACAAGTACCTACTGAAAATCATTGTCTTATGGCTAGGGTACACAATGTTGAATCTTTAACAAAGATATTTTTAATCACAATTTTACTAATGAATAATATTATTAATCCTTAGATGATGAATCTTCCTCATCAGAAGATAATACCTCACCTTTATTTGAATAAGTTTCAAGATTTTCTAAACATCATCATATTTAATATTTTATGATAAAGAAGAAGTTAGAGAATGAAAATTATTGAATATATGATTAAACAAAATAAGTATAAAATATTTCTAAATATCCTGATCAGAATTTTTTTTATTTTGAACATGTGTCTAAAAACCTTAAGGATGTTAATTCTGAGAAGCATAAACATTCTAAGGATCTTGAAAATTTAATTTCTACAAAAAATATTTTGGAGGCTAACTCTAGTTCTACAACTAATAACCTTTAGGGTAATAACATGGTTATTAAACTACAGTTAAAAATATTTCCCTTTAGGAAATTTCTATCAAACATTACCTCAGGTAAAGAAAATTTGACAATATGTATTCCCAAATTCATCCTCTAAATAATTGTTCTGGATTTGGTTATACTCATTTAAAACCAATTTTATGCAATATCTATTTTCCCAAAGTACTCTATTTTTAACCAAATGTTAGTTTGGTGGACATTGAAAGAATAATTATTCTTCAAACCAACCCAAATATTTAGGTTTTCATCAAGCTTATTTTTGTAAGAAAATGTTGGCTCCGAAAATCTTACCTTCAGAAATTACCAGATCCATGATTTTTGGGATTTCAAAAGTCTAACTCTTTTATTTTTAGGAAAATAAAGAAAGTACCAACAAAAATACATGGTTGATGGATAGTGTATGTTCCCAGCATATGACTGGTAACAAAAACTTATCGGAAAAAATTATCAAGATGAAAGGAGGAAATGTAACCTTTAGAGATAATGCTCAATGAGAAATTGTTGGTATATGTAACATTATTCTTCTTAGAAAAACATTAAATTAAAATGTTTTATTTTTTATGTGTCTTAAGAATAATCTCATTATCATAAATCAATTATTTGATGATGGTAACTTGTGAATTTTAGAAATGATAAATGCTTAGTACAAAATTCCAAGGAATACTTTTTTCTTTTTGCCCATAGGAAAGAAAATATATACACACTAAAAATAGAAGAATTTAGGATCCAAGATCTACCTTGACTTAGTGAAATGGATGACCAATATTGGTTATGAAATAGAAGGTTTGAACACTATAACCTTAGGAACCTATGAAAAATCTTAATTAAAAGACTTGTTAAGAAACAACCGGAACATAGATTTGATTATTCAATTATTTTTTGTGATCCTTGTCAATAGAGTAAGAAATATAAATAATGTTTAAATAAATTTGTGAATTCTCAACATCTGATGCATTAAATTAGTGCATATGGATCTTTTTGTTTTAACACATACTGGATGTATTGGAGGCATGCATTATGTATTTTTCATAGTTGATGATTACACTAGATTTACATGGGTCTATTTTTTTGCAAAGAAATATGAATCCTTTTCTTATTTAAAAACTATTAGAGACCAAGTTAAAAATTAGATAAACATTCCTTTGACAATTATTCAGATTGATCAAGGAGGAGAATTTAAAAACTGAGATTTTGAAAAATATTGTAGTAAAAAATGAATTATTCATACCTTATTAGCTCCAAGAGATCCACAAGAGAATGGTGTTCTTGAAAGAAGAAATACATTTCTTAAAGGGATAAAATGAAACATGTTGAGAGAATATTATATTGCTAAACACATTTGGGTTGAAGCTGTATGTACTTCTTGTTATACTATAAATCGATATTTAATTAGACCTTTTCATAATAAAACAACTTATGAATTATGGAATAGTAGGAAAACTAGAATTTCTTACATCAAAGTATTTGGTTGAAAAATATTCATACTGAATACTGATGATAACTTACATAAATTTTCAACCAAGTATGATGAAGGAATTTTCCTAGGATACTCCACTATTTCTAAGGTTTTTGATGTTTTTAATAAAAACACTCGCATTGTTGATGAAACAGTGCATGCTAAATTCCATTAAAATGATTATTTTGTTTTTAAACAATCCAAACCTAAATCTTTAAATGTGTATTTGAAAACATATGATCAACTGTGGATAGAAGATTCTTCAAATAAAAGAAATTATTCCAGAAAGTATTTCTGATGAATTTACAGTAGAATATTTCATACCATATGTTGATGAAGAGATTTTACAAAACCAAGGATAGTTGTTTCTATAGAATAATCCTAGTTATAATATCTTCAGTAATGTAAATCTACTTGTAAGGACTAGAGGTTCCCTAAGAAATAATGTATAACATCTAGATTTTTTTTTAAAATTAGTACAAAAAAACACTGATGAATGTCTAGGTGATGATTATTGGATTAATGGAATTCAACAAAAGCTAAATGAATTTTAAAGGAACAATGTTTGGACCTTGGTAGAAAGACCAAAGTGAACATCTATAATTAGAGAAAAGTGGGTATTAAAAAACGAGTGTGATGAAAATTTAATCATAGTATGAAATAAAGATAGATTAGATGCTGAAGCAAATAATAAATAAGAAGGAATATACTATGAAGAAACTAATTCTCCTCTATCTAGACATGAATCTATTCTCATTTTACCTTCCTTTGTAGCATTCTTAAATTTTATAAATTTAAAAATGGATGTAAAGTGTGATTTCCTTAACAGATATGTTAGAGAGGAAGTTTATGTTGAACAACCTTCTAGTTTTGAAGACACAAAACATCCAGAACATGTTTTCAAACATACCGATGCTTAATATGGACTCATACGAGCCCATAGAGCCTAGTATGACATTAATAAAGGATTTATGTTTCCAAAAAACTATGTCAAGGGAACTATTGATCCAACCCTTTTTTATTAAGAAAGATAAGTTAAATGTTTTTACTGTTCAAATTTATGTTGATGACATTATATTTGGTTCAACTGTGTAATTTTATCTAATTTTTTGACAATATAATGAAATCTGAGTTTGAAATGAGTATCCTGGGTGAGTTAATATTTTTCCTAGGTTTTAAAATATATCAAAAACTAGAACTAACATATATATCCCACAAAAGTATATTAATGATCTTCTTAAAAAGAATGGATATAAAAGCACTAAAATTATAAGTACTCTAAGAGGTACCTTAAATTCTCTAGCTTTTGATGAAGCTGGGAAACCAGTAGATCAAACATAATTTAGAGGTTTGATAAAAATATTACTATACTTGAAATCTAGTCATCTAGACATAATGTTTTTTATATTATTATGTGAAGGATATCAATATAATCCAAAGGGATCTCAATTAGGATTTTTGAAAAAATAATATTTCTATTTAAAGGGAACCATGGATTTAGGAATTTTCTATACTTCTGGAAACGATTTTGTATTAAAATGTTTTTTTTCCGATGCTGATTTTGGTAGATGGAGAATAAAAAAGAAAAGTATATCTGGAAATTTTTATATCTTATGATATTCATTTTTTTCTTGGTCATGAAAAAATTAACACTCAATAGCACGTTCCACTGCTGAAGATAAATATGTAGAAACTGGATGTTGATGTGCCCAATTGTTTTGGATGAAACACACACTCACGGACTATGGAATGAGTTTTACCGAATCATAGATATTGTTTGATAATAATAGTTCCATTTCCCTATGAAAAAATCATGCACATCACTCCCATGAAAAACAAATAGATACTGTGCATCACTTTCATAGGGATCACACTCTGAAAGGAGATATATTTCTTCAATTTTTCAGAATTCAAGATCAACTTGCTTATATTTTTACTAAATATTTACCCTCCAATAGATTTGAAAACATTAAACAATAGTAAGGAATGATAAACATATGGTAATCTTCCAAATAATTTTTTTGTTTAAACATAACTTCTTACATTAAGTAACTCCTTTTCCTTGGGGGGTTTCTATTTATATGTTATCCAAATTTTATTGTAATAAATTTTTTTTATGTAAACAATTTTTTTCGTAATCAAAATTTTTCCATAATCAAATATTTCTGAAATCTAATTTATCAAAACATTTTTTTGGAACACAAAATTATGGAATCCAAATTTTTCATTCTTTATGATTTTTTTGGAATCTATAGTTCTTCAAGAGTAATTTTCTTTATTACCGACAGCATTCCCATAAATATAGAAGTTATGATTCCATACCTAAAATAGTGTAATTGATTATTTTTAAAATTTTGGTATTTTTGTCATTGTATAAGAAATTGTTTTGGAATCACTTTCATTAAATTATGTATTTTTACCTAAAAAACACAAAAATATCAGAACCGACAAAATCCTTCTTCATCTTTCGTCTCAACAATCAAATCAGATCATGCTTGTTTGAACCATTAGATCAATTTGTGAAAATTAATCGTTACCTCAACATTTATATAAATACCTACTATTTCATTGTCTCACATCGGTCTTCATGAATTTGTGTGATAAATCTTTGGCTATACTAAAAAGGTTCAATATGAATTTCTTGTGTTTCTAAACTATAGATGTCTTTGGAATAATCCCCATAGAAGAAAATGTCATCAGTTAAGAAAATTTCAGAAAAGGATAATCTATGGAGAAAGGTTAGTGTATTTTATGTTATTTGGGAAATATAATTCCCTCATAATTAATGATATCAAGTTTAATGGATGAGAGAGTCTCTGTGTAGCCAAACTGAAAGGACAAGATCCGGTTTATTCGGAAATTCTTTTTGAGTTTTATGAGCATGTGATATTATTTAATGACAGTGGAAGAGGTAAGTTCTCATTCATAAGTTATGGAAAAACCTATTCCCTTTCCATCAACATGGAAGCTAATATCATTGGAATATCAAATGAAGGGGAATCAATTTTATGCATGCACAAAATACCAGATGAATCAGGAAGCTTTGAGAAAGAGAATATATTATATTGCCTCAGACTCAAAGGAGTGAAAACACCATAGATAAACCATCTCTAAAAAAATTCTAGCTGCTAGAATTATGGATTTGGGGTTTCCTAATTTTGAGAAACGAATATAAGGACCACTAGAAGAATCTTAATTTATTTTTTCTAGTTTTCATGGTGAACTTGAGGATGATACATCTAGTTGAGTATATCCTGCTGATGATCACAAAATATCAAAAATGGGGCCCTCAAATTGCAAATCATTATGTATCTTACCATCCTATCCATGATCATTGTCTTATATATAGAGTCTTTCAAAATACCATGTAGTTCATTGCCCAGCTATCTAAATGTCTTGTTGATCAGTGATGACACTCTGAGGAGAATGAAGATTTATTTCAGTATAACATACAAAGAATTTTATGACTTATCAGAATATGAAATTGAAGCCTTAATAAATGTTGTGGAAGTAGTAGGGTCTCCCGAGAAGGTACCAAAGAATTGAAATCAGAATGAACCAGAAGTCAATGAAAAACCTACAGTTCTAGAAACTCAGTTAGCACCCCCAAAGTAAAAAAGCTAAAACCTACCCTGATGATGTGGTTTCCAAGTGGATGGAAGAGAAGAAGAATAGGAAGGAAAGAGATCCTTTCATTTTCCTAGATACTACTAAGGAAAACGATTTGAAGAGTATGACCACTAAAGAGTATGAAAATAGTAAAATAATAATAAGAAAAAGATGAATATGTTTGAGGCATAAATTAATGAAGATATTTTCAAGGATACTTAGAAATAATTCAAAAAAATTCAGGCACCAGAGTGCTTTTAAAAATAATCAGTTCCAGTGAATCTAAGAAAGAAAGTTGTAATTCTGGAACCTAAAGAAGAAGAAGAGAATTTTCAGGAAGAGGATGTAGAAGAAGATGAAGAAGAGGAATAAGGATATGAAATTGAGGATGTGATAAAGAATGTTCAATAATATATTTATAATAAATGATCTTATGAAATTTTTTCAATCAGGATGTCCCATGATGAATCTAAAAAACAAGTTTCCCTAGGAAAATATGATGACATTTAGGAATAAGTTAATAAACCATCTGGTTATGAAAGCAAAAATCATGATCTTGTTCAACCAAATGATCTTGTGGATGATTCTGAGAAGGAAAATGTTGATGAAGACAGAATCAAACAGCTATTGAATAGTGTTCATGAATCCCCAAAAGCTGCAGAGACGATTTCCAGAGCTGATAAAGGAAAACAAGTGATACATGATACACCTATGAATGTTTTGTTAGCTAATAAATATGTTCGTGGTTCATAAAAAAATTATGTTGAGATAGAGAAGGAATCCACACCAATAAGGGAATCAGATTAAGAAAAATCCTCTATGGTTTAGGACATTATGGTTCAGTCCCTATGAAATTAGTGATACCATTCCCTTGTTTCCGAGTATTGTATCAAGATGTCAGATGCATCAGAACTCATTCAATCAGAAATTGGATTTTGTTAGCATGCTTATGGATAAATTCACGAGGAAGGAGTCTGATTTTAAGACCATCTATATTTGTTTTGATGATAATATTAGATCGTTCAGTGAAATAACAATGTTTTCCAAGAAGGATATTGAAGATATGAGAATTCATGATCACTTTAAAAACTCTTTGAAAAATTCTTTTGATAGAGATGATAAGAGGATGAATAAGATTACAAAATGTTTTTCAGAAAATAAGAATATAGAACAGGCCTCATGGAAGCAAGAAAACCAAAGATCTAAATGGGAAACTGATTTCAAGTTCATTGATTTTGAAGAGGGAAAGAGATCCCAATATAGAGTTCGAATAATAGTTTAGAATGAAATAAGATATTTTGTTATCTTGGGATGAAATCCATATGAATCAGGATGAAAAAATAAAATCTCTATAAAATAAAAATGAGGATAAAAAATATTTCATGATGCACATTGAATAAGATCATAAGGAGCTTAATAAGCATAAGACAATAGTAAATATGTTCATTCCGAATCCAAACTACGGATGAATATTTTTCATATAATTCTATTATTTTGTTTTATTTCCTTTCCATGTATAATTTTTTCATTCTAAATGAGAAATTATTTTTGTCTTTCTTTTGGTAATTGTATATAGTTGTAATCATTCAGGTGCCATATTTCTTCAATTCTCTCTATTCCATTCTGAAAATACCAATGGGAGAGAAAGGAATGATAAAAAATTATACTACGTAATGAAGATAAGGCACTATGTAAAGGGGAGTTTAACTAAGGTGTAGTTTACTCAAAGAAGGCTTTAATATATAAGAAATAAAATTCTTTTAAGAAAGTCAAAAATACGATCCATTGGAATTTCCAAACCTAAGGGGTAGTTAGTCGTATTCACCATGATTTATAAGTAAAGGGAGATATGTTTTTATTTTAAAAGTAAATAAAAAAATTCGTATCCATTAGATTCATTTTCATAATGATGTTTGTGCTTTCTAAAAATGGGGAGATTGTTGAGTCAATAAGGATTCCATATGACTTTTCTATTTATCTATGTTTTAAAAATCACAAACACTTTATCTTAAGGAAAAATAATTTTTCCCTAAGGATTATTTTCATTAAAAAATTTACTTTATCTAAGGAAAATTTTACCCTTACCTTTTTTTCATTGTATCATTTTATAATTTCTTAAAACAAGACCAATTTTATTACAAATCAAAATTTCAGATTTATAACTAAAAACATGGAATCTTATAATTACTTGGATATAGACTTAACTTAAATTAAGATTATGAATTCTTTTAAATTATAATTCCTAATTCAAAAAAATTCAGATTCAGAATTTGCTGAAATTCAGAATCTGAATTCTTTGAAATTAAAACTCTGAATTCTCTAAAATTCAGTTTCTAAATTCTCTAAAATTCAGATTCTGAATTCTCTAAAATTCTGATTATGAATTCTATGAAATTCAAACTCTAATGTTTCTGAAATTCGGACTCCAAATTCCTCATAATTCAGACTCTAAAACCCAAATAATTCAGAATCTAAATTTCTTAGAATTCAAAGTCAGAATTCCTCTCAATTCAAACTCCGAATTCTTGAGAATTGGGACTCTGAATTCTTGAAAATTCAGATTATGAATTCCTCAGAATATGATTCTGAAATCCTCGGAATTCTATCTCCAAATAAATTGGAATTCGGACTCTGGAATCAATAGAATTCAGATTTTAAATCAGCATAAATCAGAATCTGATAATCCATGTCATATAGATTCAGATGATTTATTTGTTTAGACTATGAATTCAATTTTTTTCTTAGAATATTAAATATATATTTCTTTATGTATCTTCATTTTTTCTAACACATGTTATTATTGATAAATGATATCCTTCAATTTGAATCTAACAAACCGTTGGTTGAGTGAAATGTGTATAGGTCCCTTTGAGATTCAAGGAAAAATTTAACCATTGGAGTTATTCCTATAAATAAGACCCCATTTTAACGACCTTAGTACTGTTCCATCATTCTAGATATTACATTATGTGAAGTGATATCTAGAGATAGAGACTCTCAAGTCCTGTGCATTCTGAATTATTTTTTGAGCTTGCTTAATGTGCCTCTGATTGTTGCGGAGTACAATCAAGGGCTACCAGGGATAGGAAGACAGAGGTGTGGACTACCTTAATGTTAGAGGACATTCGTGGATAGAAAGATAGATGTGTCTAATACCTTAAGGATCGATGACATGCAGGGATAGAAAGACATATTATGATATTCATTTCGAGGGATTACCCTAGATTGTGCAAGATAGACTTTTTGGAAAGTATAAATCCATAGTCCTTTATACTTGGTTGTTGGTTACCCATCTCTTTGCATTAAAATATTTTCTACTTGATATTGGTATTTTTTATGTTTTATTTCTGCTTTATTTTGATAAATGATGAATGTATAACATTATTATAATTTCTTGTACTTTTGTATACTTTGATAAATAATATTCATTACACATTAAGATAGAATATTTCCTTTGTAAACTATTATTAAGTTTCATTTTCAAAACAATATTTTCGGAACCTAATAATGTTTTTTATAGATACAAACATCAAGTTTCATTTTGAATTTACATTTTTTTAACTTTGTTAAAAATATATTCCCTTAAAGATAAAAACAAAAGTTTTTAAAATTACAATTCACCCCCATCTTGTAATTGAGAATTTACATTCAATATTTCGATCCTACACAATTGACCAGTACTACTGAGAATATATTATACATTTCTAGTGTTAAGGGAATGAGAAAGTTATTCAAGAAGATTATTTTTTAGAAGGTGTAGAATACGAGTGGTGTAATCTTATCAAGAATACGAAAAATCAAGATGAATTTGAATCCATGGGATGGATTGAGTTCATGAATTAATTTTTTAATAAGTTCATTCCCCATATTATTCATACCAAGATATATAAATTGTTAGTAGAGTTGAACCAAAGGGAAGATTGATGTATCAGTAACAATGATGCTAAATTACAAAGACATGCGAGGTATGCTTTAGTAATTATCATCCAACATGAATGTAATGTTGATTTTTACTTTAGTGTCCAAAATCCAACTCTTAGAAGGTCATTGGACATAAGTGACTTTATTCGAAATGAAGAGATTATGAATCATACAATCATGGTTGAAATGGAGGTTAGAGTCGTGTATCAACATTATGGTTTAGACAATAAAATATGTCAAAGATCAAATTAAACTCTAAAACCCATAAAGATAAGAAGATGACTTTTTATTTATGCTCTCAATGTGGTAAGTAGCATCGGGGAATTTGTCATAACGGGTCTAGTAGTTGTTTTATGTTCTAAGAAGAAGGTCACTAGTAAATTGATTATGAAAATGATGGGATGAATATATCTTCAAATACAATTTGAGACAAAGATTTACAAAATTCACCACCTATGATTCAGTTCTACAACTGTTAGGAGAATGGTAATTATGCTATCCACTACCCAAACCTAAGGGATGGTGATAATGATTGATTCTGTCAACCTCTTAAGTTATGGGAAGAAGTGAAGTCTTATGAAATTTTTTCTTCAGAAGAGGGTTATGATAATGATGTGATGAAAGGTACACTTACAATCTACTCTATAAATGCTAATTTTATATTTGATACTGGATCTAACCAAACATTCATATCTAAAGTATATTCTAAGGATTTTATGATTCAACAAAAAATGAATATCTGTGTAATTGGATGTGAACACCCCTAATGGTAAAATGACTGCATCCCAAGTCTTTGATTCATATCTTGTTGAATATTTTGGGAATGTTCTTACTAAAAATATTGTCATTCTACATTCAGTTGAATTTGATGTCATCATAGGAATGGATTGGATTTCTTTAGAAAAAGACCACATCAATAGTCTTTGAAGGGATGCTATATTTTATATTTCAAACCTCTTATAACTATCCATCAATGTGAAAATATGAATGGACATTCAATTCAGATTACATCGAATGTATAGGTATTAATTCCCATTCAAAATGGTTTTATATCTCAAATGGTTGGGGAGATAATCGACATCGATGATATTATTTTGTTTTGGGAACTTTTGGATATATTTTATCAAGATATTTATAGTCTTCCACCAAAACATGATGTGGAGATCTCAATATTACTATCAAATTATTCCACTCTAATTTCAAAGACTACATATAGAATGTACTTGATTACGTTGCAGGAATTGAAGAAGAAACTCCATTAAAAACATTATAAGGGACTCATTTGACCAAGTGGGTCACTTAAGGGCACACCTATCCTTTTTTTCAAAAAGAATGATGCATCAATTCTAAGATGAATAATTTGTCGAGATTTGAACAAGATCACAATCAGGAAGAATTATCCTTTTACCTATATCGATGACTTCTTTGATCAACTGTGCAGAGCTCAATAATTTACCAAAATTGACCTTTATTCTGGATATCATCATTTGAGGGACTAGAAAGAGGATATTACAAATATGGAATTCCATTCCTGGTATAGACTCTATGAATATATATTGATGCATTTCTGTCTTACTAATACCCCTGATATCTCTATGGATTTGAGGAATAAATTCTTTTTAGATAACCCCAACTAGTTTTTGGTAGTCTTTATAGATGATATTCTTATCTATTTAAAGAGAAAGGAAGAGCATAAATGTCACTTTATAATTGAACTAAAGGCCATAAAGAAATAGAAACAACATGAATAATTTACAATGTGTGAATTTTGGTTTCAAAAGGTTTCATTTTTGGGTCACATAATCGGAGGATATAGTATAGTAGTAGATCCATCCAAGGCGAAGGCTATTGAATGCTAGCATAGACCAACCAAAGTAATAAAGATCCACATTTTTTTACATTAGCGGTATATTATCGATGGTTTGGGGAGAATTTCTCAAGACTATATAATCCAATAACAATGTAAACATAGCATGCAGGAAAGTTCCTTTAGAAATATGAATGTGAGGAAACTTTCCAGGAACTAATGAGAATATTAGTTAGCGCACATGTTCTTACATTACTTGATATTGTAGAAGGATTTGTAATATATAGAGATAAATACATGAAGTGATTGGTATGTGTTATTATGAATAATAATATTCTTATCTATTATGCCTCATGATAGCTAATGATTCATGAGAAAATTTACCAAACTCATGATTTAGTTATAACAGTGGTAATTTTTTGCATAAAAGATATAAAGCATTATCGTTACATACTATAGTGTGATATATATACTGATTATAAAATATTTAAATATATATTCAACCAGAATGAGTTGAACATGATTCATAGAATATGGTTAGAGATGATAATGGATTATGATTTCTCCATACATTAACACCAGGGGATAGTGAACATGGTCATAGACACTTTGAGTTGGAATGATCATTCTAGCTTACCCATGAAAAGGATCACAAAAAATGAAATAAAAAAAGGACTAGAAATTTAGAAATCCTAATGGATGGGGAAAATCATATGGTACTCAAATGAATTCTCAACAGTATATCAATGTAAATATTAAAGAGGCGCGAAAAGAAGATTTAGAGCTGAAAAACAATGTTACAAATGTTCCTGAGTTTATCCTTGATCAGGACGGAATGACGAAGGTCCAGAATTATGTATGTGTTCCATACAGACCATATTTCATGAATGACCTATTAAAGAAATCTCATATTCCCTAATTATATATTCATCCTTGAATTACGAAGATGTACGTGGATTTTAAAGAATAATACCGATGGGATGAAATGAAGAGGGATATACAAGAGTTTATGTCTTGGAGATTGGTATTCAAATTATCATAAGGATGAAATAAAAAATTATATGTGGTTGTTACATAAATTACTTATACTAGAATGGAAATGGGTGAATGGAAGTATAGATATTGTCTTTTAGATGGCCAAAACCTCTAAAGGGTTTATTTTTAAATTATTTGAAGTTGATCACCTTACTAAGTCATCACACTTTATCGCTATGAGATAATTATTCTCTTTGTCTCAGCTTTCCATAATATACATTATGGAAGTGGTACGGTTTTATGGAGTATCATTTTCTATTGTATCGAATTGGGATGTTAGTTTTACATAAAAATTCAAGTAAAGTCTTCTACAAGAACATAACATAGAATTGACTTTTAGTACATATTATAATCATAAAATTGATGGTCAATCAGAAAGAATAATTAAATCCATATTGGATATATTGAAATCATGACCTCTAGATTTCAATGGTGGTTGGGAGAAAAAGTATCCTCTAGTATAGTTTTCTTAGATAAATATATTTCACTCAATAATTCATATGGGAACTTATGATGCACTCTATGGGATGAAACGTAGATCTCAAATGTGCTGGGGTGAGGTTGGAGAATGAAAGCTTTTACGACAAAAGATATTTGAAGATATGGTCAAGAAGGTTAGAACCATTTGGTAACATGTCAAGGATTTTAATAAATGGCATAAAATTTACTCTGATAATAGTCAACATGATCTGGAATTTGATGTTTTTTTAAATGTTTTACAATTTATCTCACCATAGAGGAATGTTATGAGGTTTGGAAAGAAAGGGAAACCAAACCCTAGGAATAATAGTCTCCATGAGATTCATGATCATGTTAAGATGGTCGCCTATCAATTTTTACTTTATAAAATCTATCATAAGTCCATGATGTGTTCCATGTATCTCTCATGTGAAGTACATACCAGTCTCTTCACATTTAGTGAACTTAGATGTCATAACGCTGTACCAATATTTTTCTTATGAAGAACAACTAATTAGAATTGTGGATCGATCGGAAAATTTTATACAAAACAATCCCCTCACGTAGTCAATTTTTTTGTGGAGAAATCACTAGTTAGAGGAAGATACATGAGATCAATAGGATGTGATGAGGCATATGTATCCTCAAATTTTTTACCATAATGACTAATTTCAAGGGAGAGATTCATTTTTAGGGGGGTATAATGTAACACCCTATGTTTTAGGGACCACATTTAATAAATTAAATTTTCATTTATTTCTTGAAATGTAATATGTCCAACATATCATTTACATGGAAATTAATTGGAGTATGTTATATATAATAATGACTTGGCATATATTACACGCAACATTGATGTTTCGACAAAACAACATTTTTATAAAATTATTAAAATGAGATAATTATAACATAGACATTAATCTTATTAATATGAATAGAAATAAATATTTTTAAAATATTTTTTAAAATGTTTTTATATAAATAATAAATAATGATAATGAATGATAAATTTTTTGATAATGTCTTTACATGTTTAAAAATATTATTTTCTCAAAAAAAGTACATTTCATGTCCTTTTGATATAAATAAAAAAAATTAGATTTAGAAAAATTTAGAAATTGAAATTAATATATTAAATATCATTTTTTAATTTTCATTTTCAATTTTATCATATATTGAAATTTTGGTATTTTTCTACCAATCACCATTTTTGGATGAATAGTGAAAAATATCGGATTTTATTTCAATACTAAAATTTCATCTAATTTCTTTATAATGATAAATTACATTTTGAATTGTTTTAAAAAATTAATTATAGATTTTTTTTCAATTAATCAAATTTATGTCATTGTAATCAATTTCAAATTGAAATTGGGTATAAAAACATAGCAAAATTTTAGATGATTTTACATTAAAAACATGCAATGTTGTCCTATCAACATGAATTATTTTAAATTTATTTCATCCCCTTATTGGATTAAAATTTTATAAATTTGATTAAATTTTTGTAAAAATATTAATTTATTATTTTTAATAATTTCAACAATTTTTTTGAACAATAATATTAGTGAAAGTGATTTAAAATAATTACAACAGTTAATCGAATGAGTTGGTTAATAAAATACTAATCCATAGATTTATGACTCAAAATGACCTTTAAACATGTCCATCACATATTTCATGGAAATTATTTGGCTATTAACCTTACATTATTTTGTATTTTTGGATTTTTTTCTTTTGTTATCAAAAAACGCGGGTACACCAAAACTTAATTTCAAAAATGCCATGTGTGTACTTTTATTTCCTTATGAAATTCAACCACCTCCCCCTATTCTTGATAGCTCTCAGGGCTCATATTTTCATCCAGATAATTCTTATTCACTTCTCAAAAATACTCACATCCACCTACAATCATCCCCTTGGTCAGAATTCAATCCACGAAATCCTTTTGAAAAGAACCAAAAGGAGTTACCTGATGAAGAGGTAACGTCCACACTAAATATTCATTCTTTTTTTTTAATTTTAACCCACATCACTCTCTTTACTCCTTTGATGTATAAAAAACAGGTATCCTAAATATAAAAAGATTTTTTTATACTCATGGTTAGATATACACATACACTCATCTCCATCTAATGGGTGACAAACATATTGTTTACGTGTATGGAAAATTACCACCTCACTAAATGACGATTGTTCACTTTTACTTTACTACATCTCATGGTTGATATTATGGTATACAATCTTTTGATATATTCCTTATATTATACTTATTATTTCTTTATACTTATGTATTCCTTTTATATGACATATCTTTTTACATCCCATTTTGTGTAAAAATAAAAATTTTATTTGAGGATGTGTGGACTACCGCCCCCTCAAAGCGATGTGATCCATTAACAAACTACATAGAAATTATAAAATAAAGGTTTAGTGAAATTATATGATATTTATAAGATTATAATTATAATTTTATGATATTATATATATATATGTATATATATATGTATATTTCATCATCTTTATTTCTTTTAATATGACAGTAATAACGGATGCAACGTTCATGCATGTGTACAACTTACTGTCTCCATGAACGATGTATTCTATTTTATACAAAAATATTATATAGTTTATTATAGTAAATATATAATAAATATGTGTTATATTTATATCATTGTTTAAATTATATATATCAGTATATTAGTAAAAGGACCAATGATATAATAGATTAAGACACATTTGATGAACATAGCTAATATTACCCGAAGTGAAACCATAATCATGGATTGTTATAAAGCATGTAATATAAGGTCAAAATCAAACCATATATTCTATTAGATATATGATTACGATTATGTAAAATATTTATAAATAAATTATATTTATTATATAGGATATTTGAACGAATATGTTGAGTGTTAAGAAACTAGGTTAGGGGATTTCCATTCACTATTTATTTACATGATATACATGCTTTATTCACCACCCATTCATTTTTTGTGTTGCGTATACTAAAAATGGATGTATTTTATGATTATTATGAATAGATTTATTATTATTAACATATCCATTCTATGATATTTTTATCACGGTGTTAATGATTCAAAATAAACCAAATCTGTAAAAGAGTTTTGTTTCAATTTTCATTCTTTCATACTCAGGTTTTGTTATCCACATAAATGATTTTTAGTGGTGTATATAAATCCATTTTAAATGTTATTTCATGAATATAAATATTTTCATGATATTTTATGATTTTTAAAATTTTATTTTCCTAGATGTAGAGTATGATCCCCAGTGACAATGCGGTAAGAATTTATCGAAATAATCTCATTGCATTTTGAGATTATTAATGATTAGGCTTCTTTAATGAAATATTATGATCCAACTCTTATAAAAATTTATGGGTTACATTATAATATATTTATTCAATGTATATTCAGGTATTAGTAACATTTTATACCCTTTGGTACAAAAGATAATTATGTAAATATTTTTTAATCGGTCTGAAATATATCATATTTCAAAAACCATGTATTCATAAATGATTTAAAAAATATTTTAGAATGAACGTTGAAGATAAATTTCATGTAAAAAGATTTTAAAAATGATTTATTGTTTTCAAGTTATCCATTATAATTTTTTTGAATAATTTTTCAAATTCTATAAATTTTAAAAGGTTTTAGCTTTTAAGAACCATTTTTCAATATAGAATGATATTTTCCTCAAGAATTTATTTTAAATGATATTCTTAAATTATTTTATCTATATGATATAATCGGTTGGTGTTACACATGTATTTCTAGGTAAATCATTCAATTATCCCATTCATATTATTTCCTTGAATTTAGTAACTTATAATGGCATTATTTTTATGAAAACCGTTTCTATTTGATGGGTTATATTCTTTTGAATTCAGATTGTTTTCATAAGAAATTTTTTTGATGAACTGATTATGATAACTATCTTTTCGACTGGTTATCATATGATTACTTGTTTACAATGCCAAATTCATTTTATTTGTTATTACATGACTATTTGTGATTTTTTTGGAACATGTATGTATAATTCCATTATGATATCATTGGGACCATATCTCCCTCCAATGAATTGGGTAAATATTTATAACTCCTCATACAGACATGGATGTAATGAGAAATTAACTAGGTTCAATATTAAATGGATGGAAGAAGAAATGAACTCGGTTCAGTATTATAGGGATGGAAAGAGGGATTAACTTGATTTACTAACAAATGTATAGAATGGTGTGTGAACTCAGTTCAGTATTGAAAATATTCCACTAATATGGTCTCGAAAACAATGCCTTGACTACAATAGAAATCGTTATATTTGATTATGTGTCTTCCACAATTCCATTTTTTTCCTATGTTATGCTTTCATGTCTTATGTTATTTATTTCATTATGATTAATATCTTATGAACTATCATTATTTATTCTAGGATTCAACGTTGATATGTAGGGTATGGTATTATATTTTCATGATCATATTCTCATACACTTATGATCATGACTATGTGTACATATCTCCCTCATTTACCATTAATAATCATTAGAGATCACCCATTTTTATGATTCCTTCCACCATGTTATGAAGATATGTATTTTGTTTGATGTGACTAAGAAGGAAGTTAGTTAAGAAAAACCTTATGGGTTATTATGTTTCTCACATGTGTGAAAACGTTTATGTTTCCATGTTTCCAAAGGCACTAGACTAGTACGATCATTGGGTGGCTATTTCTATAATGTTATAATTATTCTGTAAAAGGTATGTAATGTAACAACTAGGCCCCGATGACAGCACAACCACCCTTCCTTGACATGGTTGTTGGGTCTTGGCCCACCTGGTGCCACCAGTTACCCACATACACATGGAACCCACGCACATGCCTGATCATGTCATCTGACTAATGAAACTCCCTACAGGCCATCACACATCCTTTTTATTGTACTTTGTCCCCACTCACACACACCTTTGGAAAATTACCAGAAGGTCACCCATCCTTATCACTACTCTAGGCCAATATATATTAACTATAGAGTTCTAATCAGGTAGGCTCCCCAAAAGTAAGGTGCACCTTGTTCACATTAGTCATATCATTTCGTCATTTAACCCTCTATCATTCTGGTGTGTTACAATCACCCCCCATTTAGAGCATAATGTCCAATTTTTTTAACCCTACATCTCTTCCTAGGTAGTGCTGCACACATAAGGCTAGGTACCCCCTCTGATAATAAATGTAACAACTGGGACCCGATGACAGCAAAACCACCCCTCCATAACAAGGTCATTAGGTCCCCGCCCACCAGGTACCAGTAGTTACCCCACCGACACGTGGTACACACCATGGGACCCACCCATATTATAGAACGATTCATCTGACTAATGAAAGTCCCCATATTACAACATACATCCATTTCTAGTGTGCTTTTTCCTCACCCACACACGTCTTAGGAAACATCCCAGAAGGTCACGCAACCTGATCAGTACTCCTGGACAAGAACGATTAACATGAGAGTTCTAAGAAAGTAGGATCTAGAAAAGGAAGGTGCGTTTTTTTGACATGAGTCATATCATTTAGTCATTTAACCCTTTATCATTCATGGGTGTAACAAGTAATGTTAATTTTTGAAATATGAAGGTCTCTATATGGGTGGCTCTCGAGGTATTACTACCTCAACCTTCACCAGGTCCACCGCCATTCCATCTGGTGAGATAACATCTCCCAGAAAGTGGATATCTAGAATCTAGAACTAACATTTTTTGAGCATCTTATAAAGCTAGTTCACTAATTGTACATCCAGAACCATCCTCTAGATTCTTGTGTGATCCTCCTCAAATGTTGTATAAACAAGGATATCATCGATGAAGACCACCACCATGCAGTCTAAGATAATCTGAAATATGTAGGTAAGGAGACCCACTAACCCTACATGGGAACACATCGTGATAAAGGGAATAACTATGTACTCATATTGACCATAAAATCATCTGTGTCATGTCCTATATATATCCTCTTCCTATACTCTCAATTAGTGATAGCCTAATACGAGGTCCACCATAGAAAACCATTAATCCCCTATCAACTAATCAAAGAGATCATTAATCATTGGTAGTGGATACATATTCTTCATGGTAACCCAATTCAAGTACAGGTAGTACACACATAACCCTGTGATCCAATCATCCATATTAGCGAAAAAAATAAAAATACCAAGGGTGATACACTAGGTATAAAAACTAACATCCTCTCCAAGTCCTCCAACAATGACCTTATCTCTTGAATATCTATGGGGTTCATCAAATGAATTGGAGATCATAAAAAATATATATAGCGATGTAGATAAATGTATAAGTCCATCTCTTAGTGGGGTGGTAAACCTAGAACATACTCAAGATAAGCTTCCCTATACTCTTCCACCATTGCATGAAACTGACAACTCATAACATTCACTTAAGTAGGGGTCATTCTAGAAAAATATTGACTAATCATCTTCAACGTACTATTCATGTGTCAATAATATGCCTCTTGGGTTTTTATTTCACCCACAAAGGAAAAACCATCCCATCATGTTTGTCACACCACATCCTCTAACTAAAACAATCAATCAAGGAATTAAATATTGACAATAATTCCCTACCTAAGATGAAATCATAAGAATTATCACTACTTCAAATAGATCCCAATAGAAATTTTTCCCTCCATGATTCGGGTCACATTTCCATCACAATTGGTTGATAGATAAGTCATCTCCTATTGGAGTCCCCATACGCAACATTCGAGCCAGGGGATCAACTGAAATCACTACATATTTTACCAGATATTTGTCAATAATGAAATTAATCATAACTATGTATATCATTATTGCAAATAATATTTGAAAGACATAGATCATACCTCATATAATTCCCACAACATCTGGGTTGTAAGCCTCATCCACTTAAAACATCCATCACCCATATTCTCCATATCTCGGATCCTAGAATAGAGCACAAGGGGGTGAAGGTTTCTAGATGTAAAAAATTCTACCACCTCTTTCTATACTCCCAGATCCTCTATGACGTCCTCCACCCTACAGAACTATATTCTCCCCTTTCTAATGCTTCCTTGCCCACCCATATACTTTATCTCTATTAGCCATATGATTGGTCATTCAATCTATAGCATGGAGTCCCATACCATCAAAATAATATAACATACTCTCCATATTATTATTATACCCATACTAGGAGCCCTAAACCATTGTCCCTTTGCCCGGAGACATCGACATGAAATTTATCTAACATCGATGTACTTGAGACTAACATTGGTTCCCTATAACCAAAGTTCCTTTTTATGTGAGACCGCAGTTGGTAACCACTATTTATATCTATTTCTCGAGGAAACTCGTAACTATAAAGGATCACTCTAGCACCCCATTATGGGTATGAATGCATAGAGGTATATAGTAACATATATTTCTCTACATTGTCTTTTCTCAATGGTCTGATCCCATAAGAACTCATTAGGTACCATATCCATCAAGTAACTAGAGATATTGGTGAACCATTATTAATACTCCGCTAATGTCGGGATTCCGTTAGAATATCTGACCCGGTTAGCCACTAAAATAGTGCAATCTGGCTAGACACTACTAAGCCTTAGGAGAACCTCTCCAAATGCCTAATGTTTTGGATTGTAAATGACGGTGTTAAGAGGGATATTTGGGAGGCTGTACCCTTAGGAGATGATATAATAAGGGTTGGAGAACATGTATATTATAGGAAGAGGAAGGAAAGGACTCATAATGCATGAAAAATACCATCCCATGGTAGAAGCATAGTCAATAACATTAACAGTATAATCATAATTAAGTTAAAGAAAAATCAAAAATAATGAATCAATACAAGAATGCAATTAAAAAATGATCAAAACATGCATCCATAAAAGGTAAAATAGGAAAATATCTAGAAAGTTCACCCAACAAGGACACTAGTACAAACAAACATATAAACAAAGAATTAAGATACTAAAAATGAAAAATAAAATAGAAAACTGTAACTCATACAAGACCACAATGTGTTATGCCAACATCCAATGAAAGAAGCTACTATGGTCCAACTCTATTTATAATAATTTTTACTAATTGTAAATAAATAAAGTCTACACAAAACCCGAAGGGACCATGTACGGTGTGAGAATGAGTCTCAGTAGGACACCAGAGAAGATTTCATACCCAACCTATGTGTTTAAGTAGGTGTAAAATAAAATAAATAAAATAACACATTTTTAAAATATACACAAGATTCATTGGTTCTCAACAGCCACAAGGAACCCATAACCAACCACGTACAACATTGGAATAATGTATTAGAGAGGTTCTTTATCCTATGCACACGTCAACTCCTGATGTAATATTTCAAGGTGAACCCATAGGATCCTAATCTATCAATGTAACCAACCCCCATGTGCCTCCCTACCCCTCTTTTCCAAACCTAGTGAATAATGTCCCAAAGGGTTTCCCAAACAATAAAATTTGGTCCCACTAACCCCTCTACAAAAGAACACATTGGATTGAATCATGACCTTTCAATGCAGGATGTTGTCTTTCCTCATGTAAAACCACAACCGCCTCAATGAATAAAGTCCCATGAAACAGAGATACTCATTCCCCCAAAATCTTCTATACCTAATGACCTCAAGTATAGTGAGCCTCATCCCCCAAATTATAGTCTCAATGATATCATTTGATTACTCCTCACCATCAACATTGATTTTTGTGGAAATCTATAAACACATATTTTCCTAAACTGCACTTCTGAAGGCCTCTACCAATAAGAGTTTTCAAAACCACGCCATCACTCAATCCTCCTTTGTGAATATGTGTCCAAGCGGTGCATTATCCATCATGAGTGAGAATAGATCATCAAAATTAGTACTTATCCCACTTCAACTGGAAACTCGTACCCCTTTCTACATGTCACTCAAATTTTATGTCATTGTATTCCAAAATCATCATAGTCCATGCCCTCATTTTGAAGGACTCACAACATCAAAATTAAGAATGAGTCATCCAGCTGGTGGTCACCTTGCCTATGTACCTCAGTCCAAGATCCTCCTTATGATCCCATCAACTGAATAGATAACCATATCTATCCCAATCCTCGGTTCAATCCCATCACAATCCCATCGATCAAATTATAATGAATTCACGTTTTATATAAATACAAACCAAATTAAATAAACATTAATTTCAATTTAATTTAATTTTACAATTCCAATTATAAAAAAATCAATTTAAATAAAGAAAAGTCCCTGACCTAACTACCCATGGTGGTTGACGACCTCTAACTTGACAAAACGTGTATAAATTTGGCTAGGGTATACTCAATGGTATCTAATAAACTCATACAAAAGGTTTAACTAGAATCATTTAATTTAAAAGGGTATCGCTCAATTTCCAAATGGTGTGGTAAATGCCGCACCCCCCAAATACTTGTGAAAACACAACGAAATTAATGAACCGCTTTATATAGAATTGTAGATGAATTAACATGTGGTATTGGCCTCTAACTCCAAGCGAGTTGGAAGAAATCATCATTTATATCAAATGCCATAAACATATGGTAAAACGACATGCACAGATTTACCGGTCCATGAGGTGAAAGAAAAAAGAAAGAGAGACATGTGTGTGATAAGTAGTACCAATGACGTTCTAGAATAACCAATGGATTAATGAAAATAATTCAGATGAGGGGGATATAAAAACACCTAGGAAGAGAGGAGGAGGAACCCACAACCCCTGGAGAGGAGTACGTACCATGGGAGGAGGAAGGGAGCAAGAAGAAAATAGAGGGAAGGGCATAAATGTAATTTCACCCCCTTAATGAGATTTCATAGTTAGCTCACACTAATTTCAAAACTTCCTGGAAAAAGAATGTGGAACCTACTTCTAATGAAATTTCCCTACATCTTTATCCTGTTTCATTTTCCCTAACATTGTGTTAGCGGTGAGGGCTACAATTCATGGATATTTCCAAAGGGGAAATACATATTCGGCATGTGCACAATTTCCAAAACTGTGCTCAAACCATGTGTGATCCCTCTATAAATTTTTTTTATCTCACAACATTGTTGTGTGACTCACCTCACTTGGTATTTCAAACCATGAAAAAATCTGAATTAAGTCAGAATATTTTCCCTAATTGGCCCCATGGGGTTCCCAAATAGTGCGCCTTAGCCTACAACTTCCCAAAACGTGCCTTTGACCCTCCTCCATTACAAAAAAAAGTTCAAACTCCCAAGGAATATGATAAACCCTTAAACCAATAAAAAATATTTTGGGTACATGAAAAATTCTGAAATAGGCAATGATGTTCAAAAATGAATTTGGAATCCCCGACAAGTCAAAAAATTTAAAATGGAAGAGGTTTTAAACCCACTCCAAAAAATTGGGATGTTACATTCTCTCCACCTTAAAATGAATCTTCCCAGAGATATGAAATCAAATAGTGAGATATTACCAAACATAATCATTCATATAAAACATCTTGGAATACCCCATTATAATGGGTATAAGAAAAATACCTCATGGGGGATCCCCATCCTTGGACTCACCTACCTGTATTTACATAAAAAAAAACTCAAATCAACCAAGTCGTAAATCGACCACGTCCAAGAACCAAGGTCCTCCTGTGTTTAATTGTCAGGCCTACATCTTACAGGGTCCTCCAATTTCATACCTGACATGCATCAAAATCCCTCACTACATCAGTGCACACCATGTTTCCTGGTTACACAAGGCTGCAACAATGTTCCACATCTCCTCAAATGTCCAAAATAGACCTAGTGCCTCACAACTAACATGAGTAACAAATTTCAATGACTCTTAGATGCCTGAAACCTTATATAATATCGCATCTCCTAGATTCCATGATGTCAAGCACCTTGAAAATTCTACATTGAAAGAAGAACAAATATAGAACCTAGTTCTACACACCTCATATATATATATATATATATATATTAGGAACCGGTGTTGGTTCCAACCTACGAAACAATGTTTGGTTAGTCTATATACATATCTCTTTCACCTCGTGCACCTCGTGTACCCAAAATTATCATTACTCAATAATCTATTCAAAAAAAACCAAAGGAACATTATTATTCCTACAATGTAACTCTAACCTTCATTGGATCTCCAGCCTAGTCAGACACCAATAGCACAACTGAAAGCACCTTTCCTGATGCTCTAATTCCTAAAACGTATCCTCCTAATGGTGATGCATGAGGAACTAGCAATTGACACCACTACCATGTCCTTATCTCTCTTACATGACCATTGTGTGTAGCTGAATCTCAACTACCATCACATGGAACCACTTCCTGCCTAACCTTAGAACCCCAAGTCCTCCTTATTCCCTAACTACTGGATATCTATGAAGGATTCCTAGATAACATCTCTATTAACCCGATCTTCCCAAAATCCTTCAACTCCATCACAGGTGTCTCAGACTGAGTCTGGACATGTCCCGACTGGCTGCACTAGATGAAAACTATCAACAATCCACTTATAAGTGGTTTTCTCAAGTCCCCAGACTTAACAGCCTGTTGGAACTCATCTTATCCTCAGTTCATACTATTGGAAGTATCACCTCTAAAGTCACATTATGTATTCATTCCGCTTGAATAAGACGTGAACATCAGGCATCCCTCAGCTATGAGCTCCAGATTCACCACCTATATGAATGAGTCCAACCAAAAGATGCTTACTTTCACCTAAATTGTATTTATTAAACCATTCTCAAAATGCATCACTCATGATATGTTGTCCCACAACATAATGGGTGCAAGGAAAGACAACTCGATGAATGTTGATGCATAGTTAGTGATGGAAATTTCACCCTACTGTAAAATCAGTAACTCCTATGCTCTCTCAGCCCACAACATCTATAGGAAGAGGTTCTCAAATAACCAAGCATCAATTCCCTTCTAGGAAAGTCCCTCATTTCATCAATCCAAAACATGAATGTCCCAACAACACATAGCTACTCCTCTGCACATATAGGTCGCTGAATTCACTATCCATCCTAGAACATTATCAAACATCTCAATGATCATATGCATATCATTTATATAGTTATAAACTACCTATGGTCCACCCTCACCATGAGACTGTGGTGGGTGATGCGACTGGAGCGCCCGTGTCAAACATTCCATCAAAGGCTTTTCTCCTTCAGGCCTCATAGTTAATACCCTGGATCATATATGCTATACTCACTCAACAAATATCTCCATGCCAAGACCCAAATGTTTTTATATCTGGAGACATCCCCACATGCACAAAAACCTATTCCTATGCCCTCCATTGAGCCTATATCTATGGCTGGTACTCTACTGGACCCTTAGGTGTGTCGTCCTTCAAATTCTATAGAAGAACTGCAATACCTCCCACATGACGCTCCATCTAGGACCCAAATTTTTGGTTTTTTTGAAAGTCATAAAAACTCGATTACTTCAAAAAAAATACATTGAATCAACCATCATATGTAATATTCACCTATAAAATTCATTTATGGAATCAGGAGATTCAATTTTATTTTATTTTAATATTTATAATGTCAATTATTTTATTCATTCATTAATAAGTTAATTACTACATCATCATTGTTTCATTATGAAATATAATTATTTAATGTCTAAAAAATATAAATAAAATACCATGATATAGGAAATATTTTTAGATTTATTATTAATATTTATATTAGAATTTATTTTATGTATAATCCTATATTAAAAATGGATTATTTATTAAAATTTGGATTTTACACTTCTATCTTTTCTTTAAATAAAATATAATAAATGTTCAAGTCTAATCCATGTTGATAAAAAAGGATCATATTTTTATCTTAAGGGTTATTTTGGTCCAAAAACATTTATCCGATAGAATTAGGACATGTTTTGGGGTGATTTTATATTGTAATAATATTATTATTTTTACCTTTAATTATCATATTTACTCTTAAATGTGGTCAATAATATTCATAATTTTCTATTCCCCAAAAATTATATTCATTATATTAAACCACATTTTACATACTGATGTCAACTGGGTAAATAAAATATCTGAAATTTAATTTATAGAAGCGGTAAAATAACATTTTATGCAAATTTTCAAATGTTCCTAGAAGGTGGGCAAAAGGCGTTAAAGAGTACAATAAAATTTTATATATATCATCTTATTATATAATTAATACAATGAAATAAATTAGAATAATATATCTATTTTGTACCTATTTTGACGTTAAAATTAAATTAAATTTAAAAATAATTATTTTAATAAACTTTCGCTTTTAAAAAACAATGCAGTATTCTTCTCTATTCATAAAAAATTGAATGTATTTAGAAAAAATTTGAAAAATTCACTCTAAGATAATTTTGATACTAAAAATCTTAAAATTATGTCTATTTTTTAAAATATAATTTATAAAATTTCAAAACGTGGGTATTACTATTCATAACTATTTCTTAAACAACTAGTTTGATTTGTCGGAGTGTTCTAGAACTCAGAGCGACATAAAACAAAAGCTATAGAATTATTCAAAGAGAAGAATACCTAGGAAGCAAGGGGTGTTACATTCATCCCTCCTTAAAATAATATTGTCTTCAAAATTTCTGTAATATTACTGAATAAAAAGATTTAGGTGATTCTTCAACATATGTTCCTCTGGTTCCCACATTGCCTCTTCCATTTTATGGTTTCTCCAATGAACATTTACCAGAGGAGTCATCCAGTTTCCCAGCAACTATTCTATGGTATCAAGAATCCTGATTGGCTCTTCACAATAAGACAAATCTGGTTCCAATTCTATTTCTTCATAGGTGATTACATGAATTGGGTCAAGCATATATTTTCTCAATAGTGATACATGCAACACATCATGAACATTAGAGTGACTTGGAAGCATTTCCAAATGGTAAGCTGCAACTCCAATTTTTCAATAATTTCAAAAGGTCTGATGTACCTAGGACATAATTTATCCTTCTTTCCTAAATGTATAACACCATTCTATAAAAATAATTTCAGGAAAACATGATCACCTACTGAAATTCCAAATCCATCCTTTGGTTATCTAGATAGTTCTTTTGCCTACTTTGAGTTTCTTTGACATGGGTTGGGATAATATTAACCTTTTCCATTGTTTCCCAAACAAGATATAGGCTTAAGATTTTTCTTTCAAAAAAATTATCCCAAATTTTTTTTGTGCGACATCTATTTCCATATAATGCTTCATATGGTGCCATATGAATAATAAATGGAAGATATTGTTATTGGAAAATTTTACCAGAGGAAAATAATTATCCCACATACCTTTAAAGTCATGTTCACAAGATCTCAGCATGTATTTTATGGTTTTAATAGTCTGTTCTGATTTTCCATCAGTTTGCGGGTGGTAGGTAGTGCTCAAACGAAGATCAGTATCCAAGGATTTGTAATGATTTTTTGAGAATCTTTATGTAAAATTAGGATCACAATCAGAAACAATTGACATAGACACACCAAGAATTCTTACAACTTCATTAATATGTATTCTTGATAAACATTCATGTGGTAAATCTTCTCTTATATCAAGAATATGTGTTGACTTTGTAAGACAATCAACATTTACTCATATTTTATCATTACTTCTAAGATTCCTGGGTATCTTGATGACAAATAACATCTTAATATCATAAATCTTCCACTCAAGAATGGGAAGAGGTTGAATGACTCCTCCATGATTTTGTCTTATAGTCTTCACCTATTGACAAACCATACATCTTGACACATAATCAGCAATCTCCCTCTTCATGTTGTCACACCAAAATTGTTCTTTTAAATCTCTATACATCATACTGCTACCAGGGTGTATAGAGAAATTAGATCTAAGAGCATCATCCCATAGTTTCATTTTTAGATCATGTTTGTTGGGAACACAAATCCTCCTCCAAAATTTGAAAATCCACCTTCATATATGAAGTCAATCAATCAATCATCACTCAAAGATTAAATTTTCCTTTTAAACAACTCATCAGCAGTCTGAGAACGTTTTATCCTTTATAGTAAATATGGTTAGGAATCTATTTGAAAATTTATTTATGTTTCACCATTGATAATTATTCCCTTATCAAACTATAATAGATCCATGATCATATGATCCTTATCAACTCTCATCTTATTTAGAACTCCATGATCATTTCTGCTCAAATCATCTACCACCTCATTTCTTGTCCACGGGTGGTAGTGTATTGTGCAATCATAATCCTTGAGTAGGTAAATCCATCCCCTTTTCCTCTTATTGAATTCCTTCTGTGAGAAAATATATTTCAATATATTGTGATCAGTATATATCATGAATTTTTCACCATAGAGATAGTGTCTTTATATCTGTAGAGTAATTATTAAAGTTTATAACTCAAGATCATGAGTAGAAAATTTTTGTTCATTAATTTTTATATTTCGTGATGCATAGGCAATAACTCTATCATTATTTATAAGGAGACAACCAATTATTTTCATTGATACATCACTATAAATAACAAACCCATCATTCCCTAATTTTAGAGTCAAGATATAAGCATTGAATATTCTTCTCTTAAACATTTCAAAAAATTATTCAAAATATTTTTTACAAAAAATTTAACCCCTTTACATGTGAGCTTGGTTAACGGGTTAGCCAATCAAGAAACATTCTGTATGAAATGACGATAGGAACTTGCTAAACCAATTAAACTGCATACCTTAGTTATACTCATCAGTGATGACCATTATTGGATTTCCCTTATCACTGAAGGATCAATAGAGATTCCATACTTAGAGAAAATATGTCCAATAATAGAAATATCTGGAATCCAGAATTCACACTTGATAAACATCACATATAATTAATTTCATAGAGTTTTCAAAATAGCTCACAAGTGCTTTTCAAGATGTTTGCATATTATGGAGCATACAAAGAAAATATCAATAAATACAACAAAAATTCATAATGATATTAATTGAAATCTATATTAATTATATCCATTCAAATAGAGGTTGAATTAATCTGTCCCAAAGGAATTATTGTAAACTCATAATGGCCATACCTGGTTCAAAATGCTTTCATTGGAATGTATTCCTTCTTCATGCACAACTAATGGTATCCAGGTCAAAGATAAATCATTGAAAACTATTTACCTCCATGAAGTGAATCAAATAATTCATCAATGCGATGTTTGTGAAACTTGTTCTTTATTTTTATAGCATTAATCTCCCTATAATAAATGAATAACCTCATAGATCCAAATTTCTTATTAACAAAAATAACAGGGGATCCCTAGGTAAAAACACTAGGGTGAATAAATCCATTATAACTCAATTCGTCTATTTTTTTATTTAGTTCCAAAAACTCTCCAGTGTCCATTCTATAAGGGGTATTTAATATGGTCCAGGAAATAGAAATTATGTCAACGAAAAACAAAATTTCTTATTTGGGATGATATCTAGGTAAATCCACTGAAAAAACAGCAATATATTCTTGCACAGTAGGTGCATCCCCTATTTTAACATTCTATTCCTTAGCCATAGTTATTTCACTCCCTTCCACCCTAATAATAGAATATTTGGAGCTACTAGTGGTGGATCTAAATGAGAAATAGATATTGATTTTCTTCTTTGAAGATAAAGGATTCTATATCATAATTGAAAATTTTAACCTCCTTATTCTTACAATAAATTTTCACATCGTGGACTGAAATCCAACCCATATGGAGGATTTTATCAAATTCAAAAATGGGTATGACAATAAAATTGGCCGATAATGCACCTTTATATTTCATATTAGAAATTTATTGAAAAAACATTGTTACAATGATACTTCCATTATGATTTTTGAATGAAAACTACCTTAACAAGTCAAATTTAAAATATATAATTTTCTTGGAAAATGTGGTATATATTAAATAATGTGATGATCCATAATCAAATAAAGAAATAGCTAATTTTGAGGAAATGGTTAAAGTACATACCACCACATCATTCGGAGCTTCAACCTATGCAGTTGTGATCTCGTAAGAATGACCTTGATCCCCTGGACTTTTATATGTTGTGTTTCTTCGTCAATAAAGACATTAATTAGAATAATTGCCCACTTATTTTCAATTTTAGCATTGAACATTGACAATATCTTTCTTCCCCTTGCAATCATGATATTTTTGGCCTTTCTCTCCACACTTTTAACAAACTCTCATCCCATTTAGGCATGTACCCGGGTGTTTCTTCCAACAATTACTACAAGATGGAAATTATACATTTCCCTCCATCAAATTATTTCAATTTACAGAATATTCAACAAATCTCTTCTTCTCTTGATTCAAATTAAAGATATAAGACTTAAAGAATTCATTTTCTATCTTGATATCATATTAGAATATATCTTTATACGATGAGAAGGATTGTGAGACTAATGCTCAACAGATAAATGGATTTATAACATCAAAGATTCGATCAATATTACTTCATGGGTTATTCATATAATTTGAATCATGTCTTGATAACCTTGTAATGTTCACCTCATATATTGTGACATTATCATCCTCCTTCTGTCTCATACTATGAAATTTCTTTTCCATATCTACTAGATGATCACGAGGAAAGTATTTTTCTATGAAAATCACTTTAAACTCCCTTCATTCTATATTTGATACTTCTTAATCTTCCTTTGTGTTTTAAATTAATGACCACAATTGATCTGCATCTCCTAAGAGGCCATAAAATTCCAAGAAAACCTTTTCCTTTTCTCTACAACCCAAAGCATGAAATATTTTCTCGATGGAACTTATCCATTGCTCCACTAAAAATGAATTTTTAGCCTCATTAAATTATGGAAGTTGATACCTCATGAAGTAGTCTAACATTGGTCCACCTCGTTGTGGATCAGGGTGCTCCATATGGGTGTAGTTATTATTCATTATCGGAGAGAGTTATGCTGGTACAATAATAAGCTATTAAGCACTAGTTTCATCACCCGCTCCACTATAATTATCTTGAATAAAAGGAAAATCCCTTCATGGATTACACGCATAGATACAGTTTCCATTCATTCCACTAGGCACCATTTCTAAAAAATGGAATACCCAATATTAATTTATGAATCATAATTAATAATTCAAACATTGAAAAATAATTTACATAAATTGAATAGTTTATGCATATAATCCATAATCATAAAAAAAATTCTTTAGGGACATATTTAATCACAAAAAAATCAAAATATTTTGTAATGAAAATTCGAATTATCCAAAGCATATCCCTTGGGAGTGTCAAACTAGGTGTGTAGTAAGCCCTGTTGTTGTGTATTAGGATACCCCAGGTCAAGACCGATACTCAATGTCGGAGTTTTCACTCCAAGGTACATCTGTCCTAAAACCACATCCACTTGTTGTATCTAGATAGAGATTTATATATTGTAAAAACCACATAATATCAGTATTAATTTTTTTGAATGTTCTTCTATAATAATCCTCTATTTATATCTTAGAGTAATGTTTTGTGATCAGAGTCTTTAAAAATTTAGTTTCCAAGGTTTTTACTAAACATCCTCTAACAGAAACAATAACACCCCATACATAGTTACCTAGAGTCGGTGAAATATTTCATTACAATTTCATGATCAAAAGAGATCAAGTCTCGAAAAAAAATCATTTTACTAGCCTTGGCATTACTAGATATATTCATAAGTTTTACATTACACTGTGAAATGAAAAAAAAACCAACATTGTGTCTCCATTGAACAAACTCATATCCCGTATCATATCCCTATATGTCAGTTATAATATAATTTTTGGCATATAGGGAAAATTAAATGAAATAAATATGTGATCTCATATGATCATTAAGGATAACAATATAGCGGAAAATATCATAAATAAGCATAAAAATTCCATCCCATGTATATGACTAAAACACAAGCCTTTTAAACATAATCTTCAGCATAATATGTCATAGATAAATAGAATAATTCCATTTACATATTATCATGAATATTCTAATAGAAAAATAATCATATGTAAAGTCAATATATAATCTCATAATGATGGAATGCATAATTCCAGAAATCATAAAAGCAAATTTAAATCCTCGTTTGAAGACCCGAAATATAAATTTTTTGAAGGCCTTGTGCCAAGAAACTAGTTTTTATTATGACACCTTTTAATGTATCGTGGGGCTATAGAGGTCCCCGTACATCACATACTATGTCCAATGCATTCCCTATATAAAACACTTAAAACATAACATAAACATTCATATTAAAAATATAATACGAAATTTCAATACATTAACCATAATCCATGAATGGTATAAAAATAGAACATCCATATTCAAAAAAATCAATATATTATCAATAAAAACTAGAATATTGTATCATAATATATCAACTTAAATTATTCATAAAATACAACAATCGATGTTGAAACAGTTGAAATCAATCCATAATCTATTTGAAAGAAATATCTATTTCTACATTGAAATCATTTAAAACTCGCATAATTAAAAAAGAAAACATTTATTTTCAAAATATTCATTTATGTTGGACAAGGAATCTTCTAAGGTTTTATAATGGTATAAAATAGACGTACATGCCGTATAAGTGAAAAAACATTATTTCCATAATTTTTCATAATGTTAAAAAGTACCTTGTTTGGAAAACGACAGAATGATTCCATTAAATTTTTTTAATAAAATTTAAAACAAGGGTATAAATGATATTAACCCGTAGTCTAGGAAATAGTGAATTTTTTATATACATTTTAATGAAACACATATGTGTATAATAAAGAAGTCCCTGTAGATACATACATATAAACGTCCATGGATAATAAAGATTGTGTAAAATTAACCCTTACCTTGTAGTTTTCCTTAGTCAAGTGTGCGTTAACCTCTTGTATAATGGTTAAATTGTTGTTATTAAATTATAAAATAACCACATACATAAATATGTTATCATATATGATCATGTAACATTTCATTGTTAATAATATTTCAGTAGTATCATTGTTTATAGTTTTATCTGATTCATTTTACATTATATGTTTTTTCTGTAAGTCATGTTTTTTAGGGATGAAATTTATTTTATTCATATGAATACTAATATAATGTTCCTAAACATTAATTTTAATCATCCAATGAAAATTATTCCTTAATGGTTCCGATGGGGAACAAAATCTCATCGTGTCATGGAGACGGTAAGCCTTACGTATGCACTACTGACAATATAATTCTATTGATGGAGAAATCATATGTAATTGGACGATATGTTATATATACATAATCATTAACATGTTATATTATTTATTTAAATCAGTAATACTCATTTTTATACCCATCCAAATAATTAAGTGTTGAATAACAAACTACACCATAACGCGAAGACTGTAAACCATACGTACACACGTATGGTGACATTGTCATTCATAGAATGGATAGAACAATGAAATATTGTTGTAACATATTTATAATAACAAATCAGTATGTAGATGGTACTATAGTTATTATTTTTTATGGAAACAATTGTGAAATAGGAACTGGAAAAAGTAAATAACTTTGAAAGAGGTGATGAAATAAGTACCACTTCTTCGAGTGTTTCTTTTCTATTTGAGAAAAAGACATCCATAGGATTTATTTATTGTAAACATAAGGCCCCTAGGTTGATGTTTGGTTAGTTGGGATGATATATGATATGGGGTTTTCTTATTAAAATGGCTTGGAGGTGTGAATTTTATATAACAGATGTACCTTTTATAGGAGAGGTGATGGACATTTTAGGAAAAGCATGATTATTAATTTATTATAAAATGATTTTCGGTTTCTAATAGCTCCAAATGGAATTATTTAGAGGATAAGGTGGGGATGGGTCAAAATACTCTCAAAAAAATGGTTATTATAAATGTTTAGGTCACCATATTAACCATATCATTTGGATTTAACTCTTAGTAAAATAGTATAACTTTTACCATGTCTTCTTGTAATTTTATGTTACATGGTTCATAGAGTTACTATAAAATGCCAAGGGAACCTCAAGTGGTTTTTTAATGACATATATAACATTATATGTGTTCTTTAGCCAAATATTAGATTTTCTAAAATATTATATCCTTTAATAATATAGTATTTTTCTAAAAAAACACATTAATAACAATTTTAACACTATTTAGTATTTAATTTTTGAGAAAGTAATAACAACTTGATTAATTCAAAAAAAACATTGAATAAAACATAACATGTCATATTCACATATTAAATTAGTTTATGTCTTTAAAAGAGAGAATTTAAATTTATTTTATTTTTTTAATATCAATTATTTTAATCATTCATTAATAATGTAATTACAGCATCATCATTATGTCATAAATAAAATTAATTATTTAATGTCTAAAAATTACTAATAAAATATCATGATGTAGGAAATATATTTATATTTCTATGGAAAATTTATAGTCGAATTTATCTTATGTATAACCCCATATTAAAAATGTCTTAGTTATTAAAATTTGAATTTCACACTTTTAACACTTATTTAAATAAAATATAATAAATGTTCTAATCTAATCCAAGTAGATCAAAAAGGATCATATTTATTTTCCTAAGGTTGATTATTTTCGAAATAAACGTATCCAATTGAATTAGGAAATGTTTTGGGGTAATTTTATATTATTATAATATTATGTTTACCTTTAATTATCCAATTTAATTTTAACCATGGAAAATAAAATTTAAATGTTACTATTCACCAATTTTTATTTTCATCCTATTGATCCAAATTTTACATACTGATTTCAACCATGTATGTCGGAGTTTTTAAATTCAATTAACTTTAGTAGAAAAATCACATTTTATCCTAATTGTAAAATGTGCCTAGAAGGTGGGTAAGATGCCTTAAAAAGTTATATAAAATTTTATTTATCTAATATTTTAATGAATTGACTTCAATGAATTACATTGGAAAAATATAAGAATTATGTATCTATTTTGAAATGAAATGAAATTTAAATTTAAATATTACAATTTAAATAAAATATCAGTTTTGAAGAATAATGTAGTGTTTTTCAGTATTCATAAAAAATTGAACATTTTCAGAAAAAAAAACAAAAAATTTATCATTAGATAATTTTGATATTCCGAATCAAAATAAGAATCCCATTTTGAAAAATAAAATTTATAAAATTTAAATAATTTGTTATTACAATTCCAAACTACTTTTTAAATGGCTAGTTTGATTAGCTAGGGTGTGCTTGAACATGGTGCTGTATACAATGCAATCTATTAAATTATTCAGAGAGAAGAATATTGTGGATTCTTGGGGTGTTACAATTTCTTGATACTCTCAAAGAGGGGATCTCCATCCTGTGTGTCAGACACCATCCCGTGCTGACCATTAGGGGATGGATGTGGGGAACACAACCTAATGAAATATTTCTGTGATGTAGAGGAAAATTGATCTATGTTGTCAATGAATTATTACAGGAGGTATTCTAGGAGTACATTACATAGCTTCTTAGAAACGGGTCTTTCTCATTTAAATGGATTATGCATATATCCATGTAGAAGTACACACCATTTTTATTATCATGTAGTTATTCTCATTTCTATGTACACAACTATGCCTCTGTAGCTATGGGAAATCCATGTACTTATTGGAGTACACTTTGTGACCATGGACTTTTACTCTCAAGTCATGTATGTGTACCCACTATGGTACATGTTTATCCATCTGGGAGGGGTCATGTACTATGTGATAGGTTCACACTCCGTTTGATCCTTAACATCATCCATAAAACCTAGCTTCTACTATAAGTTCCCTACAAAGTATGTAGCAAACTAAGACATATTTGTTTGATCACAATTTTTAGGAAACCATGGTCTTACACATGAAAATTATTATGGCACCGTCGCCTTGTATTTTAGCATTTATCATTCCATGAAACATGGATCTACTCTAGAAGAACCTCAATGTGGCTACTACCAAAAATCTACCCTACCAAACCATTCCGGAAACACCTATCATAGGTTCCTGTCACTATCTCATGCCCTTCTTGAATCAACGGTATCCAACATGGTCTGATCCACATTCTACTACCACTGTCTCCCAGTCCCTGCACCACACTGAGTCTATATATTAGATATAGAATTGTTGCACTGATAATTGAGAACACAACGATCAATTCAAAGGTATATGGGTTAAAAAATAAGGAAAACAAAAACCTAATGATGAATGAAGAAAAACATGTATAAATTTAATAATCACAACCAAGATGAATAAACATCATCCAATTTTCTTGTTGGCCTCAATCCGTTGGAGTTATAATGACAAATTAATATATAAACAAACAAATATATTAATTCCCTCATAAATATAGCCATAGGTAATCCATCCTATAAAATGACTAATGTTTGAATCATTCCATTGGTGGGTAGGTTCATGATCATTGTAGAAATAGAAAGTGGGGAAAGAATAAAATTAAATTAAAGTTCTACCAAGATTTCCGATCGAATGAAGATGAATAATGTGGATGTTCTGATGTTGATGGTGAGATCCTATGATTTTCTAGTGCACCGATCATGGAACCTTCATCCTGTTATCATTTATCAATGGATATTCCTCCACGATCTCTATCAGATCTCTACAGTTTGCAGGTTTATGTAGCTAACCCTAAAAATCATCCAAAAGATTGTTTAGAAAGATAATAAATAGGTTGTTGGGTCAATAGATTAAATTAAATAATTTAATTAGTTATTTTATTAATTATATTTATATGGTGAATTTTTAAAAAAATAACAATGTCGACAATGTTTATGCCATTCATAACTTAAAATTCGCATTATTAAGTAAATGGTGCCCAAATATTTATGATATGGTCATGTTTTCAGATTCTATTCCACTTTTTTGGGAAACTGTGTGTGCATGCATTTTTAATATATTTAATATTATTCATAAATATATTATAGGAACCTCAGACCTTAGAATCACATTCTATATATGTGTAGGAACTTAAAAATAATCCATAGAATATCCAAAAATAATATTTTAAAAATTTGTGACATTACAGATTCAAAATAAATGTTGGGTGAAAAGGTTCACCATAGTAAATTTTTTATTCTTGGTTACAACCATTTGCTCGTAAAAAATATTTATTTTTAGTAATATTACTATATTCATCTAGTTTATTTAGATAAACTAATTTATAAAATATAATATTTTGTTCAAATATTTTTTACATGATCATTCATACATTGGTTTGGGTGAATTTATTTAGATACTCATAAATGGTAAGTACCCAATTCTCATCAAAAAGGGAATCATTATGGATTTCGGGTTCATGTTGAGTGAAAAAGTCTAGGATTAAAACATTATTTAGGCTAGATCTCTGAGTATGAGTTCCCAAATATATATAACTGATGAAATTTTGAACTAGATGATCATTTAATTTGTTTTTAAAATTTTGGAAGATAAATTTAATAAGAGTATTGTTCCTATTCAAATTCATTATATTTAATATGTTTATTTAAAATAATATAGTCAATTTTTTTGGAGAATGTAGTTTAGGTATACTTTTATTAAAAAAATATGTATTAATTCAATAAACATTTTGTTATTCTTGTTACAAACATAGTGGAAATTTGTGGATTTGGAGTACCAAATAAAGACACCTTCATTATCTTTAGAGAATAATTTTACAAGATTTTCCTCATTGTTTAAAAGATACAATTTTCAAAAAAATTATTAAAATAAATGGAAATTTGATTTTATTAATAAAATTTATATAAGAGGTTTTATTAAGAAAATTTCTAATGAGAACATCATTAATGATATATCGTGCAGTATTCATAACTGTGGGACAAAAATATTTTAGAAGTGAAAATTTATTTAAAAGGTTTTGAGTGATTTCTTGGATTGATCGATTTGACATCTCTACTACCTTGTAATTTTTTATGGGTTCAAGGATAAAAAATAATAATTATTACAAACTTCTGAGGAATATTGATCATTAAATTATCCATCAAAAATTATATTCCTTGATTTTTATAAATTTAAACAATTTTAAAACATTATTCATTTTTATCAGTTTTTTAAAACATGATGAAGTATTTGCAAGGTTCAGTTTAATGTGTTAAAATTTAAGACCATGTGAATTTAGTAATGTCATGAATATTATATGATTATGGGTTCTTCCTCAATAAAATGAAATTTTATTAGGACCATAAAGAGAAATATGATTCTGTTAATGATATTTGTGAGAAACAAATCATTTTTTATATTTAAAACATGATTTCTATGGCCTACCATATAGTAATGATTCAAAAGACATATCTATAATTACCCTGAATCCAGTATCCTAAGGAATATTTCTAACTTATTAAATTGGAATAGATAAAATTGATTTAATTCTAATTGACTACTCAGTTTTGTATTCTTGGAGTGATTGATAAATACATTATACCAATTTTAAATTGGGAATAAGATATTAATAAAAAAAGTGAACATTCTGCATCCTTGAAACATATTAAAATATTAGTTATTCATAATATGGGAATGGAATCAAACAAAGTGTGATATAAAAATATGATTAAGGGTTATATAAAAAGGATTATATCATGAGTGTATGAGGCATAATCAATATGGAATGATAAATGCCAATAAGCATCTACCCAAGTTGTAGTGGTTTTTTCTTAACATCCAAAATTCCCAAGATCAAATTTTGGTGGGGGTGAACATCCAAGCCTCCATAGTTGTATTGTCATAGATACTATAGTAGGAACTATAATTTATGATATCATCCAGATCTATTCATATGATTTGTGCCTTTGGGCCACTTGTTCAGGAATGTAGGTGTCACGGCCTACGGGCTACCGAGGGCCTTTGGGGCCACCATGGGACATTGGTCCACAACGCTTTCTGTACACTAATGGCCTTCATGTAATAGGGGATTTAGGCAAAAAATTACCATGATGAAACCTAGGAAGGCTACATAGGAGTGAGACCATAAGATGGTAAAAATCATGTTTCAACCACCTAAGTAGAGCTAACTAGATTGAAAGAATGAGTGGGTATAACTTCCATCGATAGTAGGCACCATGCCGACCTACATAGGAAATGATATCTCACAATCCATGTGAGGTAGAGAGCTTGGGTCCTTCAAATATGTTGATGATGGGTAGGGGTTTATTCAAGTGCACATAGGTCTTGGAAATTCAACGTCATGAATTGGGACTTGTGCCTATATTCTTTAAAGATATGTTTGGTCCATGTACCTTTGGCCTATAACCCATGTATGTGTTCCCACTCCTCCCTTAAAAGTGGGATTATCCAAAATGTATTAAAAGTCTAAGACCCTTGGGATTTTAGAAGAATATGGAAATGTAAATAACTAAATAAATTACATTTATTCAATAACATGTGCATGAAATGCATAACTAGATAAAATAAATGAAATAATTTAATGGATAATGATACGTAAATTCTAAATTAAGGGAATGAATAATACAATAATTAATGATCTCAAGCACTATGACATCTATTCCATCAAGACCATACAACAATCCCATTTAATTGATGTATAGGTATATAAAAAAAACCTATTTAATATGACTAACTTTGTTTTCTTATGATGAATGGTGATTCATTGAGGGTATATCTATATCTATTCATCAGCTATCCCTACATGTCCAATTAATTCCTCATATATTGAAGGATCAATAAAATAAATAATATTCCTCATCAAAAGAACCAATGTATTGTTTAAGTAATACATATTTAAAATGACTTTCCTAAGGCAATCAAATATATTTATTAATAAAAAACCATTTTTAAAAATTTAACACGACATAAGAAATAATCATATTCTTGATAAAAATAATATGTATTTTTATAGAAATTTAATGGAAAGTTGTCTCATTAAAGGTAATACTCTAAGAGAAAGTGAACAACTACAAATTTAATAAGATACGTATGATGACCATCAGTTCATAAAATATTATAGGCTTTGTAATAAAATAATATCCTACTGAAAAACAATGAAAATAGAATTCAAATATCAAATTATTATTTCATTAATTTTATTTCTTTAAAAAAAAATTAGAACATGTAAATGAAGATAAATATCATGAAATGGTTATTTTCGTGAGGAACTCCATTAACATTGTATAAGTTAAAATCATTTTTTGACCCCCTGAAAAGAAATTCAAAAATTATCTTTTTGAAAAACATTAAAAATATTTAAATTTTTATTTATTTTAAAATTAATGGTTAAAATAAAATTTTACTGATTAAACCATTTGGTCAATAAAATTTGATGTTTTAAAACAATTTTGAAAACTTTGTATATGGAAGAAATTTAAATCTGATTTAAAGTGACATAATATGTTTTTTTCTTTTGAAAATTTATTTTCATGAATCAACTACCAAATAGAGTAAAATTGGGATGAAAATTTTGAAAATATTTAAATACTGATAGTATATTGAAATATATGGAATCTAATATTCCTTCAATGAAAATAAATGGAATCCCCAATATATGAGCTCTAAAATAAACCCTTGTCTTTTTGGTAACAATAAAAATATAAAAAATTGAAATAATAAAATTTTGTTTAAATATTAATCATAATTAATAAATAGTTATTAATATTAAATTTATTAAAGCGGAAATATATATAACACATATATGTAAATTGGTATATAATATCGAATATGTCTCAATATAATAGAAATTGAGATGAGATCTCTTACCACTTGATAAAAATAAATTCCAAAACACCTCGGAAGTAATATTTTTAATTTAAAAGAAATATAACATGATGTATATAGGATTCTTGATATAACATGTAAGTATTATTATATATATAATATAAATTAAACAGGTGTACAACATAAAAATATTCCTTAATGAATGAAAATTCAGATGAATTCCATTACATAACACATCTTATTAGTTCAAAATTATATAATATATATTTTAATAGTTCTAATACATTTATTAACTTATACCAGAACAGTATTCAAAATTATAATATCAAATATGAACAGCTTATAAAATCTTATCTCCCATTCGCTAGTAATATTTCATTAATACCATTGTTTCTGTTGTTGACTTCTTCGTTTTCTTTTTAATGTTTTGTGTTGGAATTTTTGGTTCTTGTGCATAGAATATAATTACATATGATACATAATAATATTAATGTTATATATTTCATATAGATTCCTTAGATACATTTTAAGAATCATTTTTAAAAAAATTATTTGGAAAATGAATCACAACGCTTCATGGAGATGGTAGGCTGTACATACACTTGTGGGATGTTATAATTTCAATAAAGGTTGTATAGGGTAATGAATTCTATGATATTTTAAATTTAAAAAGTCATTATTATTTCAAAATATATATATATATATATATATATTCATTTATTGTATATTTATTTGTATATATGTGAGTCAGTTATGGAAAAAGAATTACATTGATTATTGAGGTGGTAGTATGATGTGCACAAGTGTGATGGTTTGTTAAAATTTGTCAGATAATGTGATGGAAAAATATTATTCCATAAAAATTATAACATATATTTATATGGTATATACTAGTTTTATTAATTTTTAATTGTAATAATATAAGAAAATTTGGTAAATGATAATTAAAAATAAATATATCAGATTAGAATATTACCATCGCATAGAAAATTGGCATTTGAATATCTTATTAAGAACCTTGGGGCTCATCTTTGGCGAATACAAGGGCCTATATAACATTTATAAATACGTTTTTGGAAGATTTTAATAAGGTTAATATTTTGATAAATGTCATTGGGGTTATGAATAAGTGAGGGGAGGAGGTGCCCTTTTATAATTGAGGTGGGGGACGCGACTGTATTTTTTCAATGTTTTAAAATATTGTCAGTAACATTCTTGGGAAGGTGGCTCCGAAAAAGATAATATTAGTAGGTGGTAATGGTATGGATAATGTAAAACCAACCATTTTGGTTTATCAATGTGTTTATGACATTTTTTACCACTATAAATCTCGGTTAACCCTAGGTAAACAATTTTAACCTTAAATATAATAATTAATTCTGCTTGTTTTTATTTTTCACAATATCCAATAATTAATTTCACCTTATTATCTAATATTAAATATGATAATTTCAAATATGTAATATATTTTTTGAAATACAATTAATTTATGTGGAATATTCGTTTTAAAAAAAATTAAACACGCATAACGTTTCCAAATATGGGTTTTTCATGAAATGAGTTTTTTAGGAATTAAGTGATCTAACATTAAATATTTGGTTAATAATAATCATTATATAGATTTAAATTCATATTGTAAGAAAAATATTCTATAAATTTCTCTTAAATCATTCATCCTTAAATATTATTTTTAATAATTAAAATGGAATGACATTATGTGCTTTTTAAAAAGGTGGTTTTCTGAAAAATATCCCATTATACATCTAAAAAATCATATAATTAATTCCATAAAAGTTATAGTCAATAAATGGTAAATTATAAATATTATAAATAATTTATAATAAAACTAGGAATATTTACATTATACATTTTTGTGTATTCATAAAATCTAATTTTGAAGGTAAATTTTCAAAAACCCATTATAGGCTTATTTAGACGAAATAATTTTAAAATCAGGACTAGTCCAATAAGAATTTAATTTTTCATCCATGATATATTAAAATTATCATTATACTATACTTATATTAAAATATAATATTTACATTCTATACACGAATCTTGTTGTTACAATATCATCCTTGAGATTAAATTTGGGAAGATCACATAGAAGTTGATAATTATTGATTTTGATAAGGAAATGTATGGTATAATGACTAATAAGTCTATTCAAATATGTGACTCATTAAGTTTTAAATAAATAATTGGACATTTTATCAAGAAATATATTGTAAATATATTTTATATACATTTTTAAATCATCAATTAGTAAATAATTGTTTGCCATTTCAGTTAATTTTTTTTTAAAAAAATTTAAATATATTTTCAAACCACTCACTCACAATTGACTAATTCATAGTATTGTTTTATGAATTTAATCAATAAAACATTCCTTATAATAGTTAATTATAAAAACCAATGTTACATTCCGAAATTTTGTTACCCATAGAATTATCTACATATGTTTCATGACCACCTTCATGATTATTCATTTTACAGAATTCATAGATGGCTCCACACATGTGCCTTGTAGAAAAAAAAGTTTATGATCACACTGATTCTTCTATTATTCTTGTTGGACAACTTTCTAAAAAATGTTAAACACTTTTTGTAATTGAAACCATCATAAACAAGGGTTTACATATGTTAGTGAATAATAATTTCATAATCCATAATTTTTTATAAGGTTTTCATTCAATAAATTTGTAAAAAAGAGAGATTAACTTTGGAATTCCATATTCCCTTTTTTTTAAATCATATATTAATATACCAATAATTTTTCAATAATTGATAAATTTATATTGTTAAACAACTTTTATAAATATCCAGTTGGATTTTTATCAATAGATCATTTTCCCCAGAATATATGATCTCTTTATTTTTAGCAATGATCTTTTTATTGGACTACATGATTATATATTTTTTAATATTTTTTTATATAATTAATTTGATGACAACCATTTTGAAGTTTATCTCAAATATATTTCAGAAATTCATATTTAATGTGTCTTAAATAAAAATAATAAGAACAACAAAAATAAGATTTATTCGAATAATAATATATTGAATTGGGGATAGTGGTAAAAACCATGTTGAATTCATCATCATTTTCTATATGAAACTTTAGTAATGATTCAACTGAAGTGGACAATGGTGTTAAATCCATGGAGTCAACACAAGCACTCCATGTTGTGACATTGAGAGATTATTTTACATTGTTTCTTTTTATTGAATGATATTCAAATTGATGGGAAAAGCAAGTTTCATGTGACATTTATTTTAGATATTAATAACATATAAATTCCGGTTCAATCTTTTTATTTTCCTTTTTTTGGATAACTTTTGGTCGTTCTTCTACTTTTTTTCATATTCTAAAAAATTGAGAATAAATTAAAACCTATCATCTAGATTTCTCATATTTTTAAAATTTTATGGTTATGTATTTTCGGAAATATTTGGATTGTTTAGAATCCAAATAATCTTTTCATTTCACCATTTTTAACTATGTCATTTGGGTTTCTATGAGATCCTTGAGCACGATTTTCTTAATTCCCAAGGATTATTGAATGGTTGTGACTTGTGAATCATTTAGGATAGGTAAAACCTAAATTATTTTCATCATGATAATATCTATAGAAAATTTATCATCAAGGGAATTTATTCAATTTATGTTATCAATAAATCTCATATATATACTTTTAATTGATTGATTAGAATTTATATTTATACTTTCAAATTCATCATGTAATAGATATAATCTAGTATAAATTAAATTATTTATGCATTCATCTTTCATTTCTAATAATTTTCAAACCTTGTATGTAGTTTTTATAGAGGAAAAAATATTGAACTCATTTCTATCATGTTCATTATGAAATTCATTCATATATTATTTATTTAATTTTATACTCTTAACTACATTAGGAGTCCACGTTTATTCAGATTCATTGGTGGGAACATACTCATACAATACCATTTTTATAATAGATTATAAATACTACAATGAATGGTGGGAATATTATTATTCCAATAAGATTAATCAGTTCAACAAAAAATTGATTCACATGATTTAAAATTATATTCCTTAATAAAAGATAGATTTGAAATTATTTATTGATTTGAACATAAATAAAATAACGGTAATTTTTAAAATATGAATTTTTTTGATAAAAAAAATTCAGTCAGTTGATAGGAATTATTTTTCAATGATTATAAATTTAGAGGGTATGAATTTTCATTTAATAATTAAAAGAGGAAAAAAATTAAATTTTAATCAAATGTCACAAAGGGATAATGAATGAGAAATCAAATGTATGATATTTGATAAATTTGATTCGAGTTTATGAAGATATAGACTATGAAATTAAAGAATATAAATGATCAAAATAGATTTATGAAAGTATTGAATAGATGATTAATGATGATGGTTAGAACATAAAAGTGGATACAAACACAAATGATAAGTATTTTGGCTATAGCACAATGTGTACCCTTAAGTCATAACCCCTTCGTTCAAGAGGTTAATTGGATAAATCCTTTTATCTCAAAAGTGCTCCAGAAACTCATCCCTCAAAATTTTGTCTTATGAGAGCCCTCTTGAACATTATTTTTATACAAGTGACCCATAATACAAAATTAATAGATCATGGAATATTAATGAATAAAAGTGGAAGAGACATATGATTACTTTAGGAAAACTCATTACATACTGTGCATAAATCTCTGGGGTGGATAAAGTACAATGGAGAAATATATATTTTGAAGAATGGTATGGGGAATTTAATAGAGTTTAAAATATTTATTTTTCTCATTGGGTATATTTCAATGATCATGAAATTGGTGTTCATTTGGATCAAGAGCATTGTTCAAGAGAAAGGTGTCACTTCTAATTAGCCAAGAACAAACATTTATAGGATTAAGAAGGCTCTGGAATATTTTATAAATCATTTAATTTATTTAATCTGTCAATGAGATTCATAAATTAATTTATTAATTTCTATAGTTCATCTTCACTAGGGATTCATTACACCACCATGTAGCCGGAAGAATGCACAGAGCGGGGAGATACTAGAGTAACTATACTATAGAGATGCAACTAGTTATAGGTTGGACGGTGGCCTATGGGTAGATTATTACAATATTATATGATCCACTATCTAGATGGTTATCCCCAAATATGTATCCAATGGACATGAGGGAGGCCTTGGGTGATTCCACCATGGCACTTAGTAGTTGTTTCATTTCATGTGGTATCCAGTGTAGCATGCTGCTGCCCAACTACATCCACAACCTTTCATGATTCATTCTAGGGACCTCTAAAGATATTTTAACATAATTCAAAGTCAATAATGTGTATAAATGGACATGATCAATACTTTAAAGAGTATTTAAAATAGAATTGATAATGAATTTAATTCCATCACGCTCTATTTAATTAAAACACATAAAATCAATTAAAATAGAATGTTAAATACAAAATCAAGTGTTTGTGAACATGAAAACACCATGAGAGGGAGAGGTACAATGAGAAATACTTCCCAGGTTCATGATAATTAATTTAATGGATTCCATAATGGTTTCAATTCAATAATATATTAATAATCATTTATATACATAATAATATTCTCACTTTGAAAAAACTAATAAATTTAAACCAGTTTGGAAAATTGATCAGTCTAAAAAATATAGGTGTAATATAAAAAAGCAACATATGGATATATCTATGGGATTGCACAGATACATGTGAAAATTTAATAAGATTATATCCATCCATGTAGTCTCCAAATAAGAATAAAATCATTTGTATTTTAATACATGTATCTAATTGAACATTATATGTAGGACTAATTGGAAAAATAATCACTTACATAATAACTTTTGGGGTCTCCAAACACACCACTATTTCAATATTGTTGCCATCACTAGTGAGTCGAATTTTATCATTTCATGAAATGATAACATCAACTATACATTCTTGATATATAGTTGTTATGTAGTTTTTGGTGAAACAATAGTGCAAATACCTTTGAAATAATGTAGAAAAAGAATGTGAGGACCCATTATGATGGGATAATAGGACTATAAGTGTATCAAGGAGGATGATAAGAGAATTATCTATTACCCTATTGATTTTGAGACCACAGGACATAGAATATGTTCATAAAAATGAAAATAAACCTTGATTATGTAAAATATGTTCTGTTAATTTGAGGTGGAAGAGAATATATAGAGAAAAATATTACAAGGAATAGAGACGAATGTATCAATATTGATGAAGATAGTGCCAAAATCTCGTTTCTTATCTTCAAATTACATACTCCACCCATGGAAAATGAATGAGGGTGTCTCTGATCCCATTATATATAGTTTGGCCATAAAAGGTGAGCATCAATCTTGGATGGAGAACATATTTGGTCTCCATATTAGTATTTTTACTCCTATGATGATCCATGGGCCGTTTTCGACGGTAGAAATTTTTGTTTATACAAACTCACTTTCCCGACCCGTCCCCCGGGGCTCTTTTCATGACAAACCCCAAGCCAGCCTTCCATAGGCTTGGGGTAGGCGACTAGCACCAAAGGAGTATTCCATAAAACTGGGAAGGGATTTCCTTTATAACCTATAAACACATGAAACCAAGCACACAACAATATACGAATGCAAGTCAACTGTATATCAATAAGAGTGTTGAAAGTAAAAGGGGACAGAATACAAGCCCAACTGTAATAGTACAAGTACAACTGAAATAAAATACAACTGAAAAAATAAAGGCAGCTACTGGGACTTCCTCTGGGTTCCTAGCTGTTGGGTAGGTACATATCATCTCCTTCGCACTGCACGTCCACCCGTCTCCTCTGCATACCGACACGCTGTATGGTCCACCTCCAAGCATCGTCTAGTCCTAGTACTCTCAGTCTCGATCAGCACTGTCTGTCATCTGTTTCCAACACAATGAGGTATGGGCATAGCCCGTGCATGGGTGAGTATAAAGATACTTAGTAGGGACCCCAAGACCCTCATGTACTAACAAATTCACAATGAATAAACCAAAAATAATGAAACAAATGATAACCCTACTTAGGTATATTCCCATACATATACCTCAGTTATCAGGTTAATCCATATCAATCATGAGGGAAAAACATAGTCCAACTAAAATCCCAAAGCTCATATGTTCCACAATGGAAATAAGACCACTAAGGAAAGTACGACACAAGTGTGCACACAGAAGAATACCACCAAGGTATTACCACGAAGGAAAGTACCACAAGGTACAAACTCAGCTAAAACTATGTATAACTTTAGAACACTAGTAGAGATGATTAGATGTAACTACTAAGTAATATTTCGCTATTATGAGGCTCTACTACTGACCCACACATAATCTCTTGGAGTAGACCCACACAAGATCGTTAGGAGAGAACCCATAGAGGATTGCTACGATCTGACCCACACAGGATCGCATGGAGCTAACCCACATAGGATCTCTAGTAAGTCTTCTCATCACAGCCACTGGTCAATAATCCAACTTCTATGATGTCCCACGAAGAAGTATCTCCATGTTTAGCAATGTCATAAAGGTATCAATGCAATAGACGGTGTGTCAATCGGATGCCTGGTCTAGGAGTAATTAGCCTTTTAGTCCCAGGGGCCCAGTTGAATTCATGCTCGATCCCACCAGACCGTACCCCTTCATAATCCAAAATCTATATTGGGGTATCCTCAAAGGGACCATCTTTCTCCAGGATTTCCAGCGCCGCTAACGGTTTGTCAAACGGATGTCATGTGCCAAAGTTATGGACAAAAGAGCATAAATGGGTCAAGGAGAGTCTGGGTCCAGTCCGACTCGGTCGGACTGACCCAACACTCTCTGGGTGGTCCGGTAGGCCGCGACGGGCCGCGGGGGGCCACATGGAAGCTTGATCCTGAAAATTTATGTGAGGGAAGCTCTGCCCCAGGGGTTCCACGAGGCCGCGGGGTGGATCGGCCGTGGAGTGGCAGTACAGAGGGAGGCGACTCAGCCGCGGGGCGACGGCTTGACCACAGATAGTTTGGTCGCAGACTGCGGCCCGACTGCGGGGCGACAGCTTGGCCAGATGGGTTCGACCGCTGAGCTGTAACCCGGTTGTGGGGCGGCAGCTCGACCATGTGGGTTTGGCCACAAACGATGGCTCGACCACGGGGAGGTGGTTCGGTCGTGGGGTCGTTCGCCCGTGGAGCGGCATGAAGGCATCAGGCAGTGGCGCCATGGGGCGCCGAGGCCGCGGGTTGGCGCGATGGCGCTGTTTCCTTCGTCGTGGCCGACCGAGGTGCCAGACACTGTTCTCGTGCCTCATTGTTTCCAAAAACATGCTTCATTTTCCATCTTCCTCCATCACAATGAACACCACATATCATCATAAGAATTGCAGAGACGACGGGAAATGTTTGTTTGTCCTACACTCTTCACATTAACGTGGTAGAAAACTACTCAATGTAATCCTTAATCAAGAACGAATATGAAATATATTTAAACAACTCAATCCCCACAACCCTCGTCAATCACTATTCCCAATACAAAAAAAGAATTAGAAGGGGAGTACATGGGAAGTGATAATCATATAGAAATAAACCCCTTCCTAGTTCACATGATGATGTCGACGAGGTCATGAGGAAGAAGACGAATCATTTGGAATATATGGAAATTAGTGTCATCGGCATTTTCCATGTTTTTCGGTTTGTGCGTCATCCTCTTTCTTGATTCTGAAGAATGTTCTTCAATGGCGTTCTACGTTCGGAGAATAATTTATTTGTTGGCGTTCTTTATTGAAGAAAGTAATCCTCCAAGAGCTCTCTCCATTTCCAACCCAATGGAAATGCAGTGCCAATATAATTTAAATTATGAAGAAATTTTTTTGACACACACACACAAGTTGTAAAAATTAATGTAGAGGAAGTTCAAGGGGCTCCTTTTCATTAAAAATAGAGTTGAGAGGTTTCTCCAACATTAAGAGAGGACAGGTGGTCCCTGCCTCTAGAAATTCAAATTCGGTGTTTATGCTCGGGTGTTCCCCACCACCAAAACCCACACATGGGAGGTTTCATGAATAAAAATAAAATGATAAATAATTTTATATTTTATTTTCTCACGAAAATTCCAAAAACTATCTTTCAGCCTCAACATACTGTGGTCAAGGTGAAGGTCTCCTTATGCGAATATTGGTGCTACGAGTTCAACGCTGCCCTCAGATTTCAATTCTGAGCAGTGTTTCAAATGTTAGAAACAACCTGCACACATGATTACTGAATGTAACTGAAAAAATGTTCATAAATTCATTCCGGGCACCCCGGGCCTCAGAATCACTTGCCATCAATTTTCGCAGACTCGTAAAATTTCCATTTATATTTTTTTAAAAAAATTACATTGAAATTATGGGTCTTTACTTTCTCCCCACCTCAAGGCTTTGCGTCCCCTTAAGCCACAACTCAAACTAAGGGAACAAGAGGGGGTACCGAGCACGCATCTGAGCCTCCTGCTACCATGTTCTCTCCTGGAGGTTCCTGTGCTGCCAAAAAACGTGCACCATATGTATCAACCACCCATGAAGGACTCTCTCCTGTTGGTCTTCAATACCCATTGGATCCTCCGTAAAAGTTGCCCCATCATCGACGTCTATCTGTCTGTGGTCGATGACCTGGGAAGGGTTCTGCATGTATCTCCTCAGCTTGGATAAGTGGAAGACGTCGTGCACCCGGTGTAATTGAGGTGGAAGAGAAAATGGTAAGCCACATCACCAAATATACAGAGGACCTGAAATGGTCTAATGAATTTTAGGTAGAACATTCCCCCTCAGCCGAATCTCCGAAATCCTCATCAGGGTGAGAACCATAGAAAGATGTGGTCGCCATCCTCAAACTATAGTGGTCTGTGTTTCCAATCGACATTCGACTTCTACCTACTCTATGTAGTCTTCCTCCCCTCCTGGATGATCTATACCTTCTTCTTGGTAGCCCGTACCATCTCTGGTTCCATGAGTGCAGACTCCCCTAGGTCAGTCCAGCACAAAGGTGATCTGCAAGGTCTCCCGTGCATCGCCTCAAAAGGTGTCATCCCAATCATGGAGTGATATCTGTTATTTTATGAAAAATCCACCAAAGGCAAGTGATCCTCCTAGAAGTTACATAAGTCGAGGACATAATCACACAGCCTTTCCTCGATGGTCTGAATGGTCCGCTCAGCCTGGTCATCCATATGAGGATGGAAGGTGGTGACCAAATGAAGTGGTGTCTCGAAAGCCTTCTACAACCCCTTCCATAACCGATAAGTAAAATTTGAATCACAATCATAGACAATCTTTGATGTTAATAAATGTAACCACACAATCTATTTCACATAGATGAATACCATGCTCTCTACTAAACCCTTCTCTCTGATCAGTAGGAAGTGGGCTGGCATGGTGAGTCGGTCGACAATCACCCAAATATAGTCATGGTCTCTGGATTTATGTGGATGTTCTGTCACAAAGTCCACGGATATACCATACCACTTACACTCTGGGACCACTAAAGGCTGAAACAACTCTGCTGGTACCTAATGACCCACCTTCACTTACTGACAAGTGGGGCACTGATAGACAAACTCTACTACTACCTTCTTCATTCACGGCCACCAGTGCTATTTTCGGATGTCCTGGTACATCTTCTACACTCCTGGATGTACCACTAGAGGGGAAGTGTAGAAATCCATATATATATCCTCTTGAAGTGATACTGGTACAATGGTACATACTCTGAAGAGGATTACGTGCTCCCCACCTTCAGAAAATCCATGCGGTGCATGTGCTATGGATATCTGAGCATGTCGAGTCTCACAGTCTGTATCCCCACACTGCACCACCCTGACTCACTGAAAAAGTTGGGGAGTGACTCTAAGAGACTGAAGAAAAGATGCTCCATCCCGATCCACAAAGGATATCTTCAAAGTGACCAGCTACTCTGTTTCCATGCCTAGTAGCTGTATATAGGATCTCCTACTGAGTGAATTTGCTACAACGTTCCCCTTCCCAGGAGTATATACTATCTCGAAGTCATAGTCATGGAGGAACTCAAGCCAACATCATTGTCTCAGGTTTGGGTCTTTCTGACAGAATATATACCTGAGACTCTTCCGATCTGAGTAAACTATGAAACATTAACCCATCAAGTAATGTCTCCACATATTCAAGGAAAATACCACTGTTGCTAACTCCAGGTCATGGGTAGTGTTGTTATTCTCATGTTGTCTTAGCTATTGTTTACCATATAAGATCACTGCTCTCTCTTGAATCATGACACATTTGAGTCTGGTCCCTGATGCGTCACAGTAGACTACATACCAGGTTCCCTACTCTTGTTTCCTGAAGATGGGTGCATTATTCAGCCTTTGCCTCTGCTCCCAAAAACTCTGCTAGCATCTCTCTGACCACACAAAGGGTTTCCCCTTCTTCGTAAATGCTGAAATTAGTGCTACAACTATGGGGAAATTTGGAACAAACCTCCGGTGGTATCCAGCCAAACCCAGGAAACTCTGTACCTCTGTCACCCTCATGGGTGACTCCTGAGAATATACCACATCAATCTTGGATGGATCCACTACAACTCCAGCATCCATTATGACATGTCCTAGAAAGTGAACCTCTCGAATCCAGAACAAGTAATTAGAGATATTAACCATAAAGATGGTGCTCTCAGAGTGTGTCCAGTACTACCTGCAAATGATTGGAATACTCCTCCTTAGTAGCGGAGTAGATCAGAAAGTCATCGATGATGACTACTACAAAGTGATCTAGGAATGGCTGAAAGATCATGTCCATGAGTGCCATGAACACTTCTAGAGCATTGGTAACATCGAAAGGCATAACCAAAAACTCGTAATGGTCATACCGACATCTGAAAATTGTCTTCTGCACATCCTCATCTCACACTCTGAGCTGGTGATAGCCTGATCTGAGGACTATCTTCGAGAACTACTGGGCTCCCTTCACATGATCATTGAATTTTTCAATCCTCATAAGTGGGTACTTGTTCTTCACGAACACCTAGTTCCGGAGCCGATAGTCAACAAAAATACTGAAGGTCCCATCTGCCTTGTTAATGAATAAAATCAGGGCTTCCCAAAGTGAAACACTAGGCTCAATGAATCCCTTCTTCAACATGTCCTAGAGCTGTACTTGCATATCAAGAATCTCCACGAGATCCATCTGATATGCTGGTGTAGATATCAGTGTCTTACCAGTGGTACATGTCAATGTAAAAGTCCACCTATCTATGAGGAGGTTGACCTGGAACATCATCAGGGAATACATCCGCGTATTGGTCCACCAATACAGGATAACTCAGACACCTTACATCAACTGGTCTGAGCATAAGGCTTTCCATATAATGATTAATCGGATACACCCTCCTCCGAGTATGTCCATCCTGTGCAGAAAAGGTTCCCTTATCACCGCGGAAGGTAAACCTAGTCACATCTGTGAAGATACACCACACTTTGAACCTAATACAATCTATATGATCATGGAGTGTTGATAAAAAGACCATACCCAAGATGACATCGTAAGGCCTCGACACTTCTACAAAGAGATCTCTGGTGAAGATCTCACCTCATAGTGTAAGCTTGCACTACTGGAACCAGTTCATAATCATTAAATCCACTCCCGTAGGAGTCATTAGCTGTAAGGATCGAGCCAAAGTCTCTATCAAATTCTCTGAGCTCCGAATGAGGGAAGTGACAATAAAATAATGACTAGATCCCGTGTCTATATGTACTATAGTTAAGGTGGATTAGACACAAATCGTACCTCGTATCATATCCGAAGTGCTGTGATTATAGTCCTCAGCTGCCCGGAGTTGAGTTCTCCCCTACCCACCTGCTCCATGCGGTGGGGGTGGACCTCCTGGTGGTGGTGGCGATAACATCTTGAATCATCGACCAACGCCAGCAGCACGACCAGCTCCTCTACTATGTCTGCCTGCTCCCTGCGGACCTCCTCGGTCAAATCTCTTTCTATGCCTACAGAGTCCTTCAACTGTCTGCTGATCATCTGTATGGCGGGTTGGACAGTCACAAGCATTGTGACCCTACCCACCGCATGTGTAACACTGCCCGCACTTGGTATGAATGGCTCCTCCTCGAGTGCACCACACAACTGATCCTAAATCATGCAGTCATCCACCTATAGGATTGGTCCCCTTGGACCTCTGTGACATTTGTCTGCTTCCAGTTGCAGAAGAATTCACAACGTGATGACTGGTACTGGGTCTCACTGTTGTTGAGTGTACAATAAGGAAACTTTCCACTAAGAGGGATCTCTTTAACACCCCATCCTATGTCGGGATGCTGAGTGAGATCATTGAATCCCTAATCTCTTGCCCGAGCCCCTGCTCAAAGGTCTGGGCCTTGAATAATGGGTCTTGTACCATACCTGTGGAGTAGCGTGAGAGGTCAGTGAAACATGCTGAGTACTGAGCTACAGTCATGCTGCCCAGCTGCAGATGAAGCAGCTCTTGTATGCGCATTGCGCAAAGAGTCACTAGGACAAACGCTGCCCGAAACATTCCCTTGAATTATACCAAAGAAGTGTCACCTCATCATGAACTTGGATCATCATGCTCCACCATATTATTTCTGCTTCCTATAGAAGGATAAAGGAAAGGATCACAATGATATAGGCCGGTGTCCCTACCAGTCATAAGACTCTCACCACAGCCTCCAGCCAATCCTCACCCGCCTGTGGGTCCATCTCTCCCCTGAACATGGGTGGCCTCTGGTGTTGGAACTCGTGCAATGCACTCAAGCAACATGAACCCTCTTCTGCTAGGGCTGGTGGTATTATTGTCCCAATGGGGAATGGTAATGCTAGTGCCTCTTCTGGTGACTCTACAGGAAGAGGGCCCTGCACCAAGGCGTCATCACTCGGTGGGCTATCAATGTGTACTACTCTTGGAGCCCTTGCTGGCTGTCTTCATGGAGGAATCCTAAAAAGAATTAGGTGAACCAAAATCAATAATTTATACCAGGTGAGATGACTCAAGAGATTCGAAAGAAAAACTCTTGGAAACAAACACACAATCAATGTTTTCTTGCAGTTAGTTGGAAATCAGAATCCAGGGTCCTGGTGTATAGATACGTCGGCCACCGCACCAACACTGTATTCCCTAAACTGATAAGCACACTCAATACACTTAACACTATTTCCATTAAAAGAAAGATCAGAGTCCTATGTTCTACGGTACAACCGACTACTCTGATACCAATTTGTCATGACCCATCCATTGGGGCCCATGCCGCGACTAGCCCCAAGACCGCCATCCATAGGCTAGGGGATGGAAACTAGAACCAATGGCGTATTCCCTAAATATGGGAAGGCATTTCCTTTATAACCTATAATCACACACAAACAAGCACACATCAAGATATGAACATAAGTCATCTATATATCAAAAAGTGTGTTGAAAGTCAAAGGGGTGGAATACATGCCCAACAGTAATAGTACAAGTACCACTGAAATACAATACAACTAATGAAAAATAAAGGAATCTACTGGGTCATCCTCTAAGTTCCTACTTGAAGGGAAGATAATGGTCTCCTCCTCAGCACTCCACATCCACCAGTATCCTCTACATACCGACTCATTGTATGGTCCACCTCCGAGAAATGCCCCATCTTAGTACTCTCATCCTCGATCACCACTGTATGTCATCTGCATCCATCACAATGAGGTGCAGGCATATCCTATTTAGGGGTGAGTATAACGATACTTAGTAGGGACCCAGATACCCTCAAGGTCTCACAAATCCACAATTGATAAACCACAAAGCATGAAACAAGTGATAACCCTAGATATGTATATGCCGATAAATATACCTTAGTTATCAAGTAAACCCATCTCAATCATGTGATAAACACTAAATCTAACTCATAGATCAAAGATCATTTGTTCCAAAAAAGGAAGGAATATCATGAAGAAAGTACCACACAGGTACGCCACACAGAAGAATACAACCAAGGTATTACAGCGAAGGAAAGAACCACAAGGTACCGACTCATCTCACACTAAGTATAACATAAGCATGGTAGTAGAGATGATTAGATATAACTACTAAATAATATTACTCTGTTAAGAGGCTTTGCTGCTGACCCACATAGAATCTCTTTGATCTGACCCACATAGGATCTCTAGGAGATGGCCCATAGAGGATTGCTAAGAGCTGACCCACACAAGATCGCTAGGAGATGACCCACATAGGTTTTCTAGGAGATAACTCGCACCAGATCTCTAGGAGCTGACCCACAGTCGATCTTTAGGATCTGACCCACACAGGATCGCTAGGAGCTGACCTAGACAGGATTGCTAGTATGTCTTATCTTCACAGCCCGCTACTAGGTTCCCGCACTAGGATTTCTCGTCTCCATGAGGGTCCACTCCCCAAGGCACTGGTCTATACTCCGAATTCCACGATGTCCCATGGAGAATTATTTCAATGGATCTCCATGTCATAGAGGTCTCAAAGAAATAGATGGTGCGTCAATCGGACGCCCGATCTGTGAGTTTTTAGCCTTTTACTCCATGGGGCCCATTTGGATTAATGCTCAATACAACCTGACTGTACCCGATCATAATCTAGATATTAAATGGGGTATAATAAAATGTACCATCTTGATCAAATATTTCTAGTTCCACTGACGGTTCTTCCAACGGACTTCTGGTTCCAATGTTATGGCCATAAGAGCATAAATGGGTCGAAGTGGGTCTGGGTCTGGTCCGACCCGGTTGGACCGATCCTGCCCGACCTGCAATGCATCCCGACCTACTTTGGGTGGTCCGGTAGGCCTCGAGGGCCGCGATGGGACGCAGGGGGCCACAGGGAGGCTCGGCTGCTGAGGGTTCCACGAGGGCGGCTCGGCCGCGGGGGTATCATGTGGCTGCGGGGTGGCTCAGCTGTGGAGCGGCTCGGTTGGGGGTGGCAGCTCGACCGTGAAGCGGCGGATCGGTCGTGGGCGGTTCGACCACAAATGGCGGCCTGGCTACGGGGCGGCGGCTCTCCTTTAGGGTGGTTTGGCCATGGAGCGGTGCGGAGGCCGCGGGCGGCGGTACCGCGGGGTGAGGAGGCCGTGGGGTGGCGAAGTTTCCTTCGTCGCAGCCGACGGAGGTGCCAACCTCCATCATTATGCCTCAATGGTGACAAACACCCACTACAGTTGTCATCATCCTCCTTACCAGATAACACCACATATCATCACTAGAATTTCAAAGGGGACAGACCATATTGGTTTGGCCCGCACTATCTGCATTTGAGCGACAGCAAGCGGCTCAACATAATCATGAATCAATAATGAGTATGGAATATATTTAAAAACATCAATCCCCACAACCATTGTCAATATCTATTCCGAATCATAGAAATTAATTAGAAGTAGAGTACCTGGGAAGTGATAATTCTAGAGAAATAAAACCCTACCTCGTTCGCTTGATGACATCGACGAGGTCGCGGGGAAGAAGATGAATCATTGGGAATAGATGAACATCAGTGTCATCGGTGTTTTCCACGATTTTCAGTTCATGCATTTTCCTCTTTCTTGATTCTGAATAATTTTCTTTGATGGCATTATTCATTTAGTTAAGAAGTTCTTCAGTGGAATTATTCGTTGAAGAAATTAATCCTCCAAGAGCTCTCTCTTTTTCCAACCTAAAGGAAATGCGATTCTAATATAATTTAACTTAAGAATAAATTAAGTTGGCACACACAGAAATGTTTTCAAAATTAATGTAGAGGAATTTGAAGAGGCTCCACCTCATTAAAGAGGGAGTTGAGAGGTTTTTCCACCATTAATAGGGGTTGGGTGGTCCCCGCCTCTAGGAATTCAAGATGGGTGTTTATGGACGGGTGGTCCCCAAAACAATAACCCACACATGGGAGGTTTCATGAATTAAAATAAAATGTTAAATAGTTTTATTTTTTATTTTCCCACGAAAATCCAAAAAAAATTCTTTCACTCTCAACATACTGCTGTCGAGGTGAAGGGTCTCCTTAAACGAATACCAGCACTACGAGTTCAATGGTGCCCTCCGATTTCTATTCCGACCATTGGTTCAAAAATTAGAAAAAACCCCCCTCATATGTTTACTGATCATACCCAAAAAAGGTTCATAAATTTTTTCTGGGAACTCCGAGCCTCGGAATCACATGCTATCAATTTTTGCGGACTTGTGAAATTTCCATTTATTTTTCCTAAAAAAATTACATAGAAATTTTAGGTATTTACACCCATATCTCCCTAACCCAGGTCATAATAGTTTCATATTCACAAATTAATCCATGTTGAAGGAGAAATGACGGGGCATAATTATTTTTACTAGCCCTATAAAAGTCCCCAATCAGGTAAACTGGTTAAATATTAGATGGATTAGCAGGTTAACACTAAACATGGCCATCGGGGTCAATTTTTTACATCACGTTGCCAATTTGAACTTACCATGTAAGAGGAAAATATAGTGAATATACCACAACACATTCAAGGTCCTTTAGTGGATCTAGGATCTGCATAATATATTGGAGATATTAAATAATAATTGACTAAACCAATAATTTTGACATGACAGGAGTTGAATGATCCTTGGTGATATCAAGTTTGACATTATTATCCTTGGCTATTTTAGGTACGTTTACATACATCATTTCTTGAAATTAATTAGTATATATATTAACATAGTGAAGATTAAAAAAATTGGAGGCTGTTACGAAATACAGTAACACTAATATTTTGAATATAATCCATTACATTGTGGGAAATATAATTTTTTTAAGAAGGTTGAAGCGCAAAGTCCCCTATTATTAAAATAGAAAGTCATACAAGGAGTAAAGACAGAGGAGAAAACAGGAAAACAGGTCCATAAAAAAGTCATCAGCGCACTCGCGAGCGAGTGTTCATACTGTGAAGGGATGTTTGAGTACCCCTTCCACTTGGTTGTCTCCCCCTCCGCCCAGATGTTTCCTATATCCATGGACCTCCACCATCATCCGGGATCTCATACGTTATATCCGTGTTCACACACTTAACTCCATCCTGATCTTCCACTGGTTTCCTTCCATCATCACTACTAGCAGATTCAAGTAATTCAAACGAATTATAGGTACTCACCTATTTTATAACATTCTAAATTCGAGATTGAGGGGTGTCACAGCTTGGTGAAGGCTGAGATGATCTTGACATTATGTCATTTTTTTGCCCTCCAGACTGGGAATGACCACATGCAGTTCAGGGGAGTTTTGGACAGTTTCCGGACCTGTCTGCTTATACTGCCCAGTTGGAGCTGGTTTATGATACTTGCTATGGGTCCCCTGGCATCCTGAGAAATAGACTTTTTAGAACATACCAAGTCTATAAGACAAGTTGTATCTCGACCTTCCTTAGAATGGAAAGGTGAAGAAACACTAGCAATAGACTTTGCTAAAAAAACATGGAATAAAGTGGTCTTAACTTGGGCTCTAGGAGTACCTTCTGGAGGGGAGATTCCCATAAGAGAGGCATGAGAAACTGTAGAAACAATGGTTGTTTCTCTATCTGCGGTACACATAGACTGACCAGAGACCTCTTTCCTTTAAATCTCCTTGAGATAGGAAGGTCCATCATTTCCTTCCCTCTTCTACTTTTGGCATTGACCAAGATCTGTTCTTGTCTTTGGCAGGAGTCTGCATCTTCTTGAGCAGCATTTTCCAAGGCATCCAGGCTATCAATTGATTCATCATCTTCCTTATATTTGAGACCTCTTGTCAAAATTTCATTGAATGAGGCTCCATTCATATCATCTATACCAGAATTTCCATCAATGGGAAGTTGGATATCATCAGCAAGATCTGCCCAGGATAAGAGAGCTTTCTTGTTTTTCGAGTTGGTCTTATTATGTTCTTTAGAACATCCCTTTTTGGCATGTTCATCAAGAGTCCTTTCAGACTTTTCAGTAGAATCATTACCAATAATAGCAGCCATATTATTCTGCTCAATTTTGTGTGCCATACCTTGTTTTCGTGTCTTCCTACAGTGTTGCAAGTCATGCCCTTTAATTTGACAGTTGTCACAAATAACATTTCTTCTACATTAAGATTCTTCATGCCCAATAATTTGACAAGAAACACAGAAAGGTAGAGTGCTTTCATATTCAATACGAAGACAAATATCATCTTGTTGAGTAGATAAAATCACTTTATCTATTAAGGTATAACTAAGGTCAATCTCTACTAGGACCCGAGAAAAATGACCATAGCAAACTGATTCTGTAACATGATCCATTCTAATCGGAATCCAAATAGCAGATGCAATATCAAACAAAATCTCAGCATTCCATAATACACAGTTGAGACCGTGTTTTTTTATCCAAACATGCGCACATGTATCCTTAAAATCAAGAAAGTTGAAATTCAATTTCCATTCATGAAGTCTAAGAGTACCTGGCCTGAGATTGATGGAGCCGATACTCCAAGCACTGCTTTTGAGCTCCGCCGAAGGAAACAGAATGTGAAAGAGTCCGCGGCCGAGGGACACACATTTGAATTCATTGAATCCCCAAATATCAGCTAGCCGAGAGATGAGATCAGAAGTCTGCCAGGGTTCCATACCTTTCATTAAGGAGATGCGAGAAATAAATGAATGCTTGCATAGATCAATGAATTTACCCTAATGAAATAATTTTTTATAATATCATTGCTTTATAATTAATGATAATGAAACTAATGGATTATATTCTTTAATTTCAACATATTATCACATTCCTTACTTTTAGGATAATAAGGAAATTAAAATGACATAAAGTAATTAAACATTATCATTTTACAAAAATAAATGATCATAATATTCCCTTTTAAATAAATTTCATTCACACAAACAACATGAAATTTAATATCCCATGATAAAAATTTCATTTGAAATAATAAAAATTACCCATAATATTGTAGGAAAGGAAATTTTTTTAATGTTTCCATCATAAAAAGTTTGTACATGGTCTCCATGGGAATAAATTATGATTGAATTTAATATGGGGATCATAGGTAGAAGGAAAATATTTATCCATATTTTTATTGTATCATCATAATGTGATTCAGATTAAACTATTTCAAAAAAGAATCAGTGTGTGGTCAAATACTCTACATTCCAAATTTCTGTCAAAATATATTAAATAAAATTTTATATTTGTCAATAATGAGAATTAATATTTAAAGAATTAAAGTATGGTAATTGTGGTTCATTTAAGTGTCCCCATGTAATATGACATCGCCATTGAAAAAAACTATTGTGGATTTGAGACATTCCATGCATGGATTTAGATGTAGCAGGATAATGTTTGGGAGTAGTGTGACATCTATGTAATTATTAAAATAATTTTTATATGATTTTAATATTCGTTAATTATAATTTTTTCCATATATTAATTATAATAATATTATGTATTTTTCAGTCAAAAAGAAAAAATAATTATTCCTATGAAAATTGGATTTGTAAAAAATTTATTGATTTATTTATAATATTTACATCCAAATTATAAAATTTTAATACAAATTAAAAAACAAAACAATTATTTCTTAATTTTAAAATTTTCATAGGTTTAATTTCTAATAATTTTCTGATATTATATTTTCAATCAATTGTAAAAATAATCTTTTAATTGAAAATTAATTTTTTATTTAAAAAATTTACAAAATAATTTTTACTATTGTAATGGTTTCAAATAATAATTAGTTAAAATAAATTTTTTATGATACTATTATTTTTATTTTAATTAATTATATTTTTGAATCTGATATAATAAATTTTTTATACTAAAAGTACTTTTTTTTATAGAAAACCATCTTTTATTATGTTTTTCAGGCATATTTGAAATTAAATTACCCCACTTATATGAATGGAATTAGATAAATAAATATTATAGTTCTTTTTTTTATAATAATTAAAATTAGTTAATAATTTCAACCTAATTATTGGTCATAGTTAATATTAATAACAATAATAATATATTAGCATAATTATTGTTATAAATCATTTTCCATGGGCTGAACAAATGAGATAAGGATTAAAATAACACAAAAAATATATAATTTATATTTTATTTCCATGGTTTTATTATATAACACCTAATATGTGGAAATTTAAAATTTTAGTTCTATTTTCCTTCACTAAGATATTAATTTATTTTATTATTTTTAAAAATTCCGAGTGTTTCATCTCCCAAACATATAAATGTACACCCCCTCCCCTCACCTCTCCACACATCAAGATAATTTTATATTGACCAATATCAATCAATATATCTTCTTTAAATTCCTATTCATGAACTATATTCTCTTGTTTGATTACAAAACCTTCCTACTAAGGTGTTATGTATAGTACTAAAATGGTTGTCTGTAAATGATTTGTAGTTCCGAACCATGCGTTTTCGTATTATTTATTGTTCTAAAAACAAAAAAAATCTTTTAACCATGATAATATAATATAATTGGAATATTTAATATAAATATATGATTATATGATCATTTAATAACCTATATCCTTATCCTCTTCTATAAAATGGTAAATGAAACTCTGGTTTGTGTGTATAAAAAACAACCTCCTCGCGAGCCGATGATATTCTTCTTCCATAACCAGCTCTCACGTATAATTATAATGATCAATTTAATATATATATATATATATATATATATGATATTTAGGACATATTTATCACTATAAAAAATTAATATATCATAAATTTTCTTATATATTAATTAATTGAAAAAATATAACGTTGTTCGTGGGCATGTGTGGACGACAACCACCATGTAGTGACATGATTCATTTTTTAATATCGCATCACATGGATTGTATATGTAAGTATATATAATTAAATAATAACATATTTATTATAAAATTATTTTTTTTTTGAAATGAAAAATAATACTTACATTATATATATCACACCCATTGAAAAATGGAAACATTACTCTTTTTATGTATGACCTATAATCTCTATGAATGTAGTATAAACAATTTCTCATTATCATATTTATTTATTTTTAATAATATTATAATTGATTAATAAAAATTATATATTTTTTTCCAGATGATTATTATTTATATGTTAAAATTGTGTCCTCTTTTACCATTGTCAAACTACTGAAGTCATTTGGGACATATTAACCAAATAACCTCAATCTGTATGACATAAACTAGATTGATTACTAAATAATTATAACATTGTAATAAATAAAATTAAATATAAATAAATAAAACAAATATATTATGAATGTGAAAATTTAACACAATTTCATTATTCCATGTGATAAATAATGGATATGATGATCTGGACCTCAGGTATGTGATTTCATCCCAATGTACACTCTACTGGGTCCTCTTTAGTACTATAAATCTATTTAATTTTTTATAGGGTATATACAACCACATGATTTATTTAATATGAAAATTTATTTATTCATTATTATTAGTGATTTGTTTAATGTTAATCATTCAAAGGGAATGTTTAAAATAATAGGCAATATTTTTTTTATTTATTATCATGTATATTTTTCATCCATGTTGATATTTATCCAGTTCATTTTAAAAAAGTACTTTTAATAACTCAAATTATTTATTAAGAAAATGCTATGTTATCCTTACATTTTACTTTATTTAAAAATATTCTCTCTAATGTTAGGATTATTTTTGACATTAATTATAAAATTCTAATGAAATATTTTCTTTCTAGCATAGACAATGTTAACAAACATTCCTAAAACCAGAACCATTTTTCACCATTTATTCTATTCTCTAACATTTAATTAGTTTTCAATGAAAAATATATTTATTAAATATTATTTTATTATTTTTCATGTATTTTATTTTATTCTCTAACAAATAATAATTTATAACATAACCTATATTATCTCTCATTAAATTTTTTGAAACTATATTTATGTTGAACCATTCATTTTCTCATGATCATTGAACATTACATTTATCTGAAATATCAATATTATTTTTTAGGGATATTATTATTTATAAAACATTATATCCTTTCTACACACGGTCTTTTATTATGATTGTCAATTGTTCGATAGGGGAAAACATGATAAATCGGTATTCTTTACTAAATAAGGATATTTATCGAGAATAAATATTTTTTTTCAATTTTTATTGAACATTAAATATATAAAAAATAAATTATACATGTGATAATTGGTGGATAATAGTTATAGACAACCCCTCTATGGATTTAATAGTCTCATGAGGCACATAAGTTGAATAACCTTATGAAAGGTGGTTTTTCTATATGCTTACCCATAATTTTAAATTTTTTGGACGAAGGTAATGATTGTAAATATATTTTGATGTATGAGATCATGACATACAATACTAAGAATTACCATCATTTAGATTTTAGTTATCATTATCCATGATATAAATGAATTGATATTATCAATTGTTTCATTTCATTCTCAGGTTATTTATTAAATGACATATTTTTTAGTTATTTACAATTCATATTGATTATTTATTGTAGATTCATGAAAAATTTTATTGTATGTATCTCTTAAAAAGCATCATATATAACTTTTTATTTTTTTTATTTTCCCCATGATATAATAAAGGGTATTATGAATAATATTAGGGATGAATGGATGGTCATATTCCATGTATTTTAAATTTATAATTTAACAAGGAATCTTGTATGTATATTTTTCATCAAGAATAATAAATAGTGATGTCCTTTTGGATGAGATCCTTTGTATCGTATACCAACATTGTAAAGTATAAAATTTCTTTGTGTTACTATATTTATGGTTGTTATAGCTTGTATAGAATAATTATAGTAGAAACCTAGACAACTAGATTTCAAATCAACATTGATGACAAGATAATTATTGACAAACACTAATGTATTTGTAAAAAATTACCATTAGATGGATTATTATTTTATGGATCAATATTCATGATTATTATGGAAAAAATAAGTGTGTTCTATTATACAATGACGGAACCTACTAGAATAATGTTAATCAAAACTCATGCTCAATGTAATGATTTTATTTTTAACAAATAAAATAAATCTGTAATTGAAAATGAAAAACGTATGGCCATATTATGGAATCGGGCATAGGTTATGATGAATATCCATTCCCAAATAGACTATATTATATTTCCATAATTTTATTCTCTTATCTTGTAGCATGTCATGTGATAGAAGAGTCCATATTTTAACAAAACTACTGTTGGAACCATGGTCGTTCTATGCAAAAAATGGATTATGGTTTGTGTTTTTTGTCAATCCTTATTAGATGTTCAAAATGTTTTCCAGAAAATTATTTATAGAATTTACGCAGACAAAATTGTTTAATGTGGTGTCATTTCCTGGTGTCTTCCATGTTTTTCAGCCGGAAATTCATAAAATGAAGAAATGTGCTTTTGGCCGAAGGAGATGCTCACAAAATGGAAGTGGTGCAGGAAATAGACTGATCATGCACGAAAAATGGCGTAGTGCACAAAAAATGGCATGGCACACAAAATAGTGGAGAAAGGATTTTCTTCCAAGAGGTGTTTCAGAATAAGAATGTCAAAAAATGGAAAAGGCATAGGGTGCATGAAAAACCTGTAGATGTGCACGGAAAACGGTTCCTGCATGAAAAGTATTTCGTGCTGAATGAGATGGTTCTCTCTCCATGATGGGTTTTGCGCATGGGGGTGAGTGACACCTATAAATATGAGGTAACCTCCCTCATTTCATACGGCTGAAGACAAAGAGAAGATTCATGTGATGATGTACAAAAATGGTTTGTGTAAAGGGAGTTGCAGGAAAAATTTTGAGTTGTAGGAAAAATTCCGAGTTGCGCGAAAAATACTGAGTTCCACGAAAAATTTCATGTTGTGAGAAAATGTCCGAGTTGCGTGAAAATTGATAGGGTGCACAAAAAAGTGGAAGGTGCGTGAAAAAGGATAAGTTGCATGTAAAAAATTAGGTTGCACGTAAAACATGAGGTTGCATGAAAAGGCAGATCTGCATGTAAAAGATGAGGCTGCACGTAAAGGATCCAATTGCGTGAGAAGGGTGCGGTTGAGTGAAATATTTTTCTGCATGAAAAGAAAATATTACATACAAATGTGAGGCCTTACACACAAAGGATATATGTTGCGCGAAATTTTCAGTGAAACATGTTTGCACGTTCTGACTATCCGTTTCAGAGGTTCACTGCATTCAAGTGCATCAATTCCGGACATCGATGCATGCAGAGTCATGTGCTAAGAAGAGGAAAAGACTTCAATGCAGATCTATTGAAGGTCCCTTCAGGTATATAAACATATTGAGACTTCACCAAAGGTAGTGAGCCAGGGAGAGTCAATTGGAGTGACATAAGGGACATAGTGAGCTATCCTTGAACTTTTGTAAAGGCAATGAGCCAGGAACAGAGTGACTGTGACCCAAACTTGTAATCCAAAAACTAGTGAAAATTAGTATATTTTGGTCTGACAGACACAATGTAGGGAAATGCTCCTTGGACATAGAACTTCGTGGTGAACCATGTAAAAGTGTTGTGTCAATATTCTGCTTTCATTTGTTTGATAGATCTAACAAGTTCAAACAAACATAGGAACTAGATCCACAACCTTAAAAAGAAAATTTGAAACCCTGATTCACCCCTCCCCTCTCAGGGTGTTCTGGGGTTCTTCAAGTGGTAATATATAGAGGTTAACTGGTTTTTGATATGTCACTTACCGTTATGGACAATTCATCCAATGTTAGGGGAGTCCCTCTCTTTGATGAAAGTAATTTCATGATCTTGAAGAACAAAATGAGATCTCATCTAAGATCTCTTTGAATAGAAGTTCTGTTTTCTATTGATAAATGTATACTAGTCACTAATCCAACATTCCTTTCTATTATTGATGTAGACATGAAAATTATTGATGCAGATGCTAAAGCACAAAATGCACTCACCGCAACCATTTCTGATCAGATCTATCTAAAGGTGATGAGTTTCACCATAGAAAAATACATGTGTGATAAACATAAAAATATTTATGAAGGAGATAGAAATATTAAGGAGGAAAAACTACAAGTCCTACACAACAGTTTTGATGATCTGAATATGCATCTGGACAAGAATTCAGACTCATTCTTCAATCGAATTACTGAACTGGTTGGAGAAATTTGGGGTCTAGGAGAAGAAATCAAAGACATTGATATTGTAATGAAAATATTAAGAAGAATTTCAACCCTTTATAATGCAATGGTGTATGCCATTGAAGAAATATATCTTTCAAATCATTCTTTGTATGATCTACAAATTAGTTTGGTAGCATATGAAATGGGAGTCAAACCTGAAGATTCTACGACTCGATTGAGGAAGGAAATGGAATTCAAGGCCATAGATAAACTGAAAATTTCAAAGGATAGCAGTGGTGTTGATGACGAGGGAAAAAAACTCTTTCTATCATTTCAAAGAGGTTCCTTAAGAGAAAACGGAAATTCAAAGTTAAGTTACCTGTTACTTTCTTTCGTTGTGGAAAAGTTGGAAACATTGCCTCTCAGTGCTTAAAAAAGATCAATGATGGAGATAGGGAAGATGAAAACATTGAGAAGCCTTAGAAAATGTTTTTAAAAAATGGATACATAAAATCTAGAAAGAATGGGGTGAAGAATATTTTTCTTAGGGAAAAAAGATGCTAATAATGAATTCTGTGAAGAAGAAGAACCAGAAATGAAAACTGAAAAACATGCTTCCATGATGGAAACGATTGAAAAATCAGAACCATCAAAAGATAATGCTCGAGACAATTAGTTTACAAATAATACTAATCACAAGTTGTAACATAATTATTTTATTTTTAAGCTTAAGATCAAATGTAAGAGTTGAAATAAGTGTAAATCTATTTCAGAAGAATCATCTGATTATGTTGATCAGCTCAAAGACAAAATTGAACGACTGGAATAATTTGTGAAAGTGGATTATAAAATTATTGAAAGAACTAAATATGTAGTGGATCTAAAGCTGAGAATTAAAGTGCAAGAAAAGGTCATCAATTACCTCACCACAATACTGGAAAAAATACCATGACTACTTAAAGTCTTGAAGAGTAAGTTGTTAGTCTTAGTAGAAAACATGAGAGTGAATAAAATTCAAAAGAATCTAGGAAGACAATACACCTTGGAAGGTTCTCAGATGCTGAATTATTAGAAATAGTAAGATGCGGTTCCAATGGAGTTTAAAATATTTTGAATGATCAAAGACCTGCTTACATGTGAAATAGTGGAATTAGTTGTGAGGCAGAGTCGCCAAATGCTGCAAATAAAGGTGACCAAAATAAGGGAAAGATAAAAGTGGGTGATGTGGAAAAGTCATCTGAAGTGCTGAAACAGAAACCCCCAATTCAATCTGAAAGAATAAAAGAAGATTATCCTTGTGCCTCCTAGAAAAAGGATCCCTCAAACTATTTTCCCACTAAAGAAGGAATGAGAATAAATAGAAGTGAGAAGACATTTCCTCTCATGAATTTTCTATTTTGTGGATACATGGTCCATACCATGACTTATTGCAAAGAGGCATGAAGCTATCTGAATAGAAAAGATATCGGAGTTCAACATAATAGAAAAAATTCATATCCCAATTCTTTTAAAAGAAACAGTTTCAATGGATATTGTTTTCATATTCCAAAATTTGGTCATTAGGCTGTTAATTACAGGTGTAGGAGGGATCTGGACACCTCATACCTGAGTTTGAGACAAGTCAAATCTTCTCAAAAAGATAATGCTGCTCTTACAAACAATTTTTCTCCTCGCGAAGAAGATTTTGACTCTATGGAACCGTGGTAGATGAAAGAAAGAATTGAAAGGCCATCAATGTTCTACACTCAATCCAATGTGTCATGGAATGAAGAGATGAAAATTGAGAAATCCAACCTTACAGAGGTGGCCCTCAAAGATAAAAAAATCAGTCGTACCTAGATTATAAATAGCGGTTGTCCATATAATATGAAAGGTAATGCATGCCTATTAACAGATTTCAAAACGAGGGTTGATGGAATAGTATGGTTTGTTAATGATGGGGCTCTAAAAATCAAAGGTAGTTGAAGTAATGAATTATCTAATAGTGTGCTAAAGAAAACTGATGTCTTTTATGTAGATGGCATACATCATAATCTCTTCAGTATGAGTCAACTCTATGACTCAGGACATGTAGTTACTTTTAGTTAGAAAGGCAGCACTATCAAGGGAAAGACATGTAATTCACTTTTGAACGGATGCAGAATAGAAGGAAACCTGTATCAGGTTGATAGTAATGAAAATGTTTGTTACATGACTTTTGATGTAGAAACAAATTTGTGGCATTGGAGACTAGGTGACATCAATCAACAAGAAATGGAGAAAATATCAAAATTGAGGATTTTTTGGGACATTCTGTATCCTAAAGCGTGAACGTGAAAAGTCTTGTGATGCTTGCATTCGTGGGAAGCGGGTATTCAGCTCTGATCTTCCAAAGAAGAAAAGGTCATCACATCTACTTGATCTCATTCATACAGACCTATGTGGCCTGATAAATGTTTCCAGAACTCATAGACAATGGTCTTTCGTCCTTTTCATAGATTATTACAGTAGAATGGCATGTTTAATAGTTATACATAGGAAACAACAAGTACTTGACTGCATGAAAACATATCGTTGAATCACTGAGAATGATACTAGACGAACAATCAAAGTGTTGCGATCAGAAAATGGAGGGGAATACATGTCTACTGAATTTGAAAAAATCCTAGAGAAGCATGGGATATAACATGAGGTAGATGCCATTAGAACTCCACTGCAAAATGGAGTGGTTGATCATAGAAATCGACAAGATAACAATATGGAAATGACTATGCTGACTGAGATTTGTATTACATGACATTAATGGAAATATTCCATTCATGCTATAGTGTATATTAAAAATCGAACTTGACTTTATATTGGTGAGACGAGGAAACCTTCTGAATTATGAAATGGAAGGATGCCCTCTTTGAAATACATTCATGTTTTTGGAAGTAAGTGTTTCCTTAGAAACAAAGAAGGAAATCAAGGGAAATATGGAGACAATGCAGATAAAGAAATTTTCATTGGATACTCAATGAATAGAAAAGCCTACATGTGTTTCAATAAGATATTGGGAAGGATTGTGGAAAGCAGTGATGTTAAGATCATTGAAGTGAAAACCAAAAATTCTTCAAGGATTTCATTTGCTGATATGATAGAATGTGAGTAAGAAAGTGAAAAGGGAGTATATAAAAATATAGAAATTGGGGAAGGTGTACAAAACACTGAAGAGTCACATCATGATGTTGAATTAGAAGAAGAATCTGAAGAGGAATACTTGGCTAGAGATATTGCGACCAAACCCTCACAGGAGAAGTAAAAGTGCATAGATTGATCCATCTAACATAATTTGGGACAAGAGTGCACCCACACAAATAAGAAGGATGAGGAATAACACACAATATACATTTACATCAGTTTTGGAGCCACCCTCATCTGAAGAAGCATCAAAGAATGAATCTTGGGTGAAATCCATGAATGAAGAGTTAGATCAGATTGACAAGAACCAGACATTGTATATTGTCGAGATACCTAAAGGTCACAACGTGATTGGTACAAAATGGATCTTCAAGAACAATTATGATGAACATTGAAGTGTTTCTAGAAATAAGGAATGACTGGTATGTAAATGATATTCCCATATTGATGTTGTTGATGTTAAAGAATCCTTTGCACCAGTGGCTAGACTAGAGTCAATCAGGATTTTCCATGCCACGGAAATACAAAGAGGATATAAATTATATCAAATGGATTTCAAGACATCATTATTGAATACTGTACTCAAAGAAGAAGTCTAAATTGAATAACTAGTGGGTTTTCTTCTTGGTAGTGATGAAACAAAGGGTTGAAAACTAAAGAAATCATTCTATGTCTTGAGACATGCACCACATTTATGGTACTCCCAGCTAGATCCTTACCTCAAGAAGATATAAATCAAAATAGGAGGAGTAGATCACAATCTATATGTGATGAATTCTCCAAAATATCTATTAAGGGCTCTAGTTTATGTTGATGACATTATATTTGGTAGAAGCAGTAAGAAATCAGGAGACGAATTTATCAATAATATAAAATCAGAATTTGAAATGTCTATTATTGGAGAGCTCACATATTTCATGGGGCTATAGGTGATTCAAAAGAATGTTTATACGTTCATTTCTCTGGAAAATTATTCAAAAGATATTCTGATGAAATTTAATTTGCATGTATCAAAACCAATGTCAACTCCAATTGCAGTTGGAACCAAAATTGGAAAGCATGAGGATGAAACCATTGTAGATCCCACAATGTACAAAAGAATCATTGGGAAATTATAGTACATTATAGCAACATGACCAGACATTGTCTTTGCAACAAGGTTAACATCCCGCTTTCAGACTAATTTGAAGGAACAATGTAATGGCCAATACCTCTCCAGTCCATTAGTTTGTGAAAATGTGGTGATAGAGGTGTTCCGGGAAGTCAATGCGACTTGAGGGTGCGTTTCGGTGGACATTTAAAGAAATCTAAAGGGTAATGTCCATCTCACGGTAGGCACATGACTTGTCAACAAGTATGGACATACCGTGCGAGGTTTTTTGTCAAGATAGAAGCTAACACACGGTTAGCACACATTGTGTTAAACAGTGCAGACTAACCGTGTGGGCACTTAAAATTAGATCCTAAAATTGTGGATCTGAACTATTTTGCCTCAAAATGGTTCGTTTAAGTCCCTAAGTAGCCCTAACTTTGGATTACCTTTCCGTGGAGGTGGATGAACTTCTCCCAAGTGTTTTGGAGGCGATCTGGAGGCTTCTCTTCACGAATCAAAGCTAGTTTATCGAGGTAGGTGATCCTTTTTGTTTTGTTTCTTATATCTACCTATATCAACTCAACCTATTTTCTCGGGATCTTATATCTATGACCGTTATGGGTAGATCTAAGTGTGAGGATGTCGTTTGTGATGAGCTTTGGTCTTGTTTGTGTTATGAGAATAGATCTAGGGAGGATCCTGGGTAAATCGACCCGGTCTTCATGGGCGTTTGTCGACCATTGAGGTAGCGGATTCTTGGATTCTCTAATTGTTTATGTGTAATCGTAGAGTTAGCATGATTTAGCCCTCTGGATCATAATGAAATTGACCTAATTAAATACTTTACCCGGATTATAATAATTGGATTGATCGCATGTTGTGTCTTTGTACCGTGATAATGGTTCGCCTCTTGTTTTTCTAGATAGTGTGATATCTAAGCCTTGCTTGTTGTCATGTTTCTCTTCATGAAATTGGTAAAGAACGTAAATCCAGAATTAATTGATAATTAATTGGATAAAGATAAAAGTCATGTACATTAATCTAGATGTTTTTGTTGTGGTTTTTGTTCTAACTTGATGTTAATCAATGGATGCCATTGTGCATGTTTAATTTGGTTGTTTGGTAAACCTAAAATCCCTTGGTGCTTGTTGTTTTAAGGCTGGATGCCATGTTAAGGGGCTAAGAGACAAATTTTGATGTGATTATTGTTTTCTTGTTGCTTGTGATGTGATGTGACCTTGGAAGGGTGTTGTGATATGTGGGGGCATGGATGCCTTGTGGTTGTGGCAGTAGATGACGCATAGAGTGGCGAGATGCATCAGTTTATGCATGTGGGTGTCGGGGAGGACACCATGTATGATGGAATGTGATGGATGTGGTTGTTGGATGCCTGTGGATTCTTTGGTGGTTACTCTACGTTACTTTTCCCCACTGCTCAAGGCAGTTGGTCTTGCTTACCCTTCCTCCAAAGGAGGTGAAGACGCGCGAGATATGCCACGTGCTTTCCATGTCTAGCTTCTCAAGGGAGGATGGGTATTCACTCTTACTACAGGTGGAAAAGACTTGACGGGTAGTACATATACTCACCATGTTGAGCCCCCTTGTGTTTTGTAGAATATAATTCTTTTCTAGAATGTCTGAGAATATGGGAATTTATTTCTGGAATGAATGTTTGAATAATTGATGTTAACCCATGGGGATGGAGATTCTAGAACATAATGATGTGGTTGCAACTTTTAAGGAACAATTGAATTGGGTGTGGTGTTAATGAATTTAATGTGGTTTTTCTCATGGTTAATTAATGTTGGAAGAATTAATTAACGTACAACAAAATTGATAAAAAGGGAAATACGTAATATAATAAAGCCTTTTATATGGTTGTGTGCTTATAGGATACCTATTATTAGGAGTGGTAGCCCGAAGTTCGAGAGATTGTAGCGGCAGTTCTGTCTAACACTAGGTTATGCCCATAGTGTGGTTGTGAGTTATAATATATTTTGTACTTTTTTGGTTTCTATACGCTACTTCACCCTTCCAGTAAGGGCAACTAGAACCCCGTGGATTCTGAGCCATGGGGGGTGTTTTCCCCAACATTCTGATGGGAGAGTGAATGGCTGACTACCCCCTTTGACCCTGCTCTCTTCTCTTGGAAGATACTAGTTCCATTAGGCATAACAGTTAGTTTTCCCCATATATTTTTGTAGAGGACTGTAAAGGATTCTAGTTATTCACAAACATATATTCTGGATATAGTATTATATGGACTACTATAGGTGTAACGTGTATATGCTGTGATGACTTGAGGATCATTACTCAGCATTTGGGCTGTATTGGCTTGAGGTATAATACCCGACGTATGATACACGTTATGCAGGATATGGTGGATCCCGGAAACTACCTGGTTACTTTTGGTTGTGAGGATGGTGTGGTTCTTGGCCCACGTGTCTGCGGGAAAGCCTTTCTGGTGCACGTGGTGCATATTGTGGAGCTTAGCCCAGGTTTATACGGGCAAGCCTTTGGAGAGAGATGCACAGGACGTATGTCGTTGGGGCAAAGTGGCAAACCAGTGGGGAAGTAGTAGTGGGGTACCCTTGATATTGTTTTCTATGTGATATATTCTTGTATGCATTACATGGTGATATTATCCAAGGTGAGGTTGGGAACATAATATACCTACTTAGGGGACGAGTTAGTTTCACTATTGTTCACTGTGCTTTAACATTCTTTCTTTACATTTTCACGAGAGGAATCGCGGAGGATCCTACTGAGTATACTATTATACTCACCCTACAGATATAAAAAATGTTTTTCAAGTCACTAGGAGTAGGTTGGAGATCAAGATGGTTACTACTAGCTTGTGGTTGGAGGAGCTGTTCCGGCTTGTGGTCGCTTCCATTTTACTTTCTTTTCGGTACTTGTTGTTTTCCCTTTCAGTTGTAGTACTTTTTCATGGAATTTCATATATGTACATGGGTTTCTTTTATATTTCAGTTCTGAGTTGGATTTGGTTGGTGTATGTCTTATCTCTCTCTTCCTCACGTGTTCTCTTAGAGGTTAATGCATCCCATTTGTGTGTTTATTATGCCCTCAGTGCTAATCTCCAACCCAGGGCCTACTGGAGGCGGGACTCGGGGGTCAATATCTCCCTTTTCACATTGCCGACCCAGGAGGGGAACATTGTGGAGAGGGAGTCGTGATAGAGTGGCATCAAAGGCTATGGTTGAGGTATAAGATGGAGTTTGGAGTTAGGCACATGTGAGGTTTCATGTGATGGTAGGGCAACGATGTCATTCATGTTTAGCAAGTGCGGTAAACACTAGAAACTGGCTGAGACATAGGCATTTAGGCCCCCCTATGATATGATGTACGAAACTTTATGTTTATAATGGCTACTAAACAAGGTGATACAAGTTGCAGGGTAGAGTCCTAGGAAAGGATCATGCATCATTATTCTTTGTGCATGTGTTTGAATGGGTAGACCTTGGGATAGGTTAACCTAAAACGAATGAAAGAAAACAATTAATTAATTAATGTTGAGTCTACAATATTCCAGGCTTAGGAGCTCCATGTGTTTGTTATTTTGTAGGTATGGATCCCAGTCAACATCCTCGTCAGGTTTGCGTAGTAGATGTCCCACCGACTATTCCAGAAGGTCGTCGCAGGGTACAGGTTGACGGCCACGACACATTGAGGAAGACACTCCAATGGTTTCAGCGCTAGAGTCTGCAGAAGTATGAGGGATCCGTTTCAGATGTAGTCATGGAAGACTGGTCGGAGGAGGTCGAGATAGGCTTCAGTTCGATCCGTGCTCGGAAGGAGCACTGGGTGTAGGATCGAAATAATGATGTATATTCTCAATATAGAAGAGGGCGGGGGGGGGGGGGGGTGAATTGTATACATTAAAAATTCCTTTGGAACCTTTAAAGTTAGTTATGATTAACTATGTTTTCCTTAAGCAAAGGAAAGGTCTTAGTTTAACAATGTTAAACTTAATCAAATTCACAACACCTCTAACACCAAATTAAAACTTGGAAAAAGATTCCAAATGTAGGTTCCGGAAATATGGTTTCGGAAATTGAAACTTAACAAAAGATTACAATATGAGATTCTACATTAAAGAGTATAGAATCTAAATGAAACAGAGTAAAAGTAAGGAAGTATAATAAAGTTATAATTTCCTTATAATACAAAATACAGTGGAAACAAACAAGTAGTAAAACTACAAGTAACAAGATATAAGTCTTTTAACCCAAAGAGAAGGGTATCCAACAACCTTGGATAAAGGACCCTTGATTTATACTTTCAAGAAAGTCTGTCTTACCCTCGCCAGGGTAAGCCCTCGATATGAAGATCGGAGTCTGTGTCTTGCTATCCCCGCAAGCCCTCAACTTTAAGGTAGTTGGCAACCTCAGTCTTCCTCAGCAAGGAAGCCCTCGAACTTCAAGGTAGTCGGCACCTCTGTCTTCCTATCCCCGGAAGTTCTCGAATGTAATCACCAACATTCGGAGTCGCACGAAGCATGAGTGTTTATAAGAGCCTCTCTCTCTAGAAATCACTTCAAGAGCATGTATTCACAATGTCGAAGAAGTTATTCATCTTTCAGGATTGAGCTCTTTCAAATGAGCTCCTATTTATAGGCATGGTCGACCTCATTTCCAACGGTCACATTTTCCTTAAAAATAGGAGGGACCAATACACCTGTAACTTAACCAATGGTTAATTTATAACAGAATAGATGACATAATTTTATAACAAAACATGTGAAACAGAAAGTACGGCATCGTTTAATGTTTAACTCAAAAGATCAGAGTGAAGATTCGGAGTGTAAACAAAAATAATTTTTCGGAGGCTAAATAAATTCGGAGTGTAAAAAACAAAGATGATCAGATTCTGTTTAATAGGTGAATTCAGAATGAAAATTCGGAATGAGAATTCATAATGACAATTTGTCATCAGAATTCATAATGAGAATTCATCATCAGAATTCGTAATGAGAATTCGTCATCAAAATTCGTAATGAGAATTCGTCATCAGAATTTGTAATGAGAATTCATCATCAGAATTCATAATTAGAATTTGTATCCAGAATTCGGAGTAGAACTTTATCAGAGTTCGTATCCAGAATTCGGAATGAAACTCCATTACAGTTCTCATCTGGAATTCGGTACTTAAAAACAGAATGTTTCATATCAAAGTTTCAAATGATTCCGAGAATATAGAAATGAATCAGAAACTTATACTTAAGAAATATATGAATGAAAATATGATAAGGATAATTTTTCTTACAAAAGAGATATTCCTTTTAATAGCGATTTTCCTTATAAAAGAAATTTTCCTTATAAAATCAATTTTCCATATAAAAGTTATTTTCTTTATAAAATAGATTTTCCTTATAAAATCAATTTTCCTTATAAAAGAAAATTTCCTTATAAAAGTGATTTTCCTTATAAAAGCAATTTTCCTTATAAAATGGATTTTCCTTATAAAAGCAATTTTCCTTAAAGAAAGGTGTTTGTGATTTTCAAAACGAGAAGGAATGGAAAAGTCATAAGGAAAACCTTATTGACTCAACAATCTCCCCCTTTTTGGAAAGCACAAACATCCCTATGAAAAAGAAAGTCTAAGAAGAAAGGAAACATTATGTCTTATCTCCCTTTGTTTATGGATGTTGATGAATACGAATAACTCCCCCATAGGCTTTGAAACACTAAGGATCGTATTATAGATTTCCAGAATGATATTTCATTAAGAATAAGAAAGTCTTCTTTAATGAAAAACTCCCCCTTAGATAAAATCTATTAGAGTTTGTTTTCTTTCTCATCCTTTGTTAAGATTCTTTTTCCCCTTTATTAGGGTTATTTTCCTTCTCCCCCTTTGTGATTTTCAAAAATAATTCATGGGAATGGAAAATATAACAAACTACCTGAAAAATTAGTAGTGACAATAAAAGAAACAAGGAAGCACAATTTTCATTAAGATTGAAAGCTCAACAATAAAGAATTTTAGATACAACAAAAGATCGGATCTGTCTATTTTGGATCTTTTTCCTTCGCCATGAGACCCTTAAGAATAGTCTTTATCTTCTTTAAGTCTTTATGGTCTTCCTCTGCTTGCTTCTCTAACACAACAATTCTTGCATTTTGAGATTCAATCTTTTCTTCCTGGGCTTGAAGCTTTTCTTCTTGAGCCTTCAAGATCTGTTCTTACTTTAAGAACTTCTCTTCAAACTCAATCTATAGATCCGTTTCATACTTCCCGTTTTGAGAAATAGAATTCCGCTTCCCATTCAGATCTCTGACTTCTTGAATCCGGAAATTCATTTCATCTGTCAACTTTTCTTCAAAGGATGAAGTTAGTTCATTTATCTTCTTGTCTTCTGTCTCAAAGGCATCCTTCACATTATCATGGAATTCATCAAAGAGCCTCATATCTTCTACAGTCTTCCTTGACCAACTAGTCATCCTCTTGCAAGATCTTTTGTGGGCTTCATAGCCAACAATGAAAGTTTTAAACTGAGCCTCTATCTCAACACATTTGTCCATAACCGTGGATACGAAGTCTGTTTTCTGATTCAAATCATGTTGAAGCATCTGGAATCTTGAATCAATACTTGAGAAAGTCGGAATAGAACCTACCAACTTCTTTAAAGACTGAACAACAAAGTCATGCCCCAACGAAGATGTCTCCAAATCTGAGACTTTTCTTGAAGAATTTTCTTCTTAAAAATGCTCAACCTTCTTCTTAGAAGAACTACCCACTTCCCTTCTCTTTACAATTACTGAGCTCGGGGTATGAAGAACAAGTTGCTTTCCCTTGTCCTTTTTTAGAATGGAGTCATGTTCCGAAGTTTTATTTTCACTATCAGAAACATGAACAACATTGTCTTCATCATCAGTAACTTTCTGAGCACCACCTTCTACGTTCACCATTTGAGAAATATCATGTAGAAGTTGTTCTTCCTTTGCATGATATGATACTTCTTCTTCTCCTTTCTCCTCATCCTTTCCGGGAGTGACTAACTTAGAAGACTTAGCTTCTGAAGTTCGGAGTGACAAATGTTCCGAAGGTGTCCCCTTATAATCATCTACTTGTTTCAAAACATCTCCAGTGTCACCACTACATTCTGTAATTGCTTCTTCTTCTTCCACTTGCTCTATCTGCTCAACTTCCTCAACAAGCTTTGCAACTACCTCTTCCGAAGTGACAAAGTTTCTTCCTGGAGTCTCAGGTAGAGATTCCAGAGAAAAAGATCTTGGAACAGGAATGTTCGCTGAAACCATCTCATTAAACATAAAAAAAGTCTGAGCTACCTCAGCTTCAAACATCTTTTTCTTAAGCTTCTATTCTTTCACTTGTTTTTCTAACTCATTCTCAGTTCTTTCCTTTAAGGCCTTAGCCTCCGTAGGATCCAAGCCAAACTGAGGCTCCCCTTGGACTCTCTTCTCTTTGATTTCCCTCCATTTAGCAACTACTTCATATGGGTAAGCTTTCTTCCTCTTCGGTTTTGGAGGTGCAGAATGAAATTCCTTAGATTTGGGATTCTCTGCTTCAACTTCAACTTCTTTCAACTTTCTCTTCCTCACTGGCTTAGAGGATTCAGGTTCAGCAACTTTCAGAACTGTTTCTTCTTGAGCAGGTAAATCAACAAACTGACCAGTCTTCTTGTCGAAGGCTACATCCATTCTATTGAGAGTACCATCACTCACCAACATAATCTTGAAAACTCTTGGCTTAGACTTGCAAACCTCCTTGAAGGACTAAAGACACCGAACTATCAACTTTGAGAGGATTGTTGGATACATTATGATATGAGCTCTCAGATTCCCTTTCTTAACATTCTCAAGAGTAATAAGAATGTGTTTCTTCAGGTTAAATTTCCTCAGATTTATTATAAAATCTAGAATATAAATCTCACTCTTCTTCAGACTTTCTTTGTCACCCTTTCTCGGTACGATAAGGCCTTGTACCCATAATTCTAGAATCCGGAAATTCGTAGATAGAGAAGCAATCTTCGGAGCCTTATCATCTGCCAGTCCGAGAGTCTGTAATGCCTTTTCCTTGTCGAAGCTTCCCTTTGAATCCAGAAAAACATGAGAAATGAACTCGGCTTCTCCTTCATTGTTCAACCCTACCATGCTAGCTGCCTTGGCATAAGAAAGTTTATAAGTCTTTCCATATGACTTAAATGACAATTTATCCATGCCATCTTCCTTATAGAAGGAAACAGTCTCATAGAACTCTATAAGCAAATACAAATAAACTTCATCTTGATTTCTGGGCTTGGATACAACAACATATTCCCATCCGTTAAGCTTTAGGTTCTTGGATATAAGAGAATTATACATGTTGAAGAAATAAGGATGAACCAAACTTTCTCTATATACTAAAAACTTCAAAATCGACTTAGAGGAAGACATGTATTGAGAAGCTACTTCCACAGACATTCGGATATGAAGACCTCTGAGAAATTCGGAACGGAGAAATCTGAAGTTTGGAATGGCTTTAAAACGGAGAGGCAGAGCTTCGGGACGTTAGAGCTTGAAAACTGATGTGGGACAACCATTTGGGGTCCCCTTTATATAGGAAATGAGAAGATGGTTCAACTTCTTTAGTTGATCGAACAGTTGTGACAAGCTGAGATCAGATCTGATGGTTGAAAACCAATTCTCAAGAAAACATGAATCTGATCTTTTGAGGTTTTTATGAAAACAATGAATTAAGAAAACTATAATCCAAAAACAAAATATAAGAAAATACCAGCAAGTAAAGTATGATTACGAAAACTTGAGTAAGGAAATCATAACTTTCAGATTGGATTAGGAGGATTATTCGTAATGGGTAACATTCTTAAGAATGCTACGAAAAAATAATCTTTACTATGAAAAGACATAGTTCAAAAAACTCACTACAAAAAACAAACTCAGTACGGAAAACTCAGTACGAAAATTTCATTACAAAATTTGAAAATGAAAATCTCATTATGAAAGATTTGGTACGAAAATCTCGTTATGAAAATACCAGTACAAAATTTTCCATTCCTGAAGGTTTCAATACGAAAAATTCCATTCCATAAGTTTTCTATACGAAAATATCCATTCTGGAAAATTTTTTTTCCAGAAATTCCCATTCCGGAATTTTAGTTCCGAAAAGTTTGAAAAACTAACTTTGAAAAATTTAGTTACCCTAACAATCAAATGTACTCCCCCTATGAAAAGATGTTTATTACTGTAAGGAGAATTTTTCAACAGAAAGTTAATAAAGAATGATTACCTTATAGTTATCATTACTAACTTTTGTTTAATGTATTCAAATATATAAGAAGGCAAGGATTTTTTGAAAATATCAGCAAGTTGATCTTGCGTTCCGATAAACTGAAGAATAACATCTCGTTTTAGTGTGCGATCCCTATGAAAGTGATGCCTAATATCTATGTGTTTTGCATGAGAGTGATGTGCATGGTTCTTACTTAAGGCAATGGCACTTGTGTTATCACACAAAATTTGAGTTTTAGTAAAACTCAAGCCATAGTCTGTGAGTGTGTGTTGCATCCACAACACTTGAGCACAACAACTTCCAGCTGCTACATATTGAGCTTCAACAGTAGAGAGTGTTACAGAATGTTTCTTCTTGCAGGACCAAGAAACTAATGAATCTCCAAATAAATGACAAGTTCTGGATGTACTCTTTCTATCCAATCTACATCCACCAAAGTCAGTATCAGAAAAGATTTGTAGAAAAAAATCATTTACATAAGTATAAAATAATCCTAGATCCATGGCTCCTTTAAGGTAGCGAAAAATTCTTTTTACTTCCTTTAAGTGAGATTCCTTAGGATTGTATTGATATCTTGCACATAAGCATACTGAGAACATTATGTCTGGTCAACAAGCTGTTAAGTAAAGTAAACTTCCTATCATACCTCTTAAAGATGTTTGATCTACTGGTTTCCCAACTTCATCAAGATCTAAAGAGTTTGAGGTACCAATAGGAGTACTTATACTCTTAGTGGTTTCATAAACATAATTTTTAAGAAGATATTTAATATACTTATGTTGAGATATGTATGTTCCTTCTGGTTTTTGAGAAATTTGAAAACCAAGGAAAAATGTTAACTCACCCATTATACTCATTTCAAACTCATATTTCATTAGACTTGCAAAAGAGTCAGTTAAGGATTGCTGAATTGAACCAAATATGATGTCATCATCATAAATTTGAACAATCAAAACATTTTTCTTATCTTTCATTATAAAAAGGGTTGGATCTGCATTTCCCTTAACATAGTTATTTTGATGCAAAAATCCAGTGAGTCTATCATACCATGCTAGTGGGGCTTCTTTAAGACCATACAAAGCTTTGGTAAGTCTACAAACATGACCAGGATGTTTTGTATCTTCAAAGCCAAGAGTTTGTTCAACAAAAACTTCCTCTTGGACATAACCGTTAAGAAAAGCACATTTCACATCCATCTGAAATAGTTTAAAATTAAAGAATGCTGCAAAGGCAAATAGAATACGAATAGATTCAAGTCTAGCTACTAGAGCATAAGTTTTGTCATAGTCTATTCCCTCTTGCTGATTATAGCTTTTAGAAACAAGTCTAGCTATATTTCATACTATGACTCCATTTTCATCACATTTTTTTCTAAAGACCCACTTTACTCCAATAATAGATGTTTCCTTAGGTCTTTTAACCATGGTCCAGACTTTATTCCTTTTGAATTCATTTAGTTCATCTTGCATAGCTTTGATCCAATCATCATCACCTAAAGCTTCATCAGTGATTTCAGGTTCTAATTGGGAATGAAATGCTAGATGTTCTACTTCATTTACTAAGGAACTTCTAGTCCTTACAGGTTGATTTACATCACCAATGATACTATCAATGGGATTATTTTTTAGAAACACATGATTTGGGTTTTAAAAATTCTGTTCATCAACATAGGGTAGAAAGTCTTCTGGGGTAAATGTTTCAGAAGTATCTTCTTGAACATTATCCTTATCAGAAGGGTCTTCTATCAAAGGTTGACACTCAGTTTTTGAAAACACATCTGAGGATGATGGTTCTTCTATCAAATTTTACATGCACTATTTCTTCAACAGTACAAGTATTTTTATTAACAACTCTATAAGCCTTAGAAGTTGTGGAATAACCTATGAAAATTCCTTCATCGGATTTTGGTGCGAATTTATGAAAGTTATCTTTAGTATTCAAAACGATTACTTTGCATCCAAAAACCTTGAAGTAGGATAGTCTTGGTTTTTTACCATTCCATAACTCATATGGAGTTTTATTAAGAAAAAGGTCTAATCAAAACTCGATTTATAGTATAGCAAGCAGTACTTACAGCTTCAGCCCAAAAATGTCTAGCTATAAAATATTCACTCAACATGGTTCTAGTTATCTATTGAAGAATTCTATTTCTTCTCTCAACTACACCATTTTTCTGAGGAGTTCTAGGTGCTGAAAAATCGTGAGTAATACATTTTTTACTACTAAAAGTTTCAAAATCAGAATTTTGAAATTCTCCTGCATGATCACTATGGATTGTTTGCAATGGAATTTTTTTCTCATTTTTAACATGAGCTCTAAAACTTTTGAAATAAGAAAAAGCTTCAGATTTCATTGCTAGAAAATAAACTCAAGTAAATCTAGTGTAATCATCAACTAGAACAAACACATATTATTTGCCTCCAATACTTCCAGTTTGTGTTGGACCAAAAAGATCCATGTGCACTAACTGCAATGCATCAGTTGTTGAGACTTCACCGATCGATTTAAAACTAGATTTATGTTGCTTTCCATATTGACAAGGATCAAAAACTTTAGAAGAATCAAATCTAAGCTCCAGTAGATCCTTAACTAGTTTCTTCTTAGTGAGTTTACATAGGTTTCAAAGGTTACAGTGACCTATTCTTCTATGCCATAACCAGGAATGATCTTCTATTGCACTTAGGCAAGGTAAATATTGGCTCCTGAGGTCTTCTAAATATAATGTGTAAACATTCTCATGCCTATTGGCCGAGAGAATAAATTCTTCCTTGGAATTTTGAACTAAGCACATATCATTCCTAAAATTCACAAGGTAACCTTCATCACATAACTGACTTATGCTAATGAGGTTGTGCTTAAGACCCTTAATAGAAAGAACATTTGAAATCAATGTTTTTCCTAAAAGAACTATATTACCAATACCAACAATCTCTCCCTTAGCATTGTCTCCGAAAGATACCTTTCCTCCTTTCGTTTTGATATTCTTTTGAAAATAGCATTTGTTACCAGTCATGTTCCGAGAACATCCACTATCCATGTACCATGTATTGTTGTTGGTACTCTCTTTATTTTCCTGAAATCAAGAAGAGTGTTAGACTTTCTGATTCCAAACTTGTTTAGATCCGAGATTTCTAGATAACAAAATTTTAGGTACCCACATCTTTTTAGAAAAGTAAGCTTTGTGAAATCATAGAGATTGGGTTTTGTTTAAGGAACAATTCTTTGCCCAGTGACCACCACATTTACACTTAGTAAAAAATGGGGCACATTGAGGAACAAAATAATTGTTACTAAAAATTGGTTTTGCATGGGTATAACAAAATCTGGATTTATTTCTTAAAGGTCATATTTGGGAATACATTTTATCAAAATTTTCCTTACGATGGGTAAAATTTGATAAACACATCTTTAAGGAAACAATTTCGGACTTGTGTTTTATAACCAAGTTTTTATCCTCAAAATTATTAGATTTAGAACTAGAGCTAGGCTAGAAAACATTTTTCTAAGAAATTAGTTTTTCTAACTCTTTAGAAAGATTGTTCTTCTCAGAACTTACTTCCTCGAGATTTTTTGGAATACATTCAAAATCAGAATTTTTTTTATCAAGATCTTTAGAGAGATCTGATATCTCTTTTGTAAGAATATTATTCCTAGAGTTTACCTTATCATGTTTTTTATTGAGTTTGGAATTCTCAATTTCAAGAAGTTCAGCAACCCCAGAAACATATTCATAAGTAGGTAAAGTATTTTCTTCATCAGAAGAGGATTCTTCATCAGAAGAGTTATAATACTTACTATCATTAGTATTTAAAGTAACATTGGTCAATGATTCAGCATTTCGTACCTTATCCATAAAACAATGATTATCAATAGGTAATCTGGCTAGAAGACCAAGCTTCTTCTGTCCTGAAGATTCGTAATCAGAAGATTCATCTAAAGTGTCACCACCACTAGCACTCTAGGTATCATTTGCTTTCAGAACATTCCTAGATTTGGCTTTATAATACTTCTTTCTGTTCCTATATGAATGCCTTTATTTCCATTCTTTCTTTTTGAGCAAAGGGAAATCTAGTCTAATATGTCCATCTCTCTTTCATTCATAACATGTGACTTCTCCATATTTCCTATCTTTCCTTTCCTTCTTCTTATACTTAGATTGGAAATTTCTCTGACCAGCTATCTTGTTCATCCTTCGAGCAAGATTTGCTAACTCACTTTCAGAGACTTCACTCTCACTAGATTCGGATTGGAAAAAAACTTTCTTGGACTTGTATCTGGTTACTCTCTCAGGAGTCTTAGCTTTCATCTGATTTGATGTTGTTGTAAAAGAAACAATACCATTTCCATTTTTCTTCTTGATGTTATCAACATCTCCTTCATTCTTGTTTCATGATGGAGAAGAGTTCCAAATAACTCATTAAGAGAAATTTGAGTAACCTTCCTATTCTCATCTATAGCAGTTCTTTTGGATTCCCACTCATTAAGAATAATATCAATTATCTTATCCACAAGTGCTTCATCATCTAACCCTTTCTCTCCCATAGACTGTCCACTGTTGACAATAGTCATAAATCTCTTTTGAACCTTACAGATTGGTTCACCAAAAGGAAAATTGAAGCCATGGTATTCAGCTCTAAGCATAGCTCTCCTTGTTTCAATCACTTTAGAAGTTACAAAGTTTGTAACTTCTAACTTCTTCCAGATACAATTAGCTGCTTCACAAGAATAAATTTGGCTATATATATTTCTATTCATTGAAAAAAGTAAGTTATTGCGTACTTATAATTGAGTTGATACTCTTGCTTTTCCTGGTTAGTAAAAGTTCTAACATCCTTATCAGGAATTTTATAATTACCAGTAAGCATAACGGAGTTGTCCACACCAGTATTGATAACAAAAGTCTTCATTCAATCTCTCCAGTACTCATAGTCATTACCATCAACGATTGGTGGTCTTGTAGGATTTAGATTATCAATAGAACCAACATTAATTCATGTCATACTTAAAAACCATTGGCACACAAACTTGTTAGAAAAAAAAGTTCGTAATAACAAAGTTTGGAATGAAAAAATTTGGAATGAGAAAGTTAGGAATGAGAAAGTGAGCAAGAAAAACTTATACATGAGTACATGTATTTCAGAGACCTCCTATGATACCAATTGTAGGATCGAAATAATGATGTATATGGTCAATATACAAGAGGGGGGTGGATTGTATACTTTAAAAAATCATTTAGAACCTTTAAAGTTAGTTACGATTAACTATGATTTCCTTAAGCAAAGGAAAGGGATAAGTTTAACAAAGTTAAACTTAAGAAAATTCACAACACCACTAACACCAAATGAAAACTTGGAAAGAGATTCTGAAAGTAGGTTTCCGAAATATGGTTCCGGAAATTGAAACTTAACAAAAGATTACAATATGAGATTCTACCTTAAAGAGTACAGAATCTAAATGAAACAGAGTACAAGTTTGGAAGTATAAGAAAGTTATAATTTCCTTATAATAAAAAATACAGCGGAAACAAACATGTAGTAAAACTACAAGTAACAAGATATAAGTCTTTTAACCCAAAGAGAAGGGTATCCAAAAACCTTGGATAAAGGTACCTTGATTTATCCTTTCAAGCAAGTATGTCTTACCCACACCAGGGTAAGCCCTCGATATGAAGATTAGAGTCTCTGTCTTGCTATCCCCACAAGCCCTCAACTTTAAGGTAGTTGGGAACCTCTTTCTTCCTCAGCAAGGAAGCCCTCGAACTTCAAGGTAGTCGGCACCTCTGTCTTCCTATCCCCGGAAGGCCTCAAATGTAATCACCAACATTCGGAGTCGCACGAAGCTTTAGAGTTTATAAGAGCCTCTCTCTATAGAAATCACTTCAAGAGAATGTATGCCCAATGTCAAAGAAGTAATTCATCAGTCAGCATTGAGCTCTTTCAAATGAGCTCCTATTTATAGGAGAGATCGGCCTCCTTTCCAACGGTCATATTTTCCTTAAAAATCGGAGGGACATGTACACGTGTAACTTAACCAACAGTTAGTTTATAACAGAATAGACGACATCGTTTTATTACAAAACAAGTGAAACAGAAAGTACGACATCATTTAAAGTTTAACTCAAAAGTTCAGAGTGTAGATTCAGAGTGTAAACAAGAATAATTTTTCGGAGTCTAAATAAATTCGGAGTGTATAAAACAAAGATGATCAGATTCTGTTTAATAGGTGAATTCGGAATGAGAATTTGGAATGGGAATTTGTAATGACAATTTGTCATCAGAATTCATAATGGAATTCATCACCAGAATTCGTAATGAGAATTCATCATCAGAATTCGTAATGAGAATTCTTCATCAGAATTCCTAATGAGAATTCGTCATCATAATTCGTAATGAGAATTTGTATCCAGAATTCAGAGTATAACTTTATCAGAGTTCGTATCTGGAATTCGGAATGAAACTCCATTACAGTTCTCATCTGGAATTCGGTACTTAAAAACAGAATGTTTTATGTCAATGTTTCAAATGATTCCGAGAATATATAAATGACTCTGAAACATATAATTAAGAAATATGTGAATGAAAATATGATAAGGATAATTTTTTTTACAAAATAAATCTTCCTTATAAAAGTGATTTTCCTTATAAAAGCAATTTTCCTTCTAAAAGCAATTTTCCTTATAAAAGCGATTTTCTTTATAAAAGTGATTTTCCTTATAAAATAAATTTTCCTTATAAAAGAGATTTTCCTTATAAAAGCGATTTTCTTTATAAAAGCGATTTTCCTTATAAAAGCAATTTTCCTTATAAAAGCGATTTTCCTTATAAAAGAAATTTTCCTTAAAGAAAGGTGTTTGTGATTTTCAAAACAAGAAGGAATGGAAAAGTCATAAGGAAAACCTTATTGACTCAACACTGGGTGTACTTAGCTGTGATGATGCTGTGTGGAGCAGCAAGGCAGTGGTGGTTCTTGTTCCCCAGGGATCGTGAGGAGTAAGCGATCACATGGGAGGAGTTCCGAGACAAGTTCAGAGTTGAGTTCCTTTCCTTGAGTGAAAAGGCGTCCAGTCGCTAGGAGCTTCTTACCCTTTGACAGGAGAGCTCCAGTGTTCGGGAGTTTGGAATCTATTTCAGGAAACTTTTACGATATGCTTCGGACCTGTTACCGGTTGAGGAGGCCAGGGTGAGGCATTTCGAAGAGGCTTTGCATCCAGAGATCCAGCGTCAGGTCACCCCATTTATGTTAAACACATATCTTGTGGTGATGGTGAGGGAAGAGGTTTTTGAGAGGACTTTTTACAGGACCAGATCATCACAAGAAGGGGATCGTCATTATCCCTCACGAAGAAAGGATGTGGTCCAGGTTTCCTGGTTTTCAGGGCAAAAGAGTTTTCGTTCAGTCGGGGGTAGGTCCCAGCCCTTCACATCTTGTTTCTCCAGATGCAGCAACTCTTAGGCCTATGCCAAGGGATCATGCAATTTTTTTCTTGTGGTGGTCGTGTCCATTAGCAGTGGGAGTACCCGACCTTTCATAGCGGTCATCGCGCACCTGGCGCTACGCTCTAGCTTCCTCCTTTGAGGCAGTTCCAGCAGAGACAGTAGTAGCCAGTTTCACCATCTTTTGATCAGCAGAGGATAGATTGGGCAGGAAAAGGACAAGCCCATGATGCTCCCCATCCTCAGATAATAGAGTGCGGCCATGGTGGTGGTCGTCATCAGGGTTAGAGAGGCCGTAGAGGAGGTCGTGGTAAGATTCATGCCCTAGATTTTCCACAACCAGACGATCGAGATGTCGTTCGAGGTACACTTTGCTTGTTTTCTACCTTGGTGTATGCGTTGTTTTATTCAAGAGCGACACACTCCTTCATATCACCTACCCTTGTCCATGCTTTGGGACTTGAGGTAGAGAGGATTCCAGTTACCTTTGTGTTGACTACGCCAATTGGAGGTCGAGCTGACTTGTTTGAAGTATGTAAAGACTGTGAGCTAGTGTTGGGGAAACACCGCTCCTGGGGAGATTTCATATGTTTACGAATACAACCATATGATGTCATCCTTGACATGGATTGGTTGTATTCGGTGCATGATATTGCAGATTTATTTATGAGGAAGGTTGTCTTAATTGGTGAATATGGAGAGAAAGTGGTGTTTGTTGGTGAGCGAGATCATCAGATGGGTCATGGGCGCCTTCCATCCTTATCGTCCATGGTGGCTGAGATGATGCTGATTTCTTCAAAGGCTCAGCAGTTGGCGTTTCCTAGGGTTATAGAAGAGTACCCTGATGTCTTCTTAGAAGAGGTTGTAGCATTACCCCCTCGACGAGAGATCGAGTTTGGGATCAATATATATCCAAGAGCTTCTCCAATTTCTATTTCTCTGTATTGGATGGACCCTTCTGAGTTACGAGAGCTACTTTTACAGCTTGAGGGACTATTGTAGTGCGGTTTTGTTCGACCAAGTGTGTCCCCATGGGGTGCACCAGTTCTGTTCGTGGAGAAGGTCGACGATAGTTTGCGGTTGTGTGTCGATTATCATCGCATAAAAAGAGTGACAATAAGGAACCACTATCCTCTTCCACGGAATGATGATTTATTCGATCAACTGATGGGCGCATATTGGATCTCAAAGATCGACTTACGGTCAGGATATCATCAGATGCGTGTGAAGGATGAGGATATCATGAAGACTTCTTTCTGTTGTTGTCATGAGCTTTATGAGTTTGTTGTAATGTCATTTGGTGTGAAAAATTCTCCAGCTATGTTCATGGGATTGATGAATACCATGTTCTGTGAGTTCATGTGCAAGTTCATTGTAGTTTTCATTGACGACATCCTTGTGTATTCCACATCTGAAGAGGATCATGTAGAACATCTGCAAGACATTTTGGGAGTTCTTCGTCGACATCAGATGCTCGAGAAGTTGTCGAAGTTTGAGTTTTGGACTCGAGAAGTCCGTTTCTTGGGGCATGTTGTGTCCCAATAGGGGGTAGCTGTGGATCCATTGAATATTGAAGCAGTTGTGTCTTGGGAAGCTCCCAAGACAGTGTCATAGGTACAAAGTTTCCTTGGTCTCACATGCTACTACAGGAGGATTGTGGCCAATTTCTCGCTGGTTTTGACTCCTCTAACATCTTTGACCAAGAAGGATCAGCCATTCATATGGACAGATAATTGTCAGGAAGCTTTCGGGTATTTAAAGGAGAAGTTTGTAAGTGCTCCAGTATTTTTCTTCCAGCTGAAAGATTTCAGTTTGATGTCTTCTGTGATGCTTCACATATGGGGTTAGGCTATGTTCTCATGTATCAGAGGTCAATTGTTTCTAATGGGTCTTGGAAGTTACATCCCAATGAATGCAACTATGCCTCCCATGATCTTGAGCTTGCATCCATGGTGTTTTCTCTGAAGTTGTGGAGACATTACCTCATTGGTGAGCTATTTGTGGTTTTCACTGATAATAAGAGTTTGAGGTATGTTTTCTCCCAACGTGACATGAACTTAGGACTACGTTAGTGGATGGAGTTATTACAGGAATACGACTTTGAAATATCATATACACAAGGAAAAGGGAATATTGTAGCTGACGCGCTGAGCTGAATGTCACGTAGTGATGATGTGCGTGAATCCGGTGATTCCTGGAGTGTAATGGAAGAACTATCATCATTACATCTTGATATGGGAGAAGTCGTAGGTAGATTTTTTCTTTTTCTGATGACAGTGAAGTCATCCATGATGAAGAAATTAGAAGAGTCCCAGTTGTGGGATCTTGAGGTGGAGGTCTGGAGAGACTGATTTGTTTGTGGTGAGGCCCCCAGTGGTTCGTCTGAGGATGAACAACACAGAGTGTTGCATCATGGAAGGATTTATGTTCCCTTGGCGATGCACGAGGCGGTCCTCAGAGAGTTACATGGTTATCCTTTAGCGGTGCATCCTGGTGTGACAAAGATGTACCGATCCTCGAAGAGTCAGTTTTGGTGGCCTGGGCTAAAGCGCGCGGTTGCGGAGTTTGTGTCTCAATGTTTAGTTTTCCAAAAGGTGAAGGCCAAACACAGTGTTCCTGATGGTATTCTCCAACAATTATAGATTCCTATGTGAAAATGGGAGGACATCTCAATGGACTTTGTTATGGGTTTACCTTGAGCTCCGGGAGGTTATGATGCTCTTTCAGTGGTGGTGGATCATTTAACAAAACCATCCCACTTTATAGTAATCAATGAATCATGCTCAGTGGAAGTTTTGTCGAGGCAGTATCTGGAGGAGGTGGTGAGACTTCATGGAGTCCCTTGGATGATAATTTCTGATCGAGATCCTCGTTTTACCTCCAGGGTGTGGAGAGGTCTCCAACATGCATTCAGTTCTTAGCTATTCCATATAACTGCTTTTCATCCTCAAACGGATTGTTATACGGAGCGAACTATCCAGACTCTTGAAGACATGTTGCGCTCTTGTGTCCATCATTTTGGAGATTCATGAATTAGGCACTTAACCTTGGTGGAGTTTTCCTACAATAATAGTTTACACTCCACCATCGGTATGACACCATTTCTACCTTGTATAGTCGGCCTTGCCATTCTCTGTTGTGTTGGAATGGGGTCAGAGAGTCAGCAATTATCGGACCGAAACTAGTGCTGAATACAACAGAGATGGTTTAGGTGATTTGTGAGAGGATGAAGGCAGCGCAAGATCGTCAAAAATCATATGCTGATCAAAGGAGGATACCCTTGGAGTTTAATGTTTGGGGTTCATGTGTTTCTGATGGTGACTCCCCGTCATGGGCAGCGAAGGGTTAGTCGTGGGAGAAAGATTTCTCCCTGCTTTGTTGGTCCTTTCGAGGTGTTATCTTGTGTTGGATCTGTGGTGTATCGAGTAGCACTTCCCCCTCAGATGATTTAGATACATGATGTTTTCCATGTATCACATCTACGTCGTTATCTTCACGACGACTCCCACATCATCTATTGGGGAGAGATCGATGTTGATGATGATGCCGCCTTTAAAGAGGGACCCATGGAGCTCCATGACTGGAAGGAGAAGGTGTTGTGCGGACGTTTCATCCCCTTACATCATGTCTTGTGGCGACACAGTGGCATGGAGGAGAGTACATGGGAACGTGAGTCACATATACGTGCTCAGTACCCAGATTTGTTTGATGTTTAACTCATTTAATGTATATTTGTAGCTAATGTGGTTGTGAATCTTTCATGTTTATGATATGGATCCCTTTGTTTCTTTGCTGGCTTGCTCTCTTTTGAGAGGTATCTCGTTGGGCGGATTGTTCATACCCTATTTTATTTTCTGTTTAGGTGGGTTTTGTATTCTCGAGGAAGAGAATGTTTTGAGAGGTATCTAATGTAATGTCCAGGACCTCTCCGGTCCATTCCATTGGGAAAATGCGGTGATAGAGGTGTTCCGGGAAGTCAAGTAGACTTGAGGGTGCGTTTGGGTGGACTTTTAAGGAAATCTAAAGTGCAATGGCCTTCGCACAGGAGGCGCACGGTTTGTCAAACCGTGTAGCCAAACCGTGCGAGGATGGTGTTGGAGGCAGTAGCCTTCACACGGGAGGCACCCGGTTTGCCTAAACCGTGTGGCCAAACCGCGCAAGGTTTGTTGTTGAGACAGAAGCAAAGGCACGATTAGCACATGGTTTGTTAAACCGTGGGGACTAATCATGCGGGCACATAAAGTTAGTTCCTAAAATTGTGGATATGAACTCTTATGCCTCTAAATGGTTCGTTTAAGCACCTAAGTGGCCATAACTCCGGATTACCCTTCCTTGGAGGTGGAAGAACCTCTCCCAAGTGTTTTGGAGGCGATCCGAAGGTTTCTCTTCGCGAAGCGAAGCCGATTTCTCGAGGTAAGTGATCCTTATTGTTTGGTTTCTTAGATCTACCTAGACCTACACCTCCTCTTCTCTCAAGATCTTACATCTATGCCTGTTATGGGTATATCTATGTGTGTGTATATCGTTTGTCATGATCTTTGGTCTCGGTTGTGTTAGAAGAAGAGATCTAGGGATGATCCTTGGTGAATCGGCCCGATCTTCTTGGGTGTTCTTCAACCGTTGAGGTAGGGGATTCATGGCTTCTCTAATTTGTTATGTTCAATCGTAGAGTTAGCATGATTTATCCCTCTTGATCACAATGAAATTGACCTAATTAAATACTTGAACGAGATTAAAAGAATTGTTTTGATCGCATGTTGCTTCTTTGTACCATGATAACGGTTCGCCTCTTGTTTTTCTATATAGTGTGATATCTATTCCTTTCTTGTTAGCATGTTGCTCTTGATGAAATTGGTAAAGAAAGTAAAGCTGGAATTAATTGATAATTAATTGGCTAAAGATAAATAGTCATGTAAATGAATCCGGTTGTTGTTGTTGTGGTTATTGTTCCAACATGATGTTAATCAATGGATTCCAATGTGCATGTTTAATTCGGTTGTTTGGTAAACGTGAAATCTGTTGGTGCTTGTTGTTTGAAGGTCATATGCCTTGATAAAGGTCCAAGAGCCCAATCTTGATTTTATGTTTGTTTTCCTACTGCTTGTGTTGTGATGTGACCCTGGGAGCGTGTTGTGATATGTGTGGCCATGTAGGCCTTATGGTTGTGGCAACTGATGATGCCTAGATTGACGAGATGAATAGATTCATGCACGTGGGTGTCGGGGAGGATACCAGGGATTATGGAATGGGATGGATGTAGTTGTTGGATTCTTGTGGATTCTTTGGTTGTTTATCTGCTTTACTTTCCCCCACTGCACAAGCCAGTTGGTCTTGCTTACGCTTCACCCGAAGGAGGTGAAGACACGTGATGTATGCCACGTGATTTCCGTGTCTAGCTTCTCAATAGAGGATGGGTCTATGATCTTGCTACCGGTGGCAATGGCTCGACGGATAGTTCATCTACTCACCATATTGAGCCCTCTTCTCTTTAGTAGCATAGAATTATTTTCTAGAATTCATCAGAATATGTGAAAGTAATTCTGTAACAAATGATTGGATAATTGATGTTAAAACATGGGGATGGAGATGCTGGAACATAGTGATGAGGTTGTATCTTTGAAGGAACAATTGACTTGGGTGCGATGTTGATGAATTTAATGTGGTTTTTCTCATGGTTAATTATTGTTGGATGAAATAATTATCGTAAAACAAAATTGATAAAAAGGGAATGCAATAATCTAATAAATCCCTTAAAATGGTTGTGTGCTTATAGGATACCTAGTCTTTGGATTGGCTTCCCGGAGTCCAAGAGACGTTAGTTGTAGTTGATGTCTACTACTAGGTTATTCCCATAGTGTGGTTGTGAGTTATAATATATTATGTACTTTTTGTGTTTCAATATGCCACTCCACACTGCCTGTAAAGAAAACCAGAACCCCGGGGATTCTGAGCCCTGGGGGGTGTTTTCCCCAACATTCTGATGGGAGGGTGAATGGCTGACTACCCCTTTGACCCCGCTCTCTTCTCTTCGTAGATACTATTTCCATTAGGCAAAATAGTTAGTTTTCCCCATATATGTGTGTAAAGGGCTGTAATGGATTGTGGTAATTCACACACTTGTATTCTGGATATGGTATCATATGGAATACTATTGGTGTAACCTGTATAGGTTGTGATGGCTTGAGGATCCTTACTCGACGTTTGGGTTGTAATGGCTTGAGGTATAATACCCGATGTATGATACATGTTATGCGAGATGTGGTGGCTCTCGAAAACTATCTGGTTAGATTTGGTTGTAAGGATGGTGTGGTCTTAGCCCAGGTGTCTACTAGAAAGCCTTTTTGTGCACGTGGTACAGATTGCTGGAGCTTTACCCAGGTGTATACGGGCAAGCATTTGGAGAGAGATGCACATGAAGTATGTCGTTGGGGAAAAGTGGAAAACCAGTGGGGAAGTAGTAGTGGGTTACCCATGATATTCTTTTCTATATGATATATTCTTGTATGCGTTACTTGGTGGGAGTAGCCATGGTGAGGTTGGGAACGTGGTATACCTGTTTAGGGGACGAGTTAGTTTCAATGTTGTTCACTGGGCTTTAGCATGCTTTCTTTACCTTTTCACGAGAGACATCGGGGAGGATCCTACTGAGTATACTATTATACTCACCCTACGTATATATAAACTGTTTTTCAGGTCACTTGGAGCAGGTTGGAGATCAAGATGGTTAATACTATGTTGTGGTTGGAGGAGTTGTTCGGGCTTGTGGTCGTTGTCGTTTTACTTTCTTTTGGGTACTTGTAGTTTTCCCTTCTAGTTATATTACTTTTTCATGTAATTTCATATATTTTCATGCGTTCCTTTTATATTTCAGTTCAGAGTTGTAGTGTGTTTTTTTGTCTTATCTATCTCTTCTGCATGTGTTCTCTTAGAGGGTAACGCCTCCCATTTGTGTGTTTATTATACCCTCGGTGGTAGCCCCCAACCCTGGGCCAACTGGAAGCTGGACTCGGGGGAAATTACCTCCCTTTTCACATTGCTGGCCTAGGAGGGGTACACTTTGTGGGGAGGGGGTCGTGGAAAACAACATATGGTTGTAGTAAAAAGAATAAGGAGGTATATTCAAGGTACTCACAATTGTGGCTTATACTTTTCATTAGAAACGGATAGTGAGTTATTAGCATTTTATGATGTAGACTAGGTAAGAGATGTGGTTTCCATAAATTCCACAAGTGGTGGATCATGCTATATTGGGTAGAAATGTGTTGGCTGGTTGAGAAAGAAACACGAATGTCTTCTCTTATTACTGCTGAAGCTAAATATATCTTTGCTACAAAGGAATGCTCACAATATATATGTATGAGGAAAAAACTAACTGATATTGGTGATCATGTGAAACAACCAATGGTGATTTACGGTGATATCAAAAGATAAATTAATCTTCTGAAAAATCATGTTCAACATTCTTGTAAAAAACATATTAAAATCTGGTATCACTTTATCAAAGACAAAGTTGATCAAGTCGTGATTAGAATGGATCATGTGGGAATTGATGTGCAAGTGGATGATATCCCGACCAAGCCACTGTCAGTAGCTACATTTGAGAAACATCGGTTGAACCTCGGTGTTCGGACACCTCCTCGTGCATAAGGATGTTAGGAAATACCCCTCTACCCAGTTATGTTAACAATTTTTAATATGTTTTGGATATGATGCAGGTTTATGGGGAGATAATATCCATGGGGTGTATTGAGATGTTCAATGAACAAATACTGATCATTGGGTTTATTGCCAACGGGGGAGAAGGAATAAATTCAGTACATGTTTGGTATCACGAAGAGAATTCAGTGTTTGAAGGAGAAGGAATACATTCAAGGAATGTAATGCTTTCGTGACACAGTAAGAGAATAGCTTGTGCATCTTTGAGAATTCCAAAACACCAGATCCCAATTCATGCTTCCCCTCTTATTTTATACACCGAGCACTTCTCACATAGACTTAGAGTGTTGGCTGGGTTGATTCATTCATTTTAGGTTTGCATGTGGTGGGTGCTCTATTTAATTTATTTGATGATTTCCAACCACCCAATAGGGGTATATTTTTGGAACCATGGTTGTTCTTTTCAAGAATTGGAGCATGGTTTGTGTTTGTTTTCAATATTTATTGGATATTCAAAATGTTTTCCAGTAAATTGTTTATACAGTTCAAGCAGAAAATAGTATTAAAGGTGGAATCATTTCCCAGTGTTTTCCATCTTTTTGGGCATGAAATTCCGAAAATGAAGACATGTGCTTTTGGAAAAAAGAGATGTGCGCAAAAATGAAGTGGTGCACAAAATAGGTTGATCATGTTCGAAAAATGGCATGTTGTGAAAAAAACAGAATGGTGCGTGAAATAGTGGAGAAAGGTTTTTTGCGGAAGAGGTGTTTCAGAATTAGAACGTAGAAACATAGAAAAGGAATGGGGTGCATGAAAAACCTGGACATGTTTGTGAAAAATGCTTCATGCGGGAAAAGTATTGCACACCGAATGAGAGGTGTTTCCCACCATGATGGGTTTTGCGCATGGGGGTTGTTGATGCCTATAAAAATGAGGTGACCCCCACATTCCGTACAACTGAATACTTATAGAATATCTATGTGAAGATGCGCATAAAAGGTTCGTGTAAAGGGAGTTGCACGAAAAATACCGAGTTGCAGGAAACATTCCGAGTTGCGTGAAAAATTCCGAGTTGCACAAACAATTTTTAGTTGTGCACAAAAGTCCGAGTTTTGTGAAAAATGAGAGGGTGTGCGAAAAATAGGAAGGTGCGTGAAAAAGGATAAGTTTCACGTAAAACATGAGGTTCGGTGTAAAACATGATGTTGCATGAAAAAGAAAAGATTTGAGTAAAAGTTGAAGTTGTACGTAAAAGTTTCAGTTGCGTGAAAAGGGTGCTATTGCGTGAAATATTTTTCCACGTGAAAAGAAAATATTGCATGCAAATGTGATCTCTTATGCGCAAAGGGTAGATATTTCACGCAATTTTTAGTGAAACCTGTTTTCTCATTCTGACTATCGGGTTCAGTGGCTCAGTGTGTTCAATTGCATCAATTCCGGACTTTGATGCATGCGTAGCCTCGTTCTAAGAAGATGCAAAGACATAAATGTGAATCTGTTGAAGAGGACTTCACATCTATAAATTTATTTGGACTTCACCAATTAAAGTGATCTAGGGGGATTCAACCGGAGTGACCCAAGGGACAAAGTGTGGTATCCCTGAACATTTGTAAAGGAAGTGAGCCTATCACATAGTGACTGTGACCAAAACTTGTAATCCATAAACTAGTGCAGATTAGAGGATTTTGGTATGACCGACACACTGTCGGCGTATGCTCCATGGATGTAGTCCTTTTTGGTGAACCATGTAAAAGAGTTGTGTCAAAATCCTTCTTTTATTTGTTTGATAGATCTAACAAGTTCCTACAAATGATGGAACAATATCCACAACTTTAAAAAAAATTGACACCCTAATTAACCCCTCCCCTCTTAGAGTGTTCTGGGATCCTTCAACTATGAATATATCATTATTTATGAAATGGATTAATTCTCTGGAAAAGATATTCATAACATTGGAATGTAATTATAGTGAAAAATTAATTCAGGAATTTTATTTTTTTAAGGGTTTAGATCAATGGTGGACATTGTTATAGAAATAATAAAGCTAAGTAAATATAAACAATGGAATGGATATATATTAATGTGATTTTTTTAAGAAACAACTCCGTCATGAACAATTATTTTAAATAAAGAGTTATTTTCCAACATTAATGAACAATGAATAAGAATTTGGGTTATAGTTTGAGGTTGAAATGGAAATATTGTCCAATTATTATTAAGTCTACATACATGATCTACAAAACATGATTGGACTTTTCTTTTATCTTCTTCAGAAAAGTATCTTAAGGGAACCATTTTTTAAAATATTTTCATTATATAATGATATAGTATAATGTTACTTTAGTATGAAGATGTAAATTTATAGATACTATATATTCAAGGGGAGTCATGAAAATAATAGGTCAGTTGAACACCAATAAAAATTAAATGTTTCAATGAAGACGGTGGGAAAAATGAAATTTACATCATGTGAAATGTGTGGAATGAAACATCATAGAAAAGCTTCAAGCGCCATAGATTTTAGTACAATTATAATGACATGGGTCATTTAGCTAATGAATGTAAGGGAAATAAAGTCAAAACTACTATGCAGTGATTAAACTATCAATAAATGGGGTACTATGCAGACAAATTTCCAAAGCATCAAGGGATTCTACTGTAGAATATTATATAGGGAGAACACCATGTTAATGCGATCACTATAGCTGATGTTTATGTTATATAAGATGTTTTGGTTGGTATTTTAATCATATCCTATAATCTTGCTAAAGATTTAGTTGATTCTATATTCTTGAATACCTATACATCTTCCAGATATAACAAGAAAATTATATATTTCAAAAACTCATTAAGAAGGGAGTTTCCACACAAAAATCCTAGTTGAAATATCACTACAATATGGATGTCATTAGTGATTTACCATTATGACACATAAGCATTCCCTATTTTCTTTTATTATTATTGTTCCTATGGTTGCCCACAGGCTAAAAGAAACACTACCCCTAGGCTGAGAAAGTAACTAGGCCGATCCCAAATCATAAGCTAGAAAATATATATACAATTCCTCTCAAGGAAATTCAAAGAATGCTAAAATCACGGTATACCCTCGGGTAACCTGGACACACAACTCAATAAGGGAATGCACCCACAGGGTGGCCCTAGATCCAAGCAATGATCCCAAACAGCAGTTGTACATATTCATTAAATTACCTACATAATTCTAGTTATTTAATTAATCAAGGCCTCAACCATGAGACACCCCATGAATGGGCTCATAATACAATGGTACTCAAAAACAACATGGTAGTTGGGATTAAACACCAGACCACCTACCTTGATCTCCTCTGATCGATATACCCGAACGACGCCTCCCAAATCGTCCTTGAACGATGTAGATCTGGGATAAACGTTCCCACATTCAACCTCAAATAACATTACTTCGGGAAAGATTTGGTAAGAAAGGATCTAGGAGAAGGAAGAGCTTACCTGTGCGGTTTAATGGAGATCGACGTCACATGAATTAGGTTCCCGGTGTGTGGTCTGGAGATCTTCTAATGTCCCTCCATCTCTCCCAAACTACAAATGAACCCACTGCCTCCTCTACTAATTGAGGGGGCTACTACCCATTTTATGTGAAAAAAAACTACACAGCATGTACTCTCAAGTACACGACGTGAACTTTTATTATTTTTTGAATGATCCTCTGAATGCTTCTTTCCACCGCGGCATTGTTCATCCATAGACATGAGTACACAACATGTATTCCTTATTACACAGCATGTACTATCACTGAAAGGCCAACACTCCATAACTACTCATCCAACACGGCCAAAGTACACGACATGAGGAAAATTAGACGCTTTTTACCCACAAAATTTGGGATTATTCCCCAATTTCCATATTTTCTCAAAAACATTTAAGTGAAAGGGAAAAGTAGAAACCCGTACCTCAAAAATAAGAACCGGGTTCTTACACCAATGGGATATATGGATAGACTATTCGAGAATTTGAACAAATTTGGAGGTCATTATCATGTGAATTTTATGTTTTCAGAGATAATTATTTACCACTAATAGAGTCTTCCTATAATAAAATATTACAATCCAATATTAAAATTGAACATTATGAAGCGATTTATATAAATAGATTTCTTACTCCAACATATTATTATGATATTTTCTAAATGAATCTTGTAGCCCTAGAACTTGTTCAGGATACAATGGAAATAGAAATGACTATTCATACCCATATTATATTAGATCAATGAAGGAACATAGTTATGTTTATAACTAAAGGAATTATTTAAAATTATAAGTGGAACATCACATTTTCATGAGTGTATATAATTTGAAGACTGTTACAAGGTTTGGAAAAATTTAAAAACTAATCCCTAGGTACATCAGACATTTTGAAATTATATAATGAATTTTATATTCATCTTAAAAACTAGAAATTCCACAATGCCACTAAAAATAATATGATGTGTCCCATATGTCTTTGTTTAGGCAGTATATTCTAGATCCAACACCTGTGATCACCACAGATGAAATATATTTGTAACCAAACCTATCATAATATGAAGAATATATATAGATAATTCACATTAAGTAAAAGTTTAGAGGAATTAGATGAGTTAACTAGTACATTGGATATATTATAAAAAGATGGAAGTAATGTTGGAAGACGAGGATGTTATGAACAGAATCACTCTCATCGTTTAGAAGGTAATATCCCTGAAAATTTTGAGAATGAATTTTTTGTAAATATGAGAATGTAAAAACCCAGGTAATGACAGAATAATGAATTTTATTTTCTTATTAATATTAATTAATTAAATATTATATATTTATGTTCACTATATAAATATTAGGAAACCTTTCAGTCAAAATGAAAAATCACTACATCTATCGAAATTCGATTTTCTTGAATTATATTGTTTTCTTTAAAATCATGATGTAAAAATTATAATGTTTTAATTTGAGAAAAATAACTTTAATTTTAATTTCATATTTCTCAAATTATATGAGTGTTAATATCTATGAATTTTCTAAAAAGAATGTTTTCTAAATGAATACTAAGAATTATATAGTTTGACTAAGAACTTTTAAAAAATTGTATGAAAATCAATTTTTAAAATATATGAAAAGATAAATTTGATATATTATATTATATATAATCAAATTTTGTTTGTTTTTAATTAATTTTATCCATGAAATTATTATAAAAAAAAATTTATTTAAGATTCATTTTTCTGAGAAATCAATTTCATCATGTTTTGAGGATTAATTTCAAATTTAACTATTGAACTTTTATCAATTGAATTTGGTAAAATCAATTTAATAATTGGAATTTTTTTAAATAATTCTTAGTAAAAAAATAAAAATTATTTTTGGTCATAATGAATAATAAAAATAGTAAAAATATTTTACCGTAGTTAATGTTAAAAACAGTTTAACGGGTGGTTAAACTTATGAGAAAAGGGTAAAAATGACTTAAATAATTTTCTAATTTATGTAGGATGGAAATATGTAGACCCTATTACATATAATATTCATATATGGTTAATTTTAGTTTTCTTTGTTTTGATAAAGCCATTAATATTTTATATTTTTTAAAATATTCAGTGTGTGTCTTCTCCCCCACTTATAAAAGGACACCACATATCCTACACACTCCACACTTCAAGAGCCTTTTTTAGATAATAATAAAATAATAAACTAACAAAATTTTTAACTATGTCATTTATTCCTTGGTTTTGTCATTAAACCATCATAGGGAGGCATTTGGTATAAACCTAAAGAGGTTTTTTGAAAAAGAGAAATAGATCATAACCAATCATTTTTGTTTTATTTTTCCGGATACTGCATTGAAATGTTCTCAAAATATGGTTAAATAATAAAAAATATATCGTCCATATAAAAATAATTTATTACTTTAATAGAATGAAATATATCCACCACCTCTTCCATTAAATCTAAAACAAATATGTCGTTTTGTCTTTCGGAAGACTACCACCCACTAACCTGATTTAATTCAATTCCTATCAGCACTCCACACAAATGGTTATAATAATGGACTTAATTTATTTATATTATATAAAGAAATATTTATAATTATACTAATGTAATATATAATTTTTTTTTAAAATTTCCAGTAAATGGAAAATGATAATGATGTTCATGTGTACTTGTGGACTACTACCTCATTATAGTGATATGATTTTTTAGCAATACACAACATGTGTAGTATATATTATATTTTTGAAAATAATTCTTCATTTATGATATAATCATAAATCTTTTGAATATAAAAGAATAATTTTCTTCCTTCCATCATGATATTTGAAAAATGGAAACGTTACTCATGAGTTTGTATGCCATACCATCTTCATGATTACAAAATAGAATATTTTTCATAAAAAACTCATTGATAAATGTAATTTGTGTATAGAAATGATAATTATTTTATGATTATTATTCCAGAGATTATGAAACATTGAATAGTTTTACCATAATAAACATACTAACGTCATTTTGGATATATGAACGGAATATTGTCAAAATATTTGATTTGAACTAAATTTATTAAGTAGTCAAATATATAATGGATAGGTATAAAATAAAAATGAATAAATTTTTTTAATAGTTATCTTAATATAATTATTAAATAACATATGTCTGTTGTTTTTGGGTCATAAAGAATGTTCCTGATGATTCAGACTCGAGGGATGATATTTCGTCTCAATTTCCACTCCATTTAGAGAAATTTTGTATTATGAAATTATTTCCCTCTATTTGGTTCATATAAATGACATTTAATGAATTTCAAATTAATATCTATTAATGTATGATGATTAATGATCCAATTTTCGTTACACTTCCCATATTAATTTTTAAAATACATTGCAATCATAATCCTAATTTTGATAGTGTATATTTCTCTACCATTTACATATTTGTTAAAGTAGTTTTAGAAATGTCATTTTTTGCACACAAATGGTTTATTAAGGTTATTTTTATTTATAATTTTTATTTTAATATTTTATGATTAATCCTTATATTATTTTTTTCAAAATTTTCAGTTTCATATTTCTCCCCAAAATGTAAAAAGTTATATTTTATTTTTAATGTATAAGACTTTAATGTAGTTTACCACCTCTAAAACTATTTTAATTTATTTATATTTATATATAATATTTCAATGATATTGAAAGATAACATATAATAAGTTATCATATAGAAATATTTTTCTTCAATTTTATTTTATTATCCTTATTGAATGAATTTTTCAAACAAATAATATTATATATCATTAAATTAGTATACATTACTATTATCTTTAAATTTTAACATTCATGGGATCATTATAAATAACATTTAACTTAAATATTCATATTAATTTTGTCATGGATATGAAAAATTTCTATAACATATACAATTTCTACATATTGTGTTTTATTTTTAATGATATTTGATTTAATGGGGAAAAGAGGATAAATTATAATTCTTTACACAACATGAATATTTATTGATTTGTAATATTTTTTATGAGTTAAATTGACCATTATATAGATGAGGAACACATTGGAAATGCATTCCAATGTGGGGAATTGTTATACATATTGCCATGATGAATCAGCAGTTCTTATGTGAAAAATAGTTGTTCATCCCTATTTAATTTGTTTCTGGTGTATATCGAACTATTGCTTAAAACTATCTTGGAACAAAATTTAGAATTTAATGAGATCATTATTTTTAGGATAATGAAATCCATTTTTATTATTTTAATTTAGTTTGAATTCAGATATTTTCATCCATGATATTATCACATTATTATAATACATGGTTTCATTTTTTGCACATGTTATTGATTAAATGGAATGTTTTATCAGTTCTTTTCCATTAAATACTTCTTATTTATTATTGAATCATGATAACATCTACTATACGTAACTCTTACTGATCATATGATCTCCCCTAGTTGTCTTATTCTCCCTATGATACAAATAAATATATTAAAAATAATTTCTAGCAAGTAAGAATTTTATGATGATATGAATTTTATAATTCCAATATAATATATAAATCATGTATGTATCAGCCTTTTCATGAGCTCTAAAAGTATTATTCTATTAGGATGAGATCTATTGTATCTTATAACATTGTAATAAAATAGTCAGTAGATCTGGGTTACTCGATTTGGGGTTGTTACATTGTAGGTTGGGCATATAAAAGGAATGGTGTGCCACTGAAAAATAAATCATAGTCATATACTATATTAAAATCTTTAGAGTTTCCTAGGAGAAACATAGACCTAAGAGACACATAGTTTTTATAAATAAAATTAATGAACGAAATAGGGCCTTTGGTCCATCATTAGTAATTTAGTTTCTTCCATATGGCCTCCTAGCCACTTCTGGTGGGAAGTAGGTGACATGGTTGGATTAGAAAGATAGATGACCCTAAGAAGTACATGTTGAGTATGGTGATACATATGCACTTCTATGTGTGTGGCCTCAAAAAAGGGATATGTGTGAAGTAACATATCAATCAACCATCCATTACTATTCATTATTGATTATATATATGTGGGTTTTATTTCATGTGATTATAAAATATGTGGGATCAGTTAGATAGTGAGGCACAACATGAAGGAGGTGTAATGGGTTTCTCCATAGGCATCACCAGGTGGTTAGCTGAAATGAGATATTACTATACTGAAACATATCTTCCATTCAAATTCATTTATGATTCTATAATTTAGTGTGGAGGGGTACCCTTTCATAGTTTTTTAATGGTAGTAAAATGAAACAATTCTATGAGGGGGGACTTTTATACTGATAACCCTATGTGATAAAAAATGACTATAGGGTAGTGATGAATATGGCTGGTGGAAAATAATATATTATGAATCTCAATTTAATGAATACTTGTTATCAATCATTAATACCCAATGAATTTGGTCCACCCTTGTTCTATGACCTCCATGCATTCGGGCATTCGAGACATGTATTGTAATAAATTTTGTTCATTAGGTGTTTGACATTCCATGTAGGGATGGATGTGTCCTAGACCACTAGAGCTATATTGTGTTTTTTTGATTATTTTATTATAATCACAACTGACTATATGAAAAATTGTGTAATTAATAATAATAATCCATTAGATAAGTTAAATTTTAAAAAATTGAAGAAAGCAATTATTTGGAAAAGTTTAGTTAATTAAATCAACCAATCATTTGAAATCACGATTCATGTCTTGAATTTTACTCTAATGAAATATTAACAATTTATTTTTTGAATTTAATGATGTAAAAAATTTGAACAACACTCCTCTATCCATTGATTCCCTTCTAATTATTTTTACTCCATGTTGTTATTTCCTTCACCATTATCATGGATCATTGAAATCAAAATATACTAGTAAATGTAAATGATATATTCTATTAAAGATGAAAACAATAGTTTTTATTGATTTACCAAAAACTATTTGGTTAATTAAATTTGAAAACTAATTCCAATTAACTGAAAAAATATTATTGACTCTTCTATGTAATTTTTTTGAAGTAATTTAGCATGAAAAAATGACTTCGTGTTTTATCAAATAAGATGATGTATTGATGACACATGAGTAATATTTATCCAAAAATTAATTTTTATAACTTTGAGAAATTTAATTATCCTTATTTTAGTTGAAACCAACCAAACCCTTTTAGTTGGAAACAACATGTTGCAATTAAGTATGATTTTAACATGTCAATAATGATATGATAAAAAATGGAAGTTATTATATTTAACTCCATTCTTCCAATATTCTTTTAATTCATCTGATTACATTTTTTGTTTTAGTATGTTATTCTATCTAGAATTTTATTATATTTTTCATCCTAAAAATAACCCTAACATTTATCTACAGTTATTTTATAAAGACAGATGGAATCTTACTACAAGGATTCTATCTCAGTTTCAATATAAACATTAATCGAATATATAGATTCAACCTCAAAATCAGATTTTCCAATTTATATTGTCATATTTTATTACAATTTTAATATATATATAAAGAAATAATTTAAATTTTTTTTACATGTTGCATTTATTATAGGTTTTCAAACCCTATATTTAATATTTTTTTTGACAAATGATAAATTATATTCATTTTGTCTTGATTGGTATACATAAAGTCCCCATCATGGGCACTATATTTTTATTTTGAATATGTTTACATATAGAGTAATGTTATAAATTTATATAAAAATATCATATGTGGTAAGTCATGATGTTTAAAGAATCAATCAAGACCTCCAAAATTACCGAAACAAATAAAATGAATGAAAAAGGTTAAATAAAAACTAATCTAAATAAATAGAAATAGTTTAGAAAAGACTATATCCTAATCAGTTAAACCAATGATTTTAATATGTTCACTTGTCCAGGAAAATAAACCCAAAACATTAACACCCTATAAGGAATCATTAATTATATATAAGAATAAATTTTAGTAATTTACAAATCAAAACTTATTTAGACTAAAATAATAAAATCATATTATATCATAGGTCTTAGGTTAAACCCAATTACACATGTGATATATACGAAGAATAATTAATTAAAATAAGGATATGATTTATTTATTGTATTTCAATAAAAATAATAAAAATTGAATGAACTAAAAATGATAAATTTTTTACTAGTAATGTTTAAATATACGATCAAATGAAGAGAAAAATCTACAATATTTAATTAATAGTCATTTTCTTTCCATGAATGGTTTTAAACAAATTATTAATTTTTTTATTATTTAATTACTATTAAACTAATTTTATTTTATTGTTTAGAATTTTTATTTTTTAACTGTATATTGAACTAAAAATATATTTAACTAATAAAACTAAAATTATTCTCATTATGAAAAAATAATTCAAAAAAACTATTTAACACAATAAAAGAAATCATTGAATCAATAATGTGTTGAACCATCCACAATCAAAAAACAAAATCACTCGATATGAATTATGGTAAGGCCAAAACATCATTTCTATTCCCTATAGGCTCTCACAATGAGTTTGGTGGAAAGGGAAACCTGAGTGATTTTTGTGGGAATGGAACATCTTGAAATCCTCACATAACATTGAGCATATCGACCAATACCCCATCCAACACAAATAATTCTGAAGAACAGGCTAAATCATAACTAATGATCATTGAATTAAAAAAATAATGGAAACATATCATAAGTATCTACGCATATAAATATTATGTATTAAATTCTAATTAAGGGGATAACTATTTCTAACTAAAAAATCATTTACCTAACACTTAATAGTGGGAAACATTCAACTAACCACAATAACCAATAAAAATGTAATAGGATAATTCCTATGGGAACCACAACAAAACATTCATAAAACTAACAATATCAGTAATGCTATTGTGGTAAACAATAACTTCTTCCCTAAAATAGATTATGAAAAAACCACAAACAATGACATCATTAAACAACATTGTCTCCCACCATGCATCATAACACTCCAAATGGATAATCTAGTATCTAAAATAAAGAATGATGTTTTGTGGTGAACCTAAAGAAAACTAAACCAACACCCACAAGTGCCTAATAAAATATAAATAGTAGTCTATGTCATTCAAACATAGACCTGGGGGACTTATAGCTTCAACCCATTTTAACAATCTTCATCTTCACCCATGACAATAATAGAATCCTAAAAAATATAACATTGACCATGCATAGTTATTAAAACAAAATTATTTACACCACATATAAAATCCTCTTGGGATTCCAAAATTAAATAGCTAAAAAAAATGTTAAAAAAATTAAAAAATATTTAATAACATAAAAATTCATAAGGGAAAACCATTGAAATAGATATAAATCCCAATATAAACATACTTGAATATTTATTTAGAATAAAAAACTTATAATAACTCTTGAAGTGACCCAAGATGTACCACCTTTATAGTATGTGATATGTTTATCTTCAAATATAATTGTTCCATTATCATGCGATATACATAACCCGAAGCCTAAATGAACTGAAATGTATTATAAAATTATAACATAAACACTAAATAAATTGATCGAATATGAATAAAAAAATATAAAATGATATTTATTATTGTTTTATAAAAATTAAATATAAATTCACTCATTGTTTATATATTTCATTATATTATTCAAAAATACACTACTCCTCAAAAAATGGTTCAATTTTTTTTTGTGATGAAATAATATAATTTGTTTTAAAAAATGATCTTTATTGATTTATTAATTATTTCAAACTTATTTTAGGGAATTTTATTAAATTTTTATATAACTATTTATTTTTTCATAAATCATGAAAAAACAAATTTTATCTGAAAATTATCTTCTCTTTCCATGTATCTATAATGTTCTAAATTTTAAAAAGGTTTTTAAAAGTATCAATAATTTATTTATTTGACTAAAAATATAATTAATGTAGTTTTAATGGTTTTTATGCTGTATTTTTGTATTAATTTTTTATAAACATTACAAAAAAATATTTATTTTATTACTAATGTTGAAAATTACAACAGAACAAATAAATCAAGATGAAACAATAATACAACGAAGGGGATACAATGATCTGAGAGCTCTAAAGAATCAAAGGCCAATTTCATATGAACACACAACTTTGATCCTCTAAATAAGAAAGGTCCTATGATCCGAATAACAAAACAATATGAAACCATGGACTTACTTGGAAGATAGAAAATCAGCTACAATATTCCCTTTAGGCCATGTCTGACCTAAGTGAATCTACATAAAAAACCTATTCATTTTTAAATAATGTACTCAGTCTTCTAAAGAATTAATCTTGTTCATCATATAACCTTAAAAATAATTAGTATGTTAGTTTCTAGGTCCACCAACACAATACCACTTATCATTCACAACAAAAGACCCATAATAAAGGACATGGATTATGTTGTTAGGAATATACGATACCCATTATGATCTGAAAATCCATAACCACTGATCCCATTGAATCACAAACACCCCTGACAATCGCAATTTCTGTTATAAAATACACAATAATATTCATTTTGAGGCATGAATGTAGAAGTGTCCGACAAACCAATTTTCCTGATGAACTAGGAGAATTTCTAGGTGTATTAGTTATAGCCATAATCATTTATAGGGATAGATCCCCATCATAGTTATTGATAAGAATAATCAGATCAGTGAGCATATTTCTAACACTGAATATCATAGTTGATTTCAAGCATGCATATCCCATATGTCTTGCTTGATTCATAATTTTCTGGATATTCTGACGCCATGAAAATAATATAACTGATCACACCATTCTTCTGAGACCATTTTCCCCTATTATTTATGGAATTCATAATTTTTCACGTTTTGTGAGTTTAATTTTTAATTTTCATTCTAGAAAATCTTTGTATTAAATCTTGAAAAAGAAATAACAAATTTAGATTTAAAAGATTCAAATTTCATAAATATATATCATTAAATTTTTTTCATTATAAATAGTAACAATGGTTACTCTTTATTATTTCATTAGGGTTAAAATGGGTAAAAGAGTGTTAAAAGCATGAAATAATGTCTCTAAATCAATGAAAATTAATCCTTACATTCATTATATGGGAAACATGTGATCAAATCTATCCAAAATTTTTATACATTAAATTTTTGGTTCATTATCACTTGATAATAGTATTTATATTATTTTAAGTGAAGAAAATTTCAAAATTCTACTATATGGAATTTAATATTCATAAAAGTTTAACATAATGAAAAATATGATAATTTCAATACCAATCATTTATTTGTAATATTAGTTATTTTTTCTTGTTAAATTATTTTTATTATCTAGTAATGATATATTTACCCTAAATGATTAAATAACCTTAATATAATTCCTTTTCACATAGTATAAAAATATTGTAAATGATTCAAAAACATTTAATAGTAATATATTTTAGGTGAGTTATATTTACCCAAAAATTATATAAAATATTGGAAAAATATTAGAGTTATGTGAATAGATTATATTTGAGTTAAAAAACTATCTCAAAGTCATCAATGTAAAATTAATGAAATAGTTTCAAAAATAACATTATTTATATTTTATAAAGAATAATCTTTTATTGATTTATTTAAAAATCATAAAAACATTAAATAGTATTACTATGATGTGAAATGGTATAAAATGTCATGAATTTGACCTTAATGAGGCAATTTTTATATTATAAGTAAAATTATAACACTTTATGATTAAAAAAATGTTATCAAAAGTATATATAAAAGTTTTATACAAAGTGATAAACAAAAATATATTGTTTAAATGGAAGAAATACATATATATGTTTCATTTAATTTTAATATTTTGATCATGGTTTTTTATATAAATCTATGTCTATTTAAAAACATCATACATGAAAAAACTTTAATTCTATTTAACTATTGTTTTGGATATTTAATGTTTTTTCTTCCTATTCCATATAAAATGTCCCCCTTGTCTCTTTTATCACCACATTAAACTATATATCTCAAAAAACACTTCCCAATTTACATATAAACATTATTATAAATGAATTAGAGGTTTTTTTCTAGGAATATTGTTCTAATTTTCCTTTAGATGTAATCTAATGTTTTCTTACTAAAGAAGTTGTAATATTTATACCTGACCCCATGTAAATAATTAATTCATCTTACACACCTAAATATATTATGTTGATGAAAAAATAAATACATTTTTATTATAAATGTTCAAAATTTTTATTATTATTTTGAAACTAAAAATATATACCGTTTTTTGGAAAATTGCATGTGGAAGTATCGCTCGTGCGTACGATTGGACTATTACCTCCACATAGAAATACTATTCATTTCCCATAACCATTATTAATGGTAGGTTATTATGATGGGTTTAATGTTAATATTTCATATTTATGAGATATAAATTCTTATGTAATTATAATATAATATCTACCTTAATACATTCCTATATATTGGAAAAAAATAACGTCGCTTTTGTGTATGTGTAGACTACCATATAAATGAAGTGATGTCATTTGTTTTCCAATTTTCATTTACATTGATGGTAATGAGGAAAAATTTAATGAATATATATTATGTACTTTAAATAATAATTATTCTATAATGTTTAATTATTATTTACCTTTCTTTCATTATATCTGTTTAAAAGTGAAAACCGCATATGTGCGCACATACAGCCTACCGTCTCCAAGAACATCGTAATAAATTTTTATTTCTATAACTTTTTTGGATGACTATAAATATATATAAAAAATATTTATGATATTTAAATCATGATTAAAATCATTGATAAGATGTAACCCTTAATAAAAATTGAAGGATCCAAACTACCAAACTAAAATTATCATGAATCATTAATCAGTTACCACCCAAAAATAATGATTTTAAAAAAGAATTATTAATAAATGGTTGTTGAAATTTAATAAGTGGATGATATATGATATTATATGTATGTTAATGAATCACGTACACAATTATAAAAAATTAATATTCATAATAAAAGAGGCTAAATAACTATTTAGGTAATTCAATCATGCAGTAATGGGGTTTTTCTCAAATTTCCACTATATGATGACATATTTGGAGTTATGAACCTATTTTATTTTATGTGATGTATATTATTCTACATTTATGTATTTAAAAGAATATAAATTTATTAATTAATATTAAATTTCAATTCAACTTTACTCTTTGAAAGAGAGAAAATTTAAATTTTACCAAGTGGTATGAATTTTTTTTACAATCTCATTTTTTGATTGATTATTTTTTTCATTGAAACAATATTATAATAAATCCATCATAAACTCGGTCAATTTTATTATCAACAATATATTTTTTTATTTTCAATATTTTCATTCAATTTTTATCAAATTGTAAATTAAAACAATAAATTAAATTTTTAAAAGAAAATACAAATATATTTATTTTTCTAATTTTGTATATTTTTATTTCATGTAAATATTTTTACATTTTTTTTCAAAAGTTATTTTGTATTTAATCCAATTATTTTTATGTATAATTTATGTTATCCTTGAATTTTCACAATGTTTTAATGGATTCATTCCCATATAATTTTAGTTAATCATTTTCAACATTTTTTATAAAACAATTGATAGGAATGTTTTTTTAATATATATGGTGTTGATAGATTTTCCCATCGCCATAACTGTTCTATAGTATTTATTATCTTGAAAAAGTTTCCAATTATTTTGAAAATAATACTCTTTAATGAAATATTACTGTAATATTTCACCTTCATTTTCATTATTTCTCTAAAAGATATGACTTTAGTATAAAGAAATATATTTATGAATAATTAATGGTTGTGTTTTTTCCCAAATTATTTATGGGGTAATTAACATTGTCATGAAACATTCAATTTCATGTAACCCTTTATCATTTCAAATTACGTTTTACTTGAATATATTAGTAAATATTATTTTTATTATTGATGTAATGTATTCAGAAACCTTTTTCCAAATCATCAAAATGAGTTTGATAATGAAAAAAAATCCAAAATCGTGAAATATTAATATTATTTATTTTTTACTGATGAATGGTAGTCATTGAAAATAAATATTGTTTATAAATTACATTTATCACAAAATATTTGAGGAATTAATTGTATATGTAGTGACTTGTGGTTCTCGGTAATATTAAACCCCTTGACACATTGACGTGTCTCATTAGGGAAACCAATTTGACAAACTTATTAATTTTTTTTGTTTTTACTAACCCAACGATTAAACTATATTGGAAAAATACCTTGATTGTAAATATATCATGATGTCTTAGACCATGATGTCTAACATTAATCATTTAAATCATTGAAAATTTAGTTAATAGTATCTATGAGATTACTACATTTATATTATCCATGGATTCATTTCATGATCATGTTATTGATTAAATAACTTTTCTTTTATGATATTTCCCTTTCCACAATATTTATCAACTATTTAATCTTGATAAATTTCACAAAAAGTAATTATTATTAAGAATATTATTCAACCATTTTTTTCTTGACTCGATGATATGGAGAAGAATATTAGGAATAATATCAACAAAATGACAATGTTTTATTTTCTATTTGTTTTTTATTTACAATAAAATATTTGAATCATATATGTATCTAGTTCTTCAAGGCTACCCATCTGATTATACCTTTACGATGATATTTATTTTATATTATTCCAATTTAATGATATATAAATCAATAAAGGTTACAAGAGTGGGATATGTTCCATTCATGAAAAAAAAGCAAATGTTTCCTAAAAAATATCTATCAAAAGTGATTAGTGTGCCCTAAATCTCAACACAAAAAGAACCTTATAGGTATTTATTTTGTATGATTAAAATAGAAAATATAGAACATTAATACTCTCTTACTATAAATTGTAATTTAGTCTCGTCCAACATAAAATCCACATTTAATAATTCCCTTATTGGAATACTAGTAGATCTATTGTTCCACCCATCACAGGTTTCATAAAACATAAATCGTCATCACGCGTGGAACTCTTTATCACCTAAAAAATGTTTTATGAAATAAAATAGAAAATATGATCAATGAACTTGGAGAATTCATCATCCATGGAAATGGAATTTCATCAATTCATCAATAACTATCTTAGGATAAATGAACACAAACTCTGAGAAATGATCAATAAACTCCATCAGAAACCTATAACGTAGATGAAGGCTCAATAAATAAATAGTATTACCAACCTTCACACACTCAATAATGAACCAATAAATGAAAATAATCATTATGAATTTAAAAAACACTCTCATTCACAAATGATATGGATCCATCATGTCCCTCCCAAATAATCTTAGTCCAACGAAAAAATTGAATATAATATTAACATTTAAAATAGTATTAGTCTCAAGAGAATTGTGCCTGCTCAAAATAATTATAGCCACTCCACCACTTCATCCAAACCATGACCCATACAAAATAAAGATGATCTTATTTAATTAATTCTAATATATATTCACTGATAAAATTAAATCATAATCCTAAAACTCTATTTTATGTTTGGGTAAAATCTATAATTAAATTGATCTTCCATATGTATTGAGTGGATTCATCGAGGTGATCATCCTTATAGACAAGATGCATACATTATCTCATGACCATTCTAGGTAGAATATTTTAAATCACATAAGGCATGGACTTATCCAATTCATGCCGTATAATTTTAACCAAACAGCCCAATTAAAACATTGGGATAAATATGAAAATTTATATTAACCCAATATAGAAAAAATCATTGATTACTCCCAAAAACATATATTATTTTAAATAAAGACGTCAATTAACTAATTTGTTAACATATTTTATTATGTAAATCCATTGAAAAATAAATTAACCATTTGAATTCAAATATTCATAGACTTTTTAAAATTAAATGTTGTCAATCCATAAAATTAACTCTATTTAGCAAAAAAATAGGAGTCATCAAAAAAATTAAATGGTTCACTTCTGTTTGTTAAAATATTTCTGTACACCCTAATAAAATCAACCACATTTTTATTCATTCTATATGTAACAAATAAATTGTTTTTCAACTTTACCATAAAATTTTAATTGGAAAAAGAATATTTTAAAAAATCCTTTTTTTACATATAAAAAACCTTTAAAATAAAAATAAAAATTTATCATAATACCATGGATAAAACCAAAATACATATAAAAAAATTTTAAAACCATATTAAACTATTCCCTAATTATTTGTTACAACCTTTTTTAAGAATCTGATAAAAATTAGGTCGAAACAAAAAAAATAATAGAATTAAATAGAAGATCATGACTTGAATAACAAATTTGGCGGGACTTCAAATAAACATGAAACATACACTATGATGTCCTAAAACTATTAAACACAGTCTTCACATGGTTTATGAGATCATTTGAATTCTCTGTACATATCATGGTCTTTATATAATTTCAAATCAAATTGAAAAATCACACGAAATCATTTATATAACTTTTAGGTAAACCATATAAAATAATTATAGATCAATTTAAAATGAAATTAGTCAATAGTTGACTCAAAATTAAATACATATGTTTAGAATACCCATGAAAGCTCGATGTTACAAATGATAAATAGTTTTGTAGACTACACTAGAATCTTCTTATTGAGTTATGCAACCCTTAAATACATACCACCAGTAACCCCAAAAAACAAGAGATATTTTTCATCAACCTTGTATATCCAAATACCTAGTCTATGATATCATTATATTAATATCCATATTAGTTCAACATACCATATCCCCTATCCCATCATGTAGAAGAGTGTGAAGGGAGTTTCTGATCTGTATGTGGTAGCCACTAGCACTAGGTCATTAAGAGATTCACATTAGTAATGATTTCACAAAAATTGTATTAAATTGGGTGTGAATTAATTTACTAAAAATCCATCTTGGAGAAAATGTATATTGGATTTCCATGAACATTTAATCAATAATAACCAAATAAATGAGTGAATCAAATGGTTGATAACTATAAATATGATAAACCTAATTTCTGTGAAATTATTAAGAAACCCATAAACAAATATATAATAATTTTCATGAAGGAGAAAATAAATAAATATAACAGATTTTGTTATTCTAGAATAAAAGTAAATTCTCTACAATAAATGAATGAACTAAACCAAATCCCATATAAACCTCTATGAAAACCATGACTTCTCTCCACATCAATGCTCACCCATCGACCAATTAAATCTAATATCTAAATTTTTATAAAATATTGAATATGTGTAAAAAAACAATCCCTATATACAAGAAAATGTGTTTTAATGCATGATTTATGTTAAGAGGGACAATAGGATCTAACCATGAAGTGTATGAATTTTAATTATATTAGAATCTCATAAATATTATTTTAAAATACAATCAAATATACTTTTGTTAATTTTTTTAATATTTAATGAAAAAATAATAATTTTTAATTATAATGAAGGAAATGTTTATTGATTTTATAAATCCACATGAAAATATATTCTAGATAAATGAAAAAAAATTAGAATTTATTATAGGATGACCCCTGCTAATATGAATGAATGGAAAAAACATTTTTACCTATTTAAATCCCAATATTTATAAAATATTTTTAAAAAAATGAATACCTGTTAAAATTGGAAACACCCCTTAAAAATAACTTTCACTCGAAATTTATGACACTAATCAAATCATAGGGAATAAAAACAAAATGAATTTGGGACCAACTATATCAAAAATTACAACCAAACAAGTAAATTTAATGTTATTGAAAACCATACAAACACAAAGGGTCACATATTAATGAAGGAAAACCCATAATTTATACTACTATCAATTAATAGGTGTCATTTTAAACTCCATAGGTCATAAAGTGATATGATCATACCAACAACAAAATGATAGGTTCTACCTAAAAACTATATTGTTTATTAAATTTATACACATGAAATAATAATATATCATATTGGCCTCATCGGGGAACCACACCCTCTAGCCCACATGCATAACAAAACTAGAGGGACACTAGAACATGTGTGATATAAAATATTGAATATTTGGTTTTTGTCTCTTACATAGCTACCATGTTTTCTATGAAAAAGCATAATGGAGGTGAGGAAACTATAAATAATGTTCAACAAATGAATAATATAAAAATGTAATAAATCACACCTCACATCTGACACTCTCACATGAAATAATCAATTTTCACATAATATAATAATCGAATAAGAAATAAATTCCCTAAACTGAAAAAATATAATGGGATAGTCCAGAGGGTATCAGAACCATAAATCCATTAATTTTTAACATTCCAAAAAAAATGCGTCCAAAGAAACATGACTCAGAATTTTATGTCCTTTAATCTTCTGGAATGCACTTTATAGAAAGAAAAACATTAAAAATAAAAAACTAAAAAAATATATAAAAATTTAAATAATTTCCTTAAAGACATATTTATTAACAATAAAAAACAAAATTTTCCAATTGCCTAAATTTTCATTCACAATTATTTTTAAGAGATCCTGGGAATTTCCATCTGGGTGTGAAATTGAAGAACATTTATTAGAAAAACCAATTTAAAATTTAACAAAAAAATATTTATTCTATTATAATAAATTCAGGGTTTTATTAATTATAAATGGGTATCACATATACCCTTCCACGTAGTTAAAAGTGAATCTTTAGAACACAATAATACCATGAATTTCCACATGAAGATAGAGAAATGAAGGACCTACATGGATAAATTGTAGATGAAAAAAACTTTTATGAATGGAGAGAATAAGGATTAATGATGAATCTCAAAAACCTTGAAGGAAAAACCACAATAATTTTGAGAGAAAACCGTTCAAAGGAATCAACCGAAAATAGCACATAATAATGGGAAGTAATAAAGCAAGAAAATTAAGTGAATGAGTGACAGAAGAATCCAATAAATAGAAATAAAAATAAATAATCAATGATGATAGGAAATAAATCCAATGATGGATGGAGGATAAGTCACACCTTCGACTCCTCATATAGGTTTCACATGAATTGGGAGGAGATTATAGGTATATAGGATGATAATTGGGGAGGGTAGAATGGATATTTTTTTATATTTTGAAATCTTCAAATGTAGTACATTTTTGGAAAATGGGTTTTTTGACTAGTAACCATCTATGAAATCATCATGGATGACACCTTGGAAGATTCCCAATTTGGTTGCATTGTTATGAAAACCATAAAAAATTGGTGAAAATTATCACTTGTGTGGGCTTGCAGGTATTCGTGGTTAGCTGCAGGGCATGAAATAATTATTTATCGACCATGTTCCAAGTACTGCAACTCCAAAAATAAATCATTTCATTGATTCTCTACCCAAAACACAGAAAATGGTAAAATATTATTTATAAATAAGATAATATGGAATGTTATGTATGGTGTGTGATAAGAAAAAAAAGTACGCATTCAAGTAATAAAATATAAATAATTATGATTAATTGAAAAAATTGACAAATATGTTCTTCTGTTAAATATAATAGAACATTAATATTCAATAAGATTTCAATTAAAATCTCACCAAAAGAAACTAACCCCTCATGTGTCTACATTTACTAAAATATTTATCAATTTTAATGAATAAATAGATTTTAAAAATATTATCTATCAAAAACTAGAGATTCTTCCACATTCTAATGGTCTATCAATTACTCGGCTAAATCAATTAATCCAATGATATCAGTGAGTTGAAGCAAAAATATACATCAATTGATAAAATATTACCTTAAATGTTCTTATATCACCAATATAATTAATATATTTACCTTATATTAAATTATTTTTAAAAGTAGTTTTAAAAAATAGATTGGGATTTACCATATATCTCTCAAAAGGTATATCGTAGATTTTATATTATTATGATGAATTAAAAATCTAATATATATTTCAATAAACATTGAAAACCACCTTCTTTTACTTTATTTCATATAACATAACAACTCAGGTCAACTATCCACTTCACCCATGATAAAATTACATATTGTCTCTTGAATATATTAATTTATAAATTACACAACCGAAATAATAATTGTTTTATACTAATTTTCCAAAAAATATTAGATTTTGAGTTTTATAGAATTTTGAAACAAACATTAACAATAAAAAAACATTTAATTTTATTCTAATTGATAATTTCCCAATATATAATAGACTAAATAATATTTAACAAGTCACCAAAATCTCCAACAAATTATTTTCATAAGATACCCTTCCATACATATCATAAATAATAATTTTCATTATTACACGGGGAAAAGGAAAAATATCAAAGAGGTGAAATTAGATTTCCAATAAGGGTAAACATAATCAATAATAATCCAATATATTAAGTTAGCTTAATATGTTTGTATGGGTATAATAATGATTCTTGAGAAATATCCTACCCAAATAAATATAGATAATAAATAATGTAATATGAATTGTCATAATATAATATATGAATCAAATTAGAGATGAAACATGAGTTAACACATAAGAATCATAAATCACGGGCTATGTAATGTAATAAAGAGTGGGGATAATCTAAAATAGAGGATTTATTTTTACTTTGAACGAATATACCCACCAACTAGTTCATAAATAAAATATTTTTATAGAAATATTTCATCACACATACCAATTGGGATCCTAACTACTCAATAAATTGTTAACATATAAAATTATATTTAGAGATAAATTTCAAAATGATCACCCATTTCATTCCTACCTAATCGGTTAACTAGTCAAATAAAATTTATACCTCATGTGATATAAGGAATTACCTAATGTATTTTATGGTTATAATAGATGCACCCATATAATGTTTTTGACATAACCACCCAAACATAGTTTATAACGGAAGAACCATTATTTTTGTTCAAATGGAACCACCCATCCTTGGTATATAACATAACGTAAAATCCTTTATTTAAAATGGAGCCACCCATATCTCATACCAATTTATGTGTTCCTAAAAAAATCAATAATTCATTATTTCATATAAATCCAATGGATGGAAAATAGATTTATTTTAAAACATCATAACGATCTAATATAAAGAACACTTGTTTTGTTAATCCTATAAAATGGAATCTCATATGTAAATAATTAACAGTTCTCTCAATAATAATAACAATTTAATCCCGAATAAAATAAATTGGTATACATGACATGAAATAACTTTATTGGAAAATACAATCCAATAAAGTAAAAGAAAATGATATTTACACTATATAGATAAAATTTATATTATTAAGATAATAATTTTAGTAATAACATGATATATGAAACCTAAGTGAATACACATAAATGAATGAAATTAAAATATTGGGTATTCTTATTGTGACAACATTGAAAAAAATATTTTATTTATAAAAAATCAATGTCTAGACCAGAAAAAGGATGTTATGTATCATTTCCATGATTGAACAAAATAAGACATAAGGTATCCATATAATGAATGTGGATGGATATACTTTAAAAACACCTCAATCAATAAAAATATATATCAACGTACAATGAAATAAATAAAAAATATGTTTAATCAATTTGGAAAAAAAATTAAATAATAAATATCATTCAAGCTTTTAAATCAATTTAGAAGATATATTTTTTAAATCATAGAGAAAAATAAGTTTCCTAATAAAAAATTATAATACTTATAGGAAAATTTCCCAATAAAATTACAAAGGAAGTGGAATGATGAGTTCACATGGATATCATTAAAAGGTATCATTTTCAATATTTCTTAATGTTTTGGAGTTACATGTAACATTAAAAAGTTATTTTGAAATATAAATTATGAAATGTTTGGATAACATTTAACCTTGGAATATTAAATTTGATATAGATTACTTGATATACTATGTAACTTTTTATATGAAATTTGGAGTATAAAATATTATATAAAACCAATTTTTTAAAACCCACATACGAAAAAGGGTATTGTAATTTTTTTATTAAAAGAGATAAAGATAATTTTTTGGGTTATATAAAAAAATTAAAAATTAAAATATATAAGTTAAATATTTTGGTATGTTTAATATAGTATGGAATCGTAGATCTAAATAAGAGATAGATGACCCTCCTTGATAATGGTAATTTTTGTGAGGGAATTATCATGTAGGAATATTTTAATAAAAAAATAATGTTTTTCCGAAAAGATAAAAGATTATTTAAATAAATATAAAAGAATCATGATAAAAAAATAATAGTGATTTACATTTACTATGAAAAAGAAAATATGGTGTATAACATATATAAGGATCCAGTAATTTTAATTTGATACAATGAACCCCTTATAACTTGAGTGACACATATATTAAATCCCATTGAAATTGTGGTTTTGTAATTGAATAATAAATATCATGATAAAAGGATAATTCCAGATATGATATCTCAAATAGTAATAATATTTACCACATGAAATAAATTATGTGTATACTACAAAATATTTCTCAAATAGATGAATTTGGGACAAAATCATAACTACTTTTTTTATATTAATTCAAATTATTCCTAAAAACCTATAAAAAAGATAGATATCATTAAATAATATTTTATAAAAATATAAATCCTCATATAACTTACATTTTTTCATTTATGATCATTATCTACATGAATATCAGTTAGATTTTAACTATTTTCCCATATTAATTGTTTATAGTTTTGACCACATGTACTAGTTTCGTAGGATAAATGTTAATATTCATTCTTATACAAAGGTTAATCATTCAATGATTATTAGTTTCAATATAATTTATGAATTATAATTATTTATGACACCAAATTCCACTTCATTTTACATTTATTTTTTATCCCAGATTATAAAATCATAAAGGAACATTATTCATTGATTTTAATCCTACAAAATATGTTTTCATAATTTTTGAGTTAATTAATGATATTTAATTTAATTAAGAAATAATTATTATGTAATTATTTATATCTTAATATATTAAATATTATATTTTTCCTAATACTCCATGATATAATTACATAGAATTGTTCATATATGTGGTCGAACCGACCCAAACAATAACATCCAATGACAATCAATGTTATGAGTTGATTATTTTTATATCATTGGAAAATTAAAATAATGATATAATTTGGTTCATATTTTTGTTATGTATTATAATTATAAATTATTTACAATAATAAGTAATTTATATAACAATATTATATGATTTGATTTATTAATATTCCACATACTATGCTTGTTTTAAATAGTTGAGTTTTGTTTAATGGTTTATTGTTCATATAAATAATTGGTTCAAAAATTTATCTTAACACGACCATAATTACATCATAAATACCATATCTACATTTTTAAACCTTCCTCATAAATTTCCATGTAGGGTGGTGATGAGATGATAGATGTAAATGAATTATTCTGTAGAGGAGTAAGTCCACACATATGCATCAGTGACGATTTCACATTCCATATATTTAGTGATATTATTTTCAAGGAATATAATTTAATAATTTAAATTATGTAATAAATATGATACTTATATATTATATTATGTATCAAGAAGATATATTCATGGTGGTGAAGGATAATGAAACATGTTGCATCATAGAGTCAGCAGTCTGGCTATAACACTATTCACATTTTCAATTCTCTTAATGGAAAAGGGGATTGTGGTTATTTATTATTTCCATAATTATTAAAACGTTGGAGGTTAATAATGATACCTATTCAATAACTATTACTTGTTAAAATGTTATGGAAGAAGGATATAACATAAATAAATTAAAAAGAGAAACAGAGTTAAGGAAAATATACATCTCTTCTTGGATTATCTTTTTTTTGTAAGGGATTAAACTTTTGAGGTGTGATTTATTGAGAATAGTATAACCTAATTATATTTTATAGTAGTTTTTAGGGGATGATTTATAATCTTTTAGGCTAAAGTAATATAATTTTAGTGTTAAGGTACGTGATGTGATTAAACCGCATTTTATAAGTGAAAATGGATGACCTTTTTGAAAATATCCAAAACTATTTAATAATTTGAAGTCTCTATTATGGAAAATGCCTCAAAAATTATATATAATCTAATTTTTAATATATAATGTCCATTACACTCCATTTATTCCAATAGAATCATTTTTTAAACATTTTGAGACATTTAATTCTATGATTACTCAATTTTATCATCGAATGTATAACCAAATTAACTTATTTCTAACTAGTTAATTTATCCTTAATACTCAAAAAAATAACTGTACATATTATATTATTTATACATACTTATTCAAAATTTTAAATCCAATTTTTATTATTTAATAAACAATAATGATAAAAATCAATTTAAAAATAATAAATAAATTTTTATTGAAAATATTTATTTTGAAAAATATATCTTATATAAAAAATGTAAAATAGGGGGTTTTTAAATAATTTATAGTTTAAAAATTTATATTAACTTATAATATACATATTTATTCTTATAAAAAAGGGTCCATGATATTAAATTTATACATATATAATAATATTCTCAAACAAAACATTTCAGTTTTAAAAATTGTACATTCCATTATCCACCTAAAAAATATATTAGAAAAATCAATAAAATTCATCTTATGCTAATATATACACCTTTCAACAAAAAAAATTCATTTTTTGTGAAATTAAAATTTTAAATGATGTAAAACATTTATCAAATAAAAATGATATTTCATTAAAAAAATGCTTTTCATGGAAAATGATCAATTTAAAGATCAATTGTTTTTTATATTATTTAGAATATATGATTAAATAATTGAATATTTATATATAAGTTTTTAAATATAAATATAAACTACTTTTTATACATTAAATTGTGACTAATTTCATTTTTTAAGTTAAACCACAATACAATTTTATAAAATTTTCTTCAAACGATATCTTTTATGAAAAACATTAACCAACGATAATATTCTAATATAATTATGTTAATTGATTATTATCCTTATATGTACTAATAATTATTTCATTCATATATATTTAATACGTTTTAATGTGTTTTAGTATGAAGTTGAGTTTATTTAGTGATTTGAGTGAAACAAGCTTTTGAAGATGATATTAATTTATAATATCCAAAATCATAGGACTTTAAATTATACCCTCATTAGATAAATTGAATCACAAAGACATTATATATTACCCACTAATGAAAGTAGTATAGGTAATTCATCAAATAATTATTACTAAAGAAATAAATTCCAATGTAACACCTGCCTTAATGTATTAAGCTACATCAAAATACATATCTTTTGAATAATAATTATATATTCTCTTGATTATAACATTCCCAAAAAATTGAATCTTCAATACATTAAAGCATAGGGAAATTATAAATTCCTTTAAAATTATCTCTTTTATTTAACCACCAGATGATACAATCATACAATAGTCAATATAATCCAAAATAATGAGAAAAACTTCACAAAAAATATCATAAATCATTTATCACAATTAAGGATTCCAATACAGTCTAATATAATATTTTCAAATCAATCAACATTTAATTAATTTAATTTCATTCCTATATTAATCCTAAGAGCATTCTATAGCAAGATCATGTGTTTGTTTAATCAATATCCTAAAAATATAAACATGTAACAAAATAACAACTTAAGGTTATTTAATCCATTTAACATTAAGTGAAATACCATTTAATGAGTACGATGGACAAAAAATCCTTAGATGTTTCATATAACCATCAAAACCTTCAAAATATACCAAATCTAAATTGATAGGTATTAGTCTCTAATGAAAATAGATATTATTATAAAAAAAATCAATTTTTGAATCAAAAAAAATACATTAGGTAAGATTATGAAACACTCTTTTCTTTTATAATATTAGTATACTAATATTTTCAACTGTTTATATATCCTTTAATATTCAATGATAATAAATAACTATTTTTTTGGTACATACTTTTTGCAGCTTCTTCTTGATGATCTAATTTCAACCAAATATCAAAACCAAAATGTTCATGATTATATCCAAAATAATCAATGCATATAAAGATAATTTCATAATATTATGATGTATTCCCTAATATAAAATTCATTTCAATCTAGGATGATATCAATTTAACAATTTCATACTTTGTTAATCCTTTATCTGTGTAGGTTCTACCAAGGATACATTCTTTTGTGTTCATTCATGTTCCTTAACTTAAACCATTAAGTTACATAGTAAATAAATACATAATAATTCTTCATAAATATAATGTGAGTGCCCAAATAATACCTTACCAAGTATTTCATACTAGGTATTTAGTTAGTCCTATATTTAATAAATCATGTAATGATTAAATTAATACCCTATAGACCCTTTTTGTGGTTATTACCCCATGGTACACCCATGTGAGAGCCTCATCCTTCTATTGTAAATCGATAAGGATTTATTTATAGGTAAAACCATCTAATAAAGGATTTAACAATATTTCATGAAATCATTCTTTATGGAAAAACACTATTGGGGTTTAACTATAGATCTGAAACATTAATTCTAAAAAAATTCTTCTAAATTATCCAAAAATAACTAAACCTTTTTTAATAGAAAATATGAATTCCAATACATAATTGTGTATTGTTTCATGAATTCATGAAAATAATAATTATAATAAATTCTAAATTACTTTTTGGATTAGTATTTTCAAAATTATTACAAAACATTAATTACAAAAAACTTGTATTAATGATGTAATAGTAATTTTCCAAAATATAAATGTCAGTATAATCTCAAATAGTATTCAAAATTTCCCAAATTTTTTTCATAAGATATAATTTTATCAAAATAGTATGTTATAATATTTTTAATGACCATTGAAATATGAATCATGTGAAATGGTTGATATCTAATGATATGTAGGGGAATCAAATCCATAATAACTGAATATGATAAGTGGGAATAAGGTGAAAAGTAGGTCACACTCGAGGTTCATAATACATTTCATATCGATTAAATTGAATATCATAATTCAGGTCTTATAAATTATCATCACATATGACATGAATCAAAAGAATTTAGAAACATTAGTTAAAAAACAAGAATCATACATTATGAGGCATGAAATATAGGATAGAAAGGTGAAGTGTGTTAAACATAGGATATACTATTATTGTGAAGTTAGACTCACTCTAACCTATTTATAAGTAAAATTGTGTCTTTATAAATATGCTATCACACTCATTATTTGTGATAAAATTTACATACTAACATATTTACATCTCAATCAATGGTTAGAGTTGAATGATATCATAGTAAACCTTTCTAAGCCTAGCTATGTTCTAACATATTTATATAAAAACTCCATCTTGAGAGATATAATCCTTTACTGAGTTCATTTTCATTTTATAACAGACCCACCATTCTCAGTATTATAAAGTAACCACATATCCTTGGATTATAATGGAACAACCCATTCGTGGATTATACGAGAACACAATTTACATGGTTGATATCATAAAATATTATCCATGGTTTATAACTGTACCAACGATTATTCATCTACACATATATGTGTTTCGTAAGTAAATTTATCATTAATCATATCATAAGGATCCCATGGAAACAAAATGAATTTTGTTCAACAAATAATAGTAAACCACATAATGAAAATGAATATTATATCCTCTTAATAGAGAATCACATTTTGAAATCCTTAATAATTCCTTCAATGATCATAACGTGGTAATCCCATATCAAATGAATTGGGATCCAATCTTATTAATTAACTCTATATGAAAATAACTTCAAGTAAGGATAATTAATATTACATTTAAATCATATAGATAATATTTATATGATTAAGATAATAATTTCCCTAACAAATCTATTTATGGAACCAATGTGAACACAAATAAATCAATGAAACCATAAATATGGTATTCATAGAAAGAAGAAAATTTTAAAGAGGATTTGGTTTATAAAACATTAATTACTAGGAATATTAAAGTAATTGATATATGATTTCCAGGTTATAATGGAACATCATATATGTTATCTATATAAAGGATGAATATAGTTATAGTTTACAAAATTCTAAATCAATTATATTATATTTCAAAGGAAAATTATATAGATGAAAAATATTTTTAAGGTGTTTTGAGAAAATGACATTATAAATAATAATTATACTTGATCATTTGAAATAATTTTAAAATATATATTCATTAAATCTAGTGAAAAAATAATTAATATTTTAGAACACATGTGAACATAAGATAAATGTTTCCAATCAAATGAAGAAGGAAGTGGACATATTTTTTTGCCACATAAAATAGTTATAGAGAACATTTTCACCATTTTTGTATAATCTTTGAGTTTCGAGTAGCACCCAAAAGTAATGTTAAAATAATTTAATGTGAAAAAATTGTAATGATTTTGTCTATTTAAAATAAACATCAATATTCATTCCATAAAAATCTATAAGGGTTATCCAATGAAAATAAACATAGAAAATATATTAAAATATGCATGTTTGAAACAAAAGTAATAAAAAAATTCAAAATTTTCATTTTTAATATGGGCTAAAAAAAATTTAAGATCAAATAAAAAATATCATTGGATTCCCAAATATATTAGAGGAGATTGCCTGGATGGGAAATATAGAATTCAAATAAATAACAACTGAACAGATATAGGTCCTTTATTGATAAAATTGTTATTTTATGTGAGGATAAAATCATATAGGATGCTTTGAATCAAAGTTGAAATATTCCCCAAAAAGATAAATTACCAAATATTTAAATATTAATGAATTATTTCAAAATAATAAACTGGATTTACTTTTTCAATGAAAAAAACATGGTGTATAACATAAAAATATATCAAATAGTACAAATTTATTGTAAAAACACTTTTTGAATTTAGTAACACTTTAATCAAACCCCATTGAATGAGTGTCATAGTAATTGAGTATAAAATAAAATTACCAAATTTTAAATCATGATATGATATCTCAAGTAGGTATCATATACACCAAATTAAATAAATTAGTTCTACACTAAAAATCGTGTCTACAAGAGTGGAATTTTGGATGAAAAATATTATCCTTATTTCCATTCATAGTTGAATTCTCTCTGACATCATATAAACAATATTTCTATATAAACATAAAATATAAATACAGTATATATATCTTATAATACTTATTCTTTTTATTTAAAATCATTATCTACATGTATATTATTTTTTTTAATTCATTTTCCCAGGTTGTCTTTTTATAGTTCTACGTACATGTACTATTTTTACAAGAACGGTGTTAGAATTCAATTTTCATAAAAATTACATTATAAAATTTTCCTAAATGTTACTATAATTATTGAATTATAATTATTTTATATATCTAAAATACATATCATAACAACATTAGACATTATACTAGAAGAAGAAATCGACAAAAGACATTTTTAGTGATCTTACTCTATAAATGGTGTTTTCTAAATTAATGAATTAAATATTGATGTATAAATTAGAGAATAAAAAATAATTATTTACATATTTAAATCGTATTATACAATAAATTTTATTTTTATTATCATAGATGATATAATTTCATAACAGTTTTTAGTGAGCTGGTAAAACTGACCTAAACATGAATTTTTCCTGATTATCAATGATTATGAGGTGAATTATTTGTAATATCATTACACATGTTTTATAATGAATATATTTAGAGTTTATTAGTGAGATATATCATAATTATAGATTAAATATATGAATAAGTAATGTATTTGAAAATATTACATGATTTGAGTTAATGAATTTCCACTTTGTATACTCATTTTTAATAGTTGAATTTATTGTAATAATTTTTCGATCATAACATTAATAAGTTCTAAAATTTTCCATTAAAAAACCAAAATGATATCGTAAAAGTGGATTTATCCTTCAAAAGTATGATCATTAACATACATCTGGGGGAAATTAATTAAAAAAAATATGTATCATCCCATAGAGCTGTTAATCCACAAGTAGTCTTGGTAAGTGATTTCATTTTCCATAGAAAGATAGAAATGTTGTATATTATTATCATTTAGTAAAAAAATATGTAAAAAATATGTTTATTATATATTAAATACATTAATATGCTTATTATTTTATTGTGGTTAAGGGAAACAAAACATGTTGCATTATGGAGGGTGTATTTCACAAAACAATTGATTCATGTTTTGGTTTTTATTTATTGAAATGAGATGGTTGGTAAATTATTTTACTAAAATTATAATAAAATAGTCGTATTATAAAAATACACATGTTCTCAATATTATATAGTAAAAATAACTTTAAATATGAAGGGAATGACACATATAAATATAAAATAAAAGAGAGGTTGAGAACTTATACATATCTTCTTGGATAATATTCCTTTTGATAGAGATTAAAACATTGGGGGATGGTCTTATAAGAATTATAGAATATAATTCATGTTGTTAGGGGTTTTATTAGTGAATTAGGATGATATTGTTCTACAATAATTCGGATGTAGTATGAGGTATTGTGAGGAGTGGAGAGTCCCTATTATAATTGACAAGGATTGAAATTTTTGTTAGAACCCAAAAACATTGAATAATATGAAGTCACTCTAAAATAATGCTACTAGAAAATTGATATTTAATTTAGTGGGGAGAATATAATTTAAATACAAATCTCGAATATTAAAATATAAATAAATTTTAAACATGTTAGGCCTTTTATCTAAAAAGTTACACACAGTTATGAATTTATTTTTCACCATGATAATTAGTTTATACCATAGAGATTTATCCTTTATGATAAAAACTAAATTGGTCCATATTATATAATTATTACCAATTGAATAATATTTTTATAAAAAATTAATAGTAACAAATTAAAAGAAGTGATAAAAATAATTTTTAAATTTTTAATTGGTTTATGTAAATTTTTTTAAAAAAATTATAAGATTTTAAAAAGTCATATGGGTATGTAAATTAAAATAGAATTGTTAAAAAAATTAATGTCACTTATTAAATATATACTTTTTTCTTAAAAAAATATATTATTAATATAAAAATCATTACTATATATTAACAATTTCATAAAAATAATGTTACTTGTAAAAACAATTTTGTTCACTATTCACCAAATATAAAAGATTTCAGAAAAATCAGAAAAATATTTTTAATATTATACTGAATATTTTAAACCAAATATGACGTTTTTTAAATTAAAATTTCAAATCATATAAATTTTTATTTTAATGAAAAAAATATATTAATAAAATTTAATTTTATTTATAAAATGTCGTTTTCTAACTTCTAGTGTTTTTAATACAATTATATATATATATATATATAATTAAATATTGATATATTAGTTTTTAAACATGATCATTAAATACTTTTTCAAACATTTAATAGTGATAAAATTTTATCTATTACAGTATCATTAAATACCCTTTTGTAACATTGTTCTATGAAATCAAACCTCTTATTATAATATTAATCAAAGAGAATAAAAATATATAATTATTTTTATTTATTTACATTCGTTTATCTAATAATTATTAATTTATTCATGTGTTAATGATATTTTAGTATTCCATTTAGTTGGTTGTTGTGTATGTTTGGTGTTTCATATGAAATTGTGTATTAAATATAATATTTATTTTAATGATCTAAAATATCTTGTTTTTACGTCACAAACAGTCTAAAATATTGTTGTGATTTCAATAGGATAGGGATATTTGTTAAAGGTATAAAATATAAAAATTGATAATTATTACACAATTTTAGATGAATAATTAATAAAAATATTACTAATCATGATCCTGACATGAGCTATTCAAAGGTTGGATAATCATGTAATACGATTAAATATATTATATAAAATAATTCATAAAAACATATCATTAGGATTTTATTTTGAAAATTTAAATCAATATTTTTCCATCATAAAAATTCCAAAGAAATATTAATGAAGCGTACAATATAGGAGGGTTCAAAATAATGGAATGTATGTGGTGGTCGATACATGTACATCCCAAAATACATCAACGACCCAAAAAGGAGAGTCAAATAATTTCCTCATGAATTGTAGTAACCAATTAATCATCATGCCACAAAAATATGAATAATTCATAGGTAAAACCATTAAAGGAAGTATCTCATATTCCGTTACATATATATGACATAATCATGTCAATATAGATACATGTATCTGTGTTTTTTGTTTGGTCATTCACCCAATAGGATACTAAAATGAATAAATGGAGCCCTTTTATTATTATTTACAAAAATTCTAAATTAAAACAAACTATAAATAGAGTTCTAATTTTAATTTAAATAAAAAAACCATAATTATATATCTTTTATAAAACCATTCCATTTATGAAAATTATGAAATATAATGGAATTAAGGATGTTTACAAAGTAAAATAATATAACATAAGAAATAATGGGAAAAATATTAGGCATTGAAATAAGTAAACAAAATAATGTTATAAATATGATATAGAAACTATGAATAAGTGTTAAAGTAAAATATACATAACAAAATATAACAAGGGGTAATGAACATAATCATATTCTGGACAATATGGTACCACACTCATGAAACACATGAGAACCCAATGTAATTTTGATATTCTTAAACATTGATTTAACCCATAAACTAACACGGAGACAACCACTAAATATATATATGATAACTAGGTACCCCAAGCTAAAAGGAAATAATAGTTCAATTATCACTCTTATATTATTTCACACAAACCACATATGGGTCCCATGTGAATACTCATTTTCAAATAAATTTAATAAACAATTATATATAAAATCACATGTCAAGACTCAAGAACTATATATACCATCTACCCATATTATATATTTTATGAAAAAGTAACAAAGACAATATATTTCAAATTTATATTAAATGCCAACAAGGAACATATGTTTATGAGGTTTTCCAAAATAAATTATGAAAATAGTAATCAAATAAATATTTATCCATGTAATAAAATAGTATTTAAATAATAAATAAATTTTATATAAAATGAAATATACATTGAAAATATTTTATAAATCAATTTTAACTAATAAATTTCTCTGACACAATTCTATAAACATATTTCAATAATTTGAAATCCGTTTTAAAATAAACCCCTTGAAATCCCATAAAAACACCCAATATGTCAAGATGAAAAATATGAATTAATTTAAAAAATATACAAATCAACAATTTCCTCAATAAAATATACTAATTTATTCTAAAATAACCAATTATTTTAAAAAAATGGTAGATAAATTCTCATTAAATATCATTCCTCCTTAGATTCTACCACAACCAAAATAATCATATTCTAGATTCGAGTAATGGCGAAGACCTTCCCCTTACCCTGGGTATACAAGTGATCAAAATATTATTTATTGAGATACTACAACAAAAGTATATATCTATTTTTTAAATATTTCATTGGTATTTATATTTTATACTTTTATGATATTGACACTCATGAAATTTCTCTTTGAGTGGATAATGAGATCTACATTCCACGACATGATTATGGTGTAACAAAACATACCACTAATCTATACCGGAGCCATTTTCATTAATTATATTTCCTTTACAAGGCACTGAAATAATTATTGGTGGATGAGACCTGATACTCAATTTGCAATAATCGAATTACTTGTTACACTTTTTACTCTATTCAAATTTTTACTTCTTATACATCAAATAAATTTAGGGGGATTGTTATTTTGAAAATTCTAGAACAAGAAACTAATAATATAAATTTAATCCCAAAAATATTCTCTTTTCAAATAATTTCTTGATCCACCCCCCTTACATCACTAAATTTAGAATTTCATAGTCCATAAAAATACCCCCTCAGATATAACAAGTCCCATGAATTTTAATTCTTGAATCACCAACTAGCATTTTATAAAGTGGAATATAGGAAATGATATTTTAATGTTATTATATAAATATCCAAATAGTCCACATGATCCTCCTTTATCTTGTAATAAACAAAGATACCATGTAAAAGCACCATGAAAAGGAATTTAGGTTGCAATTAATTATGTGGTTTAAAAGTACCACGAAGACTGTGGAGAATTTAAAAACCTAAAGGGAATTAACAAATTGTCACAATGTCCATAAAAAATCCTAAAGGTGATATTAGTAATATTGTCTTTTATTACCCTTTTCAAATGAATGATAAAACAAATATCAATTTTGTAAAACCATATTTCTCCCTGGTACTAATCAATGATATCAATAATTAGAGATGATGATTTCCATGTAGATCAATTGATAATCTATGAAATGCTTTAAAACACTATACACCTTCAATATAAAGATAATTGGTCTGACCCTTGTGAAAGATTGGGATATATAAATCCTTTTTTCTTAGTATCAACTGGAAAAACCTTCAATTCATTCATCTCATCAAGATATATTTGATAATACTTCACGGATGGATGAATTTTTCATGGAATTAGAAAAATGAACAATTTAACCTCTCTCTCCAATGTAATCATGGAGAATTCATCTTGAAAATATCTATATAAAAATACCCCAATATTTAAATAAGGCAACTTAGACTATCTTTGAAAAAATTTCATAAAAATTTGTATGAGTAAAATTAAATAAATCAAATTTTAGAATAATATTCCCTAATAATCCTGTTATAAGATCACACAAACTCTAGAAGACATGAGTTTTTTTCATAAAGAGAAACTAATAGAAGCTTCCATTTATTAAAATCAATCAGATATTTATAACTTACAAGTCAATCCATTTAAATAAAGATATTAATTATATCTAATTCAAGAATAAATAATTCATATATGAACACAATCTCTAAAATCATTAATAGATATAGAGAAACATTAAACTGTTCTCATTAATTCAAATAGAATTAGTGGGATTCAGATGAAATGATATTATCTAATTTAATATGAAAATGAATGAATCACCTTATAGATTTTTGATGCTTTTAATGAATTGAATATTTCATTCAATCTTTGCAATATAATTTTTGTAATCATTATATTTTTTATCACCATGAATAATTAATGTTTTTGAGTAATTGAATAATGGAAATGAATCATAAATTTATATTTGTTTTTCTATTCTACTTCGTTTAGTGTATCGAATGTGTTGAAAATTTATCAAACTATTAATCACACACTATGTAGGCCTATATAAAAGATATTAACCAAAACATTACATGAACTTGAAAAATATTTTAGGGGTAAAATAGAATAAATAAACTAATTTAAACGACATAATTAAAATATACATCATAACTCAGAACAAAATAAAATGAACACTCATCAAAAAGTCAATAACAACATGACATAGTTGTTCTTTTCTGCACAAACACGATGAATTTTAAAAACACACATGTTAATTTAAAATTAATATATAGTATAATTTAACACCATTTTATATAAAAATATTGTAATGAAATTATATAAATGACTCATTTTATAGTAACAAAATATAGCTTTGATAATACATTATAGTATTTCTAAAACCATATAATTAATTTCAGGGACATCTATCACAAACTAAAAACTCATATTCATTTCAGAATCACTTCATTAAATATCATGATTTATCAGAAGGAAATTCTTTAAGTTATTGTTGGCTGGAGTTGGACTCTCAGGAGGGGGGTTAAATGAGTTTCTATAAAAAATTCTATAATATTTATTTAAATTTCCTCTAATATCAATTAAAATGGTAATGTTAACCAATGTACAATATTTGTAAAAGTGTTGAAACTTTAAGTGTTACCAGTGAGTGACTAGTTCTCAGTTGAAATAATAAGAAGTACCATTTTAATATTCGAAATAAATTTAATAAATCATTGTATAATATAAAAACAATCTATGATTTAATATTAATGTGACAGAAATGTATTCTTATATATATAGATAAATCGATCCAAATGAAACATCGAATGGAATATAAGAAATAATAATAAGACGTTCAGTCTCAAGATGAGACATAGCCATATCAACTTGGTGATCACATACCACAAAGATGTTTATATAAATAAAAATTTATCAACACCCTAGATCAGGGTAATCAGCAGTATACATAGATTTTTAGGTCAACAAAACCTCTTCCAGTGTTTTCATGGGAGGACAAAATCAAACATGCCACTTTGGGACCTCTTCCACTGTTATCTATGGGATTATAGAGAGAAAAAGATAAATTTTGAGGATAAATTTTTATCTTATTTTTTTCACAAGAGTAGTTTTTTTAATAGAACAGTGACAGACAAACAATTCTCATAATGTTAAAATATTCCACAAGGAGAGTAAAATAGAGAGATGAGGGTTATAATGATCGGTGTGATATGTAACGTATCATGCGACTTCTCGAAGTTATATTGTAGTAAAACATCAGACGACTTTCAAAAATATACAATAAAAAAGAGTGCCTTGAGATATTCTATCAACTCATTCAAGTGAGGTATTAATTTTATCAATGAGTTCTTTTTCTCTCATATATTGTTTCTGAATTTTTTTATTGTATTAATGTTTTCAAGAGTATCTCCACAGAATCATGTTATCATTTTTTTCTCAGGATCTTAGATTCAAAACGTGGATGTTTCTTTTTTTATTTGGTATTTTATTTATACACTATAAATGACATAAATAATTGTATCAATTATGGATTGGTACCTAGTACCTCATACTTTGGCATGATAATGATTTAAATGTAGTTAATGAAGAATTGATGGTGTCTTTGAACGGTTACTTGGTCTGATGATGTCTCTAAATCGTGTTTTGGAATAGCATCACGAACAGTGACAATGAATCGTATCTCCGAATGGTGACATGGAATGGTATCTTTGAACTGTTACTTGGAATGGTGTATTGGACATAGCTTGTAACTGTCTTTGGATTTTGACCAGGATTAGTGAGTCAAATAGTGGTACTTCAATCTGGCTATAGGTCGATACGAAGATGACTTGTATCTGCATGTAGGTCAACCAAGCGATGAATCAAGCAATCGGTAACTCATACATTGTGAAAATTCATGATTGAGTTTAATGGAATCTTGAGGAGACAATGACCCGTAATTTGATAAAAATATGGATCGAGTCTAATGGTAGTGTAACACGACGGTAGATACTTATTTGTGAAAATTATGAGAAGCTATTGATTGAGGGTTGAATAACAGTGACTTGTAGTTTGTTAGAATTTCGTATTTGTATTGATATAGAGAAACATGACAATGATACATCTTAACACTGAGTCTACATTAATGGAGAATCATACTTAGTTTATTTCTACATCATTTATTTTGATCTAAAATACTAACATAACAGATAAATATTATATGTTAATTTGACTAATTATAACTAAACATGAGTAAACTTTCTGAAGGGTAATTTGTGTTCATTAAAACAAGTGGAGGACAACAATATCACCCTTTTGATGGTCAGAAATCATGGCATCAGTAATACATTCATTATGATAAAATTACAAAATAAAACTATATGAGTTAACATTTCATATATATCATGACTGATTTAATTATTAGATAAAAATAATCATATAAAATTAAATACTATAATTGTTTACATTCATTGGTTAAATTCCATACTCTTTAAATTTCATACACATTCTCCACCTTGTGGAATTATCAAAAATAAAAAATTAGAATATAAGAAGAAAATAAAATAGATGAAAAGAGATAATATATTTGATGATAAAAAGGAAAAAAAATCCCACTCACAAAATAATCCAATCATGATTTCTCGAAGGGAGGATTTAGTGATACTTTTCTATTTTTAGAAGAAGTAGCTAGACAAACAGAAGGTATAGAAGTGTCTGAGATATATGTGTTTTGAATGGGGTTCAATATAATAATTTTATTCATTCTTTTAGGTATGGGTCATCATTTTTCCTTTTCATTTTTTATTGTTGTTTATGAGATAAAGGGGGAACAATAGAGAAACTATAGAAATTTCCAGGCTACACGCCATGTACTCCCATGTACACATCATGTATATATTTTGTGCATACTAACCCCATGCTCACTAAGTAAATCGCATGCAGTGACCATGTAAAAATAATCGACTGCACCGCATGTAGTGTTCCTTAATATGACGAGTATTATACTTTCCATGTATCGGCTGAGTCGTAGTCGTGTGTTAACCTCTTTGATCCATCTAAGTCGTGTGATGGCCGATAAATCCATGTAAATCAGAGTATGGACAAGCTATTACATGGAATTTTGTCCTTAATACACACTGTTTACATATAATTTTATCCTTTTCAATGGGATAGCATTGCATCTTGTTTCTGAAAACATCTTCTTCTTCCCCATTTTCTAACTATGATGTTCTGGGAGGCCGAGAACACCTCCACTCCTAGATTATTCATTTGAAATTTGTTCATCAATCTGTCAGTGGCTACAGGATCACATTAGGAAGGCTAAACCTATGGAACTTATTCCATTATTTTTCTTTTTCCTCACAAACTGTAATTTCTATTCAAGGAAAATTTCTAGAAGCCAATAGAAACGCATATCTAAGAAGACCAACTTCTAAATGGTTCTCGATATAGGACTTTCCTACATCTAAAAGTATAAGGTAGGTGGTGCATACCTTGTTTTGTGTTTTAATAGTCACCTGGGGGTTACAGATTTTTAGTGCAATGTGGGGTATTGAGAAAGACCCACATTTCATTATATTGAATTTATTGTATTCCTTAAAGGATGTCATTGGGAATTCTCTTACCATTTTATACATGATCTTGGATTTGTTAGAGGATATTTATCACTTGGGAAATTTTAGTCTAGGGTTGGAAAATAGTTACAATTGATTTTTTGGGTAAACTGTTGAGTTTAAACTTTTAAAGCATGATTAAGATATTAGAGGCTTCCAAGACCTCAATGCAGGTATGAGACAACACAATTCTAGTGAAATTAAACTGTTTATTTTTTTTCCAATTTAGAGTGATACTTTTGATTATATACATGTTACGCTTGATATTACATATATTGGAACCTTTGGGTTGTGTTGGGAATGGCCTGGATATTCTTGAGTGATGTTGATAACAGGTTCGGTATGACCTAGATTATTTGGGTGGTGTGACCACGAGATTGTGCATGGTGGATTTCAAATTGAGTCAGTGTGACTGTCAGGATGGGAATGGATTAGGTTACATTGATGTAAAAGATATTGAATGCTAAGGGACATGGGTGTAGGTTCATAGGGTTTAAAAGAGGTTGGGGCATGGTTTCTGAATTTGGTGATTACAGATCTCTTGTGATTTGGGTCCTGGGAACATAGAAAGACTTCATGATTTGGTGGTTTTGACCGCTCGTTTGGGTACAAGTATACATAGTAGCAGCTAGTTGGTAACGGTTTGGGGGTTCTTGTCATTAAAGTAATGTGGAAAGAGAGGATCCATATAATTTATTGGTAATACATGTGGGACATCGGTACTTAGGACACGAGGTTTTATGAAGCACATTGTGGCAGGTTATTACTATATGGGGGTGGCAACGAGACATTGGTACTTGAGATATGAGGTGCCAAGAGGCACATGGTTTTGTGTTAGTATTTATTGGGTAATCTATCAGAACATTGGTAATTAAGGAACACAATCTCTGGAGGCACATGGATTCAGGTTACATGACTGAGATTCAAACATTGGCCATTGTAGGTGACCCTCCCTAGTGGCTACTGAGCACCAGTTGAAGTTGTGTTTACACTGTGAATCATACTGCTTAATTTTTTTATAGATGCATGACTTTTAAAAAACCATTACATGGTATTCACCATTGGTTGGTAGCCTATAGGGAAATGTATCACTCTTTGCACAGGACCAACGAGATGCGTGTACCCTTTACAGACTCATGTATATGAAAGTTATTAGCTTAAGTATCTGATTCATATTTTCTATTACATAGAGATGGTATGGACCATGTGGTCATGTCTATTTTTAGTTTAATTTGTTTTTATTTATTTCAAGTATCATCATTCTTACTTTATTTTTTAGTTACTATTGGTTAGCCAAGGGAACCATTGTTTATTAACATATATGACATGTCGTGGATGCATGTTTTTGTTTGTTAGTAGTAACAAGTGGTGTTCAACATTTTGGTATGTTTACATTGCACTTCACTTGTTTATATATTACTTATTCAATTTATTGATATTGGATGTGCTCCCGCTATGATGGTCTGGTTCGATTTTGCTAAGTCATTTATTTTCACTAAATTATTTATTATTATACTATGAGTTATACATTATTTTCATCCAAGAGGGTATATCTTATACACTATAACTGTTTACAACCTCACTTATAGTTGGTATCCTTTGGTGTTCATGGAGTTTCACCTAAGGTAGTAACACCAGACCCATTTAAGAATGTTCAGGTGGTTGTTCGAGTCTAAGATGTTACAATGTGGAGTCAATTTTGTTATTATTGATATGGATTTAATATCAGGTTTTCAATTACTAATAATCATATCGAGAAAGCATTTTTATTTCATCCATTTTCAATATTTGGTGTATGGTATATTGGAGATAGGTTGTTATTAGAAATGGGTTTCTAACTTGTGGGAATTGATATTTTTCTATTTCTTAGATTAAAGTCTGTATGGTTTCCACATTTGTGGATCACATGGTTTATGATGATTATTTGTTGTGATATGTGATGCCTGACCTAGTGCGGTAAGGGAAAATTGAGCATTTTCCAAGTATGGTAAGGTAATTTTTCTTGGATTTTTATAGGCACATTTTTAGGGTATTTAAATTTCATATATGCACATATTATTTGTGATGTGATAATTCCATGTGAATAATATCAATTTTCACACTATATATGCTTTTGAAATGTGAAAGGTGAAATTCATGATGGAATTTCTTGTTCATTGCAATTTAATATTCCATGCTTTAGATTATGTAAAATTGAAAGTGGCATGTGATTTAGGCATGGTTCGAATATGATCAAGAAGGTACAATGACGGAGGTAATGTGGATCACCAGGATTTGGCCTATTGGTCGTCAGTTCGAGGTTGCGTGGTTGTTCGGATTGGGCAACTCGGTCGTCGGTTGGAGGCAACGATGGTTGTTGGGATGGGCATGGCCCAAGGTAATTATGATATTTGGTTTTCTTGAGGTAATGTAAGAAGGCCATGTGGAAAGGGTACCTTTAGTAATGGTTGTGGTAGGGGAGAGTAAGGGTGGTTGTTATGCACTACCTCTTTACTTCTTTCCCTATCAATGTTATATATATATATATTGTTATATATGTGGGATGACTAAAAATTAGTGGTGTTGAACGAGTTCCTACTAGACCGCTCAATGGAACATTAACTGAGTGATGGTACAGTTCAGCAGGAGCACAATCAAAAATATACCTAAAGGATTGGACTAAACAGAACCATAATTATAGGCTTAAGGACTCGATCAAGTTCACGATCTAGTGCAGGTAGAGAAACATCTGGGTTTGGTAGTGTTTGGGTCATGTCTCGACGAGCGGCACCGATATAATTTGGTATGTGTCTATTCGGGTATTGATATTGGCACATAGGGAATAGATACCTCTATGATATATCTTACGTGGGAGTTCCAGTCGTATCACCTGTAGCTTTTTTAGTGTGAGGGCCATCCAAAGGTGGCTGAAAACTTGATAGAGAGCGCGCAGATGATCTTTGAGTAACTCGAGACGCCTCCAGGGTGGAGGGTCAAGAAGTCGACTTAAATGCTGAGAGTACCAGCAATGAATTGGTTGGATGTGTATGTTCAGGCTTGAAAACAAGAAGGACAAGCATGGAAGGACTTTTAGGATAGTTTTTTCGAGCACTTTTTTCTGAAGTATCTAAGGGTAGAAAGGGCATGTGTGTTCTTGAACCTCTAGCAGGATAACATGGCCGCCATGGAAAATGCATGTACCTAAATTGAGATTTCAATCATTTCATTGAGTATGTTAAGTGGTGACACCTCAAGGGTGAGGCACTTAGAAGATTTCTTACTTCACACCATTAAGGTGAAGGTTAACATCTTTAGGTTGGCCTTGATATTGGAGGCAGTGAATTAGGTTGTAATAGCTGAGGGAAACATGATGCACATGTCCTGTTTGACCTGGTCAGTAATTTCAAATTATTGTTGAGAAAGAAGGAAGAAAATTTAGGATGAGTTTCAATAGGGATGTTTGGCCAAGGACTCAGCTAGACCACCTTGTGGAAATTCAATAGTGGTTTTATTTCAATGTTGTAAGGAAGATCATGTAAAAACTTAGTACGATTGGATTCCCAAGGAGTGATAGGGATGTGGACAGGTCGGGAATCTAGAGTGGTTCTACAGATAGCCTTCTCAGATAGCTGGAAGGAAGTGGCCAGGACAAACAATGGGGTCTGGGGTCGATTCATGATCGGTAAAAAGTGAGGGTAGTCGAGTCTCAGGTGCACGTGAAGTAAGTGGAAGAGATTGCTAGACCCAACTTATGGGTCAGTGGATGGTGATTAGAGAGGAACTATATGAAGGTTAGGAATTAGGACTTTGTACTTCAGTCTAGGTGCATGACATAGAGCTTCCATAGTCCGAGAAGGCTGGTGAGCTGATGATGGTTAGAGTTACGCTGCTAGTGTGGCTGTGATATTCTTTTTTTATTTTTGGAGGGGCCTACTAAGGCATTTCAGTTTTGAGTGCACAAGGAGAAAAATATTTAAATGGAATAAAAAGATACTTGTTAGTGGGAATGGCACCATTTTGAGTATGAGATTATATTTATATATATAAATGAGGTGATCAGGCATCATGGAATCGTTGGATGATGGGAATTTAAGGTTCATTGGGCATTGTGGAATTATGTATGAATGTTATTTTAGGTTCCTTAGGTATCATGGAATTAATGATGCATTTGTGATTGATGTTCAAGGAATCAGGTAGTAATGAGAATCCATGGGATGTAGGACCTCATTATTTCTTGGGGGGTATGGGCTCGAGAATGACACCATTGCAACATGAGATGTGATTGGGTTTCATGAATGATACAAGATCATTAGATAAGGTAAAAGTTTAGAAATGCATCCTGGGAAGACCCTGGGTCTGGGTAATAGGTCGATATACCTTTGATTGATTTCAGTTTTGGGCTAGAGTTGTTCTAGAATCATTCTTTACAACCCTTCGAAGGGAAATCTACAAATGAATTTATTTAAGGGGGAAGTTTGTAAGAATCTGGTTCTTATTTTGAGGTACGGATATTATTTTTCCCTCTTCTTTTTACATTTTTTGGAGATAAGGGGGAAAAGATGGGAAGTTCTAGAAAATTAGAGGTTACACTTCATATACTCCCATGTACACGATGTATGTATGTTAGGTATGTACTAACCGCTTGCTGACTAAGTACCTGTCGTTTGGTGAACATGTAAAAATAATCTATTACATGGCATTTAGTGTTCCTTAACGCACAATGTATGTTTCTTTCAATATACCGGTTGAGTCCTCCCCCTGTGTCGATCCGTGTGACATGTCTAAGCCATTTGATTACCTTGAAACCAGTGTAAATCAGAGTATGGTCAAGATATGACATAGTGTAATGTCATTAATACATGTCATGTAGTTTTATTTTTATTCATTTATATGGCAGTGTGTCATGTCTTGTTTCCGAAAACATCTTTTTTTCGTTTTCTTTCTGTAATGGTTAGGAAGGCATACCACATTTATTCTCAAAGATTAAATATCTTAAATCAGTTCATAATGTTGTTAGTGGTTGTAGGATCACATCTGTAATGCTAAACTCTCACACGCTATTTTTTTCTTGTTCCTTTGTCTCACTCTCCATAGTTTCCATCTGAGCATAATTCCAAAAATTCAATGAAAATGTAGATCTAAGAATATTAGCTTTGAATTGGATCTCGATATTAGATGTTCGTACATCTATGAGTCTAAGGTAGGTGGTGCATACCATGTTTAGTGTTTTCGTGGTCATTTGGGGGTTATGTATTTTTAGTGAAACATTTTGTATGGAGCGAGAACCATGATTCATTAAATTTAATTGATCGTATGCCTTATGGGATGCCGTTGCGAAATCCCTAATCTTTGTTATGTGTGATTGATGCCATGTTAGAGGTCGTTTATCACTTCTGGAATCTTGGTCGGGGTGCCAAAAGGTAATAATTGACTTATTTTGATTAAACTACCGAGTTTAAACTGTTCAATAATGATTAAGTAATTATATTCTTTCTAGACCATAGTGCCAGTATAAGAGAGCTAATGGCTTGTGCGGTTCAACTTTTTAAATTGTTTTTCAAATTTAGAGTGATTATTTTGATTATATATATGTGATTCTTGATATTTCATATGTTGTAATCCTTATTTTGTGATTGGAATGGCCTGAATATTCTTGAGTGATGTTGTTCTTATGTTGGGTTTGAATAAGATTATTTGGGTGGTTTGACCAAGAGATTCGGCATTGGGGTCTTCAGATTTAGGATGTCTGAATGACAGGTTGGGCATGGCCCAAGTTACCTTGATCGAAATGCCATCAGATATTTAACGACATGGGCATAGGGTCACGATTCTCTAAAGAGTTTGTCGCTTGGGTTCTAAATTTGGTGATTACCACTCATCGGTAATTTGGGTCATGTTCACATAAGAAGTATTTGTGATGAGGTGGTTTTGGATACTCTTGTGTATATAGGCATCCCTAGTAGCGGTTATGAGATTATGGTTTGTGGATTCTTGTCATGGAATTCAGATGGAAGGTGAGGAGCCTTTAGATTGTTTGGGCCTGCCTATGGGATGTCAGTACTTGAGACACGAGGTATAAGGAAGCACATTGTGGCAGTTTACTAAACCTTGTGCATGCCTATGGGATGTCGGTAGTTGAGAAATGAGGTGTCAGGAGGCACATGCAGCTGGGTTACTATTTCATGGGTGTGCATTCCGGAAGACGGCACTTGACACACGTAGTGTCAATAGGCACCTGGTGATATGTAACGTCACTGAGATTCAATATTTTACCGAAGTAGTTGATACTCCTTGGTAGCTGTTGAGCACCCGTGGAAGTTGTGTTTACATTTTTCGTTGTATTGTTTACTAACCTTAGAGATGCATTCCTTCTTAAAACCCCATACTAGGTACGCGCTATTGGGTGGTGTCATACTAAGATTCACCTCACACCCCACACATGTTGTTGAGGACACATATAGACAATATAGATTTACATGTATAAAAGAGTTCAGATTTTAGAGATGGATTATATTAGATATTTCATTGATATGGTATGGACCCTATGGTCATGCCTATCTAGAGTTAACTTTGTTTTGTTTTCTTTATAATATCGACATGCTTACATTATTTCATAGCAATTCCTGTATAGCCATGGGAACCATTTATTATTGACATGCATGAAATGCAATGGATGAATGCCTTGATTTACTAGTATTTAAAAGTGGTATTCAACATGATGTTCTATTTACTTTCTATCACACTTCTTTATATATTGCTTCCACTGTTTATTAACATTATATGTGCTTCCTCTAGGAACGTTTAGTTAGAGTTTGCTAATTCATTTATTTCTGCTGTATGTTCTATTATTATACTTGGAAAAGTACCTAATTTTCCTCTGAGAAGGTATAGCCTCCGCACTATACCTGTTTACACCCTCATTTCTAGTTGGTAGCCTTTTGCATTTAGGGAGGTATGCCTAAGGTAGTAACACCTGACCAATTTATCATTGTTTGAGTGGCTATTCGGGTTCAGGATGATTCATTTGTGGTTCTGGTTGAAGAGATTAGATGTCCTGAAGGAACTATAGATGTATGAATTTGAGTGGATGAAGGAGGGGACATATGTTCCCAATTAGAAACAATCCTTCAACAATGAAGTTTCTTATCTAGATACATATTAAATTGTTTAAAGGGTTAGAGGAAGTGAAACAAAAGTTTATTGAGTGAAAGAATACCTCAAATGAGGATCAAAAGTCCAGTAGATAGATATTGAGGTAATATTATCAATGATAGTTTGATGTGGGAAGGTCTCTAGTGCTACAATGGAAGTACTATGAACCTGCAGATGGGGCTTCAAGAGATTGATAAAATCCATGATGATCTTCCCACTATTATCCATTTAATTTGTAAAGTCATCCTAGTTTTCTAATAATGTTTGAAATGAAGGAATAAGATCCTTGAGATTTGAATTTTTTCCTTGAAATATTAGGCGACATGAGGAATATTTAAATTCTCAGCTTAGTATTTAAAATTATAATTGAGTTGAAGATTTATTTTAATCCCATTGGTGTAATAATCGATATTTTTATAATGGCGTCCAGATGTGTGATAGAATCTTTCATGTGATGCATTACCATTTCATGCACATGATTAATCTTCTATTTTATTTTACTGAAGCCCAATTTATCAACACCACCTATCATGGAATAAAGAAATTACCTTACCACTTATATGATCATATAATGGGCAAGAGACTATGAATGAGAAGTAGCAGAAGATGGTGATCATATTAATTCATATCTGATAGCTCATCTTAAAAGATCTAATTCAAGTACTAGAGGAGTAGGTGTAGCATCCTGAGAAGACTCAAAAGAAGCATCTCCATGACTTTTTATAACATTTTCTAATGATTTTCTATGTTCAGAGGACAAGAAAAAAAGTACATGAATGAGAGAAGCTAGTTCATCTATCAAAATTATATTCTCCAGTCATATTTCTAGATGTTCAAAAACCATTTGAGGTTGATGCTGTTATATAACATTATCTGAAATCATTGAAAGATCATGTTCTCTAAGAGTAGAAATTTGTTCTAGTTTAAGATTAAGGATATTTTTGATAGATTAGAACAATTCATCTTAAAAATAAATGAAATCATTCTAAATTACATCATCTGCAGGAAAATTTGCACAGAATGAGTATGAGACACTGTTAGATCTATTCCAACTTGGTCACACTTAGAAGGATCCAATTCATCATCCACGGATCCCTTATGATCAGATTCTTCGACATCAGAATCTGGATAGTCTATGCTCAGCCTGACATATCTATGATATCTTTCCCATTCAACCACTATAGAAAAATGCAATAGAGTATGATTTACCACTTTAAGTATATTTGACTGTTTCCCCCCTAAATAGGTGATTCATTTTCAATATGAATTAATCATTAAATTAGACATATGTTACTTCATCCTCAAATAAAATGGATTTTGTAGATTTTTGAGATTCTGAGATAGTTTCCATTTCCACTGAACCGGTTTTAATAATATTTTTTAGTTCAACATTAGGAACTTAAACACTATCAGGGTGATTTGAGTCACCATATTCTTGTCATTTTTCTTCATCTTCCCCTTATTCAGCACACTATTCTTATCTATAATCCTTATGTTCTACTTCATCATCATTATATTTCTATTCATGGATTCCACTACCACTATCATATTCAACATATCTTTATATTTTTTTATCATCATCATCATCACTTAGGATTGTTTCTCTTGTAAGATTATCTTTTGTAGGGCTTAGTGGTTCATTATTAATTTCTTCAGGACATCATGAAATTTCAGGATCATAATTATTATCAAAATAAGAATATTTTTCTATATCTTCATCGGATTCTTTTTCCTCCCAATTTGAATATTTTACAACCACATCTGGTCTTGAACCAGGATCAAACATATCATTTGGTATTATGGGGTGTTGAAGTGGATTTAAATCTTCCTAGATTTTCTTATTGTATTATAACAACTGTTTCATCCAAGTTATACACCTTATCTTCAGTCTTTTTCATATAGCTATGGTAATGGAAAATCATTCCCAATTTATGGTAGTTTTCTCACCATCATTCACCAGTACATTAAATTTCAAAAAGGCATAAATAAAGATTGAATAAAAAAGGGAGTTTTAATTTTAATGTGGCTCTATCATACCACACACATGAACCATTAGGTGTCCACATAAGTAGATATTTTATCGACGTTTCATATGATATAGTAAATAATCATCCAATAAATTTAAAGAGGGAAATGTTCAATTCCATGGATATAGTTGACTCAGAGTTAATTTAAACAAAAATCCATAAACTCCATAAATTTTAATGGATATTATTCTTTTTGTAATTCGATATTCATTTATCTCAATTATGGATTCTCCATAATAAAATATTCTATTTGAATGTGGAGAACTACATTGGTTATCTTCATAAATTCGTTCATGTGGTAAGTTTAAAAACTCATCCCATTACAAATAAGAAAATTCAATCTATATTTCTCTTATTCTAGACATTATCAAATATTCATATGTTCTCCTTAGAATGAACTACTCATACTGATTAAACTCAGGAAAAGCCTCTGATATTTGGGATGATTGTTGTTATAAAACCATTACAACAAACCTTGTTCCTGCAACACATTAAACACATGAGACTTACTTGATAATAAATAGCCTTTCTGCATTAATTATTTCTTTAATGTCTATTTGGTTAATAATTTTAGTGTTAACTGGATCAACTTTAGGTTTTCTTTATTCCCCCTTTTTCTTCACTGAATGGGGAGATTCGTCTAGAGATGTCTCAGAGGAATTCTTTACTACATCCATTTTGAAAGATTCTTTGGGTGCATATTTTTTTACTGTGACATGCATTTGATAATGATTGAAATTCATATGTTCTACACAAGATACCGGTATTCTAATGACATCATGCTAGACCATAGGTGAATAGGCTTATTTATATTCCATTCCTTATTTTTTATTATAACCTTGTGCAAATATTATGATTTTATTTCTTACTATAGTCCAAATTCATCCATTTATTTCTAAACATCTATTTAAATCCTATGGTCAATGTGTATTTGGGTCCATCAACTAGTTTCCATACTTTGATTATTTCAAACAGATTTAATTATTAATGCATAACCAATACCCAAAATTCATCATTGATTTCATCATTGAGGTTCATAGGTACAATCTGTGACAAAATGGATTGATGTTCAACTATTTTTCTTATAGAATATCTATTCTATGTTCCTTGTTTTATGTATCCAACTACAAAATATAATGGATGGGTTTTCATTTTTCAAAGATATCTAGAAAAATAATTGCTAGTCACTTTAGGTTCTTCTATATGATTCAGGTCTTTTTTATTAGAATCTGTAAATTTTATAGAAACGAAGTATTTTTCTACTAATTTAACTAAAAATTATATTATTTAGAATATAAATCCAGATTCAACAGATTATACTCAATATTTTTTAAGGATGACTTTGACTCGTGTCTTTTTTTCATCAAATTGCACATGCACATATTCTTACATACATTTGGTTCTCTCATTAGATACTCTATTGGGTTTACTAGCTATTTAATATGTTATGAAAATTCCATTATCACGCTTGGAGGAAAAATAGTAAATATTATATTTCTTATTAATAAAAAATACTATTCAACCATAACCATTGATATAATAAAACCATATGTTTCCAATTATTCCACAGCTCGTAGGGGGTTTTCTTTACGATTGGTCTACTTATGACTATATTGATTAGATATAAAGATTTATTCATAAATTATTCCATAATTAAATAGGATGATCGTATTTATTATGTAGAGTCTGGGTTATCCCTTGAAAATTCTATTTGTCTTTTCAATGACTACATTTTTATAGGGTGTTCTCGGAGTAGAGAATTTATGCGTATATATATTTTTGTGAGAAAAAAGATTAAAATTCGTGATTTTCAAACTTATTGAAATGTTCAATTCTTGAGTATTTTATTATAATTCCACATATTTTTTCTACTCCTGTAGCATAATTAGTTAAATAAGAACAATACTCACTTTTGTGAGCTAATAAGAAGGTCAAAGTATACCTCAAAAATTCATCTACTAGAATATTGACATAGTTCTTCCTATTAAAACATGATACACTAGATGGTCTACAAAAATTTGTGTGAACCATCATTGGGGGCTGAGATGTTGAAACATATTTACTGTTTTTAAAACATATTATATGCTAGTTTCCATTTTGATATGGATTGTAAAAATTATCATTTGGAAATTCCAATTTAGGTAGATTCTTGACTAATCAATTACTAGTATTATTTATAAGAGAGTGAATGTTAAAATGGAAAAGTCTATTATGCCATATCGATTATTCTTTATAAAAGTAACATAAGAAAGAAATATTTTTTGGGAATAAGAAATCTTGATTAATAGTATGAACAATTTCATTTATATATGGTGTAATGACTAAATCATTATCAGAATGGAAAACATTACAAGAATCATTTTAAAATTTAATTGGAATAAAATAATCAAATTACTATAAAAATCATACTATATTTCACATTATGCCATCAACAAAATGAACATTATAAAGAAAAACTGAATTTCTGTTACCAATTTGGTTGTGGCTAATAATTTTCCCTTTTTCATTGTCACCAAGGTTGACATGTACACGATCTATTTTTTATAAGGTTCTTGAAGTTATATTTGTTCCCTATCATGTGTCTTGAACACCCATTATCCATGTACCATAAGGTATTACATGATCTCTTCAAATTGAATTCATATTAAAATAAAGTAAATATGAAAAGACATTGGTAACCAGATTTTCCTAGGTCTAGTAATATTACTAATTAAGGATTTAGGGAAACAAATTTGTTTAATTGGTTTCCTAAAAAAATTTGTAATGTTATAAAAAAAATTATCATTATTTGGTCTAGAAAAATTAGACATTGTAAAATATTTTCTAGTATATAAAGATGCAAAAAAATTGGATCTTGGTATAAAACAGAATTTTCATGATTTGGATAATAAAATATTTCTAATTTTTACAATTATTGATAACCAATTAATGTAGTATATTTAGGACCAAAATGTATTACAATAATTTAATTTAAGATGTTTTTAACATTTCTGAAATAGATATTCAAGAAATAAGGATGGGGGCGAGAGAGGGTGACGAAGGAGGATGACACGACTCATGATGCATCAATTATGTAATTGTAGGGAATGTTAAGCTTAAATATGTTGATCTAGCTATCCTTATGACAGTTGATGATTCATTTCATCTGATGTAGTTTCATAAATGAGGTCATACATTCATTTCATTTTTGAATGAGGAGGTTCAATTTCCCTCTTATGATCTCCAATTTTTTATTGTTAGTAAATTTTTTATGCATCGCCCTCACTGATTTTCTTATGGAAAGAATTTGAATCTATTGGATTTGTTAATTCTGAAATTAGTCTTCTTAATTTGTTGAATATTGCAATTCATGTTTCTTATTGAAATGTTTACTATCAGATTTGGTCTAGGGGTTCCTAGAGCTTTGGCGATGACATGATGAAATTCCTAAAATTGTTCTATGTTTTTCATTTTAGCACTGAATCCCTTATTGTACCTATTTGGTTAGGCTTCTATTGTCTGCCGATGTATTTCTTCAAACAACATACCATCATCCTTACTTATAAACTTATTTTTCATCCCATTTAGTTGGATTCTACTACTCAGAATATCAAAAGGCCACTAGTTACTTGTGTGTGTGTTTAAGTTGACCTTACACAACATCATCCTTCAGTTATTTAGATCCAAAATGGTGATAATAGTTTTTTTAAGAAGTGGTGTATGAAAACATTCCTTGTTACTTATATAATTGTTTACATCTTAGACTCTCCATTAGATATCATGGGACCGGTAATGACCCTATAAGAAATCATAATTTGGGAAAACCTCCACCGATTAAAGGGAAATATGTTAGGATTGAGATAGATAAAAGGCCTCCTAATGAACAAGTTGAACCCTCTAATGATGAGGCCCCAATAATGTCTTCATCTGCACTGGATTCTTGAACAGCACAGCCAGCTTATGATAATTATTTCTCTTGTTTTTTCAATGAGTTCAACAATACTGAACCTATTATAGATAATATAGGTTCTATTCTAACTAATAATGAGATATCACAATATAGTCACTCAAATTATGGTGGTTCCATTCATGATGATAATAATAAGGAACATGAATTTGGGGATGAATATCTACACTCGAGGGGAAAAAAAGATAAAAACCCACATACTGTTCCAAATGGTTTTATCATTCCATATCATAAAAAGACTCTAAAATTCATTGATTACTCTATTTTATAGAGAACCATTTTCACAAGATTTGTAAGGATTCGAATGGTGGAAATTATCAACCATACACTACCAGTGCTCAATAAAAATCCATCTCTATGATCATTCTCTGAATAAGAGGGATCCACCCTATCGGATGAAGAGGAATCTTACCTTTGGATTGAAGAACAAGAGGATATGATTAATCTTAAAATTGAATTTCTGTGATTATTTAAGGATTAAAGTAGGACTTCTACCCATGGTTTGAGGAACAAGAAAGGTTTTATTTTGTAAGATATCGTAACAAGGAAATATTTTTTTATGGTTATCTCAGCACCATAGACATTATGTTTTATAGAGTAGAATTTTAGCTTTAATAAACCAAGATTTTAATTATCCTCATCTTTGGTGGTAATTGTACATTTATAGGATTGGAATTTTGTTTTCATTCTTTTTAATTTTGATGTTTTCCTTAAATGTTAGATTCAGGATAATGGGATTTTACTGAAGAATGATTATTTAATATTTGCATGTTATTTGTGATGAAGATGTGTTTACTTCGAATAGACTAATTTCCTATTGACCTCTAATGATGTTTTATGGGAAAATGTGTATTTGGAAAGACATTTCTAGGATTTATAATGAATGATCATGGGGAAATAGACTCTGTACACAATTGGATCATGTTTCTTCTTGAATTATGCTACTGTCAAGATGAACTAAAATAGTGTAACTAGGATTTGGGAGTAATTTGGACTTCCATTGCAGAGTTTTGTTTAGTTGTTCTCTACTAATTTTCTATCATGGTTTTTCTATGATTTTTCATCTATAAGAGGTGTGGTACCCTGTTTATGGTGCCATGATTGGTTCTTTGAGAGTCTTCATTCATAATATCCTTATATTGTTTGGTGATGACAAATAAAATTATAAGGGGAATTCTTTATCATGGTTTTGAGGATTTTAAGGAAGTCTCATGGGTGCTTTTTGATGAAATACATTACATGAGTGATCAGGAAAGAGTGGTGGTTTGGGAAGTGGGTATTATCATCTTCCCATCAACAATCAAGATGGTATCAGAAATATAGAGAGTTATGTCACGATTTTTTGGATGTTAGATTGATGAAAGACTAGTTATCTTCAATGAAGTCTATGGCATTGGGGACTATCCCTTTGGATTTAAAGGATGATATTTAAGTATTACTTGTCACTTTTGTTCCACTTTTCATTTTTTCTCTTATTGGTACATGTTCATTGAACCTCGTGTAATCACTTTACTTTTAAATTTTTCTTATTTATTTTTTGGGGGCATGGGTTCCACTCATGCTTCGATCCATTTTCAGTATCATTACCATTGTTATATTTTTTTAAATACCTCATTAATTTTTCATTTGAAATTTTATATTCAACATTCTTATTGATAAATTTAACATTCTCTCTTTTTCTATAATGTGTTCTGTTTTATCATTTGTAGATAAAGAATTGTGTTTTCTGAGAAATTTATATTTATGTTTTAAATAATTTAATTTATCCTCAAGAATTTTGTTGTATTCAAACATTTTTTCATTAGTTATATTTTTAGAAGTGTCCGATTCTGAATCATCTACCAAATAGTATGATTTTTTATAGGATATACAAGGATTACCGTTGATGCATTTTTCATAAAAGGCATGTTGTATTTTTTAACCATTTCATCATGAGATGATTTAGACTCACTAAACAAGTCCTTAGAAGAACATCATGTACCATTGATAGCCTTCATTTATTTTCTTTCTTTTTCAACATATTTAATCTGGTACTTTAGTTTTATATAGTCAAACATCACTTGGTCTTTTCTTGTGTATTCATAATAGATTATCTCATTCATATTTTCAATTACTTTCCTATCATTTTTCTAGATAGTGATATGGTAATATTTCCCTATGTAGCTAGGATTTATTATGAATAATTTCTTTCTATATATTTTCTTAAATATCAATGCTAGATGAGTCATTTCCTCATCACTATAAATTATTGAATAATTATTAATGCAAATTTAATAATGAACATAAGTTTACTCTTTTTCTTATGATGTAGATGTTTTGAAAGCCACCTACTTTCTTCTAGGATCATCTTCTTTTACATGATTAACTGTTATCACATCCTCATACATCATAAACATTCTAATCATATACTTAATGGCTAGTGAATCAATTTCACAATATTATCTAATTGATACTGATATACACATCAATCTTTCTGGAAGACATATCAACAGTCACATGATCTATTCTATTTTAGTTATTATCATTTCAAGTGAACTCACTGTATTCATGATCTTATTGAACATGAGGTACATGGAAGAAATAGGTTTGTCATGATTCCTTTTGATGTTCCCATATTTAACAGTATATGTGTTATTCCACATTTTCATTAAATTAGTTGTTCCTTCTTGTGAAATATCTAAAGTATCCCAAAACTAAAAGAATGTTTTTCAGGAAGAAATCCTATTAAATTTTTCATCACCTATAACAAAATATAATGCCTTCATACATTTAAATTTATTATTATAGGATTCCTTATTTGTGTAATACTAATTATTTCTTTCTGTTTTCGGTATCTTATATTCATCTATAATTGAAGACTCGATTTTGAAACTCATTCTTTCTAAATTCATTTAAATTTTTATTTAACACTGAGCATAATTTGAGTAATTGAAATAGAAAGATATGTTGGCAGCATCAACTTATTGTCTATTATTCATATTAATTAATAAAATGATATTTTTAGAACTAAAAACATTGAACTGATAGAAATTTTGATATATTTAAAAGACAACTAAAATCACTTTTGAAAATATTTGAAAACATGAAAATAATTGAAACCCAAATAGTAATATCCACTTATATAAAATGTTGGTCGGAGTATTACAATCAAGAGGGCCATGAATTTTGATTCTACAAAAATTTATATCAAAAATATTTATTTAAATTAACGCCAATTTGAAAAAATGTCCTAGTTAAACAATGAATTAGATTTATAAACCTTTTAATAATGTAAAAGATTTATCAATGAGTGATTAGTTATTAAATGAAATAATATTAAAAACTATTATAACATTTCAAATCAATTAACTATATCAATATATAATATAAATAGTATCTATGATTAACTATCAAATTGAATTATTTTTTTAAATAGATAATGTTGTGAAAACATATCATTGAAAGGCACAATGGAAAAAACATCAAGAAGTTAAGTCTCAAGATGAGACATAGTCCTCTCCAATTGGAGATCACATGACACCATGTATTATATATAAATATAATTTGAGCCACACCATGGATCTGGGTAAAAAATATCACACACTTCTATCCAATTCCACAAGACCTATTCCATTATATTTGTGGGAGTTAAAAAACAATCAATAAATGTGGATACCTCTTCCACTGTTATCCATGGGGATGTATGTAGTATAAAAATTGATTGTAAAAATATATTTTTATCTCTGAGTTTTTTACAGTAGTCATTGTGTGTTCATAGAACCAAGATAGATTCATAGATATCATAATGTAATAATTATACAGATGCAATGGAAATTGGAGATAAGTGGTATAAAAAGATCTAGGTGATTGGAATAATATCTTACGACTCATGTAAGTTATCTTCAAGTGTACCTTTATTTGACTTTCAGAAATAGATTGAAAAACAAGGAATCATGAAAGATTATATCTTCTTTTTCTAGTTAATTTTTTATTTTTTTGATGATATATTTTCTTATCTTATATTATTGCTGAAAAAGTGTTCTGTTATTTTTTTTCTCAGAAATATATCCATAGGATGATTTCCTATTTTTTTCTGTCACACGATGTCATGACAATGAAATTTTACTTTTTTAATGTTTTTTCATTAAATAATACAGCTGGCATAGAGAATGATCTTAATCATGGTCGGGTACATCATACCTCGTACGACGGTATGACATTGATTTAAATTTTTTAAAGGATGAATTAATGATGTCTCCAAATGGTGACTTGTGCTGACAGTGTCTCTGAATTTTTCATTTCAATGGTGACTTGGAATGGTTTCTATGAATTGTGACATCGAATAGAGTCTCTAAAAAGTGACATGGAATGGTTTCATATACATATATTGTAACTATATATAGAGGAGTAACTCAGGAATGATGAGTTGTGTAGCTGTAATTATCTCTAGCGGTAGGATAACGTAACGGTGACTTGTATCTTACAGAAGGTTGAATTAGTTAGGGATCATGCTACTAGTAACTCATACATTGAAAAAATTATAGATTTAGTCTGATGGTATCTTATTGCGATGGTGACTCATATTTGAAAAAAATTTGGATTATGTCTGAGAGTTTCTTGATGCCCCAAAAAATCATACCTTGTAAACATTCTGATCAGTTGTTGAATGTGGGATGAATAATGGCGACAATTCCTTTTTTATAATTAAACATATGTGTTGAGGATTACCCAATTGATAGTGAGACATCCTAACAGTTAGTCTATCGTAATAGTTACTCATACTTATCCAATTTTTTCAACATGTCTTATGATTTAAAATACTAAAATAACAGATTAAGATTATATGTAAACATGAGTAAAAAAAACTATTTAACCTGATGAATCATGATTTTTTAGCATTAAAACTAGTGGATTTTGACAGATTTGTTTTCTATTTTTTTATAAAATATAATTAAATATATCAACATGATGATTCAGGCTCAATAAAACATGAGAAAATGAATTACTCCTATGAATCCTCTCAAGTAATAGTAAATAATTATTCAAAATAGAAATTTTAATTTTTAAACCTAAATGGTATAAAACTTAATTAAGAAGGATTTAAAACTATTCATTGTTTCACCACATCATTAGTTTGTCAATTCATGAACCATTTAATCCCCACTAAATGGTGTTGAGAACAAAATTAATAGTTTTTTCATTGTATTCAACACCATTTATAGTAAACCTACACATTTTAATTTCCTCAAATATTCAATAATATGGACTATGTTTTAATTAAAAAATCATAAATCCTTCTAAAATTCATAACAATAAAAAAATATTTAAATTGTCTAAATTTTTTAAATAAATTCCAAAATAAAATTTATGAATTCTAAAAACCCAAGGTAAATTTGGGATAAACATAAAAGAGTATTTGTTGGAAATATTCCACACAAAAAATTTGAGACTTGATCATCCTATATCACATTAATCTTAACACTTACAATCCACAGACCATGTGTTTTGAAGCATGTTCCTAATCACCATGGGTTAGTGAAAAGTGTTGAGGCAATAAAATTTGCTGTTTTGGAATGATTTCACCCTCTGAAACAAATATTTATGTAAAAATACTTCATCTATAAATCTAGCATGTGATATACATATATTGGATATACATGTTGGCTAAAAAAATAATTTCACTATGTGAATTAATTGAATCATGGAATAATAAGTATAACCCAAAAATAAATCACACAACAAGGTTCCATAACCAAAATTCATCAAATTATTCCTGAAGTGTGTAATATAATAGAGATAATATTATAGGAATATCACAGGTTTTTGATATGTCTACATCCTAATATAATCAAAATTACTCAAAAATTAATCTGGAATAAATCATTTTTAACAATGTTCACCATTCCATCATTGTATCATAATGATATGAAGATAGAATCTGTGGATGTCCAATAAAGGAAGTAAATATTTTTCTTTAAACTATATTAGACATAAATATATTAGCCCTAAATCTACACTCTTAGTTTCAATGCTAAAAACATAATCATTTTATATCTAGATTTACATCGATAAACATGACCCAAATTTATCAATCCAAAATATCAGACATAAAACATGAATATTGGATCACATACATACCTAATGACATGTTTGTTCATGAGTTTTAGAAAATTATGAAAAACACTTACATAAAAACTACCATGCATTCCAGGGACCACTTTTCATATACTATAATATTTTATTTCATTTAAAAAATATAAAACATCTCTTATAAAATCATTCAATCATTACAACATTATAGACATAATTAATTTCACAATATTCATTATAATCAAGGGAAATGAAACCACATGAATGGTTAGCTCAAAAACCTAATAAGATAAAACATAACTATTAACAATAAAATTTCACTAGTGCTTAAGATGATCATTAGTGTTTGATTAAATTACAAAAATCTATGATATTAAAATAAACCAATTCATACAAATCAAAACATGGATAAGTAAACTTGTGATTTGGTTTGAAGAATTAACAAAAGATATATTCAAAAGAATCAATAATCCAGAGCCATGTGATATTAATATTGATAAAAGTAATGATTACAAACTCATATAAATCATAATGAAACTAAATTTGTATCCTTAAACAACAAAAAATTATCATGGAATAACCAAATTGTATAATTATCATATCTAATATGGGTAAATTATAACTAGTTAGGAATATCATCTATTAAGAGTAACAATTATAAAATTAATTTTTTCTCATTCCCCATTGAATTGAAGGGATATAATAGAAACACATTCTACAAATCATAAAAATAACATTAATGATTTCACTCCACTCCCCAATCCCACATTCAACAATAACTACCAAGTTCAATATAAAAAACAAATGTATTGTTTCATTTCAAAAAAAATTATTCAATATATTTTCTAATGAGAAATAAATCAGTTTCCTTAAAATATCTTTTGAATATTTCTGTGGAATTTTTTAATTACTTTTTAACACAGAATGTATTATATTTAAGTGATTTTTTAAGTAGAAATATTGTTTCAACTAAACAATCTACAACTATTGTTATTTATTATTTAATTATCATGTTCATGTTGTTATTTTTTACTTATTTTTGTCAAATTATAAATTTATATTTCATTATCTAATATTATTTTTCTTCTAATTTTTTTGTAGATTAATTTTCTATTATGTTAATATTTGTCATTCATTTAGTTTTTATTATTTCATTTGGGTTTTCATCATAATTATAATATATATATTTAATGTATTTGATTATATTAATTTATTTTCATCATTTAATTAAATAATTTATTAGATTCATTAAATTACATATTTATTAAAATAAATAAATTGTATAAATTGTATTTAATTATAATAATTTTTAAATTATTAATTTTTTTTGTTGAGTTTTAGATAATCAAATTTATTTATTCATTATTTTAATTTTAAATAATTAATTGATCTTTTATATTTTTTTCTCTTATGTATTTTTTATATTTAGAATTTTAATTTTTTTTTAATTTTATGATGTCCTACCACTCATCTGACTTCTTCATCAATAGTAGTAGCAGAAATAGGGGATATATTGCTAGACATCCCTCTAGCCATCTACCATTATAGCCAAGTCAGAACTTCCAGTTATCTCCATCTTGTACTACACTATTTCTACAACTGGCCACCTTATTCTACTATCTAAACTATTTTCAATCTCTATATTCTAGTCCAACCACCCTCTATCACTACAATTGTTATGCCACACCAGCCAATCTACGAATAGAAACATTTCAACCCGTAGATCAAAAACTACTAGTCACTAATCCTTCACCGACCCAGATATATCTAAACCATTCCAATGATCTACTTGTATAGCACTGATTATACCATTGAAGACCACATTTTCTCATACAAACCACCATGAATCCCTCTGACACTCCATCCAATGAGGAATAAGGAAACCACCGCACCACTATAATCAAATTTTTCACTGGTTTTCTGAATATTTAAACCTTACATGGAGTATAAAACATGAAATCCATTTTTAAGGAACACACCACCATGACCTCCAGCCACTATGATCAACCTTCCACCGAACTAGACATGCCAATATGTACCCCGTGAAATCAATCCTTGCACCACCCATAATCACCACACCAATAAATGTTTAACCGTTGTATGAGCTGTCAACCAACATAATGGATGAACAGTTGGAGAATGATGAAGGCTGGATCAACTTCTTGGTGTTGTTCCATCACCAATGAAACCCAGACTCAGTGCTCCACCATTGTTGATTCTTGTTAGAGAAGGATTCCTCCTGAAGCTGCTCAACACAAGACTTCCTGTCCCCCAAAGAAGATGAGACATGTGATAGGGGACTTGAAATAATAATAATAATAATAATAATATATAATTATAATTATAATAATTATAAATATAAATAATATATATATATATATATATATATAATCATAGTATGTTTAATAATAATAATAGTATATGTTTTTATATTTAAAAAGTAGTATTTTTTTAATAATTTATAAAACATTATATGTTTTTATATATTTCAATTAAAAACTAATAATAATATAATTATAGTAATACAATAATAATAATAATATTGATATTTTAATTATGTAATTTATTCGCTGCACAAGTAGTCCATGGTGATAGACATTGGTTCACCTAAATGATATGGTTTGATTACTGAATCAATGTGAGTCCATGAACTCAAAAACCAATCTTGAGTATACTAGAATTTTTTAGAGTAATATAATCAAGTGAAGAAAGAGAATGATGATCTATTTCATTTTTTTGGTGGAGCGATTCATGAATCTCTTATAAGGAATACATGAAGTGAAGGGATGCTGTGTAGAATGGGGGAATAATATACCTAGTGGTGACTGTGATAATACTATTGAGTGATGCACAGATTTTTTATTATAAATTAAATGATATAAAGAAGGAAGTGGGATACTAGAAGCGAGTTAGAGAATGATAGGATCCACGATCAGAATTATGAGGTCATTCACACCGGGAAGAAAAGAACATGGTGTGGAAAATAGATTTGGATGCAGGAACTGGAGGGAGAGCTTGAGGAAGGAAACAGTCTCTCTTGAGGCATCTCTATATCTCTTTTATCTCAAATTTTGTATTTTAGTTTTCATGAGAAGAAAATTTTATAGGGGAATCAGTTTTGATAAACTGGATATCATTTTATGAATTTTCTTTTAATGATAATTTTTTAGTGCATTTTTATATTTTATTTTATTTTAAATTTCATTATGACAATAAATTTACACTACTCAATATTGATAGGATGAGGTAGTTAAAAAATTTAGCCTTTAATCACTAACTAATGTACCAAAAATAGGTAATGGTCAAAGCATATATTCTCAAAAATAAATGAATTAATTCAAATTTCAAAATTGAAAGACAAAAAATCAATAAGATTCATTGAAATGTAGATGTTCATTTCTGTGATATATTAGTTAATATCTACCTTTTCTCATGCACTAAATAGTTTAATTCATTTAATTATAACAAGATAATGTATTTTTATCAGTTCAAAATATTATGTGGACCCTAATTTGATCGATAGTTTTTATTCTCTATATATTGACCCCTACTGTCAGTAGTGACATTTCAAAAATCATTCTCACTAACTTTTTAGGATTATTTTTTGCACACCACATACTAAAAAACAAATATGGATTTATTCTATAATTTACTCTAGTTTTGGTTGTTTTATGTTTCTTTTTTTGTTTTAGTATTCAAAATCATTGAAAACATTTTTCATTCAAACTTTATTATCAAATTAAATTTCTAGGTAGAAATTGTGTTTATAAGTATTTAATTTATGCAGGATTTAATGATGTTATTGTGAAATTTTGGTGATGTTTCAAGGTGGGGGTTGTGTGACCAAGTAAAAAAACAGAAGAAATAGATAAAGAAAATTAAAAAATTTATGCAACATAAAAAATATAAAAAATTTATATGGTGTTTCCTTAAGTAAAAAAATTTATTCTACATTAGATATTGAATAACCAATTTTTTAAATCAATCAACAATGTTCAGAACTAAAAATTGAAAGAATGATTGAAATGGAAAATGTGGAATTCCTCGATTTAGGAACCCTTGAAAAAAACAATGTTCCACATCCCATTGTTCCTTCACATAAGAGACCTGTAAATATGAGGATCCAAATTACAACAATGTCATGAAACCCTCCCTGAATTAGGTATTATTCTAGGTCTATGAAAAATGAGGTCAAAATGTCCAATCTCTCCCATCATCCTTCTTTCAATGGTCAACCAGTAAATGTCTCTTTAGATATTATTAGATAATATTTTTTCCAATAGATTATTATATGTGGTCTGAGTGATGAGGGGTTTCATTTGATAGAATTCCCATTCAGTGTTATGGGGATGGTTGGGACTCGATTTGAATCATAGATAAAGAAATATTTGAAATTTTAGATGAGTTGTTCGATGATATTATATCCCAATACTACCCGAGGAACACCACCCTATAGGTGAGTCATAAAATCATTATTTTTGTCCATGATGATGGATATTTGTTCCATGAGTATGGGGATAGGTTAAGAATTCATTTCCATTGAATTACCAATAATCAGTTGTGTCCCAACCTACTTATGCAAAATCATTACAACGATCTCACCCATTGGAAATAGAACCACATCAACAAATTTTATCGGGGTGACTACTCTGTTTCCAATACTGATGAGCTCCATCATAATTTTGATAAAGTTTCCCAAAATTAAAAACAAAACCATATTTGTAAAAGATCTATTCATAAGATTATAAAAAATTCTAAAGATTCTTTTATTAAAGAACAAATTCTTAGGGATTTGTGCTATCACTGTGGGTGTTTGGCCAAGCTCAATGATATTGTCCAAAATTTTTCCCCCCATTTTTAATCTATGGAAAATGACCAAGTTGTGGATTTTAAGTATATAAATCATGGTTCCCATGATCCGTTATAAATACAATGTAATTATTTATTAAAAAATCACACAAAATTTTCTTGAAAAGAACATGGTGTGATTTAACAGTCACCTACCCCAAATTACCAGTAAAAGCAAAAAACATTTAATTCAAATAAATATAGGGATAAAAAATAAAAAAAATAAATGGTGTCTTATGGGAATGATGAATTATTTTCAAGGATAAATTGGTTCTCTAAAAAAGGATACATATTATAGAATTTACAATATAGAAATTATGATTGGTCAGATGGATATAGACACAATTGGATGAGATAAAGGGAAACTAACAAGAACCACTAAGCCAAACCCAATAGATAATTTTATGGTAGTTAAAATTGGGTTAGGTCTTAAAATAGAATACCTAGTTTGGGAAAATTTTATGGGTTATGTAATTAATTATCAATCTAAAACTGTAACTTAATAGATAGACAATTCCAATATAAAAATATGGATATACATGAATAATTTGAAAAAAATGATAAACATGAAGACAATTAAACAACTGAATATAGGGAAATGAAGTGGGAATTGAAAAAATATAGAAAAATAAGGTTTTTTGTGGATGATTAATATAATCTACATGTTTTGATGAATTCACTCAATATTATCCCTTTTAAGTGGAGGCTGAAATATAATAACCAACATGATTATCTAAAATTCCATTATATGGTTAAGATAATAAATGTTTACTTTCACTTCATGGAATCATTAAAAAGAACCAATAATACTTGAAATTATTTAAGATGTTATTACCTATCATGTGAGATTAGGTTGAGAGGGAAACCATTAATTTGATATAGGATTATAGGTATATAGTTTAAATAATATTCATCCCAAACATAAAGAGTGTGGATTTTTTTCATATATAGAAAATTTTGTCACAGTGAGGAGATCAGGTTCCTATGTTACCTAGAAGCTTACTATATCCTTATATTGTATTCCATTTTTAAAAACAAGGGCCTTAAAGAGTTGATACCAACTTCAGTGTCACTACATTTTTCTTTCAAGTATCTTGTAGAGCTATATGAGGGGTTGTATGATTTGTTTGGTCATATATAGAAACCTTATTTTCCCACTGATTTACTTATTTTTTATTTTTAGTGTGATATCATAATTCTATGAAATGTTGGTAGGATATTCTTATCTACTATTGGGGAATTAATTGATGTCTCAATGGGTAATCTTACACTACAATCTGGTGAGCACCAAGATGCATTTCATATTTACAATGTCTTTTTATTATTGCTGTGGTTTAAATAGATTGATGATGTGGATGTGTTTTTTATAGAAAATATTAGAACATAAAATCATCATTCATTAGATGACTTTTTCAATGAGTTTATTAGTGAATATGTTCAAGAAATTGATGTCGAATTTGAGTCTGCATGAGAACAAAAAAATAAGAGATAATTGAGAGTAAAATTAGAATATAAATTGGGAAAACCCATGAATTGATTATACCCAAACCAATATATATTGATGATAATTTTTTCCAACATATTAAGAGTTTACAACCCTCCCATAAGAAACACTTTGTAACAACATCTGGTTCCAATTAAGATATGGAGACTGAGTTGGTAGCTAATACCTTTTCTACTAAAAATGAATGTTATTAGGTTGAAACTGAGTCTAAAAATACATTATAATCCTCTTATATTTGGAGTTGAAAATTTTGAATCTACTAAGAGTGATGTACACCATTTTATAAACATTTTGAAAATATGGACAGCTAGTTTACCCCGAATTTTATTTCATTACATAGATGATCAAATTGGTGTCCATGAATTTTTGAAATTGTTAATTGATAATGGTGATTCTTCCCCTAATGTACCTAAGGAGGATTACATTATGAATCATCCATTTTTCATAGTTATTTTCCTATTTTTACTTTTGCTAAAAAATTTGAACATGTTAATGTCACATGTGTAGGAGTGACTGTAGGTTGAAATTTGAAATATAAGGATAGTCATTATGATGTTGGTACTGAGATATTTCTCACTTTGATTTACTCATTAATGGATAAAATAGATTTTTATGCATTTAATTAATGGAGGTTTATTTACCAATTTTTTGAGTTTTTGAGTAGCATTCCCCAAGCTGCAAAGTTACATAAGTTTTTGTGTAAACCTGCTAAATATTCAGAAGGAAGTACTGGGGAATCCAGTAATGATGAATCTTACACACTAAATGAAAATTACTAAAAAACATTATGGGAATATAGTATGGCTAAATAAATTAATTTCATAACTTATTATGAAGAAACCAATGATATTCATGTTTTACCATTAAATTTCTTTTCGAATAAATTTTTATTTCTCAGTTGCGTGTTTCCATGGATTTGGTGATCAATTTTTTATTGGAGTATTCATTGATTTGTTCTTTCTCTTTTAAAATTTATTCCAATATGATAGTGTCCTTTATTTGTTATCATGACATGATGATGGAGTGTTGTTGGTGGAGTGACAATGAGGAGTAAACTCAATTTTTTTAAGAAGTTTTACTAGTGGAAGAATCATTTTGAACATCAATGAAAAAAGAATCTAATAGTTAGAGAACACATGATAAAACATCCTTAAATAGAAAATCATTTCAATTTCAAAATCTTTTATAAAATCAAAATATTCAGGTAAATCTAATAATTTAATAAGAACTTCATTTTTCAAATTTAGTACTTCTTCATTTTTCTAAAGGGTGGTTATAATTTTTTTATTTAACCTTGAAAAGGGATTATACATGTTTTGGGAGTAACTTTTTTATTTTCATTATAATCATTTATATTGATTCTACTAGTATAAACTAATTCACAATTTTTTAATTGTTACTAAATTTTGTCTTTGATGTTCATTTTTTAATTTTTAATACTCTTTATGAAATTTCATTTTATTTTTGGTGCACTGTTGAAAATAATTCCTAAACTCATCTATGAAAATCTCTATTTTGGAAGACCATATTCTATTATTGTTTATTGGTAGTTGTAGTAAGGTTAATTTAAGAATGTATTATCTTTTTACAATGTGGAATTTTTTTGAGTTTCCATGTTAATCATTAAAAATAAAAAACTTATCTATACTAATAAGAAAAACATATTTTTATCCTCAAAGTATGCATTTTTTCTCCAAACATTAATTTATCAATTATGAAAATCTTGAGTTTTATGTGTGGGGTTGGGGTCTGAAATGTGTTAAACTGTATTTCACAGTTAAAAAATCAGAATAAATATTTTTTGATAAATTGTATTACTATAAAGATGTAAATAAATTATTTGTTTATAAATTGAATAAAAAATACAATATAAAAAACAATTTCATCCAGATTTGGAGATAATTTCATTCTAGATTGTGTGTATTTAGTGGGTCTGAAATTTCTAGAATATGACGATTTATGAGAGTTTGTTCTATATTATTATTTTTGGATGTTCACATTATTAATTATGAATGTGAGCATGATGGGAGAGATATTTTTGGAATTATTTTATTATCATAAAAAAACAAAAAAATTAGAACTAGAACACTGTGGAAACTATCATTTTGAAGAAATAGATTTGGTATAGAACGTAGAGGGTAATAATATAATTCCATTGAATTTATAGTAAAATGGGAAAATGAGATCTCATGCTGAGCCTTTGAGATAAGAGAACAGGGTATGTGATTATGTTAAAATAAAAGACATTTTAAAATTAAAAAAAATTTCACGATGATACACAACTAATATAGTATGGAAAAAATATAAAATAAGAGCCCTTTAAAAATAGAGATCACTTAGATGTTTGGAATTTGAACACAAATTATGAAGTGGAAAAATTATATATATATAAATTATTTTAGTTGCATCAATGGAGGAAAATCATTTATAATGGATTTTTGGAACCTAAGGGAGAGTGATTAATTATAGAATCTATTGTTAAATTTTATTTCAACTTTTATCAAACAACTTTCACTCGTAGTACTAGAAATCATTTTTAATTGAAATAATGATGTCATGAAATTCACTTATGAGGAATGATTATTCAATCATTGGTGGTAATTTTGACTTCCTTAGATTATGGAGTGAATTATAGGTTATGAATGTTGGACTTATCATTTCTATGTTCTTTGTAAATAAAATAAAATCAATTGAATATTCAAGGACTGTAACTATATAAGCATGTGAGAATTTTATGTTTCCTCTATTCATTACTTTTTCTCCATTCATTAATATATATATTTATATTTTTAAAATCAAAATATATTTTTTTACATGAATAACGTAAAATTATTGTTAATTTCATACTTAATTATTAAAATTTTGTATTATAATGTTTATGTATTTATTTTATTATTTATCTTAGTTAAATTATTTATTTAAAATTATTCCATTAATATTATTTTAACCCTAATTTTTTATAAATTTATTTTATTTTACAATACTATTGTTCATTAATTTTATTTTTATTTATTCATTTTGTGTTTCATTTTAGAATAAATAAATTCATATAATCAATGTCATTTATAATATTTATTCATTTATTTCAATTATTTATATTATTTTTTAAATTAATTAAATTTATTATTTATTAAAATAATTGAATCCAGAAAAATTTATATTTGTTTAATTAATTTTAAATATTTCAATTTTTTCCAGAGTATTAAATAAAAAAATTTATTTATTAATTTTCTAATATGAATAATTAATTTATCAATTGTAATATTATTTAATTTTCCCGATTATTTTTCTTATTATTTCAATGTTAATTGTTTATATTTTTTAGGTTGGGCTTCTAGGCATCAAAGTCACAACTACTGCTCATTACCTATAGCAATAGAAACCAGGAATCTACCACTCCCCTGACCTCCAGCCATATACTATTCTAGCTATCTCAATTCAATCGGTACTCTTCTCTGCCACTCTACCGAGTCTAATGATAGCACCCCTACCACTCATAGATAAAACTATACTAGACTTAAATCCACTACCGACCCAGATTTATGGGTCCCCTACAACATATCTAGATGTCTGTTGCACCATCTTCCATCATCCCCTACAAGTGCCTTAGCTGACAAGCATGAATCCAACTAACACTCCCATCCTCTAGAAAGCTTCAAACCACAACCCCTCTAGAACCAAATCCATCACCTATCACATAAAAGTAAAACCTTATATGGTGGAGAAAACATGAGATACATGGTTGAGAAACACATCACCCTGGCCGCAAGGCACCGCGAACTATAGGCCACTGAACATGCCACACTCATCTTCACCAATTGAAGTAAGTCTCCAGACCACCAAACATCACCCCCTCAATGAAGTCCAAATCACTATATGATATATTGAGTTCCACTATGGTTGAATACATTAATAATGATGATTTTTTATTCCACCATCAGGTGTCAAGAAATCAACCCTAGAAGCTAGACTGAGCCGCTCCACTACAACTGATTCTTGTTATAGAAGGCTTCCTCTTGACGCCACTCGAGCCCCCCCAGAAAAGATGATACCCACCATAGGCAAAGAATAATATATATATATATAACAAAAATAATATATATAATTATAAACATAATAATACCAATGGTGATTTTAATATATATATATATCTATAATCAAAGTAGTAATAGTAATAATAATAATAATAATATTTGTGTTTATATTTAACAAATAATACTATTTTTATTACGTTATATATTTTATATTATTATGTACCTCATTAAAAATTAATAATAATAATATAATAATAAGATAATAATAATAATAATATTAATATTAATTTTGGTTCTTATGGTTTTTACTACGTAGGTATTCATCGGTGAAACACATCACTAAACCTGAATGCTATAGTTTCATTATCATATCATTGTTAATCAAGGAATATTGGATCCTTATGAAGTTCACAAGTTTTTTTGTTCTGTTACTAAATTAGGGGAAGATGAGACAGGATGGTCTATTATAATTTCTTAGAGGATAACTTCTCAAATCACCTACCTGTAAGATAAAAAGTGATGGCATTCCCTGTGGAATAGGTGGAGAAGATACCTAAGGTAGATTATGAGCGTGAAATTAAGAGGGGCATGAATTTTTTATTAAAAAGAAGAAGTTACATAGTATGTATGGGGATCTATCTAGACAATTTAGAAACCATGAAATCTATTAAAAGCATTCGACTACAAATTAGAATTTAGGAAAAAATATGGGTGAGGAAATTGAGTTGGGAGTAGGATTTGGTGAAGGAGCATGGGGACAGAAATAGTCTCACACGCGGTGTTTCAAAATATATTTTCTCTCAAATTTGTCATATTTGTTTTCATTTTTAGCTAAAAAACTTAATGGAATCAGGTAGTGATGAAATGAATATCTTTTTCTAGTTTTAACTTATAGTTACTTTTTATGTTAATTTTTAAGTTCAATGTTTTATCTTTTGGATTATGAGAATAAATGCACACTACTCAAGAACATTTGGTTGATAGTATTGAAATCACTTCTCCTTTGATCAATGTACTAGGTGCAAAACATTATAAATGGTTAATCAATATCATCTTCATAATAAAAATGTTAATTCAAAAATTAAAATCAAAATATTGTGTCTCGATATGGTTCACTGAATGGTGAAAGTTCACTTAATGATGTACTTAGTGAATCTTCACATTTTTTTTGAAGAGAAAAATTGAACTAATTTTTCTAGAATAACAAAATAATTTTTTACCAGTAAAAAACAACCTGATAATCATAATTTCATCCATTGTTTGTATGCTATTAGTTTTGATCCATACTATCACTACATCCATTTGACACTTTATTCTCTCTCATTAATTCTATTTTTTTTTGCACCACACAGTGGTTCTCATATGCTACTTCATTCTATAATTACACTAATTTTTATTGTGTTTGATTGATTTTTTGTTTTTCTCATCAAAATAGCTAAGACATCATTTTGGTTAGACCCTTATTACGATTGTTTTAGTTATTGGTAATAATTATATTTATCTGTAATTAATTTTCATATAATTCAATTAAATCAGTTTTTATTATGATGAAACCCAATATTTTATAGTTTTAACTTTAAATTAATATTTCAATATATGTTTTATTATCATTTGAATGTCTCTTGGGATTGGTGAAAAATTTTGACTGATTTTTTCATTGATATATTCTTTCCCTTTTCTGATTTCCATCTATTTAAATGTAAACTGTTTTAGTTACCATGATGTGTAGATGGTGTGTAGTAGGTGTAGTAACCATAAAGAGTATATATAGTTGGTTTTGAGAACCTTTAAAAGTGGAAGACTTTTTTGAAACATTAATGTTAAAAAAAAGATTATATTTGGAGAATATAGTATAATACATACCTCAACTCAAACTCTGGCCAACTTCACAATTCTTCTATAAAATCAAATTCTCATTTCATTCTATTCATTTTTTGGAGTTTCATGTTTTATTATATATTTAATTATCATTGGTTTAATAGGAGGTACCAATTTTTCTATTAATAATTGAATAGTTATTTTTCATAAATAAGTGTAATTGTTTAAATCCAATCAAATATTTTTCAATGGTTTTAGATCAATTCATTTAATGAATTGTTTTTAATTTATTAATATTTTTTACTTTCATGATAAATTTTTAAATTTTGGTTGGGAACTATGAGATTACATGTTACATTTGGTGCTCCTTTGATAAAAATTCATAAACACATTTTATACATGAAATATTTTGGAATAAAATTATAATAATGATCCATTGTTGTGGATGAATTGGTAAATTGGGAATTTATTGTCTTCTAATTGTGTATATTGTTTTTTAGATTCCCTGTTAACCCTCAAAACAAAAAACATTCCTATTATGATGATCTAAATTTTTTTTGAACCATATTGTTTTTCTATTTTTTTCTCTTACCTTTAATTCAACAATGGGGACATTTGTGAGTTTTATATATGGGGTAGGTTTCATCAATGTGATAAAAATCATAATAAAACATTAATATAAATTATTTCAATGGTATCATAAGGTTATATACTAGTGATTTATGTGAATCCTTATTGAATAGTAACATAGATAGAAAATTAATTTAAAATTTCCTTCGATCATTTATTTGAAAACATGAGTACATATTATTTTACATTGTTAATATTTTAAATAAAATTTTGTATAAAAATAAAAAAAATACTTTCATTTGAAAAATACCAGGACAAATATTAAGGTATTGTTCGATGATAATAATGGTCGTGATATCAGTCAAATATTTTCTTTTAATTACCATTGAAATGATATATTCCTTTGCAAACCATATAAAGGTATTCAAAACTGACCCATATTGAAAGTGATTGTAAATTTACATACAAAATATTTAGTATAAGGTCATATATTAAAGAAAATAACTTTAAGAAATAATTTATTTTTAAAAAATTACATTATTTAAATATAATAAATACATGGCCGACAGTTTTGGTTAAATTTTTTTAAAATTATTAAAATAATATTTTTAATGAAAAAATCTTTTTAACAACCTTTTAAAACTAATTAACACTTGGAATATGTAATATAATTTAATATAAAATAACTTGAGTATTAAAATATTGAAGAAATAATTTTTCAATTGTCATTGTATACACCATATAATATAATATAGGTTAATCAATAATAAAAATATGTCAAATAGGGTAGTTTGAGATGGAAAAAACAAAGAACCTGGTTTATGAATGATTAAAAAAGACTAGAAACGATGAAACATAAAATAATTATCTAAACACCGAAATTTACATGATATAAAATCTCAATTAAAATTCATGGGTTAAGAAGTACAACATATAAAATAAATTATGTGCATAAGATAAATTATGTCTCCATGAAAATAAACAGACACCATAAAAACCTATACAAATTGTATAAATTACAAATCAGTAAATCATGAAAGGGAGAATGTAAAAGGAAAAAAATGTCTAGAGAAATTGTATATTCTTGATATAATACCATAATTGGTATCACATGCACCTTATTAAAGGAAGTAGGCAAATTATGAAAAACGTTCCTCAAATAACTAATATTGATATAAATAATTGTTACAATGATAAAATCATTTTTGTTAGGATTTAATTATTTATGTGATTAAGTGTAATAATTATAAGGAGATAAAAATAAATATAAATTAAAAAAATACAATCAGAATCCATTTCACTCATATTAATGGTGTAAAATAGTCAATGAATTATAAGTATAACACTGTGAATGGAAGTTGAGTTCTGAAACCCCTTACCTCGAGTCCACACATACCATTCATGTTATATACAACTTTTATAACAAGAATATAAAAATTATATCATTTTGTAATAATATATATATTAATATTTTATAATTAAACTATATTTTTTATTTATTTCAATGTCATATTTAATTGCCAAATCTATTAAGACTACATGAGGTGATTTATGGATGTTTGGTGTATAATTATAAAATTATATTGGTAGGGTGTCTTTTTTCAATAGAGTTATATTTAAATAATATAAATAATAATAATAAAAATTAAATATATATAATTTTTTATATTAAATAAAATTTTATAACCAAACCTAAAAGGTGTGAAAAATTAATCACATCACATCATGGAGGTGATAATCCACATGTACATGTGAACAACATTATCATTATATGAGGGATGTAACTATAAGGATAAATACAATATATATCTAATGTTGAATGAAATTTATTTCATGAATATAATATATATTCATTAAACCCAACATTATAAATATTCATGAGAGATGGTGATTGAATACAAAACACATCACTTCGTGGATGTTGTAGTCCACATGTATAGATGAATGTTGTTTTTGTTCCCCATAGGACAACAGTGGAGGTGAAAATGGGTTTTAATATTTTCATAATAATATTTATATAATTTTTACATATTTATGTTATTATATCATTATGGTTTATGAGTATTGGAATATTTATAAAGAAGAATTAAATTTTATATAGGTAGGTTAGGATATCTACATTTTTCTCAGATATCATATTTGGCGTACACCTTAAGACATCAATGTTTGGTCTATTTGTGAGACATTAAGTATATTAAATGGTGTTGAATGTTATTTATATTCATGGTTTGAGATTTTATTCACTATATTTCTTTAATTGAGTGATGAAGTGAGGTGAGGAGATTCCCATTTAAAATTGATGGGAGAAAAGCAATTGGATTGAGTTAAAATATTAAATTAATTTAAATTAATTTTCCTCACAAAGGGAAAAAACAAGATATAATTTTAATATAGGATGATTAAGAGACTATTTAATCTTTTAAAATACAATTTATACAAGATTAGGTGATATTTTTACCCTTATTTAATAGTGTTATCCCTACGTTAACCCTTTTGATGATTACTAGGATATCAAATTTTTAATTCACAATGGGTCATGAAATTTAATATAAATGGAATAGTAACACATAAATGGAAAATGCATTATCATATAAAAAATATATATTTTACAAGTATTATGATAATTGTTTATTTAATTTCAAGTCATTTAATAAAATATTATAGAACATAGTATACCCTTAAAGTTATTTTCAAGACTATTCACATACATTGACATTAATGGAATCAATATAGAATATAATTTGAATAAAGACATATGAAACAACCATAATATGTTATATTTATTGAAAAAATTATATTTATATTATAAAACACCCATAAAAATTAATTTAATGTTTTTAAAATAATATTTTGTTTTTTTCTACATCTTACACATAAATTCTTTCAATGTTTCGAATAACAAAACCATGTTCATTAATTTTTTTTCAAAATACCAATTTTATCTGGATCAGAGTCTTATTTTTTATCCTTGAAGTAGTCTCACATCACATATTCTTTTCAATCTGGTCATGCTCTACATTAATATGTAGAAGGAAATTCTCATCACTAGTTAATTCACCAAAAGATTTTGGTTCTACCTGTGATATGTTTGATTATTATCGTAGAGTCTTCACCCTTAATGTCTTTACTGGAACTGTCTGGTTACCAATAATGTTTTGTATATGAATTTCACCACTTCACTTTTGTCTTTGAATAGATACTGATTTATCCTTATACTTCTCATAATTTGAGTCTTCTTTAGAATCACCCTCTAGAACTGCAGGATACTGGGGTCTATATATTTATCCATCACTATCCTCTTAATACTGACCATGTATTTCCTGAAGATTCTTCTCATTCCCTATAATGGTTACATCATAGTTTCCATATAAATTTATTCTCCTCTTGTTGAACAATTTGTATGCTTCTAATTTCATTGAGTATAAAAAATATATCCTTCATCTCCATGGGATTGAAACATCATTGTTTTCTCCTTAATGATAATAAAAAATATACTTTAAATTATTTGAATGTACTTCAAGGATCTATTCTTTCCATTTGATATTTCATATAGAGTCTTCTCATCTTCCGGATATAGAAAGGCCCAATTTTAAGTGTAGACTTCTATCATAACTTATTCTTTCCCAAAACATTCTATAACGTATATCTCAATGATATATGTTCTAGACCTATTATTGACAATCATCTTTATTATCTCAAATAATTAATTATAATATGAATTTATTACCTCTGAAACATGAATGATTATCCCATGTTTCATGAGATAATCATCTTCTTGTAAATTTTTGAACACTGTTCCATTATTTGTTCAGATATTCTATATTGTTCGACCCAGAATCTTATAAAAAACCCCGTGATATATGTTTATGAAATTGAAAACCTCATAATTATAGGTGATGATCGAAAACCATTACATTCTTCTATTATCATCATTGAAGAGAACATTATAACTCCTTCCAGTAATAGCTCTTGGTGATATTGGTCCGCACACAACAATATGTACCAAATCAAATAGCCTTGTTATCTATTTGTCTTTTCCCTTATATAAAATTCAAATGATATTCCCTTATTATTAGGAATTTCATGTATGTGTATCATCACATGATAATCATGGATGATTTTCAGTAACATTATATTTCACCAAATCTTCCAAGGACATTTTTCTCATGTGGCCTAGATTTTTATGCCCCACATTATTTTCTTCTTCATTGGAAAAAATATCTTATCTCCTTCTCCACTCATTAGGTATATATTTCCTATTGTATTCTTTCACTTCAATAAAACCACACCAATTTTTTCCTGATGAAATTTAATTTCATTGAAATGATTAGGTCACATACTGAGTCACACAATTGACATACACATAATAATTTGGGAGTAATACCTTAACCAACCAAGACGTCTACACAACTCATGTCTTTCCCCCACACTTTTCATTAATAGATATAATGATTTTCAACCACTCATAATTACCAAATCATATGATACCTTAATTATTTTAACTTATTAACATCACCATATCATTGTTTTTTCTCATATTGGATGTGCATTCACTATCAATGATACATATCATAGAGCGATATCAGGGCATGGAAAACTATCTATTCAACAACTACCGTCTCAGTTAATTTCTTTTTTATCGATGTTTCCGACTTTATACCTGGTAAATATTAATACACTTTAAATTCCATCGAATATGATTTAACAGCTTCATCTTGTAGAGCTATAAATCAATTTCTCATTTTCAGCTAATTTGATAACAGTTTTTTTTCTTATTATAACCAACCTATATATTCATCATCACATTCCTCAGTATTGTTGATGATAAATATATTTCCATGTGTCCAAATCATCCACTCCTAAAATGGTTACCATCAAATGATGGATGGGAAAATTGATATCTCTATGACTTCCTATGTTGGCCAAGTTCCCTTCAGTACCTACTTTCTGTGGAACAAACATTTTTTGAGTGTCCCATCTTTCCACAACATTATCAACTTATGCGGGGTATAATTTTGGGTTGAAATACTATACAACTTGTAAACCCATGGGTTCTCTAAATCTTTTGATTCTTCTTCCTACACAAATCAGTTTTCTATCACAAATTTGGTGATTATAGTCTGACTTCAACCATTACTAATTTCTCTTCTGGATCAAGAACCATGTCAGCATTACTATTTTAATTTGACTATTGTTTCTATTATACTAGAACAACATATTAAAATTTTATCATATATATAGTCTGTATGATCTTCTTTCTCAATGTTGTACTTGCTTTCATTAGATTTTCATGATCTTTAACACTCCGTCACATACCGATGAAATCCTCTTCAATTTCATTGATACGACTACATTGTTATTTTCTAGTTTTATTTAAACTGGTGATATAAATTATCTATTAATCAATTTTTATATTGAACTCAACCACCTTTTATTATCTTTATTGCATTGAAGACTTCAATTTTCAATTTCTTCATTCAACCCAGACATCTCTTCTTCCTATTACTGCATATGGAGTTTAGAATCAAAAACCTATTTGTTTAATTTCATTTGTCATTGCTCTAAAAGAATCTATTTCTTCAAGAACACATTCTAATTCAGCATGAAGGTCCACTATTCCTATGAATTATCTTTATTCATTATCACTTTCTAATTTTTTTTTATGTAAGTTCTGACAACCACATCCAATTCATCCACTTTATGATCCTTTTAGTTCAAAGCCTTCATACCACATAATCCTATGTGGAAATATTTCTTTTTCCAATATCCAACTTCTTATTTTGAGGTCCAAATTTTTTGCAAACTCTGGAAAATGACACCACCTAAAACACCAACATTGGATAACACTAACAATGCTCATTGATAGTCATATGGACATTTCAACAAACAAAATCACACCCAAAACATACTAAGAGGAAATCTTAAAATATTTTTACCCCTCACTATAATTATCTATATCATTTATATTATTGTTGTAACACTTTAATTTAGATGGATAAAAGAATTTGTGATTTTAAACAAAAGGATCCTTAAATTTGATTTACTAAAAATCATAAAGATCATGAGATTTTATTTTCAGGACACACATTCAAAAAATGAAAATAATATCTTATTAATGGGAAAACATAATAAAAATAGAATGAAAAATTATATTTATATATCAACATGAATTTTATTGATAAACCTCCAAAATTAATATGAAATTATAAAAAAACATTTATTTAGGATTATAATATTTTAATTTACATTAAGAAAATATAATTATTTTCACATGGGAACTATATGTTTTCAATAATTACAATATAGATAATCACAAAGACATATATAAAATCTAGAATGTCAACGATGACATAAATAGAGATAGTTATACATATACCTTATTAGTTCATCTACCAAAAATTGATTACACTTTATCTTAATCATGATTAATTTGAAATCAAGGTCCTTATGTCATATAAAAGGGGGCAGTAAACATCTATGTAATAATGATTCTTGTTTTCACATATCATTTGTTAAGATAATGTTTCATTACTTCCATTCTAACCCCATAAATGTTTCATTTATGCCTAACTTATAACACCAACATAACACTCCAAAAAATCCCTATAGTGCTACAAAATCATGTCTTTCCCCAATTGGAACCCATATTAAGCCAACAATGAAGGTGGAATTTACCCCTTATTCCCATAAATAAAATGTGATATCTTAGACAATAGAATTTATGAGTAAATATAAGAAAAATGGATAGAAGTATTATTATAAACCAAGGAAAATTATAAAACAAAACCCCAAATAAAAAATTTAAAAAAAGAATGGTAAAAATAATTTCAATAAATGAAATATTAAATATATGGAAATGTATAAAATCACTATAAGGGAATTTGAAAAAAATATCCTTGGACTATAAATATCTTTCAATAAAATAATGGATATACCAAAACTGTAGCTCCAATGTCCCTTCATTTATAAAAAATATAACATCATAACATTATAGGGTTGATAAAATGGAAGTGAAAATTGTTATCATCCATCAAAAAACATTAATATATATATTAAATAAATATAATAGAGTATACATGTTTAACATAAACCATGAAAAACATTAAATATGAATTTTTATACGTTATGCGTAAAAAATAAATCACAAATATTTTCATTTAATCTAAAATACCACAACATCATACATTGGTTGAGATAATATCAACAATATTTTATATGAAGATTCCAATCCATCACATTGTTTAACTGGTGAATGAAAATACCAAAATTAGTAATTCATACATAGGAAATATCATTAACTCTATCAACTTGATATAAAAACTATAAGTGGATGAAATATTTATCACCACTCCTAGTTTTCAGTTTATAGGCCACTCCAACTTAGAAGTTAGTAGAGAAACATAATCGGTCAACGAATCCCCAAAAGATTATGAATGTTATATTAGAATATTTTCCAACAGTTCACACCTCAATCTAACCCATAAACCAGATATTACTGTTCCACATTATCAAAATCACAATACATATATATGGTAAAAATGATACCGGTACATGAACTCTTATCACTGTATTATGTATTTATAAGTTAACATAAATATATAGGCTATGAACCTCACACCTTCAACCATCAATGTATATCCACTACCCAGTTCCACATTTTGACATCAACCTCATTATACTATAATTCGGTAAATATTAGTTATATAAATTTTGGAGTTAGTTTTCTAGAATGAAGTCTTTACACTTTAGATTTAATTAATATTTTAAGAAGTGAATATAGATAAAAGATCTTATTACATATTTTCATTTATTCTTTGTGACATTATTATAATAGTTACCTAGAGTATTTCTCATATTCATTAATGAAAATCAATTCCCCATATTATTGTGGAAATTTAAAATTTATAAAGATACTCTAAAATATTTGTCTATAATTTTATGACATTCTATGATGGGAAACACAATTATCTAGTTATATGGTGTGAGTACTAATAAACAGATGTAGCTTTATCTCATGATGTTTTCACTCAGCCATTGCTAAGATTGTGTGTTATGCTAAAATAGTTCCCATTATTATTTCAAATTTATTTTTGATTCATTTATATTCATATATAAGTGGAATGTGTAATGTTCATTAGAATTTAATATGATTATTAATTCATGTCATGGCTCACAAAATAGTAATTTATTTCATATACTATTGAAATATGTATTCTCAATGATGTTATATACACTAAGTATATATTGAAGGATATTTTATTGATGAATAATACCGTGATGTATTTGTCCCTGTTTTATTTATGGAAGTTGATAACATGACTATAAGGTACCATATTGTTTTTCAAACCATTTTGTGTTTTTGATGCCAGTGGTGGTCAATGTAGTCATAGAGTGGGTTTAGAGGTTTTTGGATGCTAAAAGCAGGAATCCTGGAGACTTAACATTTTATAAGGGTTATCATCATTAATTAATGGTTTATGTATTGGGTTAGATAATGATTCATTACCTAAAAGCAATTCAAAAATTGTCTGAGGATGACCCATGAGATGCTGCATGATAAAAAAAAGCATGGATGAATAGTCTGAGGTGAATCATTTTTCTATAGGACATAAAAACCTAATACATTCATGATGTTAATGTCTTCAATGTAATGAATATAATCTAAATAGTGTTTCAATATATGTTGTAGAACCTCGTCTCTTCTAAAACACCTTAATTGTTCTCTAAATTTATAGGTGACATGCGGTGCTCTATTCATGTGTATGTGGATCTTTTTGAAGGGATTCAATTCTCAGTTTCACATGTTTGATATGTGGTGAAATTTTTTATTTATCGTCATTTATATCAAATTTATTCGATATATATCCTTCCACTTATTCTTTTCATGTGATTAAGGTTTATCTCCATCTTTCACATTCATTTTTCAAATTTGTTTGTTGTTGTAGTTGTGGTGGGGAAACTTTTGAGTGATTTAGCTCTTTCATATGGAGTGATCAAGATCTAAAATGTTGTTTTGTCCTCGTATTATGAATTTTTACACGTTCTTGGTAGGTTATTTTTTTACTTCTCCTACTAAATTACATGAAATCATAAAATTTTCATGTTTTATCCATTTAGATTGAAATTTAATTAACCTAATTATTATTTTCCCATATTAATAATTAATTTGATTATGATTGTTGGTATATGTTTGATTCAATGATAATGGGTTTTCTTCTCTACTTTATATATTGTGTTCAATTTATTTTTTACTTATTATAATATCTGGTGATAATATTTATTACCATGTAGACCATGATGGAAAATAGTAATGAATATAGAGTTGGTAATTGTTAATTAGTTGAAAAATGAATTAAAGAAAAGGAATTTCAAATGAATCCTTTATATATTTTAATTTTATGGTAAATAAAACTTATGTAATGCACATTCATAATTAAATGTTTCATTCTATTTATAGTGGAAATGATAAAAAATTTGGAGCCAAATAATGAATGTGTAGATTGGTTAAATGAAAATGAATATTATTATTAATGGTACTTCTCTAAGCTTATGGAGACTAGTTTTATTGATAAGGGATTTTATAATTGTTGATATCATTTTATTAATTGATACCTTAGGATACCCTTGATTGAAACAATGAATAATGAATGTGTTAATTCAATATTGAATATAAAATCATTATTTGATAAATATATTTTATGGGCCTATATTATGTAGCTTCATGAGAAGGCCGAGTTCATTTTGTTGGGAGCTGTGAGAGTTTTTTAGGTGTTATGGACAGATAAATTGTTTTATAGACCATATTTCCATATTAACTTTTCTTTTTGTTTTATTTCTGATTTTTTATGTGATCTGGATGTGTGATTTTTTTAATGTGATATGTTTTCTAGATTTTTATTCTAGGGGTGGATGATGTTATGTTGGTGGGGAGGCATATATGATGTGGGATTAGTTGATTAATATGATTGGAAGATGCTTCAGAATAATCATATGGGTGTTGGGGATGGATTGAGAGATAATAGAATTGGTTGAATCTAGAATTACCCATTGACGTGATAATGATTGATGCTTTCTTGAAATGTATATATTTAATGGAAAATGGAGAGGTTGTTCTTTTATCTTCATTTTATTCCCCAAAACCTGCGGTAGATGGATGTGATTGGTTTCATTTTCCCACAGGGATGTACCTTAGGATGGTTTTCTTAGAATTATTGTTTTAAAAAATGATACTAAAAATTAATTAATAATTATTAACCTTGGGGGTTGGTGTTATTGGAATGAAAATTCTAAAGATATGTCAATCTTGAGAAACTATGGAATTGAATTGGAATATTCCTACAGAGAACAAAAATCATGCTACTGGTAAATGAATGTATATTGAAACCATGTTAATGGAATTTATTATTAGTAATTAATTAAATAGGAAAATACATGATAAAATTAAAATAATTAACTAATTTAGCTCTATAAATTATTGTATGTTTATAAGATATATTGTCCCTAGAAGTGGAAACATTGTGTCTGAGAGATAAAAATTGTAGTTAATCTTAAAATTCAATTATTCCCATTGTTTGGATTTGAAATATATTATACATTGTGTATTATTTAATTTTATAAGCTTCACCACCCAGGTATGTTATAGATATTGACAACCAGTGGACTCTAGGAGGTTTTTCCCAACATCCAAATTGGTGGATGGATTGCTGAAAACCAACTCGGACCCTACTCTCTTCTCATGGAAGATACTTATGTTGGTACGCACATCAACTATTTTCCCCATATATATGAGGATAGGGCTTTAATGGTTTTTGGTTATTTCACACACTAGTATCGTCAGACATAGTATCCAATAGATTATTATACGTATGATGTATTAGGGATATCATGGATTGTGGTACATAATTGGTGTATGGGATATGAAGTATTGAGGTATAATACCTGATGTATAGTAAAAAACATACCGGTTTTGGTGCATCCCCGAATAAATCTGTAGTTAAATATATATATTTGGATGGGATGATGTGATTATATGATGAATGAAGTGCATGTTGTGATTCATTTCCCATGTCTCTTCGGCGTGGATTTATTTAGAGAGAAGGAACCAATCGTGAGATATTAGAGATATATAGGAAATCCAATGGGGAAGTAGGATATGATAACCATTGATGTATCATTAACACATTATTATCAATTGTGTGAGAAACGTAGTGAGAGTTATCAAATATGAGGTTTTTATCATAGTATATATGTTTATGTGAGGAGTTAGTTTTGATGTTTTTCACTATGATTTAGCATTATTTATTTATCATTTTAATAGAATGATCAATGGAGGATAATTATAAATATACAATTATTCTCAATTGGTGTATGTATGTTCTAATTTTCAGGTCAACTAGAGTAGGATGGAGATCGCACTGGTTATTACTAGATCCTGGTTTAATCATGAGCTCCTTGGTCTTCATGGTTACTTTAATCATTAAAATTTTTAATAGTTTAAGGTTTTCTTCTAGTTTTATTGTACAGTAAAACATTTTATGTTAGAAAATAATATATATTTATATATATTTTTATTAAGTTGTTGTTTTTTATGCTTATTATCTCTCATACTCATGTTTTCATAGATGGAAATTCCATCCTTATGTGTACATATTATACCATCAGTGCTAGTCCCTAACCCAAGGCCTACTTAAGGGGTGGAACAGAATGGAATTATAACATCCCAAGTAATTAATTAATAATAGATATTTTTATCTATATATATTTATGAATTAGATAGTGTTTAGAGGTTTAAAATGAGAATAAATCCAATCTTAAGCATGTAATACACTAATATTTTTAAAAGTTTGTTTTACTATCTTTTGAGGACAATCCATTTTTAAATAAAACTTTTGAAAATATTATAATCTCTATTTGTCAAAATAAACTTATTATTTATGATTGGGACATTGAATTTTACAATGGATAATTTGTTGGTATTTTTCTGATAATTTTCATTTTTTTAATGAATAGTAAAAAATACAGCATTTTACATCCAAACTACTTTTTCGTCTAATTTAATTATATGGTTAGATTATCGTATTAATTGGTTCTAAATTTTAAATACAATATATTTTTACCATGTAATCCAATGGTGGTAATTGGGATTAATTTCACTTTGGAATTGGGCATAAACAAGTGCCAAACTTTTCATAGATACTGTTTCAAAAAAAACCCCCGTTATTTGTTTGGAAAACGAGAATTATTTTTAAATTAATTATTGCAATTTCTGTGACTGGAATTTGGTAAACTGGATTACATATTTGTAATCAGAAGGTCCAAATTATGTAATCAAGACTCTTTTGTTTTTGGACATTATGAATAGTAACGATAGTAATTATCTTTAATTATCTTGATTAATTGGTAATCGGGTAGTTAAGGATAATAAAATAATGTCATAATAATAGAAAATGACACATACATGTGTCCTAATGCTACTGGTTGTGTCATGGACGACCATGGGATGACTGTTTCCAAACTTTGGGACCCCATGGAATCACTTTTGTGTGAAAGTGACTTTTTATATTTTTATTTTTAAAGGAAGTTAAATATAACAAAGTTTGTATCACCTGAGTAAAACATTTTTAATTATGTATAAATAAATGATCTTTTGGAATATAAATAGTCATTGGAAATCTAAATAAATTTCCTACATCATAGTATTTTTTTTATAATTTTTAGACATTAAATAAATTAAATTATTTATGACATCATGATGAAGCAACGATTACCTCATTAATAAACGATTTATATAAAATGAAAAGATAATGTAAAATATAAGACATACACATAAAAAATACTTATTGGATAAGTATATTTCGATCCCTTATCATCTTATCCTTGAAATACATCAATTTGGGACCTTTAAAATCCGAAACTCTTGAAAATAAAGTAACCTTTTATAACCTTCCAAGAGTTCCCCTCCCCTCCTCTTATAAAAGGCCCCCACCTCTACCTCCTTACCCACACCTCTCTAGCCTTTGACTCGGCCAAACACTGATCATTTTGCCTCTCCACATCCCTCTCTTACTCCTAGAAACCTCACATTGGGCAGAAGTCTTCCCAAGGAAGCCTTTGAGCTCAAACCAAAGGGAGTTACCCGATTTTAAGGTAATGTCTTCACTTGAGTCCTTTTGTTTTATTTTGCTTCTCCAACCCCCTAAACTCTTTTTATTAATTTATTTTGTGAAAAAACTAGTATGTTAAATATACTAGGATGTTTTTATAATAATTATTCTAGATACACTTACACACACCTACATCTAATGGTTAAAGAACATTCTATTTCTGTGGATGGCGAATTTCTGCCTCACGAAATGATGATTGTTCAATATTTTTATAACACCTTCAATAGTGTCCATTAAGATGTCACTATATTTATATATGATATATAAGTTGTTTATGTTTTCATTAATATTCTGTATTTTACATTTATGGTATACCTTTATGGCTTCCATTATGGGTATACGTGATATCTTCATTTTAGGAAGTGCGGACTACCGCCCTCTCAATGTGATTTGATTCGTTTATACCTTATGTGGTACATATAAAGGATATATTTAATTATATTATATATCATACCACAGTTGAATTAAAATACTATTATTTATCATTATGTTATAATTCCATTAAATATGAAATAGAAATGGAAGTAGCGTTCATGCGTACGTACGGCTTACCATCTCCAGGAACGGTGCATTTCATTTCTTACCTCTAAATGATTATGTAATATTATAAGTGCATGTATATACTGGATATATATGATATATATGATATCTACATCATGAATATAGTTCTTGATATAATGGATATTTTACCACATGAACAACTTGTAATTATATAGAGTTTATTTTTTGACTCAGGTACCAATGATAGAAAAAACGACCATTATTAACATAAATAATTACTTAGTGTTCATAACATGGTAATAAGTGATATAAAAAGAATAATGAACTTGAAAAAGGTTCTTAAGTAAGTATAAATTAACTCAAGTTTATGATTAAGGACGTTAAAGAATGATCGATTCATGTCAGACCCGAGGTAAGGGAAATATTTACCCAATTCTCATTCTTTGGGTTGAACTTATCGTTCTTATTTATGTTGGTCTATGATTATGTGGGAAATGAATTTTTATATCATATCATGTATTTATATTTTCTTTATGTGTAAATATAGTGAATACACATAATAGATCCATTTTATTTAAAAACAATCTTTTTAAGGGACTTCGTCTCAATCTCCTTTCATTGAGTCATATTGTGTTTTATACAGAACATTCTTTTATACGGTGTATAAACCCCTTTGACTTTTACATTTATCCAAAATGAATCTTTTTTATACGAAGCGTTTACTAAACGACAAAAGGGAATGTTTTTGTCGTACATATGTGACGACAACGACTTCTCCACTGCCATGACTATTATTTGAGTTTCAGCTTCCTCTACAAGCCATACATTTTTTCTAAAAGAAAAATAAATACCATGTTTTACTTTTCTTTTATTTTGGTATTGGAAATGGTTTTCATAATGTTTTTATATCAATGTGTTGTATTGATATCATATGATTGAAAAGTGGAAATGTTATGTTTCCTTTATGCATGTTTTATGTGATATGCTTATGTTATGGTTCTGGGGAATTATTATGAAGACAGGTGGTTCTGTGATAAACTAAGGGCGGGTGAGCCCGATATAGCTCTACAATGAATTGGGTAACGCGAAGGGGTAAAAAATTGAGTTTTCTCCGAAGGGATTTAGGTAATATACTGTGATGGGTATTCCAAACGTAACCAAGAGGGTTACTCCCTACGTAAGAATGTTATGAACGCCTCAAGTTACATTTATGTCTTATGATTTCTATGATTTATTCATGATTTGATGAGGTATGTTAAAGTGATTATGTTTTATGGGTAAAGTATGATTTCATTCTTATGTATATATGTACTCATTTTTCCTTTCCATATTTTTATATCCCTTACTGAGCTTTTGATGCTCATCCCATGTTTTTGAAATGTTTTTCATAGGTCAAGGGAAAGGTACATGATGTGATGATAGTGTCAAGGAAGTGTCAAGAAAGAATCCATGTTTTATTTTAAATAGGTTTCTGTTGATGGATAAAATGAATACTATCTTTTATGTAACCACCTTGTTTAAATGTGGAATGTAATGCATGTTTTATGATCTAATTCTCTAAAACTCCAAACCTGAAAATATCCTCAATATGTAATCTTGTAATAACTCAGGATTAAGTAAGGTTTAGGGCTAGGGCCTTATAGTTGGTATCAAAGGTCGGTTTAGATAACATTAAGAGTTAGAATTCTATTAAATGATTATCCAAAAATATTTTTGTATGGTCAAATTGTAATGATATACCATTTGAAGTTACCATGTTTCTTTGCCTAAGATATTTCGGTGTTAAGAATGGTTTTTCATAGAGGAAACAGAACAGATTTTTTGGGAAGGCATATAGTGGGAAATGACCTTTCAAGTCAGCAACCAAAGATGGTCAAAATTAGAATAGAGGAGTTTGTTTCAGTGATGGCTCAGTTGACTCAGGTGAAAATGTTGGTTGTTTTTATTGATGATATTTTGTTGTTTTCTAAAAGTAAATATGATCATGAATGTCATTTAAGGGTTATCTTGAAAACCGTAAAAGAAAATAAACTGTATGGAAAATTCAGAAAGTGTGAGTTCTGGTTGCAACAAATTTCTTTCCTTGGACATATTGTTTTTAAAGATGGGATAACTGTTGATCCTGCAAAAACAAAGGTTGTTGAAGAATGGCCAAGACCCAAAAATGTAACGGAGATTCATAGTTTCCTTGGTTTGGCAGGCTATTACCGAAGGATTGTTAGAAATTTTTCACGGTTATCTAGTCCAATGACTAAGCTAGATCGAAAGGGTGTTAGGTTTATCTGGACAAAAGAATGTGATGATTGTTTTTAGGAACTGAAAAGAAGACTGGTGAATGCTCCAGTTTTGGCACTACCTTCCTGGAATGGTGAGTTTGTTATCTACAGGGATGCTTCATTAAAAGGACTTGGTTGTGTCCTAATGCAGAATGATCAGGTAATTTCTTATGATTCATGAATGTTGAAGACTCAGAAGGTAAATTACCCTACACATGATTTGGAATTAGCTGTTGTTGTTTTCTCTTTAAAAATTTGGAGGCATCATTTGTATAGAGTAAAGTGTGAAATATATACTGATCACAGAATTTTAAAGTATATTTTCACTTAGAAATAATTGAACATGAGAAAGAGGAGATGACTAGAAATAATCAAGGACAATGATTGTACAATTTATTACCATCCGGGAAAATCAAATAAAGTGGATGATGCTTTGAGTCGAAAAAGTAATGCTTCATTAACAATGTTGCGTTTGGACCATGATACTTTGGTTAAGGATTTGATTAACTTTGGCATAGAAGTTTTTGGGGAAGTATGTCCTTCTATTTTGTTTTAGGAATAAGTGAAATATTCTCTATCAGAAAGAATCAAGCAAGCACAGAAGAAAGACAGCGAGTTGCAGAAAAAGGTAGAGCTGGTTTAGAAGGGTAAGTTTCCTAAATTCAATATTGATAATGATTGTGTTTTGAGATTTGGGAAGAGATTGTGTGTGCCTTGTGATTCACAGTTGATGAGAGAGTTGTAATGTGAAGCTCATAGTTTTCCGTTTTCAGTTTATCCTGGTAGTACTAAGATGTATAGAGATCTTCGGGAGTATTACTGGTGGGACGGAATGAAAAAGGATATTGTTGATTTTACTGTGAAGTGTTTGACGTGTCAACAGGTTAAAGCATAGAGGCAGTTAATGAAAGGGATGCTTCTGTCTTTACTAGTACCAGAGTGGAAATGGGAAAATATATCCATGGACTTCATTATGGGATTGCCAAAGACATCTCGAGGTAATAATGCAATCTGGGTTATTGTTGATCGCTTTACTAAATCTTCTCATTTCCTTCCTATTCGAGATACATTATCTCTAGATCAACTTTCTCGATTGTATCTTAAAGAGATAGTAAGGTTACATGGAGTTCCCCTCTCCATTGTATCTGACCATGATCCCAGGTTCACGTCTAACTTTTGGAAAGGCCTTCAGAAGTCGTTGGGTAATGAATTAAATTTTAGTACAACTTTTCATCCTCAATCAGATGGGAAATCAGAATGAATAATTCAGACTTTGGAAGATATGATACGTGCTTGTTCTATGGATTACTAGGGAAGTTGGGACCAACATCTTTATTTGGTTGAGTTTTCTTATAATAATAGTTTTCATTCCAGTATACAGATGGCACCATTTGAGGCGTTATATGGGAAGTGGTGTCGAACTCCAGCATTTTTGGATGAATTAGGTGAAAGGAAGCTGATGGGACCAGAATGGTAGAAGATTTGGCAGAAAAAGTTCAGCTGATACAGAAACACATGAGAACAGCTCAGAGCAGGTAGAAGAGTTATGCAGATAACCGGAGGAAGGATCTATCTTTTGAGGTAGGTGATCTTGTTTTTCTCAATGTTTCACCGTGGAAAAGTGTGATGTGATTTGGTAAGAAAGGAAAGCTGAGTCCCAGGTTCATTGGACCATATGAAATTTTGGAGAGAGTTGGATCAGTTTCTTACCAAGTGGCTTTACCTCCGAGTTTATCTCAGGTACACAATGTTTTTCATGTTTCGATGTTGAGAAAGTATATGCCAGATTCATCTCATGTTTTGAGTCCATATGTAGTTCAGTTGGAAGAGAATATATCTTATGAGGAACAACCGGTCCAGATTCTTGACCATATGGAGAATGTGTTGTGGAATAAGGTGATTCACTAGGTAAAGGTTTTGTGGAAAAACCATATGGTTGAAGAGGCAACATGGGAATCTGAAAATGCTATGAGGGATAAATACCCCCACTTATTCGTTAAGTAAATAAATTGTAGGGATGCAATTTTCTAAAGGGGGGAAGGATGTAACATCCCAAGTAAGTAATGAATAATAGATTTTATTATCTTTGTCTATTTATGAAATAGATATTACTTAGATGCTTAAAATGAGAATAAATCCAATCTTAAGCATGGAATACAATAATATTTTTATAAGATTGTTTTACTATCTTTTGAGGACAGACCATTTTTAATTCAAACTTTTGACAATTTTATAAGCTCTATTTGTAAAAATAAAATTATTCTTTAGGATTGGGACATTGAAATTTACAATGGATAATTTTTTTGTATTTTTCTCACAATGTTCATTTTTTAATGAATAGTGAAAAATACTGCATTTTACATCAAAACTGCTTTTTCGTCTAATTTAATTATATGGTTAGATTATATATTTAATTGATTTTATATTTCAAATAGAATATATTTTTACCATGTAATCCAATGGTGGTCATTGGGATTAATTTCACTTTGTAATTGGGCATAAACAAGTGCCAAACGTTTCATAGATATTGTTTCAAAAAAACCCGCTATTTGTTTTGACAACGGAATTATTTTTAAATTAATTATTTCAATTTATGTGTTTGGAATTTGGGAAAATGGATTACAAATTTGGAATTAGAAGGTACAATTTATTTAATCAATACACTTTTGTTTTAGGACATTATGAATATTAACGACGGTAATTATCTTTACTAATCTTGATTAATTGGTAATCGGGTAGTTAAGGATAATAAAATAATGTCATAATAATAGAAAATGACACACACATGTGTCCTAATGCTACTGGTTCTGTCATGGCCAACCATGGGATTCCTTGTTCCAATCTTTGGGACTCCATGGAATCACTTTTTTCTGAATGTGACTTTTTCTATTTTTATTTTTAAAGGAAGTTAAATATAACAAAGTATGTATCTTCTGAGTAAAACATTATTAATTTTGTCTACATAAGTTATCTTTTGGACTATAAATAGTCCTTGGAAAGAAAAAAATATTTCCTACATCATAGTATTTGTTTTATAATTTTTATACATTAAATAAATTAAATTTTTTATTACATCATGATGATGCAACGATTACCACATTAATAAACGATTTAAATAAAATGAAAAGATAATGTAAAATATAAGCCATAAACATGTCAAAGACCTATTGGATGAGTATATTTCGACCCCTTATCACCTTATACTTGAAATACATAAATTTGGGACCTTTAAAATCCGAAACTCATTTGAAAATAAAGTAACCTTTTATAACTTTCCAAGACTGCCCCTCCTCTTCTCTTATAAAAGGCCCCCACCTCTACCTCCTTACCCACACCTCTAAATCATTTGGCTCGGTAAAACCCTGATCATTTTGTCTCTATAAATCCCTCTATTACTCCTAGAAGCATCACTTTGAGAATATGTCTTCCCAAGGATTCCTTTGAGCTCAAACCAAAGGGAGTTACCCGATTTTAAGGTAATGTCTTCACTTGAGTCCTTTTGTTTTATTTTTCTTCTCCAACCTCCTAACCTATTTTTATTAATTTATTTTGTAACAAATCCAGTATCTTAAATATACTAGGATGTTGTTATAATAAGGATTCGAGCTACACTTACACACACCTACATCTAATGGTTAAAGAACATACTGTTTCCGTGGATGGTGAATTTCTGCCTCACGAAACGATGATTGTTCAATATTCTTCTAACACATTCAAAGGTGGCCATTAAGATGTCACTATATTTATATATGATATTAAAGTTGTTTATTGTTTCATTAAGATTCTGTATTTTTCATTTATGGCATACCTTTATGGCTTCCATTATGGGTATACGCGGTATCTTCATTTTAGAAAGTACGGACTACCGCCCCCTCAAAGTGATTGGATTCGTTAATACCATATGTGGTTCATATAAAGGATATATTTAATGATATTATAATGATACCATACTTGAATTAAAATTCTATTATGTATCACTATTTTTTAATTCCATTAATTATGAAATAGAAATGGAAGTAGCGTTCATGCGTATGTATGGATTACCGTCTCCATGAACGATCCATTTCATTTCTTACCTCTAAATGATTATGTAATATTATAAATGCATGTTAATAATGGATATATATGATATATATGATATCTAAATCATGAATATAATTCTTGATATAATGGATATTTTACCACATGAACAACTCGTAATTATAAAGAGTTTATTTTTTGACTCAAGTACCAATGATCGACAAAACGACCATTATTATCATAAATAATTACATAGTGTTCATAACATGGTAATAAGTGATATTAAAGGAATAATGAACTTGAAAATTATTCTTAACCAAGTAGAAATTAACTCAAGTTTATGATTCAAGACGTTAAATAATGATCGAGTCATGTCAGACCCGAGGTAAGGGAAATTCTTAACCCAATTCCCATTCATTGTGTTGAACATATCGTTCTTATTTATGTTGTTCTATGATTATGTGAGAAATGAATTTTTATATCTTATCATGTATTTATATTTTCTATATGTTTAAATATAGTGAATACACATAATAGATCTATTTAATTTAAAAAATGACCTTTTTAAGGGACTTCGTCTCAATCACCTTTCATTGAGGCATATTTTGTTTTATACACAAACTTCTTTTATATGGTGTATAAACCCCTTTGACTTTTACCTTTATCCAAAAGGAATATTTTTTATACGAATCATTTTACTAAACGACAAAAGGGAATGTTTTTGTCGTACGTATGCGGCTACAACGACTTCTCCTCCGTCGTGACTATTATTTGAGTTTCAGCTTCCTCTACAAGACATACATTATTTTTAAAAGAAAAATAAATACCATGTTTTACTTTTATTTTATCTTGATATTGGAAATGGTTTTCATAATTTTTTTATATCAATGTGTTGTATTGATATATTGTTATTGAAAAGTGGAAATGTTATGTTTCCTTTATCCATGTTTTATGTGATATGCTTCTGTTATGGTTCTTGAGCATTGTTATGAAGACAGGTGGTTCTGTGATAAACTAAGGGCGAGTGAGCCCGATATATCTCTCCAATGAATTGGGTGACACGAAGGGGTAAAACGTTGAGGTTTCTTAGAATAGATTTAGGGAATATACTAGGATGGGTATTCCAAACTCAACCAAGAGGGTTACTCCCTACGTTAGAATGTTATGAATGCCTCAAGTTACCTTTCTGTCTTATGATTTCTATGATTTATTCATGATTTGATGAGGTATGTTAAAGTTCTTATGTTTTATGGGTAAAGTATGATTTCATTATTATGTATATATGTACTCATTTTTCTTTTCCATATTTTTATATCCCTTACTGAGATTTTTATGCTCATCCCATGTTTTTGAAATATTTTTCACAGGTCAAGGGAATGGTACAGGATGTGATGATAGTGTCAAGGAAGTGTCATGAAAGAATCCATGTTTTATTTTAAATAGGTTTTAGTTGATGGGAAAAATTAATACTGTATTTTATGTAACCACATTGATTAAATGTGGAATGTAATGCATGTTTTATGATCTTATTCTCTAAAACACTAAACCTGAAAAGATCCTTAATGTGTAATCTTGTAATAACTCAAGATTAAGTAAGGTTTAAGGCTGTGGCCTTATAGTAACCAACTCTCTTGCATCATTTATGTCCTTATAGGGTTACTATATGGGGGGAGAGGGTCATGAAATTGTGGTATCAATGGTTCATATTTTATGGATAGGATGGAGTTTTAATTTAGCTACATGTGAGGTTGCATGGGTTTATAGAGAAACTGTGCCTGTGAGTTTAGTATGTATGGTAAACATAGAAGACTAGCTAAAAATTGGTATTTAGGCCCCCTTGTGATCCGATGCACAAATTAATAAGTTTTATCATTCCACTAATTTAGCTAATTCATTAATCTGGGTATAGCCAGAGGAAAGGTTCCCACATTATTCATATTTCCAACTATGTTTGAAATGGGTATACCAATGGATATTTTAAATAGTTGATAATAAAAATAATAATAAATCAATTAATGATAAATAATCAATTTTCATGGTTTAAGATCTATAATATATTATTCACTTTACAAGAAAAGATCCAAGTATAAATCCTCATTAGGTACACCCCAATGATCTTCAGGAGGATGTGGAAGTAGATCGGCACATAGTGGTGAGTGATGAGGATGACAATTGGTTTATGAAACAATAAAATTTTCTTTATCTATGTATCCATAAGTATGAGAGAATCATTTCAGATTCAATCATAGAATATCGGTTGAATGTGGATAATATAGTTTTCAGTTTGATCCCTACATGTAAGGATCAATGGATTATATTAATTGTGATGTTGTTGTGTGAAGAATCAATGCATTGGTGGTTATTGTTCCTTTGGGATCTTAAAGGTTTTATAGTATTGTAAGTCATGTTCCAAAAAAATTGTGATTATTTTATTTTTGTCAACTATGATGGGGGATATACTTTACGATATTTTTAACATTTAACAGGGGAGTTACAATGTGCAGGAGTTTAGGATCCTTTTCTAGACCCTTGTGTGATATGCTTCAGGCCTATTTCTAGATGAGGAGCCTAGAGAATATAATTTTAATTAGGCTCTTCATCTAGATATAGAGTTCCAGATGAAAATATAATTTATGATGGAGGTTGATAGTGGTTATGGTCAGAGAATAATTTATTGATGTGATGTTGTCCAGAATCAGATCATTATGAGAGGGGATTTACCCAGATGCCTCATGAAGTGGAGTTATGGTTTGGGGATCCAATTTCCCTTGATAGAAGATGTTTCCATCAGCTAGGGTTTGGTCAAAACCCCCATCAATTCGTTTCATTGGAGGTGGAGACACTCAAACATATTCTATGGGATCATATGGGTATTTTTTATCTTTTAGGATGAGGTCATTCGTGATGAGAGAACCCAATGTTTTTGAGAAAATAACATGTAGAATGTGTTCCAATCCATGTTCCTCCATTGATGATTTTTTATCTATGGTATCAGCAATATAGTGTTCATGTCTGGGATCAGTAGATATTATATGAGGAAATTAGTGTACCACATCAAGACACTCTTCATCCTCAGAGAGTAGTGATCGAACATTGATGTTTTTGTTAGTAGGGTTAGTGAGGTTGAAATGTAGTCCATGATCAACAACATTCATTTTTATTGCATGTTTTGAGAGATAATTTTTTTTTTCATTGTATACATTTTTTATACATGGATAAATGTTTATTTATATATTATGACACTCCTTTATGTTACCTAACCTCATAAATTCTCTGGGAAATGAGGTAGAGAGGCTTCTAGTAACATTGACATTGACTATTCTCATTTAATATCAGGTAAATTGATTAAATCATGTACATACTATAAGATAGTGCTGGGGAAGAACCACAGGTGGAGATAATTCTTATGTTTACAGATATGGAAATATGAAATCATCTGTGGCATGGAATGGTTGTATTGTGTGTATGATATCAATTATTGCGTCCAGAAAAAGGTTGTGTTGTATGTTTATGATAGAGATATAGTTGCTCTTCTTGTTGAGAAAGACCCTCATGTGTATCATAATAATGTTCCTTAATAGTCTTACTTTTTTCTTGATGATGATGATTTCATCAATAGTTTAGTAGTCACTATTCTCTAGGATTTTATAAGAGTACCCTGATTTCTTTATAGAGGACTTTGTGGCATTATATATTTAATGGGAGATATAATTTTGGATTGATTTATATTTGGGTTTGTCTCTATTATTGAGGTATCTGTATAGTATGAAACCTTATGAGTGGAAAGATCTACGTTTATAGCTTGATGCCCTATTTCAATGATGTTTTTCTTATCCCATCGTGTTACCATGGGGTTCACTGGCTTATTTCTAGAAGAGGTAAGATGTTGTTTTTTGAATTTTTATAGATTATTGTCACTTTGAAATTGTGAAAATTGAAAAATTATATCATTTTCCATGGATTGATGAGTTATTAGATCATATAAAGAGAGAAAGTTGTATCTCAAATAGATATTTTCATTCCAGATATCATCAAATACAGGCTAAGGATGAGTATATTTGGAACAATTCATTCAATTTTTTCATGGTAATTATGAGTTTATAGTGATTTTAATCAGTTTGATTAATTATCCATAATTATTCATGAGGTTAATGAATATAGAGTAATGAGATTTACTCGTTCTATTCATGGTGGTTTTAATCAATGAAATCCTTATGTACTCCATGTTGGTGGAGGATCATGCATAGTATATGCTTGCCATGTTTGGAGATCCCCACTGTGATAACTTGTAAATGAATTTGTTGAAGTGTGAGTTTTGGGTTCATGAAGTCTACTTCTCAGTGAAGTTAAGTTCCTATAAGGGAGTATCTATGGAATATTCAATGATAGATATAGTTATTTCTTTGGAATACAATAGGATTGTGTTAGAGGTGTGGATTTTCCTTGATCATGAATGCTATTAATCGATATCTATATTGAATTTCATCCTTGTTATTACTCCATTGACCAGATTGACAAGAACGGAATAGGCATTCCTGTAGACCGACTAGGTTTAGGAATATTTTGAATACATGTAGGATAATTTGGTTAGTTCTCATGTTCTTTTTTTCCAATTGAAGGAGTTCTATTTGTTGATTTCTATAATTCCTCTCAGCTAGGGTTGGGCTATGTTTTGGTGTATAATAAATCGATATTTTTTATGGCTCCTACTATTTATAACTATAATTGTGTAACTATGAAACCCATGATCTTGATTTAGGTGCAGTTGGTTTCTCATTGAGGTTGTGCTGACATTACCTCATTAGAGTGCATTTTATGGATATTAAAGACAAGAATATCATGTGGTATGTATTCTAATAGTGTGACATGAAATTGTTATAGTGATGGTTTTTAAAATTCATACAAGATTTTAATGTATAGATTTCATATATTCTAGTTAATGGATATGATGTAGTTGATGCGCTGAGCATGAAGTCGTGTATTGATGCCGCACCTGAATTTGGAGATTAATAGAGAGTGATGGAAAAAAAATGATGTATAAATAAAAGGAATACTTTAGAGGTATATGATAGTTTTTCTAGATGAAAGTGAAGTAATATTCGGTGCATTAGTTTGAGGATTCCTTGTTGGTGTATTCTGAGGTGGAATACTAGAGTGACCAAGATGTTTTGGTGATGCTTCTGATGGTTTTTCGAAACACGGTAAACACCATGTGTTATTCAAGGGATGGAATTTTATTCCCTATTCAATGAATGATATGGTTCTACTTGATTTACATATGTCACCTATAGTACTACATATAATATAACAATGATGTAACAATCTTTTAGAATGCCACTTTTTTGTGGCCTTGGATAATTTATGAATTTGTGGAGTTTTTTTCTCGATTCTTGGACTTAAAAAAGGTGAGAGTTGTAAACTATTTCCCCACATGTTTTTTATAGTAATTAGTGTGTCCCAGTGTTAGTGGGAAGAAATATTGATATGATTCATTACTAGTTTACAATGATCTTGGGGAGTCTGGGATGTTATTTTGTGATTGTTGATTGTTTAAAAAAATTCTTCCCACTTTATAGTGACCGAGAAGTCCATATTAGTGGAGACAAATGGTTATCCTGAGCGGTCTATTCAGATTCTCGATGTCATGTTGCACTCTTGTGTAAAAGTTTTTTTGTTTCCTAGTTGTTGTCAATCCCATTAGTTTATTTTTCCTTGATAATAATTTTTTTTTCAGTATTGGTATGTCATATTTTGAAGATTTGTATGACCATACATTCAATTTAATGTTGTTCTGGACTAAGGTTGGAGAGTTAGAAATTCTTGTCCATGAACTAGTATAGAATATTATAGATATATTTCAGGTAATTCAATAAGGGATTTAGAAATAATATGATCATCATAAATCCTTTTATGATCATTATAGGGGAGCGTTAAAGATTGATTTTGGAGATCACATGTTCTTGAAGGAGACTCCTCATCATTGGTTTTGAATGTCTCGTCTTGGGAGTATGCTTTCATATCAATATGATAGTCTTTTTTATGTGTTATTTCTTTTTTTATATATTGTTTATTAAATAAAATTACCCCTTATATTTGAGAGTAATACTCAATTTTGCTGTGTTTCATAGCTCTATCGTTACCATTATAGTTACTCTCCTTTCATTGCATAGGGAATGATCGATGTTGATGATGATGCAACCTTCTAGGAGCGGGATATAGAGATGCAAGATAGTTAAGATAATTTTTTGTGTGGGTTTTATATTCCATTTCTACATTTCATATGTTTAATGATGTTTTGGAGGTGATTACTTGGGAATATGAGTCATAGATGCACACTTAGAACCCATAGCTATATGATGTTTACCTCTCCTCTTATAATTTTTTTCATTTTTTCGATGTAGACAAATTTTGATTATGAGATGGGTCACTCATATTGGTTCTTGGTAAACATACACTCATTAAAGAGGTATCTTTCCAAGGATTTTGTTTAAGATTGGGTTATTACTATTTTATTGTAGAATAATATACCTACGATGAGGTGGTTAATCTCCCATGATAATGAGATCCTTGAGATTTATCTTGCAATGTTATTGTTCGGATGGCCACATTTAATTTTCTCTTTGGGTTTTGTATTGGATTCTTGAAGAAATAACTTTTTACGATCTATCCAATGTATGGACCTAGATTTATGAACCCCTTCCCTTTTCATGTTTTTAATGCTCATGGTGATCGGAGAAGGCCTACAATGGGTCTATAGGTGTTTTACTTCTAAAATATGGAAAGAGTGATTATTTATGATGTATAAGGGTTTCATGTCATGAATGCACAGTTTATAGATTGGTTAATATCATGATTGACATCTTGGTGACAGATCATATCATTTGTATGGATAATTAAGGGATCCATAATGATGTTATGTAAATTTGGGATGAATAATCTGAGATGGACAATTTTTCAGTGGTACATAAAAACTCGATACATTCATTATATATATTGGATTATAAACTGAGAAAATACACTATATATTGTGAAAATATATGTTAAAGTGCATAGGGATTTCTCTTACCCTATAGATTTTTGAAAATTTCATAAGAAATATTTTGTGTTCTCTTCTAGTGTTATGGGATCCATTTAATGGGGAAAGATTCGTAGCTTCTAATGTTCGATGTATGGTTATTTGAGGTACATACCACTTATTATCTCATGGTTCTTTAATATAGATCCTCTTTCGTATTCAATACTTGATATTAGGATAATATCCATTATTATAAATTTTTTGGGATATTTGTTGCATGTAATCATTAATGTGATGCATCACTAGTGGTAGGGATGATCGGGATTTATGACCTTGGTTAGTTCTCTCATGAATAACAATGATACCATTAAGGTAGGGGATTTTTAATTCTTTTCTTTATTTAAGAAAAATTATAAATTTGGAATTGTTTAGCATATTTTTTTATGTAATTAAATATATATTTATTTTACAATATTAATAAGGAATTAAATTCTGATGAAATATTGATGTTTGAAAATGTGATTATGGTATACTTATTGATTTTATACATAGTGTGTGATCTATGTTATTCTTGGTAGCATGTATAATTATGAAATTGAATTATCATGTTTACATTCATGGAAAACAGTGAATGAAATCATGTTGGTAACTATTAATTGGTTAGCTAAATAATTAAAGAAGAGGAATGTCAAATTAATCTAGTGTTCCATAAAATTTGTTGGTAATTGAAATGCATGAAACATAGATTCTTAATTAAATGTCTTATTACATGTTAATAGAATTTATACTGAATGTGAATAAACATTATTCATGTAGATAATGTTGAAATTAAAATAAATATTTTTGATAATGTTCATTTTTTTAGAAGCATGTTTTAATACTAAGACAATGTTTATCTTCGGATAGGTAGTTATATCTTGTTTCCTTAGCTTTCTCATAGTTGATACCTAGTAATAATTAATAATTTAATTAAATATTGAATAATAACAAATTTTTTTATAAATATAATTTATAGGGCCGAAACATCCCATCTACAAGTGAAGGACAAGTTCCTCGAGTTTTGAGCCATGAGAGCTCATTTATATGTGAATGATGGATTCCTTATTTTTTGTAATAGATTAAACTATGATATTTTATTTGCTTTTGATTTGTTGATGTGGTCATGTTGTGATATTCTCATCATAATGTGATATGAGGCTATAATAGATGATCCATGGATGAAAAATTTGATGTTGACGTGGAGGCCCATATAATGTGGCTTCAGTTGAAGACTTTACTGGTGAGATACATTATGATATACATGTGGATGTCTGGGATGGAACCATATATTATAGAATGGGTTGAATCCATGCATACCCATTGATTTGATAATTCTAGATGATTTCATTAAATAAATATGTTTAATGGTTGATGGATGAGTTTTTTATTTTAACTATATTCCATTCCCCATTACTCGAGGTAGCTGGATGTAATTGGTTACTAATTTCCTCTTTGTTATAGCATTGGAGTGTTTTCTTAAAATACCTAGATTATAGAATAATTATAATAATTAATAAATAATTATTAATATGTGAGGTTAGTGTTTTTTGGAACAAAATGCGAAATTGTTGTTAGTCTTGATACATTGTTGACTCAGATTTGATTATTCCTAGAGGGAATGGACCTCATGATGGTTGTTAATGAATATATATTAAAATTATTTGAATTTTTAATTTAATTTCTTTAAAATTAATTTACAAAAGATAATTATCATATGAAAATATTTAATCAATGTATCACTTCATATGATTTTATTCCTATCAGATGTCAAGTCCCTATGTGTTGATGATGGGTGTTCGAGGGATGTGATACTTAGTTGAAATTAGAAATATGTTATTCCCATATTATGGTTTTGAGGTATATTATGACTTGTATATTCTATTACTTCATATTCTACCTAACCCATGTTTTCTATAATGACTGAAACCCATTTCACTCGGGGGTGTCATTTTTCCAATCATCCCTATGGGGGGATGGATGGAAGACTACCCCTTCTAGCACTCATATCTTATCATAGTAGTTACATGAGTTGTTTTTCACAACAATTAGTTTCCCCATATATGTGTATAGAGCTATGTTATGGCTTTCTGTTATTTCACATACATATATATCTGGATATAGCACCAAAATAATTTTTATTGTTATGACACGTATGGGTTGTTATGGAATGAGGTAGTTACATAGTGTATGGGACGTGATGTCTTGAATTATAACACTCGATATTTTATACACATTATATGGGTTTTTTTTCTACCACAGCTACTTAGATAGTATATAAGGATATATTTTGTGATGTTTTGATGATGTGATTCATGAGGTGAATGTTGTGATGCCTTTTCCTGGTGTCTTTGAGATGGATTATTTTGGAGAGAGATAGATTATGACCTGAGATGTTGGGGATGAGTAGATAACATGTAGGGAATATTCCCTCGTTTGGGCCTTCGGGCCTCCGATTTGGTCCCCGAGTCCTTCATAGGCCTTCAGGCACCCAGGCCTTCGGGTCAGTTGGGCCTTCGGGCCATCTCAAGGCCTTTAGGACACCATTTTGCAGATGAAAACCAGAAAAAAAAACTACAAGGAACAATATCTACAAGGAGGATGAGCAAGGAGCTTTCACCACAATAGAAGGGTAAACAGATTGCATGAATGACAGGGTATGGCACCTGCCATCGGGACAAGCCATTGCATTCACGGGAATGCCTAGCCGAACACCCATGCGAAGGTGTTGAGCTGATTTCATGATGAAGATGATGGGGCGGAGCAGTTCCAAGTTGTTAGTCTGGGTTGTATGTAATGTTTGTGCCTATAGGCAATGAATTCCTCTATGGACTACGAGCATATAATCATTTTCCTACTGGCATTGTAGGGTTCCACCTCATCCCTTGAAAGGTTGATTATCCAAAATCAATAAAAATTGAAGGCCTTCAAGCTATTGGATGGAAGAGGTATAATGGTACCATTGATTTTTTGTTATTATATTATTATCTTGTGTTTGTGATACATGGTGTGATTTATCTAAGGTGATATTGGGAACATTGTATACCTATTTACGTGCAGAGTAAGAATCACAATTGTTCATTATGCTTTACCATTATGCCATTGACATTTTTATGAGAGCCTTAGGGGAGGATACTGAAGAGTATAATACTATGATCACCCTATGTAAGTATAATTTTTTAGTTCATCCATATAATGATGGATATAATGTCAGAAATTACTAGCATGTGGTTTTGGAGGAGCAGTTTGGGTATTGTGGTCACTTTATTCGTTACTTTCTCTTGGGACATGTAGTTTTAAATTTAGTTTTTTAGTATTATATGAAATTACCTATTTTAACTTAGTATTTCTACATATATATGTAATAGGATGTTTTGAGAAGTGTATCATTCTTATCTATATCATCTAAATGTTATCATAGAGGATATTTCCTCCCTTATGTAATTTTATTATACCATCGGTGATAGTCCCCAACCTAGGGCCCAATAGAGGTGGTACATAGGTAGTCACTATAACCATTCCATCATTGCTGACCAAAGATGGGTACTCGTGGGGGGGGGGGGGGGGCGTGACATCGACCCATTGATTGGAATCCAAATATCAAATTAGATTCCATGGACATGGAAAATAGATGAATTCATATGAGATAATAAATGAAAGAGGTATCAAGAATATAGGTTGATGAAATGGGTGTTTAAACTCAATGATGAGATATAATGAAAATGAGATTATGTTACGTAGTAATCATTCATTTGTGGTTATTTCCATTGGGACACATCTTATTCAATTTGTGTTCCTTGGCCCATTAATATAATATAATCACTTAATTCAGGAATTCCTACCTAATGAGACTAATAAATAGGGCTATTGGGTTATAGAAAAAGTGATTCCAATGGTCTCGGTAAAATATTATATATATTTAACAATTATAATATTTTTTTTTCAAACTGAGAAATCATACTTATTCAGGATTTATTAAATGATAAATTTTTATAAATAAATATTTATTCCAAATGTAATTGATTAATTATGAAAATATAAAATAATAATTTATAATTTTTTTTCATGGAAGTAAAAAATATTGTACTATTTAATATAAAGTATATTAAATTAAGTGAATATTTAATAATTATTTATTATTCTAATATTTTATTTTGTATACAGAATGGAAAAATTTAATTATTTATTTATTGAATAATTAAATAAATGTTATGGATGGAAAACATACCGAATTTTGTGTATGCTGATAAATATTTATTTATCATATTGAAAAATAAATATTTAACATAGCAAGTGTTTCAATATGACATAAGTAAAATAATATTGGTAATATTATTTACATGTCAGGGAGTTTATTGTGAATTAATTCATAGATGACGGGCTATTTCTAGTTAATTGAAAGTAAATCCTAACCTGAGGTATACTTATAAACCTCTCTATCAATTAAATTACGGTTAATAATTTTACATAATAATTTCCTCTCTAGATCTCCATCATATTTAATATCAAGTCCTAGAATCCAAGATAAATTTATTTATGCTCGAATTAATGTAAAGTTACCAAGGAGAAAAATGTAACATGATAAATTTTTCATGACGACACACCCAATTTCCTAGATGTTATTCCCAGATCAATTCAGATTGTGTGGATCACAACTAGAGGGCCTTAGCTTTGGTTCCTCATGAGACAATGTTGATATATCAATTAGGTATGAATGATATACACCATCAACAAAAATTTTTATCAAGGATAATGAATTTTTTCATCTTGTGTTTTTACTAAATTATAAATAAAAATGAAAATATCCTCTCATCATTATAGTGAAATGAATTTTTAATCTTAATGATAAATATTTCATTGTTCATTTTTTGTCCTAAATTATATTATATAATATCCATTTAATCTAGAAAACCATATTTTTAGCATGAAAAAATAAGTGTTTCTACTATTTTAGAAACCATGAAGTTGTTTTTGAGACGCTAAATTAAATTTACAATTATTTAATTATGGTTTCTTAACTCTACACATTTAATGTGAAATTTCATTTAATTCAATTTGTTATTGAATTCAATCATCGATATCTATTACTCCTCCCTTCATTTCTCACTCATATAATAAATATATGATTAAATACTACTAATGAAAATCCAAAGAACCCAACTGGGCGTGCTGAAAATCCACATTAGACATCATAATAATTCATTATATGTAGTTTGAGGATATTTTGTGTTTCTTAGCACATTTCTCATGAATAAAATTTGATTCTATTCTCCATGTCATCAAATGAATGCAAACAACACATAAATTTCACTACAAGTTATCCAATCTATTTTTTTGAACAATATGTGGTACTGTACAACATCTAATTTGGTTACACCTAGTGTATTAAATTCTTTTATTCATTGGATAATGAAAATTGAATTAAAAATTGAGTATCAATTGCATAATGTGTATAGGCGGAAAACCATGTAACAAGGTGGTCAGATTACACACACTAGCATTTAATTACAAGTACCCCACACATGTCCCCAAAAACAGTATATAGACTAACTCTATTGTGGGAATTGTACATTGTGTATGACTAGATATACAAGTAGTGTACCAAACCTATATATACAAATAAAATATAATAAAACTAATAACCCCACAAACAAATTCATAATGTGTTATGTGTATCAATTTTTGTTTTGACTTTTACACACTATATGATTGGTTTTACAATATAATAAAATATTTTTGAATTTCAATATAATTATATATAATGGAAACCATGTATAGTTAAACTACATGGATTTTTTCACACTCATTTTACGTATTACATGGTTTATTAATTTACTTTTTTTTATTTTGTAATTTATTTATAGATACACAATATGTCACAGAGTGATAAAACATATATTATAAATATCTCTTGAGTATATTACATCTATTCTCAATTAAGGATGAGCTGTTTAAACATGCACTTGATGATTATATTTAAATTAAAAGATATTTATTTGTTTTATTTCCTATTCAATATGATAATTTATTTAAAATCATAGAAGAAGGGAATATTCCAGAAAAATTTGATGTTGATTAATAAAAAATTAATTAAATGGTTAATCATTTAATTAATCATATGAATTCAGGCATGCATTGACTTAATAAAAGAAAATTACCAAGAAAAATCAATAACGAAATTTTAAATGTGATTTCAATGAAAAATTAGTTGACCATGAACACAAAATAACTAATTTATATTTATTATTTTTGAATACATTTATTTCAATAGGGTATTCAATTATTTTATTAAAATAAATTGATGGCCAACGAGTCATACCTCTTTTATTATTATGTATAGGACCACATATCCGAGATTTAATTTATGTAAACTCCATAATTCTAGTTCCCTTCACCTATGTATGATATAAAATATTGGCCTAGTTTAAGATATTAGGAATATGTAGTTGGATCAATATGGAAGTAAGGTGGAACCAAACCAAGAGATGTACAAGACATATTTAGAATATTGCTTCTTGTTCCATTATTGGATCAAGGGTTTTTTAACTAGAGTGTCAATGTTTATTTTCTTTCCTTCTAAATAAATGAACTACTAGTTATGGCTTATGATAAATCAACATTTCATAAATTTTTATATATGTATTATGGGTGATTTATTTTATATATTCCAGGCCATAATCATATTATTAAATGGATTTATATATGAAATATAATAATAATAAATGGATTATGTGTGAATATTTTTTTGGTACATGCTTAATTATCTAAAAAAATTCTTAATATTATTGATGCTGGTAGAAAATAACAAAAGAAAATTAATGCATAAACAAATGAAATACCTTAATATTTATTCATTGATACTACCATTATCTAAAATATGATGAACATCATGTTATTGTTTTCATTCAACCATCATTGAAGAAACTTCTCATTATCAGGAAATATTATCTATTTTAGTGGAATGACCTAACTGAATGTGTATTGTGTTTAATATCCTAGTATGTAAAATATAAATTTGGAGGAATGATTTGTGGAAATATGGTTATGGAATTTTTGATTTGGGAGTCTACTTAATGGATTTAAGAGCTTCCATTTTATAGTTGGAAGGTACACACATGAAAACTCTTTATTATAATTTCTATGGAAACCTTTTTTATTACAAGAAGTGAATTTTGGACCCATGTAATATCAATATACTCACAACGAGTCATTATTGGTTCAATTTCATGGTCCATTGAAAATTTTTATAATATTTGTATAGATAGTGGAATTGAAATTATTATGACTCATATAACTTGTAATAACATGAATAATAAATAATTGTCTTTTATAATGTCATGGAATAATCAAAATTATATCATCCAAATTACCCATGTGATAAATTATGAATAAATACTATATCATAATTGGATGTAACATTAATGAATTATTTAGATTTTTATGGGTTCTTATGCACCAATTAACAGAAGTCTTACATGATAAAAGAATCAACCCTTACCCCACCTGTGCTAGTAGATAGTAATGAGGAGTTATATATATATGATAAAAACAAAAAAATGGAAAATAATTTTTTTGATTTAATAAGTTTAAATATAACCAACGATATAGAAAGATGAAATGGATTATTAAATTATTCTCTTGTATCTCCATGATCTTTATCAGGAGAGATCCAAAGATAAACAGTTTGAGATTTCTAATGTGCTATTCTTGAAAAAACATATATAAGGTGTGAATTGTAAGAACCTGAATCTTTGTTTTCAGGTACGTTTTTATTTTCCTGGAGTTTTTGAGAAAACTGGGGTTTCTGGAAATTTTTACAGTACATGTCGTGTACTTTCAGAGTACACACCGTGTACTCCCTTGCCACGCCAGGCCGTGTGCTGGCCATGTCCAGGCCACACACACGGTATGCAGGAGTGAAGTGGAGGCTGCTTAAAGCAGAGTATGAAAAAACAGAGTACACACCATGTACTCTAGAAGAACACGCTATGTATTTTCATTTTTTTCATTAAAAGGAGCGGGGTCGTGCCTGACAGACATAACACTCTTCTTCTTCAGGTTCTTCATCCTAGAGCGACACGTACAACCGCGATTCTTCTCTAAGCTCGAGTTCATCCGTATGATAATCATTTCAGAAGCCGTCGATTGCGTTGGAACCGCAGCGGTGAGTTCTTCCTTCTCTTAGAGCCTTGTTTTCCAATTCCTCCTCTTTATGAAGATATCGTTGGTTGAGATTTTTTTACTTTTTCTCAGATCCACGACGTTCTATGGAGAATCAATCATAGTGGTTCACTTATATCGATCTCCTTGACTCGAGGTAGGTGGTTGTGCCTTTCTGTAGGAATTCGTTGAATATTATGTGCAATTTTCACCAATACCCTTTAACAGGGTATTGCGTTTTCCCTATTTTTCCCTTATTATTGCCTGCTTTTCTTGATTGATTGAGTGGAGTTAATTTTTTGTGAATTGGGTAAATTGTATTGTGGTCTGAATGTTTTACCTTGCATGTTTTTCTTGTTCGGCTTTTTTCTAGTTTCCATTCCTAGATGTAGGATAGTGGAACTATTGTGTTATTATGCTCTTGTGCCTTATAATTATATCCAAGTAGTTCTCGAGGTTTACATGGGCCTATACGCGCGCCATGCATGTTGTTTACACACGGATGTGAGAACCTAGTGTAGTGGACCATAGGGAGAATAATTGTAAGGGCTTCTCCAGTGTGTCATTAATTTACGATGTGAGACCACAGGGTGAATTGACGTTGAGTGCTTCCTCAGAGAGTATGTAGTTCCTCAACATGGGCCATAGGGGGAATTGAAGTTGAGTGCTTCCCCAGAGATCCTTTAGTACGATACGAGACTATATGGGGAATTGACGGTGAGTGCTTCATTAGAGTATCTATTCTTTAGCTGAACCAGAGGGGTGAGACTGTGTGTGCCTCCCAGAGGGTTGGTAGTACATGTAGGTTGAACCATAAGGGTTAGGCTATGAGAACTACCCAGGGGGTTACATGTTGTTCTTCTTGTTGATTGGATGTTACTTGTTTACTTTTTATGCTAGAAAATGGGGATTGTAGCTGCTGTGTGCTTTCCTGTTTACTGCTTCATGTATTTTTACTGCCATGTATTCACTGACTGTTAGGCACAGATCTTTGGGTGGTTTCCTACTAGGACCTTGTCTCACACCCTGTTTGGGCCATGCTTTTGGGCCAAAAAAGATTATATTGCTGCAGGTATATATTAGGGCATGCTCCCTTCAACTTCAGGTACATGACTTGATGTGGAGCTAGAGAGAAAGGGACCAAGCAATGGCATCTGATGCTGAGAAGTTTAACTGTTTTCTTTTACATGTTATTTTGGTTTTTTATTCATTATTACAACTTGTTTGGATGCTTTCCTAGATATATGTATCATGCATCATTTTATATACATGTGTGTGTGCTCTAGTTGTTTATTGTTAGTCTTCCGCTATTTATTATTTACTCTTTTATGGATGGTTACAGTTTCTGCGGCTATCAATTTGTTTCTCTTCCGCTGTGTACTCTACCAATAAGATCATAGTTTCCCCACTATCACACCCATGGCCCTCGCTGCTAGTCAACAGCCTCTTGCATTTGGGGAAATGTGCTTGAGGCCATGTGACTAAACGGGTACGGGGCGCCTCTGGGTGGCTTCCAGAAATGGGACGTTACAACGTGGTAGAAGAGGATTTATTTTCTCTTGATTTACTATTTGGGGCCTTAGCACAAGATAGGATGGATTCATTACTTGGTATTAAGCTGTGCTTGCGAGTAGCTAACTCGTGTATAGGGAAAATCCAACCTACCTCCCTTATTACAGTTTTCTGGTTTTTCTATGTTACAGTTGATCTGATTTCACCAAGAGTAATTCAAATGCCTTGTGTTGTTATTATTGTTGATATTGTGGTTCTATTTCTGTCACAACCCGATTAGATGAGGGTTTGACATATCATGCATCACATATGCACTTATTATAAATCACATTCCACGCATTCTTTCCATTCCATCTAGGGTGAAATAGTGATTTCATGTTGTTGTGATAGACATTGCGTAGATTATGCATGTTGTTGTGATAGATTCTTTGATTGAATCTATGATTTTTTATGCAGAAATTATTTATTTTGTACCTTGCTTAAATGAATTCCATTATTTGGTTCATGAGGTGTTATGGGCACTTTGGAATTGGAAATTGTTGAATCATTGACCTATTTTTCCTTATATGTGATTGTATTGGATGCCATGATTTGATCCTGGGGAGTATGGGCCCTCACAGATCATAATTTTTCAACTACCTGCTCGTTTTTCAGTATTTTCTGGGCTTCGGTGTTGTTTCAAAGCTAATGCCCGGAAAAAACCATAATACATGGCGTGTACATTGAATATACACACCTTGTAGTTTTAAACTGTGTCACTGAGTGTGTGAGCAAAAACACAGGTTGTGAAAATCTCCAGGAACACACCGTGTACAGTAGGTGAACATCGTGAAGTATATACCCGTGTACTCGGCCATGTCACCAACAACACGGGCCAGGGAAGCGCGAGTAGAACACGCTGTACTGGAAAAGAACATGTCGTGTAGTCTTGTTCCAGGTTCCCAGCCAGGTCACGAACAACACAGGTCGATGTTATCTTCTTTATGTACACGTTGTTTTTGTTCAGAACACGCCATGTAGTCTTAGCAGGGTAACTGGGCATGTAACTGACAACACGGGTCGTGAAACCTTGTCTACTACATGTCGTGTCCATAGGGAACACTCCGTGTAGTCTCAGTTTAAGATGACCATGTGGGTTAGCTGTGGAAGGAGACACAGGAAGGGGAAAAGAGTTAAGTACACACCGTGTAGAGTTTATACACGCTGTGTAGTCACATTTTGTAAAACATGATTGTTTCCTTCTCATGTTTCCATTTTGTACTCTTTTGTTCTCTGTCCTTATTTTCCCGATCTATTGTATGCTTTTGATATTTCAGAGATATACCTCCGAGATGTCCTCTGGTTGTAAATAAGTTGAAGGATAGTGATCAGACGCCAGATTTGGCTAATCTGGGACATCTTGCCAATCCTCCGGTCGGGCCAACCTTGGCACTGACTGTTATTCCAGTTCCAGGCACTTATGCACAGTTCAGGGAAGGCTATATGAGGATGATGCAGACGTTTCAGGGAGAACCACCTCCTACAACTTCTATGGTAGACTTGACATGGGTTTTCCTGCATCAACATCCTCCTACATTCTCTGGGGAAGGAGGACCATAGGTTTCAGAGTCATGGCTAGAAGCCATTCTGACTATCTTTGATCATCTGGAGACGTCTCTAGAGAGGCGGGTCGAGCTCACTACCTACATGCTTCGAGACACCACCAAGAGGTGGTGGGATGTGATCTCCCAGGCGCGTCATCAGTAGGTTATGTCGTGGGAGGTGTTCCAGCGCGTGTTTTACGATTACTTCTACCCTAAGACCCTGAGGGCTGATCGATTCCCTGATTTTATGAGTCTAGAGCATGGTACTCTTTCTTTCATGGATTATTCCTCTCATTTCATCGAGCTGCAGGATTTCACACCCCTCCGGGATGAAAGTGGGGTGTTCATAGCAAGGAAGTTTGAGGATGGTCTCAGGTGGGAGGTCCGTTCACAGGTGAATCTCTTCTAGTTGACTTCCATCACCTCCATCAACAACCATGCACTGATTATAGAGCACAATCTGAGAGTCTCTGGAGCTACAAGCCTGGGCGGTTCTGCTTCCAGTGCTAGTGTTCCTCCAGTTGACAGCAGGAAGCACCACAGGGAGTCTACGCGTGGTGATCTGAGGAGGTGAGATACATCTTTAGGTAGCCAGGTTGTATGATATCAATTTGGAAGGGCAGGGCACATGAGGCCGTAGTGCCAGATTGACCCAGTGGAGTGCCGATCTTGCAGCAAGATGGATCACCTTCAGCGAAACTTCCAGGTTTTCTCACCAGTTTCTGGTGACGGGGGTTCTTCCATGACTCCTTGTTCAGGAGAAGCACCACCAGTTTCTCACCAGTTAGAGAACTAGAGTTCATCTAGCAGTTCGGGCCGAGGTCGAGGTCAAGGATGTCGCAGTTAGTGACCAGTCCCTCAGTGCTAGTAGGGAGGATCAGCTCATTGTGGTTAGGCAGAGTCACAAGGCCGCGGGGCAAGCCAGACTTTTGTGGTGGAGTAGACCTATCAGGAGCAACATCCAGGATCTTATAATGTTCGAGGTATGATTTTTGCAGCCTCAGTTTTATCTTTAGCCATTTTTGATACTGGTGCTATGCATAGGTTTATCTCTGTAGCTGTTGTGGAGAGCCTTGGGATCTGTATCCTTTCATCTGTCGACTTGTTGACAGTAGACACACCTTTTGGGATGAGGACATCTAGTGTACGTTAGTGTAGATAGTGACCTCTCGAGGTTTTAGGGTATTGTTTCTTCTAGGATCTCTATGTCTTAGAGATGACTGGCTATGATTTCATTCTCGAAATGTACTGGTTGGTTCCCTTCCAGGAAATCGTCGACTGTTATCACAGCAGGGTGAGTTTCATTTCACCAGAGGGTGAATATTTTCTACATTGAGGAGAATGAGATGTTCAGGAAGGTCGATCAGGAATCGAGCATCATGGTCTATGAAGGGTGACGGCCCATATCTCTAGTTTTTATCTGGATGATTAGGGGACTTCACTGTTTAACTTTCCTCCAGGGGTGGATCGTTTCAGAGATGTCTTTCCAGATGATTTTTTAGGTTTTCCTCTAGAGCGTGAGGTAGACTTCTCTATTGAGATCGTGCCTGGAGCGGCACCTGTGTCCATTCCTCCCTATAGGATGGCTACACCTGAGTTACAGGAGCTCACGAAGTAGTTGGAGGAGTTGCAGGAAAAGGGTTTCATTTGAACCAGTACATCTCCTTGGGGTTCGTCTATCCGGTTTGCGAAGAAGGCATACGGTACCCTTAGGCTCTATGTGGATAATCAAAAGCTGAACTAGTTGACGGTTAAGAACCCATATCCCTTTCCTAGGATTGATGACCTTTTAGATCATCTTTGAGGATCCCAGGTGTTCTCGAATATCAATTTGACATTGGGTTATTATCAGTTACACGTTAGACAATCAGATATACCTCTGACAGCCTTCAGAAGGAGGTATGGTCTCTACGAGTATATGATTATGCCGTTCAGTCTCACAAATGCGCTAGTAGTTTTCATGGAACTGATGAACCGAGTGTTCCATCCTTACTTGGATTCCTTTGTCATGGTCTTCGTGGATGATATCTTGGTGTACTCTCACACTCGACACGACCATGCTACCCATCATGAGATCGTTCTGAGTACACTGAGAGAGAATCGTCATTATGATAAACTCTCGAATTTCCACTTTTGGAAGGATCAGATTCACTTCATAGGTCATGTCATCTCAGAGGCAGGAGTATCTGTGGACCCGGAGAAAGTGATAGATGTAGTTTCCTGGGAGTAGTCGAAGAACGTTTTTGAGGTAAGGAGTTTACTAGGGCTGGTTGGATACTACAGACGCTTCATTTAAGAATTTTCACGCTTAGAAGCACCATTGACAGGTCTGACCAAGAAGGGGGCGAAGTACTTATTGTCAGATTCTTGTGAGTCAGCCTTTCAGGAGATGAAGAGAAGGTTGACGTCAGCACCGATACTAGTCTTTCCAGATCTAGGAAAGATATATACTATTTATTGTGATGATTTAGGTATTGGACTAGGTGTTATTCTTATGTAGGGAGATGGAGTCGTTGCGAACGAGTCTCAGCAGTTGAGGCCACATCAGAGGAACTACCTGACACACGATCTGGAGTTCGAAACTATTGTTCATGACTTACGCTCTTGGAGAAATTACCTTCTGGGAGATCACTCTGTGGTTTTCACCGACCACAAGAGTCTCAAGTACATCTTCACTCAGCGTGATTTGAATCTGAGACAACGTAGGTGAGTCGAGTATCTCCAGTTTTTTGATTTTGAGGGTGCCTATACGCTGGGAAATGGCAATGTAGTGGCAGATGCGTTGAATAGGAGAACTCAAATTTAGGCTATTCTGGAGGCCAGCAGTGAGTGGATGGTTATGGCTTTGTTCTCTGAGATGCATCTGGAGGATCACGACAGACATGGACATACATACCAATCAATTGTAACTGTTACCTCTACACTTCATGATAGGGTACGGATGAGGCAGCTATCAGACTCAGAAATCATAGTCCTACAAGAGAGTGTTTCAGGAGATGACCCTCTTCCAGGATGGATAGTGGGGATGGATGAGATCTTGTATTTACTTGGATGTGTATGGGTTCCAGCAGACATACGCGAGGAGCTGATGCGGGATTTTAATTCCTCAGATTGGGCAGTTCATCCTGGCTTCACCAAGATGTATCGGGATCTTCATCGCCAGTACTGGTGGCCAGGTATGAAGAGGTATTTTGGTGGTTTTTTCTTGAGGTGTTCTACTTTTCAGTAGGTGATGGTGGAGCATCAACGAACAACATGACTTTTACATCAATTACCCATTCCATAGTGGAAGAGGAACGATTTCGCGATGGACTTTGTGACCGGATTTCCAAGGTCGCCTCGAGGGAACGATGTTGTTTGGGTTATCATCGATAGGATTAAGAAGGTTTCTCACTTCTTACTGATCAAGGATACCTTCAATGTTGACGATCTGGGATTACTATACATTCGATAGATTGTATGTCTGCATTCAGTTCCACACTCCATTGTTTTAGAGAGGGATGCATGGTTTTATTCTCGGTTCTAGAAGGGGCTTCAGAAGGCTTTGGGTACACAGCTACTTTTGAGTACAACACACCATCCCCAGAGAGATAGCCAGTCCGAGCATAAAATCCACGTTCTTGAGGATATGCTCTGAGCTTTCATTCTTGACTTTGGCGGTTCATGGGTGAAGCATATCCAACTGGTGGAATGTGCCTAGAACAACAGGTTTCATGTGATTATTCAGATGGAACTGACAAGGCTTTGTATTGTACGCAATGCCGATCACCTTTATGCTGACTGGAGGTAGGAGAGGCAGCTTTGCTGGGACGTTGTCTTGTTCAGGAGTCCTCAGAGCAGATAGAGTTGATTCGGAAGAGGATGGATACAGTATAGTCTTGATAGAAGTCTTATGTTGATCAGCAGAGACTACCACTGGAGGTCGAGGTTGTGGATCAGGTTTTCTTGTGTGTCGCACCGAGGTTGGGACACAACAGGATTTGGAGACAGGGTAAGCTTTCACTACAGTACGTCAGGAAATTTGAGGTATTATAGAGAGTTTGGATGGTTGCCTATCGGTTGCAGTCAACTCAGAGGTACCTAGCCATGCACGACGTCTTCCATGTCTCTCAGCTCCAACGTTACATTTCAGACCCGTCTCATGTCTTTCAGCCTGAGGAGGTTAATCTCAATGCAGATGCATTGTTTGAGGATCATTCTATCTGGATTTTCGATCACAGTACAAAGGCTCTCCGTGGGCGGTCAGTTCCTCTGGTATGGGTGCTATGGAAGCAAGGGCGAGTACAGGACAAGACTTGGGAGAGGGAGGCCGATGTACGATCGCAGTGGCCAGAGCTGTTCGGGGATTCTTCATCTATTCCCCTCTAAGGAAATTTGGGGACGAATTTATGTAAGGGGGGATGTTTTTAAGAACCTGGATCTTTTTTTAAGGTATGTTTTTCTTTTCCTATAGTTTTTGAGAAATGTGGGGTTTCTAAAAATTTTGGCAGTACACACCATGTACTTTTTGAGTACATGATGTGTACTCCCTTGCCACGCCAGGCCGTGTGCTGACAGTGTCCGGGCCACACAAACGATGTGTAGCGTTGAAGTGGAGGCCGCTTAAAGTAGAGTATGTAAAAAAAAGTGTACACACCGTGTAATCCAGAAGTACACACCATGTATTTTCATTTTTTTCATTAAACAGAGCGGGGTCATTCCTGGCAGACAGAACGCTCTTCTTCTTCAGGTTCTTTGTCCGAGAGCGACCCGTATGGCCGCATTTCTTCTCCGAGCCCCCATGCCTCCGTCTGATCTCTGTTTCATCCGCCGTAGATTGCGTTGGAACCACAGAGGTGAGTTCTTCCGTCTCATGGAACCTTGTTTTCCAATTCCTCATATTTTTCAAGATATCGTTGGTTGAGTATTTTGGACATTTTCTCAGATCATCATTGTTCTAAGGAGAATAAATCATCGTGGTTCACTTATATCGATTTCCTAGCATCGAGGTAGGTGTTTCGTTGCATTCTATAGGAATTCGTTGAATATTATGTGAAATTTCCACCAATACGCTTGAACAGGGTATTGCATGTTCTCTGTTTTTCCCTTTTTGTTTCCTTCTATTCATTATTGCTTGAGTAGAGGTAATTGTTTGTGAATAGGGTAAATTTTATTGTGCTCTGGATGTTTTACCTTTCATGTTTTTCTTGTTCGGATTTTTTACAATTTCCATGCCTAGGTGTAGGATAGTGGAACTGTTGTGCTGTTATGCTGTTGTGCCTTAGAATGATAGCCAAGTATTTCTTGAGGTTTAGTTGGGCTGATATATGCGCTATTCATGTTGTTTACACAGGTATGTGAGAACCCAGTGTAGTGGACCATAGAGATAATGGATGTAAGGGATTCTTCAGAGTGTCATCAATTCACTATATGAGACCACAAGCAGAATTGACGGTGATTGCTTCCTCAGAGAGTTTGTAGTTCCTTGATGTGGGCCATAGAGAGAATTGACATTGAGTTATTCCCCAGAGATCGTTTTGTATGATACGAGACTATAGGGGGAATTGACGGTGAGTGCTTCCTCAGAGATTCTATTCATTAGCTGAACCAGAGGGGTGAGACTGTGTGTTCCTCCCAGATGGTTTCTAGTACTTGTAGGTTGAACTATAAGGGTTAGGCTATGAAAACTACCCAGGGGGTTACCTGTTGTTCTTCTTGTTGATTGGTTGTTACTTGTGTACTTTATATGCTAGAAACTGGGGATTGTAGCTGCTGTGTACTTTCCTATTTACTGCTTCCTGTATTTTTACTGCCATGTATTCACTGACCGTTAGACACAGATCTTTGTGTGGTTTCCTACTAAGACCTTGCCTCACACCATGTTTGGGCTATGATTTTGGCCCCAAATAGATTATATTATTGAAGGTATAGATAAGGGCATCTACCCTTAAACATTAGGTACTTGACTTGATTTGGAGCTGGAGAGAAAGGGACCAAGCTTTGGCTTGCGATGTTGAGGAGTTTACCTGTTTTCATTTGCACTTTGGTTTAGTTTTGTATTCAGCATTGTGACTTGTTTGGCTACTTTCCTAGAAATATGTATCATGCATCATTTTATATAAATGTGTGTGAGCTCCAGTTGTTTACTATTAGTCTTCCGTTGTTTATTATTTACTCTTGTATGGATGGTTACGATTTCTGCGGCTATATATTTGTTTCTCTTACGCTGTGTACTCTGCCAATGAGGGCATAGATTCCCCAATAGCACACCCGAGGCCCTCGCTGCTAGTTGGTAGCCTCTGGCGTTTGTGGAAATGCGCTTGAGTCCATGTGACCAACCGGGTGTGGGGTGCCTCTCGGTGGCTTCCGGAACCGGGACGTTACATGCATGTACACTATAAAATAATAAAAATAATTTTCAACTGTCGGCTTTTAGAAGTTATAGATTTTATTTACAAGATGCACTATGCATCACCTCATTCATTCAGGAAATAATATGAGATTATAAAGTTTTGTGGAAATTGTGAATATCAACAACCTTGAGAAGACTCTCCAAGTCATTATCACTCTATATATACATGACTTCAAGTATATTAATTCTAAAAATTATTTAGTTTTGATGTTGGATAATATTAGTTGTTACAAAAATTTCTCTCTATCAACTAGATAATTATGAATAATATTCGTGATATCTTCAGTAACATGCAACACTGAGCAATAAGGTAACCATGATATACATGTTTGATTAACCAATTATTTCAAATCCATTAGATTAGAGATAATCAATATCATCAACCAAATTTTATAAAATATTTAAAATTTATTTATAATGTATTTATTAATAATAAATAATTCTAAAAACGGTAAAAATGTTTAAATCATTGGGATAAAGGATAAATATCAAACCAAAATTTTCTTATATTTCTCTAGAGGAGATATATTCGACCATTTCAATATAAAATTCAAATATATGGGGTCTTAGATACCTTTATCCTTGATAATGAAAATTATATTATTTTAGAAAATGAAAATTCAAAAAAGGCCCATATTTTGTTTCGAATTTTTTTATATGAACATATTTGGATAATAATATTATATGGATAAATAAAAAATATTTGTTTTACCATGAATAATTAATTTTTATTCTGGTAATTTAATTTTAATTTTTAATTATAGTATAAATAGTATAAATTCATACACAACTCTGATAGAGTACATGATAAACATTAGAAAATCTGAATTAGAAGATTTAAATAAACATAACAAGAAATAAATTTTTATTAATTATTAAGTCAAACTAATTTGATTGTATTTATAATTTATAAATTATTGTAAAATAAATTATATTTTGTGTAATTTTTTGTCTTGATGTCTCTAAATGTAAAGTATACATATAATGTCAAAAATTAATTTAATTAGATTTTATGATATTTTTTATTAAATTATGAAAAATAAAAATCCCTAAAAAGAACATTTAAGATGAAATACAGACTAAAATTTCCTTTTTTTATATTTATAAAGCAATTTTTACCTTATAATAAAACATCATACCCTTTATGATTAAAAATTTCATTACTGATATTAAAGGTAAAATAGTTAATCAAGGGGTTAATAAAAAAATATATTGGATAAAAATACATAAATTTTATTGTAAAACTCTTGGGTTTATTTTATTTAGGACCATAAATTATCATCATGTTATTTGATTCCAGTTGGGTTCAATATTCCAGGAATTTAAGTTAATTATATTTTAAATCATTGAAAAAAAAATTAGTGTGCCACTCACCTCACATATAAAAGGATACCCCTCTTGTCATTTAATTACTCAACATTAAGCGTTCTAGATCTACCAAAAAATATACAACTATAATATGAAATTACCAAGACATGAATTATATGTTATTATATTGTTAAAATAATATTTTAAGTGTCCTTAAGAAAGGATTTAAAGGATTTCTCATGAAGAACTGGTAATCATCTTACCCATCATCTTCCAGTTTATAAATTATTATACCTTCAATAAATATATTATATTCATAATAAAATAATAATAATAGTATCCTCTATATAATAAAATTTTCGTATGATTATGTAACCTCATTTATCATCCTCATATTACAACATATGGTATGTGAGTGTATCTCTCATGTGGATGTGTGGACATCTACCTCCACATAGTGACACAATTAATTTTCGACCACCATCATTAATGGATTAATAATATAATGGTTTTAATTTTTATAAATTATATTTATGACTGATAATTATTATTAAACTAAAATATTATATCTAACTTTGTATACTCCCTTCCATTGGAAAAAAGACAATGTCGCTCGTGTGTACATGTTGACCACCACCTCCTAGAATGTATGTTATTTTTAGTTTCTACATTAAAAATATGACAATAAGAGTTATAACTATATAATTTCACAATCAAATGTATCCAAACATGATGGGAAAAATTGACTCATGCATTCCTCCTAAAATGAATGATGTTATTGACTAGAAGAAACAATTTATGAAGGTACGATGGAGAGACTATACCCTTGTTATCAATGTGAATAAAATGGTCAAGAATATAAAGAAAGACATTTCATATAATTTAGTAAGGGAATAATATATGTAATTGAAAATAAAAAATCAATATATTAATATTATTCATAATCCATTGGGATTATCACATAAGGTGGTGTCATGTCTATACCAACAAACTGGGAATATATGGATGTATACATACAAATAGTACATGTACATCGAAAGAAAAAAGGAGAAAAAGACAGGAGTATCCACTTGTATCCCTTGAATATATTTATTCATATTATCCAAATATCACATGAAAAAGATAAATCAGGCCTTAATAGAAGGATTCATCCCTTTATCCCTATCGAAATCCATAAAGAATGTCTGAGATCCAATTGGCATCTAGAATAAGGTTTGAGAAAAAATAAGTCATACACCACTAATGGTGTCTATAATTAATGAAACTAGTGAAAATGGAATGAATATATATATATATATATATATATATATTAAATAATTTAGTAAAATAAGAAATATACATATCAATGTCAGGGTCATTTTGGTGAACCCAACATACAATACCTACTTTGGCCTTTGATGATATCTCTAGGTATGTGACCATTAATTTTTAGTAGTCTAAAAGTCCATAATAATGGTATTAGTTTAATAACAACAATAATATAGTATCAAAGTATAATTCATGGTATCCATAACAATAAATGGTTAGGTAAACTAAGAATGATAACTCATGCAGTTTGGATATCGGGGTCAGAGTGTAATCCAAAAGATGATTCCATAGAATTCAAACATAAAGAATTATATCTGAGTTAAAGGAATATATCTAATATATGAAAGGGATAAGAAATATTTAGAACATATTTATGAGATCCACACAATCACATTCCTAAATAAATCAAGCTAAATCCAATGAGGTAGTTCGATAATTCTATTTTCTATAGATATAGGTGAATCATTAGTGATGTGGTGAAGAATACACTAATAAATGACAATAACTGATCCCTATTGTTTTATCTCACATAAAGGATACATCAATGAATCATGTGTTTCTCCTCTGAGTGCTCATGTAATTACAGAGATAAATTATGGATTCTTCCAGAAGGGCCGTACTTTTAGAGTTATTGAGGTCCATAAAAATAAACCAGAATAAAATATAATAGTGATAAAAAAATCCATGGTAATATTAATGCCATTAAATAATTAATTTATTACATTAGAGAAATCCAATAATAATTAATCATTAATTCCATATAAAACATCTACTCCATTTCACAATTAATTTTTATAATTTAATTTTCACTATTAGTTGTGGTAAATGGACCATGTCATTATATATTCAATAGTAAAAATTAAATTAATTAATTTATGGCATCTGAAAATTATATGGAATTATATACACACCCATGTTGTGGTTTACATATAGGGAAATAATGGTAAATAATTTTAACTCCATAAATCTCACCCTATGGGGTAGTTTGGGATGCAGTAATCAACATCTAACAATGCTAATGGGTATAAAGAATATAAAGGATATGGTGAAACTAATTAATTTTAGGTATGAGTCATTTTAGGATAAAAGTGTGGAAACTGAATTTTGTGGATCGATGAAACAAATACTAAAAAACTAGAATTTTAGATAAAATTTATTAAGCACAAATCATAATAGTGTAGTAGAATCTTCATCATGAATCTAATGGCGGTTTAGTATAGAACAATGGAAAATAGTGAAACTATAAAAATTTTCTAAAAATATTGTATATATGGTCGTACGGTGATAATGTTGATGATGGTGGAAGAAAAAAATAAAATAAGGAAAAATAGTTTTAGACATATCGACAATGATTCAATGTTACAAATGATGATCAATTCATTTCTCAAATAATACCGATGGTTGAGAGACTATGTGGAGGGACGAAAGGGAAAATCTCACAAAGGGGATTTTGTGGATTTTAGGAAGTATAAAAAAGTAGAATATTTATAAGGAATAAGGGAAAATGGTTACATTAGCCTATATAAAGTGGCACGTAGTTTGGATATCCAATCACCAACTAAGCCTACCTATAATACAGGGGGACAAAACAGGAATAGTTCTTGCACATTGTTAGAAAACGGGGTAAAAACTATGTGATTTGAACTATAACTAAGAATACACCTTTCATGGTGTAGGTTAATGGTTAGAAAAATAGTTTGTACACCATGTGACTCACCACTATAGTTTTTTGTAGGTTTTTTTCGTGCCATGATCATCTTATCAAACGGTTGATCAAACCATGAAACTCAATTTGGTTGGTCACATTTGAGAAAAACAATTACTACTAACCATTTCTTATCCATTCACATTATTCGGGCACCCCAAAAACCAGAACTATGAGCCTCAAGATCAGTCTGAGCACACTTGAAACCTCTATTAACTCATTAGAAATTTATGTATAGATATAGAAAGTGGATTAAAATTAAAATAAATGTATGTACAACTCTTATGAAAGCATAAATTTTACAACCTACCATCCTTATCAAAACTAATCACTAATTATAAATTACAATGGATTCTGAAAAAAATACCAGAATAAATCTCTCATTTAAGAAGAAATATCAAACTCTCACTCCAAGGACACATGTAGTACACGGTCATGAAATAATAACACCTGAACCATAGTAATATAGTGGCCCCATAGGGTATTTTTTCCCCAGTCAACAATAAAAACTACATACTCATCAAAATAAGAATCATCCTCTAACTCAACTTCCTCAGCATCAAGAACATTAGATGGATCAAAATTGTAATGAAGAAGATATGACCCATGAAAATCTCCAGGCATAACCTGATACCTTTGTGGAAAAAATATCTGATAGGAATGCAGCATGACTCTCCCAATGATCTCAAAAGGACCAATGAATAAATGTTCAATCATCCCCTGCCTCTAAATCCATGATTTTCCCAATTTATATAAAACTCACATGCAGAACTGATCCTCTAAAACAAACATTATAGGTTGGTTGTTGTGACCAATATAATAATTATTCATATACAAAGCTTCAATCATATAAATCGTGATTAGATATATTGTTTCCCTAATTTATCATGAATAATATGATTTACTATTAGAACTACATCTTCTTCCTCTAGACAGCATAGGGTTGAATGACTCGACCTACCATAGTGTGCATCAAATAGATCAATTTGGATAGTCTATTAAAAACTGTTATTATTAGATAAATTAGAAATAGTTTACTAAATTTCGCATGAACATAGGAAATCAAGAACATGTTCCATATGAATTCACTCTACTACTTGTATAGAATAATCCTTCTGATCAATAGTCTGAGGGTGATATATTGTACTAAAAATTTACTTTTTAATAAGATTCATTTGTATCATCTTTCAGAACCACAATGTGAACTGATATTCATGGCATGTTACAATGTTACATTGAATTCTGTAAAGGTGTATGATATCTTTAACATAAATCCATCTAAGTACATCCTTCAAAATGGCCTCTTAGATTGGAAAAAATTGGGATACCTTTGTCATCCTAATTACAATCACTAACGAGGAATCCCTACTCCAAGGGAACTTTTAAAAAACCCAACATGAAAATAAATAAGACATCATCAAAATTATACTATGGAATGTGTGACCATTGTAAAATATCAACAGACCACTGGTACAATATTCCTCACTTTTTGTATGTAGTCATTACATCTTTTTTCCGAATATTCAATATATTTCACAAACACAAACCAAATTACTCTATTAGTTTAATGTCTGCACAAACATGGAAATTAATCCATTAGTCCATAAGTGAGATTTATAATATTATACTATGTTCTACAATACTTGAACCCCTCATAGACACATCATACATAATACATATCATCATAACATGGGAATGGAAACAAAAGTTAATTGTGAGATCAGATGCTCTGTAAGGGTAAATAATATAGATACGTAAGAATGACATGAAGATAATTGTATGAAAACATATGTAAAACATTTTAATGAAATACCCAACATATAAAATATAATATTAATGATTCACGAAATAAATATTGGTAGTTTAGAAGAAGAAAAACATAATGGAATCAGGTTAATAATCTATAAAATGATAACATCCTAATAAGACATGGAATTTTGGAAGAAATATAAACATATATAATGATTTTAATATAATTATAGGAATTATTATAAGGATATCATTGTAGAATGGTATCACTACAAAAACTATCTTAGTTGTGAAGATTGACCACAAAGACTATCTTAAGGGAAAAAGTCCATAACTGTATTGGGTTCACATCATATTCGATCCATTTCTATCTCATATGATACTAATCAATACTGAATTCATTGTAGGGAGATATAGGTGCAACCCATCACATAATTAAATAATACATATATGTTCTAAAAATGTCATAAACATTACTCATATCATAGCACATGAAATGATATGGGTATCATAAATATTTCATCTTATGATTACCTATGGAAAAGAGATAGGTTTCATAATAATTTAATTTTAGAATAACTAATGAAAAAAATAATGTTTCATAATAATAATTCAATCGATATAGAAAACATTTTATTAAGGAATAAAAATGGTAACATTGGGTAATATAACCATTATTGAATGAGTAAAACAAATTGATTTCATCATAGACGGAAAATAATTTCGAATGTTCCATTAAAAATATTTATTGGGGAAAATATTCTTTCTACATTGAGTGATTATTTTTAAAACATTAATATTTTTTGAAATACTTATATTTGAAATTACCCTTCCAATCAATAATGTTAATCTTCAAAGTAGTGAATGAACACGGATGCAAGAAATTCCATACATGATTTAGACCATAAACTAATTATGCCTTATGTATTGTCATTATAAGTAATAATATAGTGGATAAGAAAAAGAAAAAATGTTTCTATTTGAAACCATTTTTTATAATAATAAAAAATGTGTAACGATTACTTGGAAAAAATAGTATCATATTAGATAATTTTGAAAACCATTAGTTAGAAAAAAATTGTTTTGGGATAAAAAGGATTTCTAACGAAATAGATAAATGTTGTTGGATTTTCTTAGTAGCAGTAAACTCGTACCACTTTGGGAACATTGAATCATAATCCCCATGAGAGAATAAAATAAAATAAAGATGAAAATATCATGAAAATGTGTATATTAATTATATAACATGTCAAATTTTAATTATATACACATCACAAAAATAATATTGGTGCATAACAAAACATGTGTCTTAAATAAGAAAAAATGTGACAAAATTCCCATACCACTTTATTAACAATTTAACTATAAACCTCAATAAATATAGATCAAAAATTGGATATATAAATGAAAATATAACTGTGTAAAGGAATTATAAAATATGATTATGAGATATATAGAAACCATATTTATGAAATGGGTGGTGAATATAGCATGTGTATTACGAAACTAAAAAGTGAGAAACAATATTTTATAATAAGTCTTGACTCTTGTTGTACACCTTCAAAATTATTATATAACAAATAAAATTTTATTATAAATATATAAATTAAAATTATTGATTAATATGACATGATTTATTATTTAAAAATAAAATTATATTACTCATATTTTAAAAATTCAATGGTTAAGTAACATTTCGTGTAATAAGAGAACTATTTTTCATAAATGATTCACTTTTTATTCGTGTTCCTCTTACATAGATCCATATTTCATTATATACACACGTATAAAAATGATATAAATAATATATATATATATATATATATTATCACTGTAAATTTATTTATAATAATTAGTTAATGATAGAAATAAGAACTAAAATACACCATTCAAAGAGATGGTTGGTTGTACGTACGCATGAACCCTATTTACATTATCTTATCAGTTTAAAGAAAAGAAAATTATATGATTTATTATCATTTAAGAATAAAATTTTGGTTCATATACATAAAATATATCAATTAAATCCATCCTTAATACCTTCCATGTAATGTGGGAATGAACCACATCGATTTACGATGAAGTAGTCCACCATACACACGAACGATATTATTCTATTCCTAGAAAATTGAATGAATGAGTTATATATGATATAATATTTAAAAAATTATAATATATTCATTAATATGATAAATATTATATATAAAATATAAATTGATCAATATTAACTAACTTTAAAGGTTGTAATATAATAATGAAAGTCATCAGTTTTCCTAGAGGTAGTCCACTTTACAGATGAACAATGATTGTATAACAACCCTTCTCTTTATTACCCAATTAAACATGATTTATTAAACATATTTTCCCCTTTATAAAAAATAGAATATTGAGATATATAGTGTATTTGGGGATTATGAACATTATATAATGACTTCAAACACAAAACACAACATCATTATTGAAAACTTCTTTACTTAACTACTACATTCCCTCATACATAGAAATGCATCGGATAACGTGAAGACATGAATAAGAAAACGGTGAGCCATAAATCTAAATAATGGATTAAACAAGGAATAACATGAAGAATAATGTACATGTTAGTAAATAGGAATATCAAATGAGCATAACAGAAACATTAACATAAATGAATGATATAGCATGATTATCATAAATGAAAATGTGGCAACAACACTTAACATGGTATTAGAATTATACAAGTCTCATTGCACATAAAGCATGATTAAACCATCATTTAACATGAATTATCATTATTAAACCCTCATTTTACTTGAAATATCATGATACTAATCTTTAACCATTGCTTTGGAGCGCAATCAGGGTGCACCATTCTTAATCATTTCATTTCAAGTATATGTGTGACCCATGGATCATATATCATGGATTCATTAAATATTGTCATTTTTTCAATGATAAATAAATTAGAAATTTATAAATGATAATATATAATCAATAATTAAAAGTTCATAATGTTTAATACCTTTGATAGAGTAATGGGTAGGGTATTCATTACACAATGTCATTGTCTTGGAAAATCGAAGGGATATTTCTGCAGCATAACGACATGTCATAAGAACTCATAAAAATGGTTTATGAGAGATAAATGTTTGTCTTATCATATTTATATGAACTTGAATGTATTTAGGTCATATATATACATGGACCAACATATTTAATGGTATTTATATTCGTAATACAAAAGAATTTATTGAATGTAAATGAGGATAGAGAAATCCCATACAGAATTTCGACAGGGTAATAAGTGTACATGGAAGACATTAATGAGGGAAAAATTGGTCTAACATCATTAAAAAATAATGAGGAATTTATGGGGGAGGTTTAAAAGAATACCCAAACATTTATAATTTATAATAAAATGGAAAACAATATAATGTAATTTGGACAAAATTGAGAAAGGAAGAAATACCTTACTGGAACGTGTGATCCCAAAGGCTAGGGAGGGGCTTGTGAGATGATTTTTGGGTTCTTGGGAAACATTGGGAAGATTATATATTGGAGATTTAAGAGTTTGGTCGAGCTCCATGGTCTTTTAGTGAAGAAGAAGTGTCAGCATTTGTGGGTTTATATATGAAAAGAGAGGGAATTATTTATTATTTATGTTTTGGCCACCACACATTAGACTAATCAAAACCGACAACTAAAAAATGGTTTTCTCCCATGTTTTTTCCATAGGGGGAGTGGAAAACACTATTTTTAAGGAAAATAGCCTATATTATTAAAATATTATTTTTTCTTATGTGGTGGTGAGTCACACTCTCAAGGAAATCATATTAAAATGGAAAAATGTTTTATAAGTCTTGGAGGGTCCACTAAGGCTTTGTAAAATAAATAAAGAAAACCTAAAATCACATTATTTTAATGGTAAAACAAAAAAGGGCCTAAAATCCTATTTATAATATTTTATTAAATCGTAATTAGGTCATTATAATGTCATAAAACACATTATGTAATTTAATGCTATTTAAATTTTATGAAAAAAATCGACTGTGTCAGAAAATTATGAAAAATTAACCATTTGATAAATTTGAAATCTTTATCACAAAAATAATATTTATTTTATCTATATAATTTTCTAAATATGTGAATTTTTAATTTTAAAATAAAAACTATCATATATTGAGAATTCATGTGTTTTTACAAAAAAAATCATTACATCCTTAATAAAAATTACATTTGTGTTAATAAAAATTTTATGATCATTTATAATAAAAAAAGAAATTATTAATTATTAAAATATTATTTAATTCAAAATTCCATTAATTCAACAAAATAGATATCTTAATTGAATATTTACTGAAAATACATTTGTGATTTAAGAATAATTTGCAAAGTAACAATAATAAAATGTAAGGTTATTCATTATTATATAAGAATATAATTCACATAATCATGTTGCTAAGGTATTGTTAAATAGCCCCTTATAACAACCACATATGACCTATGGGTAATGTGTGCGATGGTCAAAGACTCCTCGGGTGGCTTGGATAGCATTGGCCAGGGTGGTAATCTCTAGAAAATTCCATTTCTCACGTGGTTGGTTCCATTCGAGCTTAACAAGTTGAAGCTTGGCTTGGGAGTGGTCAAGAGTGATCACTAGTGACACAACCAATTTTCCGAGCTCCAACAAACTTCCTTTATATGATGAAATTATACTGTTTGAGGTCATCACTTCCTTTTTCTAAGAAAATTGGATTTGATAAAGCCCTATATTTATACTAATCAATTGATTAATGTTCAACGGATTTCTTAGAAATGGTAACCATTCCCAACAGTATTTTGAAATCCAATGTCATAAAACCATTGGAGATTATATGTTATATAACCATAATAATACATTTAATTATATCATGAGGAATTTTCATTAGTAAATGTTTGGGTCGTTACTATCATCCCCCGAATTTTCCTTTTTCCCACACTAAAACATATACGGGAGACTCAGCTTCATCACATCCCCAGACTCACATGTTTCTTCTTCAATCTTGTGGTTTTCTTCACTAAATGTTGACAAGGGGTATTACCTTATTTTGTAGAACTTTTTCCCTATGATCTAATATCTTCCTTAGATTCTTTTCATATGAGAGGTTTTTCTACAATTGTACCACATCGAGATTAGGTACATGTGATGGGTCCGGAATGTACTTCCTCAAGACTAATAAATGGAATACGTCATGTACTTGAGATACGTTCGGTAGGGGTTCTCTTCGATAGGTCACCTCTCAAATGCAGTTAATGATTTAAAAAGGGAAAATGTACATTTGTATAATATTTCCCTTCTTCCCAAATCAAATAACTGTATTCCATGATGATATGTGGAGGAATACCATTTCTATGACATCAATCTCTACGTCTTGTCGATGATTATCAGCATAGATCATTTTTCAACTCTGAGAAGCTTTAGTATGATACTGGATGGTCTTAACCTTCTCCACCATTTCCTCGACAATCTTTGGACAAATGAGTTTTCTCTCACAAACATCATCCCAACATGCCAGTGTTTTGTACCTCTTACCATATAGGGATTCAAAAGGATCTATTTCGATTCTTAAGTAGAAAATATTGTTATATGGGAACTAAACAATAGATAGATGTTTATCCCATTCTCCTTTGAAGTCCATTTATCATGCTCTCATCATATCCTCATGTGTTAGGACAGTCCACTCAGATTGACCATTAATTTGAGGATGATAAGCCGTACTGAATTTCAGATCAAAATCCAGAGCATGTTGAGAACTATTCTAAAATGTAGATGTGAATCATGGATCTTATTCAGATACAATACATAGTGGTACTCCATTCAACTTCTCAACTTCTCTGATGTTTATCTGTTCTAGTTGATCTAGTTATAAATCTTCTGAAATTTCAATAAACTATGCAGTCTTGGTAAGTCGATCCCCAACAACCTAGATTGAATTTTTTTTCCTTTGGATGTCATTGGATGTCTGGTGAAAAAGACCATGGTTATATTCTTCAATTAGCATGTAGGTATTTGTAATAGTTGTATCATCCCCTTATATTTCTGCATTTCAGCATTCACATGCTGACATACAAGGCACTTTGATGTCTACTCAGTTATCTACGTCATCATGTTAGCCTGCAAATAATGCCATCGGAGAACTCGATACATCATTGTGTTTCCTGGGTGAATGGATAAATTTGATCTATGTGAATTTTACAAAAGTTTATTCAATATCTCTAGATTTGATGGATCACATTGTCTTGCCCAAATCTCACAATTATTTCTTCATTGACAATGATATCCAAGGATTTCCATTTTATGATAGTTTCCGCATTATTTTGAATTCCCACATCATCCATTTGAGCAACCTTTATCTTTTCCAAAATAGACGGTTGAGAAAGAATTCATGAAAGGATTGATTATGTTCCCTTATTTATGATTCCTATGTCCATATTCATAAAATGTAATAATAATTTATCATTTTAAATTCCCATCAATGATAGAATCATTGGGTCCTTTATACATAGAAAATCCTCCACCTTGTTCGCTTTCCTAGGGTGGTAATGTATTGAGCAGTCATAGTCTTTGATTAGCTCTAAACATCTTTTTTGGTGCTTGTTAAACTCATTATGTGTGAATATATAAATGACACTTTGGTGATCTGTGTATACTTCACACTTCTCCCCAAAGAGTCAATGCCTCTATATTTTTAAAATTAAGTTCACTATAGCCAACTCCAGGTCATGCGTTAGACATTTCTTCCCATGAACCGTCAATTATCTTGAATCATAGGCAAGGAATTTGTCATATTCCATCAACAAAAAGCCAAAAATTTCTTCGAAGCATCACTAAATACCACAAAAAGGTCTCCACTTGTGGGTAATGTGATCACGAGAGTAGTGATAAGCCTCAGTTTCAACTCGATGAAGATCTCATTACATTCATCAATCTATGAAAACTTGACTCCCTTCCAGGTTAGCTTAGTTAGAGGGTTTAACAATCGTGATAAATTTTCACAAATCGGGGATAATATCCAGCTATCCTCAGTATTCTATGGATATCGGTTACTGATGATGTCCTCAACCATTACTCAATTGCATCTTTCTTTGAGATATCGATATATATACCATGGCTTGTGATGATTTGACCCAATAATGAGACTTCCTTCATCCAGAACTCGCATTTTTTGTACATTTCATAGAGCTTCTCTTTTGAAAATGTCTCTTGTAAATTTCATAGATGCTTCTCATTCTCCTCCATGGTTTCAAGTATATTATAACATAATCTATAATGAATACAAAAAAACTTGTCAAGGTAATCACTAATGACTCTATTCATCAGGTCCACGAAGATTTCTAGAGAATTAGTGAGTCTGAAAGGAATTACTATGTATTCATAGTGCCTGTATCTTTTACAAAAAGCAGTTTTGGGGATATTCTCCTTCTTCACCCATACTTGGTAATATACCAACTGAAAATCCACCTCGAAGAAGTATTGTGATCCTCGTAGCTGATCGAATAGGTCATTAATTTATGGAAAATAATACTTTTTATTTATCATGATTTTTTTGAGCACACAATAATCAATGAAAATGCGCATTGACCCATCCTTCTTCTTGACTAAGAGGACCGGTGCACCCCATAGTGTAGCACATAGGTGTATAAACCCATTTTTTAGATTCTCATGTAGTTGTCTCTTCATATCCTCAAGATCCGCCACATCGATTAAATATTGAGCCATGTATATTGAAAATTCCCTAGGTATAAGATCAATTGAGAATTCAACATCTCTTATAGGAGGAAGACTAGGAAATTACTCAGGAAACACTTCAGCGAATTCCCTCACAATAGGAATGTATTCACTGATGGTTTATTCCATAGACTCAATTATATATTCCATAATTCCTGTTCATAGGGAAATAGTAACCAAACATGAGATTATGCTTCAAAAGATGATTCATTATCCTACTTTCACTAGTATAGAATCTGGGGTTGATTATCCATATGGAGAGTTATTTCCCCCTCAGAACAATTTTTGTTGTCTTTATATAAGGAAAACCTATACATTCCATGAATAACATCAAATTCCACTATAGGGAGTATGATGAGGTTCGCTGGGTAGCTCAATCCACAAATTGTGACTGGGGATGAGTTATATTCTTGGGTTTTCATGATTTCCCCATTTTTTGTACTCACCTACATCTTTAATTCCATGATTTTTGGGGGTGTTGATATTGTTATACTGAAATTTTGGGATATAAAATAATACATAGAAAAAAATCATAATGTATGTTCACAATTCATGAATGAATAAAAATATTACCTATCACCACATCGTTTTTGGGGTACCCTTTGATGGTAGTGAATGAAAAAGCTCACCCCTACTGCCATGGAGGTTTTTGGTTGCCTCTGAAAACCCTTGTCCTAGGGAAATGATTTGATTGTTTCCTTGGTTTATTTTAGTTGAAACAATGAACAACATTTTGATGGTCGAATGGAGTGTTCCTCTTCTCTATCATAGTCGAAGGTTTCTATTGTCCACGGTTAACAACCACTGGTCCTTCTCTTCCACACCTAAATCGTTTCCTAGTCTCTATTAGGCAATTACTAGGAAGCTTATTTTTGCACTATTGGAATGTGGGTTTATTTATTTTCTAGGAACCATTGGATTTATCCTTCATACCACAATAATTAATGTCCACCTTATTCTTGTTATCCCAATGATACCCAATAGATTCACTAATCTCCATTTTTACATTGAGGGAAAATCATACAACTTCCACATAGCTCTCCAAGTCACAGATCTCTAGGGCCTTCTGTATGCAAGGTTTTAACCCACCAAAAAGAAGTCAATATTGCATTTGGGGGCAACGAAAATGCCAGAGGCATATCATGCAAGACTTGTGATATTTTTCTTGTATGCTCCGATGAATTCATCATATTTTTTCATTAGGGAAAGGAATTCCCTTTCTATATTTTGTCAGACGGTGTGAGGATGATATTTTTTGGAAAAACTATTTCCAGAAATAATTCCATTAAAAAGCCTTGACCTACTCCCCAGTTATCATATTTTTGATCAATGTCCACCATTGATCGGCATCACCATACATACGATAAGAAACCAAAATAAGATTATCTTGTTTGGAACACAGAATTATTGTGAAGATCTTTTCAATGGAGTTGACCCATTGTTCAACAATTGATGGATCAGATGACCCATTAAAAGTAGGAGGCCTTTTTCTGATGAAGCTCTCGATTGTGACTTGTTCTTTCTTGGGGGGCGGGGGGGTTAAGCATTCCTATTGACCAATTTTTCTATTTAAATCATGGCTTACGTGATATATTATCATGAAAATGTTCGAAATTATGACTTCCATTGGATTAGGAATCTCATTATAATAGTCATCACATGGATCTTCACATCTATTATAAGCACAATTCCCCCTATTACTGGCCACTTTCCGGAATAAAAAGAATGTTAGGGTCGACACATAAAGGGTAATCCAAGGGAAGAAATGGAAGACATATAAATTACATTTATTTTGTTAACTTATTAATCTATAGGATTTAATATATGTTATTCGTGATCTACATATCAAAATTTATTCTTAGGGGTATTTTTTATTCCCTTAATAATGGTTCATAATAAACTTGTGAATTTACCGAAGCCTATCCCCTGGGAGTTTCGTAACCAAGAGTACATAAAGGCCTTCTTCCATGTACCAAGATACCCCCTGCCAAGCCCAAAACTCCTGGTTAGAGTATTCACTTCTAGATATATCTGTGCTAGATTCTCCTCTACCTGATCGTATCCAAACATGGATGTATTTTCTCGATAATCCACTTACTCAATACTCACTTAATCATATGGATGTTTTTATACTTCCCCTATACCTAAGGATTTCACTAGGGCTTTTTAATCCCAATCCCAAAATAACTAAACCTATACTCTGATACCAACTATAATGACACAGCTCTTTATTAAACAATTAAACATGATTTCTTACATCTAATATTCACTTCACACAACATAGAGTATCGATAGTTCTAGTATCTTTGGGGCTTATGAACATTACATAACGACTTAAACACAAAATACAAAATCTTTATTGAAAACTAAATTTACATGACCACTACATTCCCTCGTACATAGCATTTCATGGGATAACATGAGGTCATGCATAAGAAAAGGGTGAGCTATAAAGCCCGGTAAGGGAGTAACAAAGGCATAACATGAATAATACAATACATCTCAGGAAATAGGAATATCTATGGATCATAGAGAAACATAAACATAAAGGCATGATATATAATTATTATCATAACATGGAAAGGTGGCAACACCAGTTAACATGGTATTATCACGATCCAAGGCTCATTGCACATGTAGTATGAGTAAATCCTCATTTAAATAGAATTGGAATGAATGAACCCAAATTTCACTTGAAATATCGTGATTCTAATATTTACCCAATGCATTAGAGCTCTATCAGGGTGCACCCTTCTTAATTATTTCATTTCATGCATAAGTGTGCCACATGGATCATATAAAATGGATTCATTAAACATCATAATTTATTCCAAGATAAAGGAATATGGAATTTATACATGAAATTATATAATCAATATGTAAATGTGAGTAATGTTGAATACCCTAGATAGTATAATGGGTATGGTATTCAATACAGATTGAAATTGGCTTGACCAATTGATGTTCAACTTGTTATTGGTCAATAGTGAAGCCTAGTGACACCACCTCATTTCCGAGCTCTGATAAATGTGTTTCGTATAGAGTAATTCTACTAGATGAGGCCATCAATTCCTTTGACTGATTGAATTGGATATATTAAATCTCTATATTTATACTAATCACGGGATCACTATTCAGTGAATATATTAACAACAGTAATTATTCATAATGGTATTTTGAAATTCTAAGTCATAAAAGCAAATAAGTTAACATTCTATATGACCATAATAATGAATTTAATTATATCATGTTTAATTTTTATTAAAAAGTGTTTGTGTCATTACAGATTGAGTATCCAATTTGATGTAAGTGTGTGAGGTTTTAGGAAATACACATTACATAACATAAGTTATATATATTAATGATACTAATGTTATTATATATGTATTATTGGAAATCTATTGTGGAGGTGGAGTGTAATTCTTGTCAATACCAAAAGGTAAAAAATACTGGGAGGTCCTGTTTACATCTTGTTCCACCACTAATGAACCATTTTTAGAAAATATAGGAAATGGTAATGATATGGAAAGGGAATGGGTTTGTAGAAGATTATAATCCATTTGACCATTATGTTTAATGTATAGTCACTTACTAAACTCATTTTTCTTTTAATTACTACAATTAATTTTAATATCATTTACTAATTTTTTTGATAATGACTATGTGATCCATTCAATAAATTATAAATTATTATTATTCTAAATATGGTATCTATTTCCCAAATTTCATAATATAATTAGAATTAATGAATTTATAATTAATCACCTAGATGATATGACCTTACTAGTTTTTATGTTATAAATGTTCAAATTATTGATATGTTTTGATATCTAATTTTAATGTGAAATTAATTCTAAAAAAATAAATTGCAAAAATGGATTTATAATTGATATAATTAAACATTAAAATATAATAAGTATATAATTTTACTGTATTAAAATATTATATAAAATGTGTTTTTTAATTAAAATTTAGTATTATAAACTATATATCAAATAATAAAATATTTCAAAAAAATTACAAAAAATTCGGTCTAGGATAATTTCGACAATATGAGATCAATTTTTTTTTATCAAATTATGTTTATAAATGATTAAAAATTACATATTTTATAAATCATAAAAGACATAGAACACTTTTTTTGAGAAAATAATATTTTCAAAACATACGGAATATATGGAAAATTATATATTTCATTTTCCATATGTTTTATTTATATAAAACCATTATATATAACATTTTAAAATTATTTATTGATATTCATACTGCTATATATTTTTGATTGGTTATATTGGTAACATTGACATAACTAATGTAATAAAATGTTGTTTCGTAGAAACTCAGTGATGCTTGTATGTAAAGATAAGTTGGTGTTTTTTGTAGCATAATCGTTACAAGTAGAATATTATAATGAAATATAATATTGTGGTAGAGTAAAAATCAATAAATAAAGTTACTTTATCTATTCAAAGAAAAAGTTTCATAAAAACTTATGGAAAAACATTCTACACACTTTAAAATTAATTTCTCCCAGGAAATTCATAACTCCAATACAAAAAATGACTATACTTCTTGCCCATAATATCCTCAACATCCCACATAGCATCCACAAAGTGGTGGTTTCTACATAATATTATGAGTAGGAGAGTAGTATTTAATTATAGAATGTTCTCTTTAGGATCCATAATACCAACCGGTTATTCTTCATAAGAATGATCCTTCTTCAGCAGCATGACCTATGAGTTAAGTGCATGTTAAGGGTCAGGTATGTACTTCCCCCCTGAGAGATACATGGTTTACATTATGGATGTGAGAGAGGTTTTGTGGAATATACATGCTATAGGCCATCATCGTGATACAATCATGAATTTCATAGGGTTTGATATACCTAGGGCATAATTTCCCTTTCTTCTCCAAGTGTTGTTGAATGGGTCTAAACCTCTTTTTCCACTTCCTAATCCAGATCAGGTCCCAAAAATAATATTTTTTAAATTTTTTTTCCAATATGTTGTATCTCTACATTTAATTCTATATAGGGATTCATAAGTATCCATCTAAATGATCATGTGAAAGATATTATTGTACCAAAAAAATAACTATTACAAGGTTTTTATCACAAAAACCATTTAAATTCATAGAACAATGTCATAAAATGTACTATAGGATTTGAATTTTTTATGAGTGAAAATATATTTGAGGATGAATTGTATTGTTGAAACTCAATTCCATATCAATCGAGTGTAGAAGGCAACACCAAAACATTATGTTAATCATCTAATCCTGATTGGAAATAATGGATTGTGGTACTCCATGAAAACTTATCAGAAGATTAATATATATCCTAGAAATATGATCTAGATATAAGTCTTCTATAATATCAATGATGTTTGAGGACTTCACATGGATATTAACTAAAACCCATATTGAATTATACCCTATAGAAAATTTGGGCTGCCCATTGAAAAAATGCATTGTGATGTTCACCCATTTCTAGTCCTATATGGGTATTGTAAAAAACATCCACCAAGAATTCATTTCTTTTAGAGACATTATACGGGATAACCATGTGCTGAGATTCAAAGTCTAAAATATTTCTTTTCGTTCCATCTCACTATAAGTATTCAATCAAACATATATACATCTTCATACATCCATGATGAATAGAGAATGAAGAATAGTGAGATTCCACTAACATCCCCTTCATTAAATTGTGTAAAAATAGAATTAATACCATGTTATCAAACCTCATCATTCCATCATAATCAAGGGTAAAATCAGTAACATTTATATCCTTCTTCTGTAGGTCTATATCATGTTTCAATGCCACTTCAATCTTCCCATGGATAGATTGTTAAACATTAAATTGAGAATGATATTAATTTTTCCTCCCATTAGGATTTACAAATCCATTCTTTTCAAATACATAAATATTGGATCTTTTGTGGTATTTTTTGTTGATATGCTAGCATGAATATTTAGAATCAAAACATCACCACCTTGTCTAATTTCCTAGGTGGGTAATGTATTGAGCATCCATAATCCTTTATCAGCTATAAAAATATTCTTGGGAACATGTTCAACTCATTCTATTTGAATATTTACTTCAATTTTAAATAAATATTTAAATGTATAAATATTTTTTCTGTAAATATAATGAAACCATATTTTTTATATAAGAAACTACCAAAAAAACTCAAAATAATGAGTTGGAAAATTTTACGCTTAAAAAATCAATATTATTGAGACATAGGTAATAAATATATTATTCAACATAAGAAAACAACACAATCCATTCTTGGAATCATTATTATATATTTCAAACCCTTATCCCAAATATGTTAATGTATGATTAGGTGCACCAAGAGATCTTAACTTCAGTTTCTTGAAATTCTCTTCATATTCATCTGTCTAGAGTAACATGGAACCCTTCCATGTTAATAGTATTAGTGGATAATAACATCATGATAAATTATCCATAATTCATTTTTAATATAAATCAAAACCAAGGAAACTTCAAATCCCATTCACTATTGTTGGCCTAGGCTAATGTACTATAGAATATAAATTTTATGGATATACTAATATACCCTATCTTGAGAATATGTGATATAAAAATAACCTTTTTCATCCAAAATTAAAAATTTATATATTTTTCAAATAGTTTATCCTTACTTAGGGTTTTTATAAGAACTCTAATTTTATTTTATTTCTCTCACTTTCTCTTTGAGTATATTAGAATTTTGTCTATAGATACAACCAAAAACACATGAAGGTAATCTATAAACACACTTTTTATCAAATATTTGAATATATGTGGGTAATTAGTAACACTGAAAGGAATAAATATATATTCTAGTGTCCATAATTTTAATGAAATGTTTTCATGGGTAAAGCCTCCATCTTAACCCTCATATGATGATATCTCAAATAAGGCTCAAAATTGGAAATGTATTGAGCACCATGTTGTTCATCAAATAATTCCTCAATATTTGGAATATGATAAATATTCTTAATAATGATAATTTTCAACTCCTAATAATAAATTTATAGTCACATTGATTAATAGTTATTTTGCATTTAATGAATAGTTGAAAACCATTATGACTGACTAGGATGAATGAATCCATGTTTATGGTTTTCTTGGAGTTTCTTTTTCAATTCCTACAACATAATTAGATCCATTCAATAAGAAGTCTTTAAAGTTTGTGTTTTAACAATAATGAGTTATATTGATAACTCAACATCAAAATTTTGTTGCATTAAAGGATTATCTTTTGTAAATACATCAAAAATTTATTGAATAATAGGAATATAATGGATATCATGTTTCTCCCCAACCATTTGAGTGAAACATGCCTTTTGAATGGGAATTAAGACCTATAATTTGGATGTAACTTTCATAAAGAGTTCATAAATATCATTAAAATGATAGACTATAATAGTTTAGTTTGAAATAACTAATATAACATTCCTTCCTAGAAATTTTATGCGGGCATTATGTAGATAAACCAAATAAATGCTTAAGATGACATCAAATTAAACTACAGGAAAAATGATTTGATTTATAGGAAGTACATTCACATAAAATTTAATTAGAGAGGAATCATACACTTTAGACTTGATCAACATACCATTATGGTTTTTTACTACTAATTCCACAAATAATCCCTTGGGTGGAATCATAACACTATTAAGAAATTCATTAGATATGAAAGTGTGAGTAGATCCAGAATCAAATAACACAATAAAATTTCTTGAGTGAACTATTTTTGTACCATTCACTACATCCTTATCACAAACCTCATTAGAAATAGTGATCATAAGATATTTTTTCTTATCCCTTAGCTAAAGAGGCTTCTGTAATCGATCATCATCAATAACTCTTAGGTATGGGAACTGTTTAGTATAATTTCAATTCTCTTTAAACATTGAGCACTAATGTGTAGGTGGTACATTCTGTGTAGCTTTCTCTCTATTATATTTGGTAGATAAATTCTTCCCATTATATTAGTAATAAAAAAGATTATTCCCTTCCATTCTACACATAAAAAATTGGAATTTCCCCATAAGTAAAATTCTTCCATGCTTCTTTGATCACATAGTGCGTAGAGTAAGAAAAAATAATAATAGTGGAAAACTACATAATAATGGAAAACAACATATTAGAAATCTGAAGTATGAAACATTTTTAAATGTACGAGACATTATATTTTTAATAGGTTATTCATAGACTTATTAAATTTAAATCATTCATCATGTTTCATGAAGAGTTTATTAATTTCCAAATAATATCCCCTAGGAGTGTCAAACCCTGTGTTTAGTAAGGCTGGTTATCATACAACAGTTCGTGATCAATTATATCTCAATATTTTATTTATAGGGTTCCCAAACCTATTTAAATCTATTATAAATCGACATCCACTTTTACTATCAATAATGTGTGGAAATTTCATAAAAACCAATCACTCTAAACATTACCAAAATAGCATGAAAGTTTTGTATACATGGAATAATCTTGAATATTATCCTTAGAAAATTTTCCTAAGTGATCTAACCATGTTTTTATCAACCTAATTTGCAATGGTTAACTAACCCCTTTTTTGAATACTATAGGGTCCCACACATTTTCAAAAAAATACATTACATCATTATTTTTAGATTAGTAATTATATTTAACAAATTCATTCCCAAAGTCTATATTAGTATAGTGCATTTAGAATCCTAGATACAAAAATGATAGTCGATAAGTGAGATACATTATAATCCACTTTTTTCCGTCATAACTATCACCCTTTTTAGAGACATCATAAATAATACATATCTTTATGACCTAGGCAATGGAAATATAAGACATATTAGATATCCAATGCTCAGCAAGGGTTATCAATGGATATACATAAGGATAACAAGATCATAATGGTATATGAACATATGTATAGATTTTTAATGATCATACCATACATTTCAAAGTTCATATACATGAGTATAGCTTTAATGATTTACATTTCATAATACATTAATAATAATGGAATCAAGTGCATAATCCATGAAATAATAAAATATTAATTACACTTGGAATTGTGGTAGACACATAAGCATAAAAATTGATATCCATATTAGTCAAAGATCTCTTACATGTCTATATTTTTCATTTTGTAAACCATCTTTGTAGTAAATTTTCACACTCAAGACCATATTAGAGGGTAAATTCCATTACTAAACTGGGTTCACTCGATGTTCCAACCATGTCAGTCTCATGAGATATAAATATTTACTGAATGCATTGGAGGGAGTTATAGGTCCCACTAATTAAATAATGATATCATACATAAATATTCCTCATTATCATAAACATTAATCATATCATAACCCATGAAATGAAATGGGCATAACAAACATGTCATCATGTCATATCATGTGGAAAAGTGATAGGTTTCATAATCAGTTAATCAAAGCATAACCCATAAAAAGAGTTATGTTTCCTAAAAACTATGCCATAAAAACATTAACCATTAAGGTAAATAATATTAATGTTATTTTATAATCTTGTCCCCAGTAAGACATGAGTAACACAAATAGATGTAATCATAGATGTAAAATAATTTTTAATGATCCATTGAAAACATTTACTGAGGAAAATATCCTTTTTGCTTTAATAAATGCTCTTTAAAACATAAACCATTTATAAAATAATAATTTTTGAATATAAATTTGAGAACATATATTTTAATCTTTTTATTATTTATTTTAACTAGAGGTAATGAATTCCATGGATTCTATACCTATTAAAACAAATATTCTTTTCATATTTTAATTATAAGTCAAAAGATCCTTTATCATAAAAAGTAAATAATATTCATTTTAAATTTTTTTTTATAAAACATAAATCAAAGGTAATTTTTTTTATAAAATCATAGGATCATAGTTGATATTTTTGGAGAAAATTTTATTATAAAACAATGTTATAAGATAAAATATATTTCCAACTAAACAGTGAAATATTGGTTGATTTTGATAAAAAAAATCCCTGATATATCTTATGTACCAAAGAGTATAAAATGGTAAAATTTAGTGAATATATCATTAATAACTATATGAGAATAAAATTTATGAGATTTTATAAGATATGGATCATAATATTTCAACAATGGTTTCAGAATCGTAAACAATCCCGATAAATGATGAGATTGTAGTGATAAATTTTCACCCCTTTAGTAACATTTAATCATAATACACATGAGGGTATAAAATTACTTGATGATTAAAATATCATTAATAAAATGATATTAATGATATGAAATGAAAATGGGGTATTATTTACTCGTCATAAAATAATATAGGTGCATCCTATAACATGTTTATCAAAGAAAAAAATTGAGAAAACATTGCCTTACCTCTTTTGTAATATGTTAACCATCAACCCCATAAATGAAAGATACCAAAATGGATTTTTAAATAATAAAAAATTGTATTATAATAATCATAAAATGTGTTCACTATATTTATATACACCACATAGAATAAATAGGTGGTGTATATATCACGTGTCTCATAAAATTAAAAGCTATATAGAAGACACATACCTTAAATATCAACATTCATCATTTTCATTAAAACCTACTATATTAAAAATATGAATTTATTATAAATATATATTATAAAAATATTAATTTATTTAATATTATATACTATTTATATAAATTGAAATTATTATTTCATATTCTATTCCATGTTAGTGTTATGTATCCACTATTAACTGCATTGTTTTTTTACATGTTTTAGGTTTTATTAATGGTAAACATATTTATATTTGGAATTCATATTATACATAATGATAATCAAGATATAAATATCATATATATATTTTAATTTTATATTTATTTATAATAGTCTATAAAACATGTATATATGAAATGAAATACACCATTTATGGAGATAATAGGTCATACGTACTCATGAACAATATATTTATCTTATTATTAGATTAAAAGAATGAAAATTATATGATATATTATAACTATAAAATAATTTTTATTTCATATATATCATTGATTTTTATTAAAAAATCCCTAATAAATTCTGCAGTAATCCTTAATGAATCAGAATGCTTCATGAGGTGGTAGTCCACTATACACCCGAACAACGTTATCATATTCAAAATAAATGGAAAACATAAAAGAATGTGTGAAATTAAAATTCCATTATACTAAGAACATAATAAAAATAATAAATATTATAAGTAAAATATAAATCCATCATTAATCTCAACCATGAATAGTGGTATTGGATAAATGAGCAAACCAGTTCATGAAGCGGTAGTCTGCCATACACATGAATGATGATTGTGTATCCCATTTGATTGATGTGTGTAAATAAATAGGTAACAATTGTAACACAAAATAATATTCAGATATTTTTTAAATTGAGGTTATTATATAATTATTAAATAAAAATAAATGAATGGTTTTATAAACAAAAAAACAATGTTGTTCGTTGATAATATTACCTCTTTTTTTGGTATCTCTTTTCGGTTTTCACTAAAAAAAATACATGGTTAAATATATTCTCAAATAAATCCATCTATGATTATGTTACTGATATTGGGAAGATATTTGGATAGGTTATTAGTGATCCAAATAGATTGAGAGGTGTGAATATGTGACAGGGAGTGTGCCCTTTTATAGTAGAGGAGAAGCGACATTCTTGAAAATAAAAAAAGGTGATGAATATTGGGATATATTAATCACATAATGTTTGACAAATAATAAATAAATTTTGATATAAGATGGTTATAGTCAAAATATGGTCAAAATATGGGTTTATTGGAATGTTTATAGGAAATTTCCCACTTATTTATATTGTCTAGACTCTTAGTAAACTCGTTTTTCTCTTATTAGTTATAATCAATTTTATGCCCTTTTGATAGTATTTTTGGAAATAAACAAAGTTTTAATTTATAGAAATTAAAAATAATGATTATTCCAAATATGGAATTGATTTTTAAAAACTAAATTCAAATTAGTGGTAGAAATTAATTAAAAATGAATCCCGCAGATGAGACAAGACAATGTGTTTTTGGAGTAAAAATATTAAAAAATTTGACATGTTTTTATCTATTTTTATTGTTAAATTGATTATTATTACCTAAATTTATTCAATGGGTTTATAATTTATATAATTAAACTATAAATTAAATTTAAAATATAATTTACCAATATAAATTAATTATTCAAAAATTGTAGTTTTCAATTAAAATTCCTTATTTTTTAATATTTACATAAAATGAATTTTTTTTAGAAAAATACTAAAAACTTACCACACAAAAGTTTTGACCTTATTATATAAAAAATTATTTTTGTTTTATCAAATTAAATTCCAATACATGTAATAAAATAATTTTATTATTTATCATAGAAGGACAAAAAAGAAGTTCTTTTGAGAAAATAATATTTTGAAATCCAAAATACTATACAGAAAATTATATATTTCATTCTCAATATGATTTATTTCTAAAAGAACATTATTAATAAAATTTAGAAATTAGTTTTTACTATTTTCTATAAAAACTATAATGGAAAGGTTTTAATGTTCATGTTTAAATAAATATAATAATAAGAATAATTTCATAGAAACGCTACGTTATGTGTAACACAAGCTAAGACAATGTTGCATATAGCACAAGATTAACCTACTGTAGCATATAATAAAGGTATTTCATGGTGTTTCATGTTTGTAATGATATTAAAAAAATTAATTTATTTAAATAAAAATTCATAAAAAATCTGGGGGTTATTTTATCTCCACCTTAAAATGAATTTCCTACTCAAAACTCACCACTCAAATCCAAAAAATTGGGATACTTATACATCATCATATCCTCGTGTTCCCACTTATAGTACTTAAAGACTTGGTTACTCCAAGATACATTTATTATTTGAGTTATCTTTTCTGATATATATTTCTCAGATATTAAATAATTTTAACTGGTTGTTCCATATATGAAATATCCTCCTCCAATGATATGACATCTATGTTTAGTATATATAAAGGCCCATGTATGTTATTCCTCAAAAGGGATACATGGGACACATCATTGAATTGAGAGTGGTTTTGATGATGTTAAAATTTATATTCCACTACATCGATACAATCAATAATTTTAAAGTGACGAATACACGTATGGATTAGATTCCCTCTCTTATAGATTCTTTTATCCTTCATAAAGGGGTTGTGTTTTTGTAGCTCCATATCATCAACATCCAATTCTAGGATGCACTGGTGATTATCAGCATAACATTTCTATATAATTTGAGAAACCATTATGTGTTTCATAATGGTTCTAATCATCTCTTCTATTTTCTTAGTTAGTTAAGGTCACAAAATCTTTACTTCTTCAACATCGTTCAATCATGTTAGATATCTACATTTATTTCCATAGATGGATTTATAAGGTTACATATGAATTATCATGTGAAAACAATCATTTTAGGAAAACTGAACTATATGAATGTTTTTATCCCTACAATATATTAAATATACAGAACAAGATCTCAACAATCCATAGAGGGTTTGATTAGTTATTTCAGACTGACCATCTGTTTGAGGATGATATGCAGTGTTAAAACACAAATTCATATCTGGAGCATGTGGAATACTTCACTAGAACATTGAGGTATATCTCGAATCCCATTAATTGATGATTGAATGTGGTACCCAATTAAACCATAACACTTCCTTAATTTATATCCTTGAATGAAGATGAAAATATATGTCCTCCTGAAATGACGTGTGATGACATAATAAAGAAATTAACCACAAACCATAGATAATAATTCCCACTAGAAATTTTGGGGATTCTAGTGAAAAAATAGATATTTATGTTCTCCCATTACCATTATGGTTTGGTTAGTGGGTGCAACATCCCAATAGAAATTTTACATTCATCCTTAATATACTAGAATACTATGAATCAAGATACAAGATCTATAATATCTCATTTCAAGCCATCGAACCCGAATTATTCCATAAAATATATATACATATTTTTACATATATAATGAAAAGATAATGAATAAATATATACTTCCTATAATATATACTTATTAAAATTTTCAATAAATGGAATGTTAACATAGTTCTTTGGCCATATCAGTCGATAATTATAAAGGATAAACCTAGGAACATTTCTAACTATCCTTCCTAGCTATTTATATTTCCCAGGTTCCTTTTTATCATTCAATTGGATAGGTGGATAGACATTAAATTGAACAAGATAAGATTTTTTCATACCATATAGATATCTAGATCCATTAGCTGTAAATCTATAAACATTGTATCTTTTATGATCCTCTTCATGGATAAGCTAGAATGATCCCTTCAAATAAAAGAATTGATGACCATGTTCCCTTGTCCATGATGGTGATGTGTTAAGCAGTCATAATCCATTACCCACTATAACGATAAATTTGGGAACATGTTCAACTCCTTCTGTATTAATATATAATTCAAACATTTATGATCAATATATATATATATAACATTTATCCATAAATATAATTCCCCCTTATATTTAATTAAAATATTAATATAGCTAATTTCAAATCATGGGTTGGGTAATCTTTGATCACTAATACTGCATTATTGTAAGGAATAAGCTATAAATATTTTCTTATACCTAATACCGCATAAAATTACCCTCTCATATGAACCACTATATATTACAACCCCTTTTCCACAATTGGGTAATGTAAGTTACAGTGCGCTGAATGAACTTCAATTTTGTTCCTTGATACACAAATGAAATTCATTTTTCTATATGATATTGGTACCCTTTCGATTGAACATTGTGATTGAATTATAATTTCCTAAGAAATTCTTCATAATATATCAATATGTATATCAAAACCAAAGAAAAATTACATCTCAGTCACTTTTGTTGGTCATGGACTATGTTCAATAGTCATTATCTTTGATATATCTACTAATATACCCACTATTGAGATTATGTGACACAAAATTGAATCCTTTTTCATCAAAAATTAACACCATTTAAATTATGTATACATTTTTCTACAATAGTTTGAGCCCACTCATCCGGACATAGTAATTGAAAATGCTATGTACTTTTTTTATAAAATGAGTTAAATCATTACCTAAAAATAAACATAATTGATGTCCTTTTATGGGACTTTGTTCTATAGGATTAAAGGTCACCTTAAATTTATCATAGTTAATAAATAAAGAAACAAATGCCTACTACACTTCCATTTCTTAATAACTCCTAAAGTGATGAAAACTTCAATAAATATTCAAATATACATGTGAATAAATAGTCTTAAAACAAAGGGGGAGCATTTATTATATCTTAGTAAAGGGTTTTGGAAACCATTGATAAATCCCATTAAAAATACCCCTTTGATAATACATTTAAAAAATTATATTTGAAATACCATTGTAAAAAAACGTTTACCAAATATTAGAATTCAGGGATAAATATTTATAATTTAGAAATGATTTAAAAACAAATATAGTGATTCCTTTAAAAAAATTATACAAACATTTAAAAAAATTGAGGCCACATGAAAGTCTAAAGGCTATATTGGGATTACCCACCTAAGGGATGGATTCACACTCAAATCCCTATCATATTTACAAAGTTTATACACTAGTTTTTATAAATCATTTTTTTCTTAGCTTGCCTTACATACATATATTTTTTACTATAGTTTTAGATAAGAATATATATATATATATAATCATATTTGGAATAAATATATTCAGTTTTTTATATATAATATATATATATACTAATCATAATTGGTAATTACATCGAAGTTCAATTAGAATTCATGTAATACAAATTTCAATATTAATCCCTTAAAAGATCTATAATTTTTTAACTTTTATTCATTGATCAAACATTTATATATGTACCAGTATACATATACACACATTTTTATTCATGTATGAAGTTCCATAACAAAAAATAATCATTTATATAGTGTTATAATTATATTTTTCCCATTACATGCAAATGACAGAATGAATTTATGAAATTATTAATTTTTAATTTCATATCAAATATCTGATTGATCATAATTTATTAAAAAATTGTTGTATATATAAAAATTATACAAGTATACATATATAAATCAAATAAAAAAAATTACATTTTAATAAAACCTCAATAAAATAAAAACAAATTAAATAATATGTTTAGTTATATTTGATGATCTTTCTCAAATAAGAAGAATTATAGAAATACTATATTAATTTAAAAATAATTAAACAGTCTCTCAAAAAATTTTAAGAAAAACATACTGAAAACTTATTAAAAATTTTCAATACTACAAAATCAATTTTATTTTGATTTAGAGAAAACATTTTTTACGAAATAATTTCCATTTTGCTATACCGTGAATGTAAAATCATGATTTTGATAGAAATAAAAAAATTTTAGTAGAATAATAATAATTCCTTATATCTGAATTCATAAACATAGAACCTAATTTTTTTAAATATAATGATCACTTACCAAAAATAATTGGGGAAGGCTATTTGGGTTAGCAGATTGTTGGATTTTTCAACCATGTGTGTGAATAGATTTCTTCTATAAAATATAATGTGTGTTGATTATAATTTATATTAGTTTGATTAAAAATGGTATACATCGAATGAAATGGTTGTTTAATTATATTATATTATATATATATATTAAATAATCCAATGTTATTACATAAAATTGGAGGACTCCATTCCAAATAAATAAGAAGACAAAAATTGGTGTTCAAAGATACAGGATTCATTAAATCTATTATTGATAATATATATATATATATATATATATATATATTCATACAATAGTGTAAATGTGTTTTTTAATCATTAAGAAACTAAATAATGAACCATAAAATATTGACTATTAATGAATATTTTAATGAAAAACTATGGAAAATTATGAAAAATTGTAGAATCATTGAAAAGAGAGGATTTTCTCTTACACATCAATCTACAACCACACATAACCGAACAAAAACATTATAAACCAAAACCAGCATCATCTTATATTGTTTTACACATTTAAATTTGATGATAGAATCAATGGGAGTTAACGAAATCGTTACACCAATGGGACCAGACAGTCAATAAAAACACAAGTGGATGAAAATTGACAATGATATAAATAAATACACTGAAATCAAATACAGACATCCAATATAGTTACAGACCTAGAAATTATAAATAATATCTTTCTACATCCACAAATATTGAAACCCTAAATCCATTCAAGATCGGATTCACCTAACCCTACCTTCCTTCGACTGAACCTCAGCTTCATCTGGCAGAACTCACTATCGACCTCTACTCATGATGATGAATATGAACTCATTCTGGGACTTGTAAAACCATGCCCAACATATCCTCTACGTTGAACTCTATAATAAAATAAGAAGAACATGATCTCAGACTCACGCTATCCTTAGTCGGCTCGATTTAAATCCTACACGAAAACGAATCATTTCCCTCTTCTTCATTTTTATCATTTCCCTGTATATTTTAATTAATCCCAATTTCAAAATTATAAATTTATATAATTACAATTAATAATTTATTTAATTTTATCCAAAAATAATTACATTAATAATTTTATAAAAAATTAATATTCTAAATGGTGAATAATTCATAAATATATATATATATATTCAATATATTTTTTTATCTTAAAAATATTATTATTAAAATTAATCGTTTTGAATTTCCAAAAATGTTTAATATATTTGATCACTTTTTTAATCCAAATAATTCATTAAAATAAAAGATTGTTTATAAAAGCATCATTTATAAAATATTAAATTTATTATTAAATACTAAATATTATAATCATCAAAACTAATGTTTTAATTTTCTTAAATTCGAAATAATATCACTTAATGCTATAATAATTTTTTACGGTCGTTTTTTTATTTTATTTATTAATAATAACATCACATTGTTAAAGTAAAACAATGTTACGAAAAGTAGTATTTAATCAAAACATATTTAGGGAATTATAATAATATAACATTTATTTAAAAAGTTATTCTAAAATAATATTAAATTATTAAAAATATAAGTAAATATTTTATTTGAAACTCAGGGTGTTAGATTCTCCCCCCTAAATTAATTTCTCTCTCACAAATTGTTCATCGAACATTAGAAAACTCAGAATTTCCATCTTTAGAATTAAAGTGTTTATGAGGGGATATAAATATGTAAAGAAAACTATATTGTGTATATTTTTCCCTAAAAAGACAAAATCTAGTCTCCAATGATTTATAGACCATTCATTTGATACAAATTATAACATCCCAAACATTCTCTTCTGGACTAAGCTCACAAAAATGTTGTGTAGTTTATTTTATATAAGTAACCATATAATTACACTACAAAAAACATAATTGGGGACCTTTTACCAGTCTATGTTAAGGAGGATTAGAAACAACCTCATATTTATCATAGTTGAAAAATAAAGAAAAAAATTCTCACTATGATTTTGCTTCGCGCTAACACCAAAAGAAATGAAATTCGCATTTAATCTTCTATGATATATGTGAAAAATAGTTTTAAAACAAAAGGAGAAAATTTAGTTCCCTAATAAGGTATTTTTTAAACATTTTATAAATCCTAATAAAATAATCCTTTGAAAATACATTTGAAACATTCTATTATATATACATTTATAAAACAAATTTTACACCATATTATAATGATTTGAAAAATATTTATACATAGAAAATGTTTTTAAAATAATTACGTGATTCATTTTAAAATATTAAGAATGCTCTTAGAAACAAAACAATTGTGGCCACATGAAACTGAAAATGCTATCTTAGGCCTACCCACTTTAGGTATATATTCACTCTTAAATTCTATATTTTATTTTAAAATATCAAGTACCGGTTATTATAAAAAAAATTGAGCATGCCCTAGATACATAATTTTTTCACTAGAGTTTTTGATTTGTAAATTTATTTCTAAAAATACATAGAATGAACATGAACACTTTTATTTATATATACTATATATATATATACTAATATTCATTGGAAATTACACGAAATTTCAATTAGTATTCACATTGTTAAAATTTCATTCTTAATCCCATAAAAGTTCGATTTTTTAAAATTTATTCAATAATCTAAAAAATAATTATATACCCATATACATATATACCAATTCATATGCATTTTTCATGTTCCATAACCAAAAAAAATCATTGATATATGGTTATAGTTATGTTTTGTGAATGCCATGCATATGACATAATCAATTTATGAAATTATTAATTTTTAATTTCATATATAATATTTGACTGATCATAATTTATTAAAAAATGGTTATATACATAAACATTATACATGAATAAATTTATAAATAAGATAATAATAGAATAAATTTCATGATTAAAAAAAATCGATAAAATAAAATCAAATTAAAACCTACATGAAGATATATTAGATGAACCGTCTTAAATAAGTTTAATTAGAAAAAAAAATATTAATTTAAATAAAGTAAATAGACTATCCAAAAAATTAAGAACATCATCTTACTAAAATAAAATTAATTATTTTCAAAACAAAAAAAAATCATTTTGATTTAGAGAAAATAGTTTTTACAGAAGTAATATCCACTACGCTAAATCACAAAACTAAAATCATGATTTTGAGAGGAATAAAATAATAGAAATTGAATAGTAAAAGTTCATTACATCATATTTTAGAAAGATAAAATATAAATTATTTAAATAAAATGATATCTTACTACAAATAATTGGCGATGTAAATTTGAGTGACTAGAATGTGGGTTTCTTCAATGATGTTTGTGTGTCAATATCATTCCAAAAATAAAATGGGTGTTTCTTCCAGTTTATATTAGATTGATGGAAAATAGTTTAAATTAAATGAAATGGTTTTATAATTAGATATATAACACACACAAACACACATATATATTAAATTCATACGTCTGTATTACTTACAATTGGAGGAATCGATTCTGAATTGATAGAATGATAAAATTAGGGTTAAAAGATACACAATTCTTAAATTCTATTGATGATATAAAATATTTATTTATTTTTGAATATTATAGTGGATTTTGTGTTTTTAACACAAATAAACAAGATATGGAAGAAGAAAACATTGACTATCAATGAAATTATTAATGATAAACTATTAAAAATCACAGAAGATTGAAGAATTCACAAAAACATAAGCTTCCTTACTATGCATTGATCCAAAACCACATATAAACAAATGAAAATGTTAAAAAAATAGAATATTATAATATTTTTATCATTGAAATATGAATGAAACACCAAATGGATTTGATTAAATCCTTACACCAATGGGACCATAAATTGAAGAAAACCATAAGTGGATAAAAATTGGCAATGATGGAAATTAAAATACCGAAACTGAATCTAGAAATCCAACCTACATGAATATATATAAATTAGAAACAAGAACATAATACCTCAACAATGATCAAAACCTAAATATATTGACAATATGATTCAGCTCGCTTGACCTTCCTCTAACGGAACCTCAGCTTTATCCTTACTTATTCTAGTGGCTGAGCTCATTGTCGGCCTCTACTCTTGAAGATAATGAAGAAATAATTTGTGGCCTTGTAAAACTTCCCTTGAATTATCCTCTATGTTGTGCTCTACTCCTGGAGATGAATACTATGCCCTTAGTCTCATTATCACCTTGATTGAGCCACTTGAAACCCTTCAAAAAAATGAATTGTTTCTCTCTTCTTGTTTTTTCCCTTTTATCATTTTTCAATTAAACATGTTTTTAGAGTTATAAATATATAAGTGTGTGTGTGTGAGAGTGTATTTGTGTGTGTTTTTTTGTTTAAAAATCATCATTTATTCTATATAATCCGAAAATAATTACATTAATATGTTTATAAAATAATTATAATATAAAATTCTAAAAAATTCATATATATATATATTCAACATAATATTTTCCTCTTTAAAATTATTTTTAACCATAATAATATTAAATTTCAAGAATACATAATATATTAAATCACTTTAATAATCTGAATAATTCAAAAAAATAAAACAATTTTTTTGTAAAAGCATCATTTATAGAATATTAAATTTATTAGAAAAAATAATTATTTTAATCCTCAAAATTAAGTTTTTATTTATATTAAATTCAAAATATAATTTTTTAATACTAAAATCATGTTTTTAATATAATTATTTATATTTATTTGTTAATAAAAAATCATTTTTTTAAAATTTCATGTTTATAAAAGTAGTATTTAATCAAAAAATACTTAGTGAATTATAATAATTTAATACTTATCTACATATTTTTTTATAATATTGAATCAATAAAAATGATAATATATCCCTTATGTAAAACTCTGGGTGTTACATTTTCTCCTTCCTTCGCGTCATTAGTACAAGTCCCTAGTTATATTTATACTCTTCTTCCCTTTTTATATAGATAAAAATATCATATATAATGACAACCTAAAATTGATAAATGTTATATCTATAGACTTTATTCATCAAATTATTGAGGATAATTGGGTTATTATTTAGATTACAAGGTAAAACAATGTATTTAAGTTTTCCATACATTGTATGGAATGCTATTATGGGTATATCCTCCATCTTAACCATCAATTGATAAAATATAAAATGAATTTATATCATAAAAATATATTGATCTCTATTTTTTTAGATAAAAATCCATCAATATAGGGAAGATGATAATTTTTCGTGATCATGATCATGTTCTACATTTGATAATCAATGAAAAAAAATTTATAATCATCTTTATTTTTCATAAAAAAATAGGTGCACCCCACGGTGAAAAACATAGATAAATGATTCTAATGAAAATACTTTCTTGAAGTTTCTTCTTCAAATCTAAAAACACATTTTGAGACATTTTATAAGGATTCGTTGAAATTGGTGTTATTCCCAGAATGAGTTTTTTTTAACTGAACATCATGTTTTGTATAAGGAGATGAAACTAAAATCGAAAGTCTTAAAAAACTACCAAAACATAGTTATATCATTCAATTTGTTTTTATCCACAACCATTGGATATAAAAAGGAATTATGAATGGGAACTAAGACAATTACACAGGATTTAATCTCCATTTAAATTTCATACATATTTTCACATTTATATATGATCATTGGATGTTTTGAAATATCAAACATAGCATTCCATACTTGAAAATTGTTGTGGGATCTATGGAGTGAAAGCCAATACATCTCGATGATTAAATAAATGATGTCCTGAGGAAGAATTTCATCATTTAATGGAATCACATTCCAAAAAAACATTAACTAGAGATGAATCATACACCTGCGATGAGATCATCATTACATTTATAATTTTCACTAATAATTTCACATATAATCATTGGGTTGAATCTTAAAACACAAATAAAAATCATTAGATGTGAAAGACTGAGTATATGATGGATAATATAAGACATTAGATGTTTGTAGAGTGGATGGTAGGTGTACCTTTCACCATGATGTAATTCCAGACATCATCTTAAATAGTTATCACATAATATTCCCCCTTGTCCCGTATATTAAGAGGATACTGAAGTTTATCATCATCATTAATCCTTGTGTTTCATCACTCGCTAGAAAATGTTAATTATCATTACAGTTGAATCACTAAAGTGTGGGTGGTTCATTTCATAAAGAATTCTCTATATTCACATTCAGAGTAAACATTTCCCCAAAACATCAGAAATTGAATTATCAATGACCTTCCTTTCAACACATAAATCAATTACTATCCCCTTAATGAAAATTCCACCATTATTTTTATCACACCTATAATATAGAGTAAAAAACAATATTCATAATGGAAAAATACATAATTAAAAAAAAATTATGATGTCTATGATATGAAAATTTATTTAATCGATGACACCAAAGGTTAACATTGTTTCATTCATAGCTAACTTATATTTTAATCCATCATGATGGTGCATGTGGTTCTTGTGAATTTACAAAGCATATCCCTAGGTGAGTCAAACTTGGTGTGAAATAAGGCATGTTTTCCAATACCAGTTCCCAATCATGTCTAACTCAATATGTTGATTTCAGGGTTTTTACCCACATGTTCATTTTCTATAAATCCATATCTTCTTGTAGAATTCATACTAAGAGGTAATTTCTTAAGAAACACTTGATCTTTCATTTTCTAAAATTCAATAACATTTTCATATACTTGGAAACGTCCGCATACTTATGATTAATTACATGTCCTTAGGTATCATACTGAGGTTTTCTCAACCAAGATTACAAAGGTCAAAAAAATATTCTTTGATAAATAATATTTGGATTCTCATATTTTGTACATAGATATAACATAATTTTCATGGAATATTCATGACATTTAACAAACACCCAACCAAAGACCATATTAATTTAGTTACTTTTGGAAACATGGAAAATTAAACATTATTAAAAATGTGAGCTACATCATTTACCACTATTTTCTTAATTAATAGAACCCTAGGTTTAAAACTAATACATAATTAATATCTTTATATAATGGGTAAACGAAATTTATAGAAAGAGTTTGAATAGATGTTCAGTAATGGAAATTAAGGGAGATATATGTAATCATAACATGATCCTAATGGGAATGGGAACATAAATATGATTTTTAAGATATTACCATACATATAGAAGGTTATATACATGAGTCATGGAATAAATATTATTATTTTATAATACATAAATTATAATCGAATTAAGAGCATAATCCATGAAATAATATCATAGGAATAAGAAATGTAATTTTTTTAGTACACATAGGCATTTAAAATGATATCAATTATATATAAAGATCATTTTCAAGAAAATAATAGTAGAATGGGTTCACTACCCTGACCATACATATGTGTTCCAAAAGATAAAATAATACATGCTATCATAACCCATGACAATATATTGGTATCACATACCGATCATCACATCATATCCTTTGGAAAAAATACGTTTCATAATCATTTCATGAAACAATAACCCATTAAAGAAGAAATATTCAAAATTATTATGCCATAATAACATGACAAATTAATAGAAATAAAATGAATATAACCCATGGATAATATCACCTGTAAGGCATGAATAAATCCAAAAGATAACGTCATAGATCGAAAATAATTTTGAATTATATTTTAAAAACAATTCATCAGTAATATATACATTCTTATTTTAGAATATGTTTTTTAAAAATAAATAATTTTTAAAATACTTTTTATTGAAAAATTATTGAAAAAATATAATGGAATATTTGATGTAATGATCAGTCATTTCATTAGGGAATCCCATCCATGATATACATGTTAACACAAATAGACATTTTTTATTTTTATTAGATGTAAAAAGTGTCATGAAAAAACAAAAATATTCCATATAAAACATTTAATAAAAAGGTAGAACTTGGGTATAAATTTCTTTTTAAACGAATAGGATAATTGTAGAACAATTTTTAAATTTTTTTAGAATGCATGTTTATGTGAGAAAAACGATTTCTAACTGAAGAGAGAAATAAAGTTATATTTTTACAAAACATTTTATTAATTATCATAAATTAAAAATATCAGGAAAAATGGTACAATTACATGAATATATTATGAATAAAAAGAGGATAATAAATTTAATGATATTTCTAGAGAGATGAGTCATATTATTTCACCAATAAGAATGTAATCATAAACAATACTGATAAACGATGATATTTTATCAATAAATAGTTACCACTTTGGTGACATTGAGTCATAATCCCTAGTAGAGAATAAAATTAATTGAAGCTTAAAATATCATTTAAATAATGATATTCATGAAACAACATGTCAAAGGGGCTGTATACATGGCGCTAAAAAGTATACAGGTTCATAACACAACATGTATATCAAAGGATGAATATTGTGACAAAATTGCAACACCATATTGCTATCAAATTAATCGCAAACAACTTAAAATAGATATCCTTAAATGGATATGTAAAAAAAATATAATTAGAAAGAATAAAAAATATTATCATGGGAATTTTTTAAACCACATTGAATAAATATAGGGTGAATACAACATGTGACTCACAAAAGTAACAAATATACATGGAAATACCTTACAATATTTCTTGAATCTCTCCATACTCATTCAACAATAATATATAATTTATATATTTTTATTATAACATAATAAAAAATCATATTAATATATATAATGCAATATATTCTTTACTTATTACTTTATATTTATCATTTATTAACAATTGTATATTAATGTTACGATATATGTAATAACATAATTTTTTTCATACATGTATCCACTTTTTGTTCATGGTCCTAATACTTAGATAATTGTTTCTTCATCTAAATAATGATAAACATGTAATAAATATCATATATATATATATTCATTATATATGTTATAATGTCCTGAACCTAGATACCACTAAATGGTCCCCCATACCCGATGGGAAACATGGCCTCAAGCACATCTTCCCAAACACCATAGGATTCAAAATAGAAACGAGGGCCAGGGTGAGACTTTGAGGTGAATATGAAATCATTATAAGAGTATAATATAGATGAAATATCATACAAGTAGGAAAATTAGTAATACCATACAACAAAAATAATCAGTGGAAGACTGATGGTATAAACAAAACCTGAAATCATCTATATTACATGATGATTATATATGTCATACATTTCTAAAAAAAATTAAATAAAATGTTACATAACATATATATACAATACGTGAAGAAAAGTACAAAAAGGTTATAAGAGATATTTGTAGCATTGCGAGCCATATATTAGTCTCATGCTCTCATTCTCTAAAGCATCATATCAGGTTCATGTGTTAGGGATCATTCCATTATGATTACCTACAATCATATAATCTATTTGGGTACAAAAACATGACCCAAACAGGGAGTGATAATATATCCAAGAAGTAAATAAACAAATTTTTATTCCAATTAATCGACGAATACATATACAAGGAAATTTTCAATAAAGAAATTAGTAATAATGGAATAACTCAAAATTAAACATCCAACATGAAATGATATTCATTTTAAATCATTTTCAATTTCAATTAAATTAAATTTTATTAGTCTCAAGATCCACCTCAAACATGTAATCATCCAAGTAACTGGTAGAACAAAAAATACCTCAAAAAGTCATCTTAGCAAAACATGTTAATACTGAATCCAATATTGTGCTTTCTCTTGGAGAAAAATTATAAGTCATTCCATTTCATTCATTTAATTCATATATTACCCAAATCTATCCATGAAATACCTATTTTGGATTTTAAGTGTCACTCCAAGATTAATATCAACGAACACCTCATAAGACTATCCATGGAAATACTCTTAGAAACCCAGTATTTATCTAGGTGATGTTCAATGTCAATGTCATCTCTGTTTATCCATGGAGGCCCTATAGGAAAAACCAAAGTATCACCCATTACATATTGTTCAATATAAATTGAGTCCATCCATGTAATATTTTACATCAATCAATGAATCTCATGGTATACATGTTAAGTATCAATGAGTCTATTCATGGATTCTCTCATTATAATCCATGTATCACTCATGAAAATATACCATAAAAATTTGAGTATACCCATGGAATTATAGGGTGAATCCATGTATTACTCTATTTATACATGTCAATAGCCACATGAGTCTATCCATGGAATTCATATTTTATTCCATGTATCATCAAAAGTTATTTATCATTTACCCAATTTTATTTTGTTGAATAAATTCATTTGACATTCCATGGTCATAACCAAGGACATTAATAAATATCACCTAAAAAATGTGACTCATGCATGGACAAACATTAATCTATTTTCCTCTCATATACTCATTAGGGCAAAACTCATAAAAAGTATTACATGCATAAGAATCTAATACATGGATTTAAATTTACTTAACTTATATGTGAATGATATGGGAACGATCATAACATTTGTAATCAATTCAATCCATAGATTGGTCTCAACATAACAGATAAGAGATAAACAACAATTAGATCGATTCAAAACAGTTTCCTCAATTTAATTCATAGATAAATTTTTCTCAGATGGGCAAGGAATACAAAATGGAAACAACAAAAGCATATACAGGTCAAGTTGAATGTCATCCATCCCATATTGAAAATTCATTTCAATCACAATCTAACAACACTGAAATTTATTTGATATAACAAATCACATTTTTACATCCCATTACTTAGGGATAAAGGTATTTTCTTAAAGGAATCCATAGAAAAAGTCAATAAAAGATAATTCAACGAGTCTCTCCCACGGGGTGGTCGATAATAGAGGTATATAAGCTATAACATTAATAAAAATGATTATTTAATTACCTAAATCACAACTCACAATAATATGTTTCAATTTCAATTTAAGTGACGACCAATAATTAGTCCCATGGAATTCCATCAAAAATAAACAATATTACATTCAATGATAATAACATGACCACATACCTTAGTCTTTCTCTAGATAGATATTCATGTATCATGATTTGAATAATCTGGTTTTTAGAAGGAATTTGGAGAACATAATAAGAGTAGGAAATTATAGAATGTGTCCCTAAATCCAAACTGCATATTTGATATAAAAATGAATCGAGAAAGGATAAATATGAATTAATGCTTTACCAATAAGGATTCTATGAGACAAATATGACTTGAATCAAGTCTCAAACAAATAATAGATCTAAAAAACTACCATAAGATCAAAGGAGGACCTTCCACGATTGAGCTTTTGTGAATTGTTGGGAGGGAGTGAGAACCCAATTAAAGATTCGATAGGATTTTAATTATAATTAATATTATTAAAGTTCCCAATCTTCATGGGATACACTTTTTTCCAACACATTTCTTAAAAAATGCATAAATCATGAACTTCTATTTGTAGTCCAAGGGAAACATTGATGGTAACCAATCATGGATTATAAACCATGTGAACACATTTCTAAAACCCATAGATAAATATGCTAAAAACTACAGACTAGGTTGCATGGGCGTGTGCCTCCTCCTATGCAGTTTCATCAAACTGTTTGTCCTATAGGCCCACATTTTCTATCCATGTATCATTTAGCCAAACCAAGCAACCTTCCTTAACTGATTTATACTAACTGTGTGCTCGGCCAACAACACATCAATACTTGGGTTATAGGCTCTAAAACCACCCAGGACACCCCCAAGATCACTATAACCCCAATAAGAATCATCCATAAGCAATAAAATAAGAATTTAAACAGATAATTTAAAATAAAAAAGAGATCATTACCTTATAGAAGAATAGTGTAATTAAAAATGTACCCCTTAAAGTAATTCATCCACAAATATCCCTTCCAAGGGTGGTGAAGCGTGATCTATGAACAACTCCCACCACATCAATCACACATCATCCTCCCTCTTTGAAGTCGTATCATGCACATGGCCATGCTGCCATAACAATCATACATAAGGAACATACCAACCTTAGTGAACCTTTTTCCTATGATCCTCTATTTGTATAGGTTTCTCCATAAAGGATGTGTCTACCAGAAACTCATCATCCTAAGAAGAAAAGTGTGAGAGGGATATGAATAGTAGATTCAAAGCATAGAAACATAGAACATGTTGTTCATATCTCGGTACATGTAAGGTAATTTCAAATGATAAGAAAATGACCCAATTCTCTCCAAGAATCTCAAATAGCCAGACGTATCACTATTAAATCCCACCCTCTCTTCGGATCCACCTATGTCCCATCCTATGTGAAATAATTAAAAACCCTAATCTCCAACCTCAAAATCAACAGGTTATTTTCAATGATCGACATGAGATTTCTGATGAAACTATGTCGTATCCATCTAATTCCAAATCCACTACACATGTTATATGGTCTACTTGAAAAGACGAGGTCCTAGAATAACATCTTTTCCTACCTCTAGACAATACAAGGGTGATAGGAATGGCCTACCAAACAAAGCCCCATATGGATCAATCTGGATTGTATCATGGAAGCTATTATTATAAGAGAACTCATACAGGGGTATATGAATCTACAAATATCCCCCTAAATCTAGGATTCATGCTCACAACATATTCTCAAGAACCCAAATCATATTCTCTGTCTAGCCATCTATCTAGGGTGGTGTACATTTCTCAAGATATCCTATGTACCAGACACCCTATTGTGACCTTAATTGAAATTAAAAGTAAATAGGAAGTCCATTTATTAAATGATAGTGTGTGGGACTTCATTCAGTTCTACAATCTCATGGATGTACAACCTCACATGCTCATCAAAAATGAAGGATTACTTGAACTGTAGGAAATATGAATCCTTAATGAGCCTCTGAACCACAACCCACACAACTTCATTACCTAGAGGTGACCTAATTAAACCTGTTACGAAATCTATCGTAATATCATTCCATTCCCACTCTGGCATGGGATCTTCTGTAAAAGACATGTTGGTCAGTACTGCACATCCTTCACTAGTTGATAGGTGGAACATATCATGAAAATGTAGGTATATATATATATATTTATTTATTCTCGACCACCAATATTGGTGATGTAAAATCTGACAAGTCTTGGTTACATGATGATGCACTTCCCAAAGAAAAATCCTAAAAATCATGAAATACCTCATCATGCATGTCTAAATGGAGTCATACATTACCATGTATTCACATGATACAATCCTTGCCAATGGTCTTACTAGGAGAGGGTCCTCACCAACCACATTCTCATATTAAACTACGCTTTAAGTGCCTGATAGATTACTCATCCTCACTCAATCTAGATGTGTAGAGGTAAAAACAAAGTATGAATGATATTTCTGGAATTGACTATCATGAACCTATAAGTGCATTTTAGAGAGCAGTCCCGTAAGCTTCCACTCATCAATGGACTACTGCACTGCCTTTATCTGAGTCATACTGCTCGGTGAATCGACAATATCATTTCCATTACCTGGCATGTAGTTGAGGTCAATGTCAAATTACTAGGGGTATTACACCACGATTCATGGCATCAAATTTATATCATGCTATGTAAAAATATACATAATTATTTAGTGGTCTGTATACACTAAAAAATGATCCGCCAATTTGTAATTTCTCCAACATCATAATGAATGAAAAACTACAGCTAACTTTAAACTATGCTTCATTTAATTCCTCTCATGGGTTTCAACATCCAAGACATGTACGCAATTACTCGATCCCCTTATATAAAACCTCCCCTAGCTTGATACCTGATACAACACAACACACAGTGTGACTCCTACCATGATCCGGTAAAATTAGTATCAGTGATGCAGTCAATCTCCATTTCTACTCCTGAAAGGTTGCCTTGTAGGAATATGAATATACATTGTTCACAACCATCTTATTCAACCACATTAGTGGAACTTCTTTGAATGATATGTACTATATGAAACACCTATTTTTAACCTAATTCCATAATAAACTCCGTACATAAAATATATTCTTGGGATACTTGTAGGTAACTACCTATCTCAACTTCTCTAGGTAAACCTATACTCTTATCATTGAGATGATGTGACCAAGGAAGTGAATCTTATCCATCTAGAAGTGGCACTCTGCGAGCTTAGCATATAACCAATACCTTCTCAATTTATTCAAATGATAACAAGATATTTTGTATGGTCATGCTAATTGTGATAATATACCATGAAATCATCTCATAAATCCACCACTAATGAATCAAGATAAGGATGGAACACTTTATTAATTAGTCAAATGATGACCTCTAGAGTGTTCGAGAGATCAAACGATATAACCAAATAATCATACATACCACACCTAATACAATGGTCTGTATGGGGTATGATTGATGGCCTATCATGAAAATGATGATAACCAGATCTTAAATAAATCATTGATAAAACTTGAGCACATTAGAGCTAGATGAAGAGATCATCTATCTATGGTAGTGGATTCAAATTTTTAACTATGAACTGGTTCATTTTTCTTGTAATCCAAAAATATCATGAGAGTACCATCCTCATTTGTCAGAAAAGGGTTAGCAACCCCCTGGAGATGTATTGGGATAAATTAAACCATTTTCCTATTAATACTCAAGATACCTCTTGTGCTATGTCAGCATAAATGTATCCATCCATTAAGGATGAATTGATACTGGTGCAACCCTTGGCACAATATCAATAAGAAAACTTCACCTCTCTCAGTATAGGTAATACTAAAAATTTATCTTGGAAAACATCCTTGAAATGAATAATGACTAGGGGGAATTCCATCAAAAATGTTTCCTAATCATCAAGATACAAACTCGAAATATGGGTTGTCGTCTTACCCAGCCATCAATGCTTAGGTCCATCTCATCTCACATGGACATCCCATTAAACATTGTAAAAAAACTCCCAACCCTCGGGTGATATGACACTCACCCTACAGAGATAGAAATAAATAAACAATCGAATGGGAACAACCAATTCCATTCCTATAAAAACATAAAATCCTATCATCTCAATGACATAGAGGTCCCATAAAAAGGGGCACCCACCAATATCAAGGAGGAAATCCTATCACTAACACACATCATCGGTTGTAATTCCCAACGGTGTGTCCAACATCATTGCAACATCATAAGTATAAATAAAGAGCCCGAGGAACTCCAAAATATGATACAAATATAATTCTACGTGAATAACCTAGATAAAAAACTGTAGAAACTAAAAAATAGGTTACCCAAATAGTACTTATGATAGTTTAAGGTCTAAGATATATCACTTGATGGATATATTTCACTACAAAAGTAAGGTCTATACCACGGGCATATGAAACTTCCTCACTACCCTTAGCCAGTCCACCCTACTAACATTGTAATTCGGTTGCCGAAATACCATGCCCATGACATCTATCCCAGACTGATCGACAATATGCACCCCAGCTCCAAACCTAATGAGAATCTGTTGGCCCTTATTGTAATCTTGAATCCCGTGAAGACCCTCTGTAACTAGATACCAGTTGAAACATTATGAAAAGTTAATATAGATAACACATAACTCTTCAAGATCGACACTTGACTGTGTCCATCTTACATTATGTCCTAGTATGCCCCTTCCTACCACACTAGTATCACCACACTAGGATACATGAAGAGACATTCCGATAGTTGATATCACATCCTAGAAGCTTCATATGACACTTCCTACTACTGGTTGATGTAGTACCATACGAAAGTGCCTAACCAGCCATGTTTACAACTACAGATTCCCCCAAGTTATGCTCTGTGATCATCACCTGATTCATTATCCATGATATACTAGAATGTTGGAATATATTAATCTAGGATAAAATTCCAAACCGAATACCATCCTCTATTGTTGTTTCTTTAGACAGGTAATCACCCATCAGAATGGGTTTGAAGCACAATAGATCTGTAAAACAGGTGGTGTAGTCTATAACTGATAGTGAACCCTTTCTAGATGCATGAACTCACATAAACTATCATCCCACAGTGTGTTGGTATAGACTTAATCATAGAAGAGTGTGTGAAATTATCCCTAATCAATATCTGTATTATGATCTACTTGAGTGATAACATCCTTCCATCTATTATCGAAATCACGCAGCATATATGTAGCACTGCTGACCCTCTGTTCTAGAGGCATATCAAGATGCTCGAGGATAGATATTGTGGCCTCTAGCCATGAATCCATAGTCTAGATCTAAAATCCACTAAAAACATGGGCTGATTCTACTATTGGAACACTCGCATCAATTATGTTGTGGACATGGTGGGTTACGGTTCTCCCTGGAAGTTCTGCATCAAGCATGTAAAATTTTCATGGAACTATGACATAACACCAACATCCAATAAAAAAACTAGCGTCTCATCTTGAATTAGTATAGGATCCACTGGTATCCCATGGACCACTAACATTGGGATTTGATAATCATCACCCTCCTTGCATATCACTTGAGGTATTCATGGGGTTTATGGATCTATAATGCTAAATACCTACCTCAGTTCAGGATCATTAGAAAGGTTAGTAGTTCAAAAGTGAAGAAAACAATGATAGGATTGGTACAATCATTTCTATGATATTACACCCCTCTTACTTGTTTATAGATCATGACTAGGTTTTTAACAGATCACATAAAAGAGAGAGAGACTATCAAAATCCCACTAACCCAGTCGTGTCTGGTCAAGTTTGTTGCCATAATCCATTTTAGTTTCACATGGATTCATATTTATTTCATTTCAAAATGACCTCACATTCACATTTATTGAATTGATACTCATCATAGGTGTATCACTACCATTTACAAATGTTAAACCAATTATACACCAAATTCCGACCCATGTGATCCCATACTCCCCCGGGATTAAGGAAAATACATCCCTCTATGGAATATTACAAAACATTTCAATTTTTGGCTGAACCATGATCATCAAAATTCCTATCCCAAGGGGCCCATGTACCTCATGGACCAAATCTTGGGTTACATCTACTCCATAATATAACATATATAAATATAACTAACACAATATCATACATATAGCACCAATCACAATAACATAAAATCAATAATGCATCCTAGATGTCCAAAACGAATGCATGGAATGTGAAATATAGTAGGTTAATATATGATTAATGATAAGGAATACTATTATATCATATAGTTTTAATAAAATAAAAACCAAATTTACATTAACAATAATAGCATAATATAAGTCAATCACCCAACGGTGAAATCAAATCAACAGTAATATCCCAAACCCATAATACACCAATTGTATTTAATGAAATTTGGATTTTCCTTGTACATGGGTTAGTTATTACCCAGAAAATCTCATTACCAAATTCCAATTGTATTCGATCATCACCAAATATTATAGAAAACAAGAATAGAATGATCAGATACCACATTGTAAGATCCTTAACCCGGATTCCACTATACGATCCCCCATGCCATGTGGGACACATGGCCTCAACAAAATCTACCCAAAAACCAGAGCGTACTGATTAGCAATGAGTTCCTAGGTGATATTTTGGGGATACTATGACCTCCTTATAAGAGTTTAACATAATGAAAATATCATAAAACTAGTTGAAGTTGAAATACGATACAAAACTGTAAAAAGAAAAAGACTGATGAAATAAACCAATCCATAAATCATATCAATTTCAAGACAAAGATATACATCATATGATTCTAAAAAAGCAACCAAAATATGTACACAATAGACATATAAAATATATGTCTAAAATTTAAAAAATCCAGAATAGAACCAGTAACATCGCAAGCCTCATCTTGGTCACATGCTCTCCTTCTCCAAAGCAACATATCAAGTACCAGGGGTAGGGTTCATTCCCTTAACATTGACTATAGTTATATGATCTTTATGTCTCTTAAAATGTGAACCAAATAGGGTGTAAAACTAAATCCTTATAGGAAACCACCCATGGCCTCTTCTAATAAGCTAGTGAATATATGCAGAAGGTAGTATTGAATAAGAAAATTAGTATGCAAGTATGAATTCAAAAGTAAACTTCCAACATGCACTGGTTTTTATATTCAGTCATTTTACATTTCAGTTACATAGAAATTTATAAGTCTCAAGATTTGGTTGAAGCTCAGAATCCCCCATGAAACATGAAGCTCAATAGATACCTCACAAGCTCAAATAATAAAAACATGTAAACATCGAATCCAAGCTTGGTATTTTCACTGGATATGAATCATATGTCATTAAATTTAGTAAATTTAATTGATATGGAACCCAAAACAATCCTTGACATTCAGAAGATGGAATTCAGGTATCACTCTTTGTGTAATATCTACCAAAATACTACAAGACCATCTCTTGCGATCCTCTTAGGTAACCGGTATTGCTCTAGGTGGGGTATAATGTTTTTGTCATCTTATTCCGTACATGGAATTCATATAGAGAGACACCCACTATCACTCATGACATATTATTAAATTCCCCTTGATTCCATCCATGAAATCATGTAAATGGATCCATGTGTCACTGAACATATACGTCAGGTTTCAATGTTCTTGTCAATGGCATCACTAATTTGTATCGACGTATCACTCATGAAAATATCACATTATATATTAATCCCAACATGGAATTATAAGGTGAATCCATGAATCACTCATGATATACAGGTCAATAGTCACATGATACATACCATGGAATTCAAACTGAAATCCTTGTATCACCTAAGGATATTTATCAATTATGAACATCCATTTAATTGAAAATTTTCATTTAGTAAGAAATTTTCATAACCAAGTCTATTAATAAATCACAAGAAGAAGAGGTGACTCAACAAAAAACAACCACAAGAGCTTGGCCTTCCATTTTATTACATAGGCATGATTCATAAAAAGAATCACATTCAGAAGAAACTATTTCATATCTCTAAATTCATTTAACTGATATGGGAATGTTATGTTAATGAGTTTCTAATGCATAATAAATTAAATGCATATCATGGTCACAACATAAAATATAAGGGGTATATGATTATTAGAATGACTCGATCTAATTGCGTCAATTTAATTTGTAGCCTATATTTTAATCCGATGGGAAAGGGAAAAAGGCTTAAAACAACAAAATAATATGTGAGTCAAGGGGGTAGTTATCCATCCAATACATTTAATTTATTTTAATTATAATCTTATAAAACATCAATTTAATTCATAGACAAAATCACATTTTGGCATCCCATGACATGGTAAATTGGGGATTGCTTAATAATAATCCATGGCCAAAGTCCATAAATGGTCTTTCAATGAAATTCACTCATGGTGTTGTCCTTAATCAAGTTATATAACATATATCATGTATAAACATGAATATTAAATTCCTTAAATCTCTATAGGAAATAACATGGTTCATTTTCAATTTAGGAGACACACATAAATTGGGTCTGTGGAATGATGAAAAATATATACCATCTGAATTTTATCGAAAAGAACATAGAATCCTAAATTAGCCTCATGCTTGATAGCTTGTCCTGTTTGATAATCTTAGTTTTCTCACTTTTAAATAAATGTGATGAATTTTCAATGAATGCTAATTTATGGTATATGATCCACAATCCTAATTGTGTAGTTGATATCGAGATGCATCAAGAAAGGCAATATTAGAATTAAGACCTTATCGATATCTGATGAGATATATTATAGTCGAATCAGAGGTCGTACAGATATGTGTTCTGAATAACTACATTAGGCTCAATGGAGGAGATTCTATGGTTGAGCTGTTATGCATGCGGGGTGAGACCTCAATTTAGGTTTTATAGGATTTTTAACTTAATTGTTAATTATAAAAAAAAATAATGGTCGAGGCTGTACTGTTTGAAAAAACATGCATAATTTTTTTTTATAGATTGATGTAGTCCATGGGGAACTCATTCATTTACCAGGCACAGTATATAAACCATGTGAAAACCATTCTCTAACCCATTGTAAAAATCTTCAAAAAACTGCAGACCAAGTCAAACGTGCATGCGCTTCCACCGGCGCAGACTTATCATACCGGGAGGCATGTAGGATCCTATTTCCCATCCTAACGTGATTTAGTCAAAATATGTGACCTTCCACCACAATGTTTAGAAAAACCATTTTCTAGACTAAAAACACATCAAATCAAGGGTTTGAGGCTCCGAAGCAGTCATGGACACCCTTGAGACCTCCATAACCACAACATACATCATATTTAGGCCATAATTAATAAATTATACTAAAAATTGATGAAAAACAAGTGTATTTTACCTCAAATAAGAACAAGGTTCTTAATAATTAATTACTAACAATCAATAAATAACATATAAAGGAAATGAAATAAACTATTCAAGGAGACGGTAGGTCATTTTTACGCGTGAATGTTGTTTTAATTTGGTAGTTAGATGAAAATAATGAATATAATATGATAAATTTTCAATATATAATCATTTTCATGTCAAATATATCCCTTGTTTTTATTAAAACATCCTTAATTAAATCTATGTAAGACATTAATGAATCACATCACTTCATTATATTCTTTCCCACCGTATACATCAACTACATTATCATATTCCTACTAAATGGAAATCATGATCATATACGTTATATTGTAATTTCAGAACCATAATACATCATTAATATAGTAAATATCATATATAAAATATATATCCATTATTATTCTCAACCTTGAAATGTGGTAATTGAAAAATTAATGACATCAGTTACTGAGGCAGTAGTCTTCTCCACACATAAATGATGATTGTGTATCCCATTTGAGTGAATTATTCAAATTTGTTGGTCATACCATTAATATAACAATATATCAGTATATTTAATATACTAATGTCATTTTATAATCATGATATAAAAATAATTTATTAGTTTTATTATAGAAATAAAACAAACATGTTCATTGATGAACATTACATATTTTTCGGGTAAATCCTTTTTCTTTTCATCAAATGACTTCCTTGAATGTATTTATTTTCAATGAAATGATTCTATGATAAAGGTAGGGATTTATGGAGAATATTTGGAAAATGTTTTTTCGAGAAAAATGGCTATATAGGTGTGAATAAGTTAGGTGTGTGCGTGACCTTTTGTAGTGTCAGAGTAGTTAAATTCATGTAAATAACAATAGGTAAATAATATTGGGAGGCCTAACTTATATCAGGTACCTCCATTAATGAACCATTTCTATTGAAATATGTGATATAGTTTAAATATAGGAAAATATGAGATTTTTTACTAGGTTTTAGTTAATTTTCACCTAAAGCATAATGTTTAGTCTCTTAGTAAACTAATTATTCACTTACTCATTGTAATAAATTTTAATTTAATTCACTAATATTGTCGGTAAAAAGATACCTTGGATTTAAGATAAAATATAAATTATTATAATTCCTAATATTTAATCCATTTATTGAAATTCAATTCACATAAGATGTAGAAATTAATTTAAAATATATCTCACTCAAGGGATAATACATCATGTTAATATTGTAAAAATATTGAAATGTTTAAAATGTTTTAATAATATATTTTAATTTAAAGATTAGTCCAATTATCTAAATAATATTAAAATGTATAAAATTGATATAATTAAAATTTAAATAATATTTATAATATAATTTAACTATTTTAATTAATTATTCAATGAAGCTGTATTAAATTTGATTTCAATATTTTCATTATTTATCCAAAAATGAAATATTTCATAAAAATGAAGAAATATATCCAATTTTTTTTTGAAATTCTATATTCAAAAATTAATTTTATTTTTTAGAAATTAATATTCTAATAGATTCAATAATTAATTTTTTTATTATACAGCGAAGGAATTGAAAAAAATTTCATTTCAAAAAATATTAATTTCAAAAGATACATACATGAACAAAATTTGTATTTTTCATTATCAATATGTATAATTTATATTAAAAAACTATAAATAATATTAAAAAATTATTTATTACTATTCATTCTACTGAGTTTAACTTCTATTTTTTAAAATTCATGTTTAAATAAATATAATATTTCAATGTTGTTTCATAGAAACTCTAAGTTGTGTGTAACATATGAAAAGTCAAAGTTACATTAAATGAAAGAAAAACCTAATATGGCATATAAATGATGCATAAAAATATTTTGAATTAAAATCATTACATCAAATAAGTTTTTCATTTTTTGTAAATAAATGTTTATAAAAACTAGGTTTGTTTCAAATAGTTTTCTTCCATCACTTACTGAAACTAAAACTCCTATTAAAACACATGTTTTCTATATTTTCATTCTAGTCCACCAATCATGGAAGCAAAAGTCATAGTAAAACCTATTGAATTTGGGATACATTTACCACATTAAATCGTGAGATTATTTCCTCAACACAACTCACATGTTTCTAGATACCAAAATTCACCAGTTAATTTTTTGGATTTCATCCTCATCAATAAACCAACTTGGTAGTAGGACCTCAACTTAAACTCTTTCCCTTAGGCTATGAAATTGGGATCTGAAATTTTCCTATACCCAATCTATAAGTGATATGATAACTTCTAAAATTGAGAGAAAATGATGAATACAACACTATAAAATTCAAGAAGCATCCCAATGTGTTGTCCCATTTTCTTCAATTCACTACTAGATTCCTGAACAGATTTCATCTGAGTCTTTTAAATCATTGAAAAAGATACTAAATTTTCATTCAAGGTCATATAAGAATGTTTAATGTTGAAATACTAAGGAATTCAACACAAATTCACAGTAGGAGGCTCAAATCGCAAAAACTGAATATGTATTTGATGCTTTTATGACTATTATTTACTAGAAAAACACTCCCCTAATAGATAATATCCCTATCAAGGGAAAAAAGTACAAAAAACTCAATCTCGATGTCACATATTGGGTAATAATGCAATCACATGATGAGACCCAAACACCATGATCTGTTATCCTTAAATCAAAATATCGCCCATATCGACACATGATACATCATAAAAAACTTTATAACCCCTTTTGGATATGATGAATGTAGGTTTAGTGATAATTTCATCATTCGTTTTGACTCTTGAAAGAAATTATTACATGATTTGAATGATTTGAATGTTATGGAATTATTATTCAAGCATGTAAGCGGTGCCAAATAGAAATAAATGTTCTAGATAAAATACAAATAGTACTTGGATAGCCCCAGGAAACTCTGGATATCAATGAAATTATTTGGATTCATCAAGGATAAAATAGTTATCACCATCTATAGATCGAAAAAACTGTTACCTAATATATGATATGCATGATTAAGTGAACTTTATAAATCCATAAGTGCATTTTTGGGATCATGGAGTATAAAAAATATTATATTATTGTATTAATTAGGAATTAATGTTGTATGGCATGATAATGTTGAGTTAAAAAACATAAAAAAGACATAGTACACAAAAAATGAAAAAATGAATCTATGTTCTTGTGGAAAACCCAATTCATCAAATCCATGAAAACATCTAGAAATTTTTGTGTGACTGCATGACATAAAAAAATACTCGTACAATATTTAAATTATATGATATGTTTTTTATGGTATGTATGAGGTTCTTCCTTATTCCTAATGATATCCCTATCTCAAATCAACATTTGAGAAGAATCTAACTCTTCATAGCTAATTGAAGAGATCTTCTATTTGATGAATAGAGTTCATGTTCTAAACTATATGTTTATTCAACCACTGATAATCCACACACATCCTTAAAATACCATAGACTTGTGTGGATAAACTAAAATTATAACCCCTATGTGAAGTATTGGGTCATAAATCACATCGAATAAAACTCCTATGAATGCCACTTCTATTCCCATGGAATAATAAGATTCATCTTGTATCGTGGAATAGAAACTGACTGTACTCCTCAAAAAATCTCTATGGTGAATTCCACATATCTCTCAATAGGAAGCCAATAAAATTATTCACTAAATAAATCCTTTAATAAGTCCACTAGTTGAGGAAATACTATCATCACTACTCATAATTAATCTAAAAAATACATGAAATTTGGGATGACAAACCACTTCTCCCGTGACGATCTGGTGTAGATAAACATTCCTAGACATATAATTTTCCTTTATGAATATTGATATCTCCCTCAGGGGATATAATAATCCCCTTAGGTGAAAATAGTAAATATTCTCATGATCATGTACCAACCAGTGTATCCAAAGAACTATATAAAATACTATCAACTCATGGAAAAAAGGTTCCATAATAAACGGTAGCTTATAATCAAGAGGGGACACTCCTTGCATTAGGGAATGCTTTTTGAATGTATTAACAATGGAGTTTCAAGTGTAATTACCAAAATATATTCTCAAATTTTAGTCAAAGACACTATGTTATAAGCATATCGATTAATGAATGTGAATTATCTTTGATAGACAAATAGGATACTAATGTTAATGCTACTTTGATCATACCACAATCTATAGATTTACAGACTATAACCTCATCATGTATAGTATAAATTACATGTATATTGAAAAAATAATGGCCTTGAGCTACATATTGTCCTCCTCGGACAGGTCTACTCTAATGGAACTAGTGTTTGTTAGTCGGACTTCTACACCCTTGTCCTCCTCCGTTGCCTATATGGCCATTGGTATTGTATCTCAAGGAATACTATGGAGTTACTAATCATGCTCCATATTAGGGATATGGTTAAAATCCATTCCCACTAGGGACTAATGAGAAGGTTCAAAAATAAAACCCCCCAAATTTTTAATTTTGATGCATACTCAACACTAAATCAAGTTTCTATCACACTAAGGATCCAATATTTTTTACCACCTACATTTATGGGATACCACAAATCTTTCAGCGTGTACAATCTGATTACTAATTCCATCATGAGAAGCCTCTCTATGCTGATTCATAATTCATGATAAACCCCTCCCCACCATATGGATTGATACATTGTTTTTATACATACATATTACCTTATACTAATCATCATTATAGTTTCCTAAATTTCCATTTTTAAAATGGTAATTAAATAGACCAATATCATCTATGATTTAATGGAATACCTAAGACAATTATCAAAGAATGAAACATTGAGAATCTCATAACCATAATATGTTTGTGAAAAATACTATAGTTTTGTGACAAAGATGAATAATCCCTAAAGGAAATAGTACCCTTCTCTAGGAGTCTCAATTATATAACTCGATAAATATAAAATGTTTCCAAATAAATTGTAATCATATAAGGAATAGTATAAATCCCCCCAAACCTTACCCTAATGGTGGTCATCCCTATTTGTAATGTCCTACAATCACTTGGTGAAACCACAACGAATGTTATATAAAATAGGAAGGCCTCAATACTTGGATCAACATCCTGGGGGCCACCATCCACCAAGAAAGTAGGTGGGTGTTTTTGATGGAAACTCTCGATAATACTTACATAGGTGGTGCAGGTCATGGTCCCCCCTCCATAGAAAAAACAATCTATAATATGAAAACAAGAATTTGAGAGTCAGTGACTAGTTATTCAATATAATGAGGTTTAACTAGTGGTGGTGTTTCATGTGGAACTACTTGTGTGTTTGGTCCCACTACTTCAATAGAGTGGTCATCACCACTTTACATAAAATCAATATAAGGCCTTAATGAAGGTATTCTATTATAATTCCAAACACATGACTCAAATGATAAATAAAATGTAAGGTTTGCATTAAAAAATTATAGGGTCAAAGCCCTACTACTTGTGAAAAATAATATCCAAATACCAAGTACCAATGTTATGCCAGGGTGAAATCATCTATTTTAATCATATATGTTTCATTATATGAACATTCAATTTCAATATATAGAGGAAAACTACATTTAGGATGTAATTGTAGTTCCCATTTAATGGAATCCATTTCTATCAATTGTTCAAATTTCAAATTATATTAATTTTTATAAAATGGTTTAGTTATATGGATTACCATACCCAATTTATAATTTTTAACATGATATGTTATAATTGGTTAAGTACATAACAAAAATGAAAACCATAAATCCGGTATAAGTATGTAACAAGCATACATATGATGGTTATATTATTTTGATATCCATTCCCAGTTTAAAAAGGAATGATAATTGTAAATTATAATTATAATTAAAAAATTTGTGACAAACTTATTTTTTAATTCATATATCTATTTTTCCATGGAATAAACATGTCGTAACTAGTTAGATAAGGGTCCATTATCATGTTATGTGGAATAAATTATTTAGGTTAAAAAAATCATGTAACCAATTAAAATATCCTTTTTCAGAAAATAAAGTCAGTAATTTATCAGGTATAACACTCATGGAACATACATAAAGTACCATGTAGTTAATAAATTATATCTAAATGGCATGGAATTTTCATGGAATGTTAATTTCTACGAGTATATAATGATGCATGAGACAATATTACCACTCTATACCGATGAAAGTTTCAAAAAAATCAATAAGATATAGAATCATGAAATAGTTGAATCATTTAATGGTGGTAATAGTACAACAACAAAAGACATAATATATAATAGTAATTTCCATTTGTGATAGATTTAATTTTCCCTCAATAATGGATTAGTTACTCCAACGAAAGGTTTCTTACCAAGCTTCAAAACACCCATATCTCTTATATACCTATCTAAAATAGTAGATATAGGAAAAAAATGATTTGATTCCACTCTATGAGATACCTGGCCTTATGAACACATATTTAGCGAGACCCAAGGGTCACATTATCACAATTATTCCTCCCCATATTCTAGATGAAAATAATTAGTAGTGAGGGTACATAATGGTATGGTGTGGAGACTATAAACTCCATAACAAATTACAACACAATGGTAAAGAATATAAATAGTAGAATACCATATAAAAAAACAACATATGAATACAATGTAGTGGAAATAAAGATACAAATAATTGTAATAGTCCAAACCCATATGCTATATCAAAAATAAGTTATGTGGTGTCTATAAAAAAGTGACTAGGCATACATAGAAGAAAACATAGAAACTCTGAATGTGTACCACTAGAATCTTGAGAAATGGCTCAGTCATCTTCTCCAAATCTCCCTTAACAAAAATAAATCAAATGACCATAATGGGTTTCTACCCTTTATCCCTACATGAATCCATGAAGTCTATCATGGTACAACATGAAGACCCAAACAGTGTGTGTGTAAAACTCTTTAGGTCACTAACAAAAGTTTTCATAACTAATGTATCTTATCAATATAAAATATAATAGTTAATAGTTATAGAAAACATGATAGTGAAATTAAAATTTTCAATTTCTTGATAAGGGTTCTCGTGGGGAACTTGGATGACCACAACGGTTTCTCAAATGATGGATACCTATGGGAAAGTGACTATTAATTGTTCAGGGTCCAATGTAAATTATAAGTGATTCAATTTAATAATAATTATATAGGATCTAGGGATAAACCAAGGCATCCTACAACTTCTAGGGTCGATCGAACTCATATTGAAAACTCAAGTAGTTCAAATATTGGGGTGTGAGTGTAATCAAAATATTGAATCCATTGAATTCAATTGTTAAGTTTTCTAACCAATTACATGAAATATTTACAAAGTCATAATGGGATAATAATAAATTGGATCCTTAGTAGGTAATCAAAAAATTATTTTGTTTGAGGATATATACCTGAATCTGGGGAGATAATACAGGAATACAATTTTCTAGAGGCAAATGTGACTCCCAGACAACAGTTACCCAGGTTCGGTGCATTATTATATAATATTTTCATTATCACAATAGATGAATTCTCGAAAGGCCGATTAGTTTAGTAGCCTTGGAAACACTAGATATATTCATATGTCTTACATTACATCATTATGTGAAAAAAACTACAACAACATCTTGTCTTCATATCCCCTCATACATTCCCTATAGGTCATTCATAAAATACTTCTTCACATCCTTGGAAAAATTAAAACATTGAAAGAGGTGAGCTCAGATGCTCAGTAAGGATAATAATATTGTAGAAACATTCATAAATAAACATAAACATTTATGGAAATGTATAACTAAAACAAAATCCTTTTAAACTTGAACTTCAGCATAATATGGCAAAGATAAAATGAAATAATTCCATTTACATATTCACATGGATATTCTACTAGTCGAATAATCACATTAAATATCAATAACCACTTTCATAACGACGGAATGAATAATTCCAGACTATCATAACCACATAGTCAAGGACTTGTGCCAAGACTACTAATAAGGTTTTGTCAAGGCCTTGTTCCAAGACACTAGTTTGTTTCATGATACCTACCGATTCATATAAGAGCTATAGAGGGCTCCACCCATCATTTATTTATTCCAATTCATTCCTCATATGAACAGGTTTAAGCAGAACATAAACATTCTTATTAAAACTAGCATACGAAATGTCAATACAATCTCCATAAACCATGAATGGTATAAATATAACACATCCATAGTCAAACACATCACAAAACCATCAATAAAATATGGAAGTTTTGTATTATAATAAATCAACTTCAAATAAACTTAAAATCCATCAAAGGATGTTGACATAGATGAAATCAAAACTATTTGAGAGAAATATCTCCTTTTTTGAAATCATTTAAAAGTCTCATAATTTGAAAAGAAAACATTTACTTTGAAAATTTTCTTACATTATTGTAAGGTAAGCTTCGATGATTTATAACGACGGAAAATAGCTGCACCCACCGTATAAGTTAAAAAAAATCATTTTACCATAATTCTGTCAAAAAGGTTAAAAAGGACCTTTTTGGGAAAATGACAGAAAGATTACTTTATGAAAAGTAAAACACGGGTATAAATAACTTTAACTCATATTCTATGAAATACTAAGAATGATTTTAAATACATTTTTATGAATCATGGATGGGGATAATAAATAGGTCCTGGTAGATAATTATTTATAACCAACCTCGGATAATGAAGTGATTGCGAAATAAACCCTTACCAATTTGGTAACTTACGAACCATAAACCCCATGAAAAAAGTATCATACAATGAATATGTAAATACACATAAATTAATGTGTATTACACAACGAATAAAATTATGGGTAGTATATACACCACACAAAAGTAGTAGTGGCAATATGACATGAATCTCACTGGAATAAAGAGTGAGATGAAAACCCCTTACCTTGTATATTTCCTTTGTTGATAGTAGGTTAACCTCCTATATAATGGTGAAATAATTTTTATTAAATTATAATATAATCCTATACATTAATATGATATCATATTCGATCTTTTAACAATGCTTGGTCAGTATATTCGCCGTTTCGTGTGTTAACTTACTAGTTTTCTTTAATATGTTTTGTTACATAAGCCATGTTTTTATGGATACTTTGTATATTATTCATATCCATAATGATATAAAGTCTTTAAAAAATATTTTTAATCATAAAATGATAATTATACTTGCATGTATACGATGGGTAATTAATCTCATCACATTCGTGGAGACAGTAGTCCGTACGTACGCATGAGCGACACTATCATTATTTTGATATTAAAATAATATGTAATTGGATAGTATAACATATATACAAAATAATTATCATGTTATCTTTATTATTTAAATCAATTACACATCATTATCATACCCATCCAAATACTAATGTTTTGAATAACAATTACACCATGACATGGAGACGGTAAGCCGTACGTACACACGTATGGTGACATGTCATTCAAAGGATGGATATAATACTGAATATGGATGTACCATATTTATAATAACATCACAGTATATAGAAGATACTGGATTTATTATTTTATAAAGGAAATAACAAATAAATAATATGTTTAAGAAGAAAGGAACTTGAAAAAGTGTGGTGATAACATTACCTCTTCTTTGGGTTCTTCATTTTGATTTGATAAAAAGGGCTCCTTAGGTTGGATTTTTGACTAAAGAAAGGACTCTATGATTAAGGTAGGATAGTTGATAGGTTATTTTTGAATATGTTTTCCGAACCAAAAGACATTTAAGGTACGATTATTGGTTAGAAGTGGTGTCGTTTTATAAGGGGGAGGAGGGGCTCTTTAGAAAGAACTTATCGTATTAATTTATAATAAATTTATATTCGGTTTATAATGGCTCCAAAGTTGATTATTCAAAGTATATGGTGGGGATGGGTCTAAATAATTTCAACCAATAGATTTTAGCCAGGTTTGGGTCATTATATTAACGATATATTTTAGTTTTAACTCTTAGTTAATTCGTTTGACATTTACCATGTCACTTTGTATTTTTATATTATATAGTTAATAAACATACTATATACATCCAAGTGACCCCCATGTGGACAATTAATGATAAAACTATAATGATATAAGTCCTTTGGCTGAACATTTTATTTTTAGGAATATAATATCAATTAATAATATAATATTTGTTTTCAAAACTCATTTATGTCAATTTTGACATTATTCCGTAATTGATTTTTTTATAGTCATAAAAATTTATTAATTCAAAGAAATTAATTTAAGAAATCCTAAAATGTCATATTAACCTATAAAATTCGTGGATGGCATCAAAACTTTCAAATTATATTTATTTTAACATTTATAATACTAATTATTTGATTCATTCATTTATAAGGAAAATACTGGATTATTATTGTGTCATAAATAAATTTAATTATTCAATGTCTAAAAAAATACAATTATGTTGGAAATTTTTTTATCCTTCTAATGAATATTTATAGTCGAAAATATAACATATATAACCCTTTGTAAAAATTTATTTTCTAACAGATACATGCTTTTGACATTTTTGTATTTACATTAACTTAATTAATATAATGTGTCCTTATCACCTACATGTGGCTCCATGGGGTCCCAATTTCGACCCAATGATGCATGAGACAATATTACCAGGCTATACCAATGAAATTTCAAAAAAATCAATAGGATATATAATCATGAAATTGTTGAATCATCTAATGGTGGTAATAGTACAACAACAAAAGACGTAATATATAATAGTAATTTCCATTTGTGATAGATTTTATTTTCCCTCAATAATGGATTAGCTACTCCAACGAAAGGTTTCTTAACAATCATCAAAACACCCATATCTCTTATACCTATCTAAAATAGTAGATATTGGAAAAAAAATGCTTTGATTCCACTCTGTGAGATACCTGGCCTTACGAACACATATGTAGCGAGACCCAAGGGTCACATTATCACAATTATTCCTCCCCATATTCTAGATGAAAATAATTAGTAGTGAGGGTATATAATGGTATAGTGTGGAGACTATAAACTCCTTATCAAATTACAACAAAATGGTAAAGAATATAAATAGTGGAATACCATATAACAAAAACAACATATGAATACAATGTAGTGGAAATAAAGATACAATAATAGTAATAGTCCAAAGCCATAGGCTATATCAAAAATAAGTTATGTGGTGTCTATAAAAAAGTGACTAGGCATACATAGAAGAAAACATAGAAACTGTGAATGTGTACCACTAGAATATTGAGCAATGGCTCAGTCATATTCTCCAAATCACCCTTAACAAAAATTAATCAAATGACCATAATGGGTTTCTACCCTTTATCCCAACATGAATCCATGAAGTCTATCATGGTACAACATGAAAACCCAAACAGTGTATGAGTAAAACTCATTAGGTCACTAACAAAACTGTTCATAACTAATGTATCTTATCAATATAAAATATAATAGTTAATAGTTATAGAAAACATGAAAGTGAAATAAAAATTTTCAATTTCTTGATAAGGGTTATCGTGGGGAACGTGGATGACCACAACTGTTTCTCATATGATGGATACCTATGGGAAATGAATATTAATTGTTCAGGGTCCAATGTAAATTATAAGTGATTAAATTTAATAATAATTATATAGGATCCAGGGAGAAACCAAGGCATCCTACAACTTATAGGGTCAAGCGAACTCATAGTTAAAACTCAAGTAGTTCAAATATTGGGGTGTGAGTGTAATCAAAATATTGAATCCATTGAATTGAATTGTTATGTTTTCTAACCAATTACATGAAATATTTACAATTTCATAATTGGATAATAATTAATTGGATCCTTAGTAGGTAATTAAAAAATTATTTTGTTTGAGGACATATACCTGAATCTGGGGAGATAATCCATGAATACAATTATCTAGTGGTAAATGTGACACCCAGACCCCAGTTACCCAGAGTCGGTGCATTATTAAATAATATTTTCATTATCACAATAGATAATGTCTTGAAAGGGCGATTAGTTTAGTAGCCTTGGAGACAATAGATATATTCATATGTCTTACATTACATCATTATGTGAAAAAAACTACAACAACATCTTGTCTTCATATCCCCTCATACATTCCCTATAGGTCATTCATAAAATACTTCTTCACATCCTTGGAAAAATTAAAACATTGAAAGAGGTGAGATTAGATGCTCAGTAAGGCTAATAATATTGTGGAAACATTCATAAATAAACATAAACATTTAAGGCGATGTATAACTAAAACAAAATCCTTTTAAACTTGAACTTCAGCATAATATGGTGAAGATAAAATGAAATAATGCCATTTACATATTCACATGGATATTCTACTAGTCGAATAATCACATTCAATATCAATAACCACTTTCATAATGATGGAATGCATAATGCCAGACTATCATAAACACATAGTCAAGGACTTGTGCCAAGACTACTAATAAGGTTTTGTCAAGGCCTTATTCCAAGACACTAGTTTGTCTCATGAGACCTACCAATGCATCTAGGAGCAATAGAGGGCAGCACCTGTCATTTATTTAGTCCAATTCATTCCTCATATGAACATGTTTAAACAGAACATAAACATTCTTATTAAAACTAGCATACAAAATGTCAATACTATCTCCATAAACCATGAATGGTATAAATATGACAAATCCATTGTCAAACACATCAAAAAACCTTCAATAAAATATATAAGTTTTCTATGATAATAAATCAACTTCAAATAAACTTAAAATCCATCAAAGGATGTTGACATAGATGAAATCAAAACTATTTGAGATAAATATCCTCTTTTTTTTGAAATCATTTAAAAGTCTCATAATTAGAAAAGAAAACATTTACTTTGAAAATTTTCTTACATTCTTGTAGGGGAAGCTTCAATGATTTATAACGACGGAAAATAGCTGCACCCACCGTATAAGTTAAAAAAAGTCATTCTTACCATAATTCTGTCGAAAACGTTTAAATGGACCTTGTTTGGAAAACGATAGAAAGATTACTTTATGAAAAGTAAAACACGGGTATAAATGACTTTAACTCATATTCTATAAAATAGTAATAAGGATTTTAAATACATTTTTATGAATCCTGGATGTGGATGATAAAGTGGTCCTACTTGATAATTACGTATAAACAACCTCGAATAATGAAGAGATTGTGAAATAAACCCTTACCAATTTGGTAACTTACGAAACATAAACCCCATGAAAAAAGTATCATACAATGAATATGTAAATACACATAAATTAAATTTTATTACACAAAGAATAAAATTATGGGTTGTATATACACCACACAAAAGTAGTAGTGGCAATACGGCATGAATCTCACTGGAATAAAGAGTGAGATGAAAACCCCTTACCTTATACATTTCCTTTGTCGATGGTAGGTTAACCTCCTATATAATGGTGAAATAATTTTTATTAAATTATAAAATAATCCTATACATTAATATGATATCATATTTGATCTTTTAACAGTTCTTGGTTAGTATTGTCGTCGTTTCGTGTGTTAACTTACTAGTTTTCTTTAATATGTTTTGTTACATAAGCCATGTTTTTTATGGATAGTTTGTATATTATTCATATCCAGAATGATATAAAGTCTTTAAAAATTATTTTTAATCATAAAATGATAATTAGAATTGTATGTATACGATGAGTAATTAATCTCATCACGTTCGTGGAGACGGTAGTCCGTACGTACGCATGAGCGACACTATCATTATATTGATATTAAAATAATATGTAATTGGACGGTATATCATATATAAAGAATAATTATCATGTTATATTTATTATTTAAATCAATTACACATCATTATCATACCCATCAAAATACTAATGTTTTGAATAACAATTACACCACGACGTGGAGACGGTAAGCAGTACGTACACACGTATGGTGACATGTCATTCAAAGGATGGATATAATACTAAATATGGATGTACCATATTTATAATAACATCACAGTATATAGAAGATACTGGATTTATTATTTTATAAATGAAATAACAAAGAAATAAAATGTTTACGAAGAAAGGAACTTGAAAAAGTGTGGGGATAACATTACCTCTTCTTTGGGTTCTTCATTTTGATTTGATCAAAAGGGATCCTTAGGTTGGATTTTTGACTAAAGAAAGGATTCTATGATTAAGGGGGGATAGTTGATAGGTTATTTCTGAATATGTTGTCCGAACCAAAAGGAATTTAGGGAATGAATAATTGGTTAGAAGTGGTGTCATTTTATAAGGGGGAGGAGGGGCTCTTTAGAAAGAACTTATAGTATTAATTTATAATAAATTTATATTCGATTTATAATGGCTCCAAAGTTGATTATTCAATGTATATGGTGGGTAGGGGTCTATATACTTTCAACCAATAGATTTTTGCCAGGTTTGGGTCATTATATTAACCATATATTTTAGTTTTAACTCTTAGTTAATTCGTTTGACATTACCATGCCACTTTGTATTTTTATTTTATATAGTTAATAAACATACTATATACATCCATGTGACCCCCATGTGGTCAATTAATTATAAACCTATAATGATATAAGTCTTTTGGCCGAACATTATATTTTTAGGAATATAATATCAATTAATAATATAATACTTGTTTTGATAACTCATTTATGTCAATTTTGACATTATTCAGTAATTGATTTTTTAAAAGTCATAGAAATTTATTAATTCAAAGAAATTCATTTAAGAAATCCTAAAATGTCATATTAACCTATAAAATTCGTGGAAGGCATCAAAACATTCAAATTATATTTATTTTAACATTTATAATACTAATTATTTGATTCTTTCATTTATAAGCAAAATACTTGATTATTATTGTGTCATAAATAAATTTAATTATTAAATGTCTAAAAAAAATCAATAAAATACAATTATGTTGGAAATTTTTTTATCCTTCTAATGAATATTTATAGTTGAAAATATAACATATATAACCCTTTGTAAAAATTGATTTTCTAAAAGATACATGCTTTTGTCATTTTTGTATTTACATTAACTTAATTAATATAATGTGTCCTTATCACTTACATGTGGCTCCATGGGGTCCCAAAATCGACCCAAATATGCCCAATATTGTATATTTATCAACAAATAGGGTTAGGACACGTTTTACTGTAAATTAATATTATTATAAAATTATTTTTCTACCGTTATTTACCAGATTTACCCTTTAACCACAATAAATAATATATTTACCGAAGTAATTATTAAAAATGTCTAAAAATAAAAGTTACCTATTTACACAATTTGTACATCCTGATTCCAAATATGGAATTCATTTTTCCAAATTCGAAAAACAGAAATGACAGAAATTAATTTAAAATTAAATCCCGCTGTCAAAACAACAAGCATGTTTTTAAGAAATAATAACTATCAAAAGATTGACACTTGTTTATGGCTGGTTTAAATGTGAAATTATATCTAATGAAGAAAATTATAATAAATGGTAAATATATATTATAAATATAATTTAAAACTACTCAAATTCATAATTTATCACTATTAATTATTTTGATTAAAAAAGTTGTTTTTAATTAAAATTTAGTAATTTTTAGTATTCATCAAAATATGAATGTTATCCAAAAAGTACCAAAATTTCACCCAAGGCTAATTTTGATATTCTGAATCAAAAAATGAAGACTATTTTGAAAGATTAAATGTATAATATTTCAATAAGTGGTTATTACTATTCATAATGGCTACTTTGATTGGTCACTATGTGTTAGAATCTCGATGTTGCGTACAATGCAAGCTATTGCCTTATTCAAAGGGAAGGATACCTTGGAAGATTTGGGTGTTACATTATTCCCTCCTTAAAATAATTTCCACCTCGAAATTTCTTGAATAATACCACATGAAAAGACTCGGTTGACTTTTCATCATATGTTCCTTAGGTTCCCACGTTGCCTCTACCATTTTATGGTTTCTCCTTAGAACTTTTACCAGACGAGTCATCTGGTTTCCCAGCACTTGTTCTCTCATATCAAAATTCCTAATGGGCTCTTCGCAATAAGACAGATCGTGATCCAGTTCTAATTCCTCATAGGTGAGTACATGCTTTGGGTCATGCATGTATTTTCTCAACAGTGATACGTGGAACACATCGTGAACTTTGGAGAGACTTGGAGGCATTGCCAAACGGTGTGCTACAACCCCAATTCGTTCTAGAATTCAGAAAGGTCTGATGTACCTAGGACTCAATTTACCCTTCTTACCAAAACGTATAACTCTCTTCCATGGAGGTACCTTCCAAAAAACATGATCTCCTACATGAAATTCCAAATCCTTCCTTCGGTTGTCAGCATAGATGTTCTGCCTACTTTGAGCTTCTTTGATGTGGTTTTGGATTAGCTTCACCTTTTCCATCATTTACTCCACTAGTTCTAGGCCAATGAGTTTTCCTTCACCATCATAATCTCAATAGGTTGGTGTGTGACAATAATATCTGTATAATGCTTCATATGGAGCCATCCGAATACTTGAATGGAAGCTATTTTTATAGGAAAAAATTTTACCAGAGATAAATACTGATCCCACGTACCCTGATAGTCATGTGAGAATGATCTCAACATTTCTACTAAGGTTTGAATAGTCTGTTTTGATTGTCTATCTGTTTGAGGGTGGTAGGCAGTGCTCAAATGAAGTTCAGTATCCAGGGATTTTTATAGACTTTTCCAGAATCTTGATGTAACATGGGTATCATGATCCGAAAAAATTGGAATGGGTACTCCATGAAGCCTCACAACCTCATTAATATATATTCATCCTAGACGTTCAAGTGGTAAATCTTCCCTTATAACAAGAAAATGTGCTGACTAGGTAAGACGATCGACAATGACCAATATTGCATCATTCCTTATATGAGACTTCGGTAGTCCCATGAAAAAATCCATCATGATATTATCCCATTTATACTCAGGTATAGGAAGAGGTTGCAATACCCCACTAGGTTTTTGCCTTCCAGCTTTCACTTGTTGACAATCTATACATATTGACACAAAATCAGCAATATCCCTCTTCATGTTGTCCCACCAAAAATGTTCCTTCAAATCTCTATACATTTTGGTGCTCCCATTGTGTATAGAGAAATTGGAACTATGAGCATCGTCCAACAATTCCCTTTTTAGATCAGGTAAATCGAGAACACAATGTCTCCTCCCAAATTTCAAAATTCCATATTCATACACAAAGCCACTCAATCTCCAATCATTCACAGCTTTAATCTTGTTTTGAAACTCTTAATAATCAGTCTGATAACTCTTTGTCCTTTCTAATAAATATGGTTTGGAAACCATTTGAAAAGGTATTGATGGTTCACCTTCCATGGTGATTCCCATATCCATCTTTACTAGATCAATGAAAATAGGATTCCTTTAAATTCTCATCTTGTTCAAAACTCCATGATCTTTTCTACTCAAAACATCTTCCACCTTATTTTCCTTCCCCAGGTGGTAATGTATCGTGCAATCATAATCCTTGAGTAGTTCAAGCCATCACCTTTGCCTCATGTTGAGTTCTTTTTGTGAGAAAATATACTTCAAAATCATGTGGTCAGTATAAATCTCACATTTTTTACTATAGAGGTAGTGTCTCCATATCTTCAAACCAATGATCATAGCTTCTAACCCCAGATCATGAGTAGGATAGTTTGTCTCATTAATTTTCAATTTTCGTGATGCATAGGCAATATCCCTATCATTATGGATAAGGACACATACAAGTCCTATTTTTGGTGAATCTCTATAAATAACAAACCCATCATTCCCTTATGGTAGAGTCAATATAGGAGCATTGACTAATTTTCTCATCAATTTTTCGAAACATTCTTCACACTATTTTGTCCAAAAAAAATTTAACCCCTTTACTTGTGTGATTTGTTAATGGGTTATCCAACCAGGAAAAATTCTAGATGAAACATCGATAATAACCTGCTAAACCAATAAAACTGTATACCTCAGTTATACTCGTTGTGTCACGACCCGTCCTTATGGCCCGTGCTGTGACGACCCCAAGCCCGCCTTCCATAGGCCAGGGGCTGGCAACCATACCAAAGGCATAAATCCCGACAAGACGGGGAAGGCATTGCCTTTAGAAAGTAAACAACACCACAGAGTAATCCAGCAGAAGTAAACACTAAGTAAACTGAGTACATGTAAGTTCAGAAAAGTAAGTGAGCCAGAATACAAACCCAAACTGAAAGTAAAGTACAACTGGAAAGGAAGTACAACAACTGAAAAGTAAAGAAGAAATGTCGAGCCGTCCACTAGAAGTCCCACATGAAGGGTGGGAACAGATAGCCTCCTCAGCTCCTCGGGTCTAGCCATCCCCTCCGAGTACGTCCCGCCCAGTGGCCCACCTCCAGGTACCGACTAGCTCCGCAAGCCTCAACCACGATCAGCATTGTCCGTTGTCTGAAACCAATACAATGTAGTGTGGGCATAGCCCGTGCAGGGGTGAGTATACGATACTCAGTAGGGACCCCAAGACCCCCGAAGCTCTCCCTGAATCCACAAAGGATAAAACACAAAGAAAAGATACAACCACGAAGTAACATCCAACACTACTTAGGTATATGCCCATACATATACCTAAGTCATCAATTCCCGTTCGGCTCCCACATCCATTCCCAAGTTAGATCACGTCCACATAGGAGTACAACCCAATCCACATTGGATAACACAACTCAATCCACATAGGAAATCAAGTCAATCATATCGAAGATATTGATTGAAGTCAAGATTCTGCTCAAACGAGGATTTAATCATGATGTCGAAACCATAGCTGCAGGGGAACTCCTCCTCTATCGAGTACAGTGGGCCTGCTACTACAACCAATCTCTTCCCATTAACCTTGGACTGCTGTAGTACTCCACCTTTCTAGTACTGTTGGCCTGGTGCTACAACCAAGTGCTTCCCACCATGGGTCTGCCGCTATAACTAAGCACTCCCCCTCATAGCCTCCAGAGGTACTCCTTCTGTTGAGTACAGTGGGTCTGCCTCTACAACCAAGTGCTCCTCCGCCGTGGGTCTGCCACTACAACCAAGAACTCCCCCTCATATCCTCCAGAGGTACTCCTTCTGTTGAGTACCGCGGGTCTGCCGCTACAACCAATCGATCCTCCGTTGTCGGTCTTCCAGAACAACCAAGCGCTCCCCATTGGGATATCTGAAACACACTGAGTCGGTCGATCAGAAGTCATCAAGTCTCATCAAGCTCTAGGGTTTCATAATTATTTAATGTACCGTAGTCATCACCGTTGAACCTGCGGAGGATTCTCGTATGGTTATCGCTATCATAACCCATGGAGGATTCCACTACAGAAGTCATCGTCGTCGCAGACGCAGCATGCTCTACGGTTTTCGCACACAACACGCTCATTCTAGGAGGGTCCACTCCACGAGTCAAGATGTCAATACATCAACTAACATGTAGTCAGGAGTTGATGTATCCCAAAGTTCCGTCACGTCAAAAGGAACACAACGCGACAAATGGCGCGTCAATCGGGCGCCCGGTCAGAGAGTTATTGGATTTTTCGTTCCAGGGGCCCGGTTGGTTTTTAATTCAAACCAACCCGACCACACTCCAACTAAGTACAATCCTCGAGTGGAGTAAGCCAAAAGGTCCGTCTCACTAAGAGGAATCCAACAAAGTCGACGGCATGTAAATCGGACGTCCGAAGCTCAAGTTATAAGTGTTTCCGCTCCGAGGGCTCGGTTGGTTTTGTGTTCGAACCAACCCAGCCATACCCGAAGTTCTATAAAACCTTGAGTGCAGTATAGAAAAACTACCGTCTCGATCCAAGGATCCCAATTCAACTAATGGTGCGTCGATCGGAGGTTTGAAGCCCATGATATGGGCTTTTGAACGGTTCTGTATGAAAATAGGGGGTTCGAGCCCGGTTCGACCCAGCCCAATACCGCCCCTGGGTCGACCCGAACCGGGTCGACCTGAACCAGGTCCGGGTCCGGCCCGGCCCGTTGGGTGTGGCCTGGCCTGGCTTGGGAGCTGCCCGGCCCGGCCTGGGCGGCCGGTGGCCTGGGGCGCTCGAGTGGCCCACGTGGCCAGCACGGCTGGCCGAGCTGAGCAGAACAGGGGGCCACGCTGCCCCCCTGATTGAAGAGCCACGAACCCCACTTGGGGGTTGCTCTTTGTTCTAGCCGAGGGTTAGGAACCCCCGATCTCCCCCTGAAATGGCCGGCCCGGTCCGGCCGGCCGGTTGCTGCCGCCGCGGGACCGCTGCGGTCCTGTCCTCCTGCTCAGACGGCCGGCGGTTCTGGCCACCGCTCCCCACACCACTGCGGCCATAGGCTGCGGCCTTGTCCAATCGACATGGCGTGACGGCGCCATGCCCCTCCTTCGCGGCCCCGCTCTGGCCGCGGCCTCTTCAAGGTTCTCTGGCACGGCGCGATGATGCCGCACTTCTTCGTCCAATCTTCATTGTTTCTGCGCGGTGCAACGACACCGCGCTGCCTTTGATCATCCCGTAACAAGTTCAAACATCAAGGGGGGGGGATTAGAGTCAGCCGTGTTTGTGCGGTCCGACCTCCTCCCGTTATTGCGATAACAGGCAGCCCAATTTAGAAAACGATGAATCGCGACGAAAGTAATCACGAACAAAAACAATTAATCCCCTACCTTGATAACGAGATGATGTTCGACGTGTGTTGTGGAAAGCGGCGTCGCGGGGAAAGATGATGACGTCTCTCACCGCACGCTTCCACTTCCAAGTTCGTGCATCAGTGCGTTGACGTTGAGGAGGGAGGAAGGAGGGTCATCGGAGAAGCACAACATCAGAAAGGGGGGATCTGAGAATGAAGGCTGATGAAGGTCGGGGAAGAAGCGTCGCAGACGTTCTTCGCGTTCTTCGCTGGAGAAATAAGTTCTCTCAAGCTCTCCACCAAAAGGCGCAAGAACGTGCCCAAAATAATAGAATATATTCTATTATTCTTTGTGGCGTAAATTAATTAAGTGGGCCCCACTTAATTAAGTTCACGATGGTTGGCACAACTCAAAATTCAAAAAGTGGAGAGGCTCCACCAAATTAATTGCCCGAGTGGATGACATATTTAAATTGGGGAGTTTCGAGGGACTTTAGGGGCCCGGGTGGTCCCCACATAATTAACAAGGAGAGGGTCAAGGAGTTTCCTCCCATTAAATGGGGGGGTTTTGACGAGGTTTTATTCTCCTCCAATAAGAGGGGAGTTAGAGTCCAAGAAGCTATCCCTCTTTAATGGTGGATTATTGAGAGATTTCCTCCCCTCCCAATAAATGGGGTGTTGAGCCCCGTGTGGACCCCATGTCATAACATCTCGTGGGAGGTTATGCTGCTCGGGCGGTCCCCAACCTAATTATCCTCCCATGGGAGGTTAGGGTGTGGCAGTACCACCACTTACTCCCATGTGGAAATTTTAACCAACATTATCCACATGGCGTGGGTTCAACAATGATAAAATAAGTTGTCACTTATTTTATTTTATTATTCCACGTGAACCCAAAAACCAAATCTCAAACCCGATCATCTGTCGTCGAGGTGAAAGTCCTCTTAAGAGAAAACCGGCGCTGCGATTCCATCCGTGCCCTCAGAAATCGATTCCGATCAACAGTAAAAATTTTAGGAAAACCCACTCGTTCGTTCACTGAACATACCCGAACTAAAATTGGAAAAAAATTTCCGGGCACACCGGGCCTCGGAATCAGGTGTCGTCAGAAACTGCGTTCTTGTAAATTCTCAAAGAAAATTAAGAAAAAATTTCCTTTGAATTTTACAGGTTGTTAAATTACTCCCGCCTCAGGGATTTACGTCCCCATAAAGATACATCATAAACTAGGGGAACAAATGTGGGTATTGAGCACGCATCTGAGCCTCCCATTCCCAAGTACTCTCCTGGAGGTTCCCGTGCTACCATCCAATGTGAACTAGAGGAATCGACCGTCCATGTAGGACCCGCTCTTGTCGATCTTCGATCTCCACCGGGACCTCTGCAAATGTGACCCCATCGTCAACTTCCAACTCCCCATGGTCGATGATATGCGTCGGGTCGTGCACATATCTCCTCAGCTGAGATACGTGGAAGACGTCGTGCACCCGGTGCAACTGAGGAGGTAGAGCCAGGAGATAAGCCACCTCACCAATCCTGCTGAGGACTTGAAATGGTCCGATGAAGCAAGGAGATAACTTGCCACCTCGTCCAAATCACCGTAATCCACGTCGAGGTGAGACCCGCAAGAAGACGTGGTCACCATCCTCGAACACCAGTGGCCTCCGCCTCCTGTCATCATAAGACATCTGTCAGCTCTGAGCTGTCCTCATCCGCTCCTGGATGACCTGGACCTTCTCTGGTCCTACAAGAGCTGCTAATATTTCTTCTTTGCCGATATGAGAAATCTGGTCTCATCGCCTGGATGAACCACGTTCTTTTCCTAATACAGTCATTCCTGACATGGATTATTCCGATCCATACCAAGGATGACATCGTAAGGCCTCGACGCTACTACCAAGAGATCCAACCGTTACTCTCGCCTCCAAGGGTTGACTCACTCTGTCGGCATCAGTGTGTGGTCATTGGGTCTCTTTCAGTAGGTATCTCAAAGTGAGGGTCAAGTCAACGGTTTTTAAACCGGAACCTCTTAATAAAAACGTAAAGAGAGGACAAGAATGTAAACGCCACAAGAAATGTCTCTTTTATTACTGCAGCTCAAAGTATAAAGATACAAAGCAAACACAAACAACATCAACAAGGCTAGAAGCAACATTAACAAAAGTCTCTAAGTCTAGAGCTAGTCCCGCTCCTTTCCATCTACTCCCGGAGCTCCATGATCAAAGGCCTCAGCTGCTTGAAGATGAGCTCTCCCATGTCCACCTGTTCCCTGCGGTCAGGGTGGTCTCCCTGGTGGTGGTGGTGGTAGGGCCTCAAAGCGTCGTCCACCACCCGCTGCCCGGTCATCTCCTCTACCTCGCCTGCCTGCTCCCTAAGGACCGCCATGGTCGAACCTCTGCCTCTACCTGGGATGTCCTTCTTTTATCTGCTGATCATCTGTATGGCGGGTCAGAAGAGTCATGAGCCATGTGACCAACCCCGCCGTAGGAGTAACACTGTCCGCTCATGGTAAGTCGTTCTCCACCTTGGGTGCCTTGCACAAACGATCCTGTGTCATGAGGTCGACCACCTGTAGGTCTAGTCCTCTTGGACCATTGAGTCATCTGTCTACTTCCCGCTGGAGAAGACTCTGCAGCATGCCGGCTAGTGGTGGGTACTGCTGTTGGAGACTGCTCAGCAAGGAAACTCTCCACTAAGAGGGCTCGCTCCAACACCCCTGTCTGCATCGGGATGCTGTGAGAAACAACTGAAGCTCTGATCTCTCTCCTGAGCCCCTGATCAAAGGTTTGGTCCCTAAAAAATGGGTCTCGTACCATGTCCGTGGAATAACGCGATAGATCGGTATACCTCGCCGAGTATTGGGCTATTGTCATGCTGCCCTTCCGTAGCTGTAGTAGCTCATGGATGCGCACCACACAGAGGGTGGCTGGGACGAACACGGAGCAGAAGAGGCTATCAAAGTCCCTCAAAAGAATATATGTCTCGTCGTGCACCTGGAGCATCAATCTCCACCATCTGCCTACTGCCGCGTGCAAGAGGCTCGCTGCAAGGATCACCATGAGGTCAGGTGGTGTCCCCAATAACCTGAAAACTCACACAACCGCCTCCAGCCAATCCTCGGCTGCCTGAGGGTCCGTCTCCCCCCGGAACCTGGGTGGTCTCTGACGCTGAAACTCGTGCAGTGCACTAAGGTGACGTGCACTCTCAGCAGCTGGGGCTGGTAACATCGGTGGCTCGACGGGTAGAGGTACCGCGGGTGCCTCCGCTGTCAAAGGGCCCTGCACCGAGGCCTCGTTGCTCGGTGGGTTGTCGTCCCGCACAACGCTTGGAACCCTAGCTAGCTACCATCGTGGGGCTATCCTAAAAAGAAACAGGTGCACCACAGTCAAAAAGTATACCTGGTGAGCTGACCCAATGTAATCATAAATAAAATTTTTGAAACACACACACAATAAATGTTTTTGTGCATTGAGTCGGAAATCAGAATTCAGGGTCCTGGTGTACGGATACATCGGCCGTCGCACCAACACTGGACTCCATGGACTAATAACCACACTCAACACTCTTAACACTATTGCGTCACATATAAAAAGATCAGAGTCTTGAGTTCTGCCGTAGAACCGAATTTCCCTGATACCAATTTGTCACGACCTGTCCTCGGGGCCCGTGTCGTGACTACCCCAAGCCATCCTTCCAATGGCCAGGGGGTGGCGACCAGCACCAAAGGCGTAAATACCGACAAGAAGGAGAAGGCAATGCCTTTAGATAGTAAAAAACACCACAGAGTAAGCCAACCGAAGTAAACACTATGTAAACTAAGTACAAGTATGTTTGGAAAAGTAAGTGGGCCAGAATACAAACCCAAACTGATCGTAATGTACATCTGGAAAGTAAGTACATCAACTGAAAAGTAAAGAAGCAATAACGAACCATCCACTGGAAGTCCCACCTGAAAGGTGGGTACAGATAGCCTTCTCAGTTCCTCGGGTCCAGCCATCCGCTCCGAGTACGTCCCACCCAGTTGCCCACCTCCAGGTACCGACTTGCTCTGCAAGCCTCAACCACGATCAGCGTTGTCCGTCGTCTGCAACCAACACAACGTAGTGCAGGTATAGCCTATGTAGGGGTGAGTATACAATACTTAGTAGGGACCTCGAGTCCCCCGAATGTATACCTGAATCCACAAAGGATAAACCACAATGAAATGATACAACCACGAAGTAACATCCAACACTACTTCGGTATATGCCCATATATATACCTAAGTCATCAATTCCCATTCGGCTCCATCAACCATGCCCAAGTTCGATCATGTCCACATAGGAGTACAACTCAATCCACATAGGATAACACAACTCAATCCACATATGATAGAATATAAATCATATCGAAGTTATTGATTGAAGTCAAGACTCAGCTCAAACAAAGATTTAATCATGATGTCGAAACCATAGCTGCTGGGGAACTCCTCCTCTATCAAGTACAGTGGGCCTGCCGCTACAACCAAGCGCTTCCCAATAACCTTGGACTACTATAGTACTCCACCTATCTAGTACTGTGGGCCTGCTGCTACAACCAAGCGATTCCCACCATGTGTCTGCTGCTACAACCAAGCGCTCCCCCTCATGGCCTCCAGAGGTACTCCTTCTGTTGAGTACTGCGGGTCTGCCGCTACAACCAAGCGCTACTCCACCAATGTTCTATCACAAAACCAAGTTATCCCCCTCATAGCCTCCAAAGGTAGTCCTTCTGTTGTGTACCACAGGTCTGCCGCTACAACCAAGCGCTCCTCCGTCGTGGGTCTGCCGCTAAAACCAAGCGCTCCCCACTGGGCTATCTGAAACACACCAAGTTGATCGATCTGCAGTCGTCAAGTCTCAACCAGCTCTAGGGTTTCATAAAGATTTAAAGTACCATAGTAGTCACTGTCGAATCTAGAGGGGATTCCCATACGGTTATCACCGTCGTCGAACCCACGGAGGATTCGATTACGGAAGTCATCGTCGTCGCAGACGAAGGCAGCTCTAGGTTTTCTGCACACAACATGCTCGTTCCGGGAGGGTCCACTCCACGAGTCAAGAGGTCGATACATAAAATGACACATAGTCCAGAGTTGATGTATCCCAAATTTCCGTCTCGTCAAAAGGAACACAACGCGATAGACAGCGAGTCAATCGGGCGCCCGGTCTGAGAGTTATTGGCTTTTTTCTTTCCAGGGGCCCGGTAGGTTTTTAAGTCAAACCTATACGACCGCACTCCAACTGTATCAAAACCTCGAGCGGAGTAAGCCAAATGATCTGTCTCACTAATTGGAAACCAAAATTCGACGGCATTTCAATCAGACGTCAGGAGTTCATGTTATAAGCGTTTCCGCTCCGAGGGCCCGGTTGGTTTCGTGTTCGAACCAACCCGGCTGTACCCAATGTTCTCCGAAACCTTGAGTTCAGTATACCAAAACAACTATCTCAATCCAAGGATTCCAAAACAATGGACGGTGCATCGATCGAAGGTCCGAAGCCCATGATATGGGAATTTGAACGGTTCTGTCCGAAAATAGGGGGTTCAGGCCCTGTCCGACCCGGCCAGATACCCCCCCCCCCCCCCCCGGGTCGATCCGAACCGGGTCCGGCGCATTAGGGCGTGCCCTAGCCCGATGGGCGCAACCCGGCCAGACCTGGGCGTGGCCTGGACCATCCTAGGAGCGGCCTGACACGGTCCGGGCGGCCCGGCTCGTCCAGGGCGGCCGGTGGCCTGGCGCGCTCGGGCGGCCCGCGTGGCTTGCACGGATGGCCGAGCTGAGCGGAATAGGGGGGGGGTGCACTGCCCCTCTGATTGAAGAGTCGCGACCCCTATGTGGGGGCCGCTCTTTGTTCCAGCTGGGGGTTATGAACCCCCGGTCTCCCCCTAAAACGGTTGGCCCGTTCTGTCCAGCCGGTTGCTGCCACTGCGAAACCGCTGCGGTCCCGCCCTCCTGCTCTGGCGGCCGACGGTTCTGAATGCCACACCCCACACCACCGCGGCCTTGTTCGATCAGCGTGGTGCAACGGCGCCGCACCCCTCTACCGAAGACCTGCTCCGGCTGTGACCTCATTGAGGTTCTCCAACACGGCGCGACGACGCCACGGGTAGTTCGGCTTCAACGGTGCGGCGTGATGGCGTCGCGCTTCTTTGCCCATTCTTCATTGTTTCCGTGTGGTGCAACGACACCGTGATTCCTTTGATCATGCCGTAACAAGTTCAAAAATCAAGGGGGGGGGAGGAGAGTCGATCGAGTTTGTGCGGTCCAACCACCTCTCGTTATTGCGATAACAGGAGGCCCAATTTAGAAAACGATGAACATCGATGAAAGTATTCACGAACAAAAACAATTAATCCCCTACCTTGATAAAGAGATGATGTTCGAAGTGCATCGCAGAAAGCGGCGTCGCGGGGGAAGATGATGACGTCGCTCACCGCACGCTTCCACTTCCGAGTTCGTGCGTCGGTGCGTTGACGAGGAGGAGGGAGGAAGGAGGGTTGTCGAAGAAGCACCAAGTCAAAAAGGGGGGCTCCAAGGAAGAAGGCTGAAGAAGGTCAGGGAAGAAGCGTCGCAGGTGTTCTTCGCGTTCTTCACTAGAGAAAGAAGTTCTCTCAGGCTCTCCAACAAAAGGTGCAAGAATGTGCCCAAAATAATAGAATATGATTTATTATTCTTGGTGGCGGAAATTAATTAAGTGGGCCCCACATAATTAAGTTCACGATGGTTGGAAAAGCTCAAAATTCAAAAAGTGGAGAGGCTCCGCCAAATTAATTGCCCGAGTGGATGAAATAATTACTTTGGGGTGTTTAGTGGGGGTTTAGGGGCCTGGGTGGTCCCCACCTAATTAACAAGCAGAGGGTCAAGGAGTTTACTCCCATTAAATGGGGGTGTTTTGAGGAGGTTTTATTCTCCTCCATTAAGAGGGGAGTTAGATTCCAAGAGGCCCTCCCTCATTAATGGGGGAGTATTAATAGATTTCCACCACTCCTAATAAATGTGGGGTTATGCCCCGTGTGGACCCCATGTCATAACATTGTGTGGGAGGTTATGATGCTCGGGTGGTCCCCACCCTAATTATCCTCCCATGGGAGGTTAGGGTGTCGCGGTCCCACCACAAAATCCCAAGTGGAGCTTTTAACAAACATTATCCACATGTCATGGGTTCAACAAAGATAAAATAAGTTGTCACTTATTTTATTTTTATATTCCACGTGAACCAAAAAACCAACTCTCAAACCCAATCACCTTCCGTCGAGGTGAAAGTCCTCTTAAGTGAAAACCGGCACTGTGATTCCATCGGTGCATTCGAAAATCGATTTAGTGCACTGGTCCAAAAGTTAGGAAAACCCCCTGGTTCATTCACTGAACGTACCCAAGCTAATCTATGGAAAAATGATTCCAGGCACACTGGGCCTTAGAATCAGGTGCCGTCAGAAACTGAGTTCTTGTAAAATACCAAAGAAAATTAAGAAAAAATTTCCCTTGAATTTTACGTGTCTTTACACATCAGTTCAGGAAATTATTGTATTGATCTTATCTTAGAAGGATCAAGATAAATTCAATCCTTAGAGACAATATGGCCATGAAAATAAATCTCATGAAACCAGAATTCACACATGCTAAACATCCCATATAATAATTTCTTCTCAGATTATTCAATATAATGCACAAGTGATTTTCATGATATTCATATATTTTGGAGTATATCAAGATATCATCAATAAATACCACTACAAATTCATCAAGGTATTCCTTGAAAACTCTCTTCAATATATCCATGAAAATAGAGGGTGCATTAGTCAGTGCAAAAGGCATTACTGTAAAGTCGTAATGCCAGTACCTGGTTCGAAATGTTTTATTCGGAATGTCTTCCTTCTTCACAAACAACTGATGATATCCAGATCGAAGGTCAGTATTTTAAATGTATTGTCCTCTATTCATTTGGTCAAATAAATCATCAATGTGTTGTAGGGGATAATTTTTCTTTATTTTTATAGCATTGATCTCCCTGTAGTCAATGCACTACCTCATAGATCCATATTTCTTCATAAGAAAAAGAACATGGGCTCCCCATGGAGAAAAACTAGGGCGAATAAATCCATTATTATTAAATTCATCTAGTTTTTTATTCAGTTTAACTAACCCCACAGTGTCCATTCTATAAGGGGTCTTAGATATGGGCCTTGAAACATGAATTAAATCAATGGAGAACTCAATTTCTCATTCTGGAGGATGTCCAGGAAAATCTTTCAAAAACACATCTATATATTCTTTCACAATAGGTGTGTTCTCTATTTGATCATTCCTTTCCTCACCCACAGTCATTTCATTCTCATCCTCCCCAATAATTGAATTTAGTTGAGCTACTAGGGGTGGATCTAGATAAGAATTAGGTGGTGACGATTTTGTTCTAAAGATAATGTTTTCCTTATCATCAACATCAAAAATCATAACCTCCTTCTTATTACAATAAATCTTCGCATCATGGTCTGAAATCCAATCCATACAGAGGATTATATCAAACTCAATCATAGGAATGATGATGAGATCAGCAGATAAACATAATTTTTATGATCTAATGGGAACAGATTCAAAAACATTTGGTGCAATGATACTTCCATTAGGAGTTTTAACTGACAAATCCCTTGTTAGATCAAATTGGAAATATATAATTTTATTAGAAAACTAGGAATATATGAAACAATGTGATGATCCAGAATCAAATAATGCATTTTCTAAACTTGAGGAAACCATTAAATTACCTGCCACGACGTCTTTTAGAGCTTCTACCTCAGCATTAGTGATATTATATTCTTTTCCTTGATCCCTTGTCCTTTTCTAAGGTAAGTTTCCCTAATTCTTAGGACATTCATTTTCATAATGTCCCATCTCCCTGCAATTGTAGCATTGGACACAGATAGCTTCCTTCTTCCCCTTGAAATCATGAGCTTGGTGTGCTTTTTCACCACACTTGTAATAGACACCCATTCATTTTAAGAATGTACCTATGTGTTTCTTCCCACATTTACTGCAGGATGGATATTCAACGTTTCCCTTCTTCCACTTATTTCCATTTCCATATTGATCGGAAGATCTCTTCTTCTCTTGCTATTCTTTAAACTCATAAGACATAGAGAATTATTTTTCTCTCTTGATAGCACATAAGACAATATCTTCATACGAAGAGAATGATTGTGAGACTAATGCTCGATGAAGAAATGGTTTTAACCCATAAATGAAATGATCAAACTTACTACTTGGGTTACATATATAATCTACAGCATGTCTCGCTATCCTTGTAATGTTAGCCTCATACTTTGCGACAATATCATCCACCTTTTGTCACAGACTCAGAAACTGCCTTTCTATATCTGCTCGATGGTCATGAGGAAAGTATTTTTTTATGAAAATCTCTTTGAACTCCATCCATTCCATATTTTATATATCATCATCTTACATCATGTTTTGAATCAATGACCACCATTGATCAGCATCTCCAGTGAGGTAGTAAACTGCCATGACAACTTATTCTCATTCGCTACTCCCCAAGTTATGGAATATTTTCTCTATGGAATTTATCCGTTACATAGCTACTAAGGTATTTTTAATCCCATATAATTTTGGTTTTTTTCCTCATGAAGTGATCTAACGTTGATCTTTCACACTGCGGATCAGGGTGCTTCATACATGTAAGGTTATTATTCATAACCTGAGTGAGTTGTCCCAGTATGGTGATTAGCTGATCAATACCAGTTGCATCACCAGCACCACAATAATTATCTTGAGCAGGAGAGAAATCCCTACATGGATTGCTTGAATTGATATGGTTTCCATTTCTTCCACTAGGTGCCATTTCTAAAAAATGGAATACACTAGATTATTTTATAAATAAAAATACATAAACCCAAACTTTTAAAACACTTATCCTAAGTTGAACAGTTTATGGATATAATCCATAATCATAAAAAAATTTCATTTGAGGATGTATATACTCATAAACCATTCATAATCGATAGAAAATAAAATGATAATTATCCTATGCATATCCCTTGGGAGTTTCATAACCAAGAGTGGAGCAAGGCCCATTGTCGTGCACCAGTTCCCATTCAAGTCTATCTCAAAGTGATGTTTTCGGGTTTTAGCCCTAGGTACATCTGTGATAGAGCCTCCTATTCCTGCTCGTATCCAGATAGAGATGTATTTCTCGGAAAACTCACAAAATCTCTACAATACCAAAATTCCAGGAAGTTCTTCTATACTAATCTTCAATGTCTATTTTAGGGCTATGTGCTCTAATCAGAGTTTATCTAAATCTAGCTTCCATGGTATGTACTAAAAATTCTCTGATACCAACTGTAACACCCCGACCCTAGTTACCCATAGTCGGTGCATTATTACATAATATTGGCATGACCACAAAAGATCATGTCTCCAAATAATGATTAGTTTAGTAGCCTTGGAAAAACTAGATATATTCATATGTCTTACATTACATCATAACGTGAATAAAAAACTACAAAAACATTTTGTCTTCATATCCCCTCATACATTCCATGTAGGTCTTTCATAAAATACATCTTCACATCCTGGGAAAAATTAAAACATTGAAAGGTGTGAGCTCAAATGCTCAGTAAGGATAACAATATAGTGGAAACTTTCATAAATAAACATAAATATTTAAGGCAATGTATAATAAAAAATCTCTTTTAAACATGAAATTCAGCATAATATGGAAATGATAAAATGAAATAATTCCATTTACATATTCTCATTGATATTATACTAGTCGAATAATCACATGCAATATCAATAACCACTTTCATAATGATGGAAAGCATAATACAAGACTATCATAACCACATTGTCAAGGCCTTATGCCAAGACTACAAATAAGGTTTTGTCAAGGCCTTGTGTCAAGACACTAGTTTGTCTCATGGGACCTACTGATGCATCGTGGAGCTATAGTGGGCTCCACCCATCACTTATTATGTCAAATGCGTTCCTCATATGAACAGGTTTAAATATAACATAAACATTCGTATTAAAACTAGCATAAGAAATGTCAATACTTTCTCTATAAACCATGAATGGTATAAAAATAACACATCCACTGTAAAACACATTACGAAACCATCAATGCAATATGGAAGTTTTGTATCATAATAAATCAACTTCAAATAAACTTAAAATCCATCAAATGATGTAGACATAGATGAAATCAAAACTATTTGAGAGAAATATCTCTTTTTTCTTGAAATAATTTTAAAGAAAAATAATTATAAAAGAAACCAATTACATTGAAAATATTCTTATAATCTTGTAAGGGAAGCTTCAATGAATTTATAATGGTGGAAAATAGGCGCACCTTCTGTATATGTTAAAAAAATTCATTCTTACCATAATTCTGTCAAAAAGGTTAAGACGGACCTTGTTTGGAAAACGATGGAAAGATTACTTTTTAAAAAGTAAAAACATGATATAAATTACATTAAAAAATATTCTATAAAATATTAAGAATGATTTTAAGTACATTTTTTACGAAAAATGGATGTGGATGATAAATAGGTCCCAGTAGATAATTACGTATAAAGAACATCAGATAATGGAGAGATTGTGAAATAAACCCTGAACAATTTGGTAAGTTACTAAACATAGACCCTATTAAAGAAGTATCATACAAAGAATATGTAAATACACATAATTTAATGTGTACTAATCAAATAATACAATTATGGACAATACTATACCAGAAAAAAGTAATAGTGGCAATATGGCATGAATCTCACGGGAATAAGGAGTGAGATGAAAACCACTTACCTTGAACATTTCCTTGGTTAATGTTTGGTTAAACTCCTGTATAATGGTGAAATAATTGTTATTAAATTATACAAGAATCATATACATTAATATGATATCATATATGATCTTTTAAAATTAATTTCTTAGTATTAGAATCGTTTCGGGTGTTAACTTACTCGTTTTCTTTTATATGTTTTGTTACATAAGCCGTGTTTTTTGGGGATAGGATGTATCTTATTCATATCCAGAATGATATCAAGTCCCTAAACATTATTTTAATCATCAAATGAGAATTATACTTGCATGGATACGATGGGGAATGAATCTCTTTGCGTTCGTGAACACGGTAGTCCGTATGTACGCACGAGCGACAATATCATTATTTTGATATTAAAATAATATATAATTGGATGGTATATCATATATACAGAATAATTACCAATTTTATATTTATTACTTACAAAAATTAAAAATCATTATCATACCCATCCAAATACTAATTTTTTTAATAACAAATACACCACGACGTGGAGACGGTAAGCCGTACGTACGAACGTATGGTGACATGTCATTCAAAAGATGGATAGAATACTGAATATTGTTGTACCATATTTATAATAACATCATAGAGTATTTAAGATACCGGATTTATGATTTTAGAAAGGAAATAATAAACAATGAAGAAGTTGAAGAAGAATGGAACATGAAAAAGGGTGGTGAAAACATTACCTATTATTCGGGTTCTTCCTTTTGATTTGATCAAAAGGGCTCCATAGGTTGGCTTTCTGACTAAATTAAGGCCTCTAGGATTAAGATAGGTTAATTGAGAGTGTATTTTGGTAGTGTTTTGCCGAAAAAAGGCTTTTTAGGTATGAAGAATTGGCTTGAATTAGGGTCTTTTTATAAGGGGGGGGAGGGGCTCTTTAGAAAAAACTTAATGTATTAATTTATAATAAATTCATATTCGATTTCTAATCGCTCTAAAGTGGATTATTCAAAGTATAAGGTGGGTAGGGTTCCAAATAATTTCAACCAATAGATTTTATATAGGTTTGGTTCATTATATTAACCTTATATTTTAGTTTAAACTCTTAGTTAATTAGTTTGACATTTATAATGTCACTATGTATTTTTATATTATATAGTTAATAAACATACTATATACATCCAAGACACCCCCAAGTGGTCCATTAATTATAAACATATCATTATATAAGTCATTGGTCCAAACCATATATTTTTAGGAATATAATATCAATTAATTATATAATATTTGTCTAAAAACCCATTTATGTCAATTTTGACATTATCCAATAATTGATTTTTGTTAAAGTCATAACAACTTATTTAATTCGAAAAAAATTCATTTAAGAAATAATAACATGTCATATTAACCAATAAAATTTTTGGATGAAATCAAAACATTCAAATTATATTTATTTTGACATTTATAATACTAATTATTGGATTATTTCATTAATAAGAAAAATACTGCATTATTATTATGTCATAAAAAATTTTAATTATTCAATCTCTAAAAATTAAAAATAAAATAATATTATGTAGGAAATCCTTTAATAATTATAATAAATATTTATAGTTTAAAATATTACATATATAACCCAATTTAAATTTTTTTACTACAAGATATATGCTTATGTCATTTTTGTATTTACTTTAACTTAATTAATATATTGTCTTTATTACCAACAGGTGGTTCCATGGAGTCCCAAAATCGACCAAAGATGACCATGTTATGAAATGTATCAACCAATATGGTTCGGAATTGTTTTATGGTAAATTAATATTATTATAATATTATTTTGTTTCCCTTATTTGCTGGATTTACCTTTTAACCATTGTAAATAAAATATTTACAGAAATAATTATTCAAAATGTCTAAAAAGAAATGTAACCTATTTAGAAAATTTTGACATATTGATTCCAAATATGGAATCCATTTTTAAATATTCAAAAAATATAAGTGGTAGAAATTAATTTAATATTAATTTCTGATGTCAAAACAAAAAGTGTGTTTTTAAAAAATAATAACTATCAAAAGAATGACACTTGTTTATGTCTGGTTTAAATGTGAATTTACATCCAATAACCAAAATTGTATTAAATTTTAAAAATATATTCTAAATTTACTTTAAAAATACTCAAATTCATAATTTATCAGTATTAATTTTTTTGATTAAAAAAGTTGTTTTTAATTAAAATTTAGTAATTTTCACTATTCATCAAAATATGAATGTTTTCCGAAAAGTACCAAAATTTCACCCTAGGCTAATTTAGATATTAAAAATCCCAAAATGTAGTCAATTTTGAAAGATAAAATGTATAAAATTTCAAAATGTGTGTATTACTATTCATAACGGCTAGTTTGATTGGCCACAGTGTGTTAGAATCTCGATGTTGCGTACAATGCAAGCTACTATATTATTCAAAGGGAAGCATACCGTGGATGCTTGGGGTGTTACATAATGGTGATTAATCTATGATATGAAAAGGAATTACATAATACATGAAATAAACTAATCCATGGTCTGTTATCTAACATAACCATAATATTAATGAAATTGGGTGGCATCCTCTATGAACTCAATGAATTGCCTTAGGAATTATATGATGGATCATATTTGGCCACTACTTTATATTAATCAATATTAATAACAATAATCAATCATAATATATTATTGTGATAAAATATCCATGTTAATGTACATGATTTTTATAAATTCATAAATTGTTTTAGACAATTCCATTTATAAATAACAAATAACAACAAGGAAATTATCCATTCATTTTTATAATTTAATTTCATCATTTAATCGTCTTACTTTTTAGTGTTAAAATTAAAATGTTATTCTAAAAGAAATATTAAAAATATTTCAACCCATTTTTGGATTCAGCTAATCAATATGAATGATGAAAATACAAATGGGGTGGTTTTTTCATAAATAAGTAGTTGTAAATTATTTTTGTTCCATTAGACTCAGCATATGAGGTGGTTCGGGTTACGGTTATCAACCTATAAGAATGTCAAAGGGTCTATAGAACATACATGTTATTATATACCTTATTAATTTTTTGTATTATTAATTTTAGGATACATATATATAAATTTTAGTGTGATGAATAATGGAGAAAAATAAAAAACAACTAATAATATAGGAAAATGGTATAGTCCACTAACCTTAACAAATTAGTAGACTCCTCATCTAGTATTAGCCTCAGATTCTGTATTGGAATAAAGGAAATAGATAAATAAGAAATATAATATTGAAAATAATTTATAAAAGTAAAAATAACTAAAATAATGAATATAGAGAATGAAAACAAAAAAAAATATTATATTCTTAGACTTATCAGGGTTGATCCAAAAAAACTGGGAAAATTCATCTCAATGATCACATGAAATAGTTAGCTCATATAATAGGCGGGGAGAGGAAGGGATAACTACTATTGAGGGTTTTAAATGTATTTCTGTAAAAAAAATGATGTTTTTTTCTTCTATGAAAAAATGGTAAATGGTAATTTTACACTTTCAAATGGGTTTCAGTTTGGTCACTCAGTTTGGCTAACTATGCACTAACAAAGCACACCAACTATCTCAGTGCCCAACCCTTACATGTTTCATGAATGTGGTTATAAAATACAAGATAAAACTATGTTTTTGGATCCTATTACAGGCTCACAACTATTTTTATATATGAAAACAGTTATAAAACCCATTCTCATACAATGTGACATAACTCTATAATTTATTACAGGTTTTTGATGACCATGTGCCTCCTCCCGCACAATAAATCTAACATGGAAACTCTATTTTGGGCCACATTGTTGAGATGCATAGTAACTACTAACCATATAAAAATAGTGAACTTAATTTTTTCTCCCCAAAAACAATATCATCATTCTATAAACTGAACAATAACTGTCCTAGGTCCTCCATGGTCTCCTAACGTATATTATGATGGATAATGAAAACATTTTAAACTAAAAAATGATCCATAACTATTAAAAAACATGGAAAATAAAATAATGATAGATTTATTAAATATATATTCTATATATGACATAAAATGATTCTGTAATGGTGGATTATCATTTTACATACCTTCATTCCAACAGTCAAAAAATGAAAACATCATTCATGCAACGGTACAAGAAATAATCTCACTGAAACAAGTAATTCAATTTTCCTATATCTAACATTTATATATGTATATATATATATATATAATTTATATGTATGTAACTTCATAATTATTAAAATTATGTGGTGTTTGAGGACATGATCAAATATCAATTACCATAACAGCTGAACCAAAATATACATGAATCACGAGAAATTTATCACTCAAAAAAGAGTAATTTTACAATGAATTATTTGTAAAGAGGTATTAAAATTTTATAATTAGTTAATATATAATAAAAAATATATTTATTTTTTTTCATTATAGAATACTAATTTTTTATAATAATAGATGCTCAAATATTATATGAAGCAAGTTGGACTTGATGTAATTGTTATTTTTAAAATATCATTATCATTCGAGATTATTTATGACCATGGCTACATTGGGTTTTATAATTTTTATTTTGAAAAACCTATAATTTTTGCTCATATGGATATTTATTTGGAATAAAAATTTTCCATTATTTTTTTATGTTATGCACTCAATGGATAGAAATAAATTTTATAAGGAAAAACTAACATCAATTATATATTCTGTCTGAAATCATTTCTTTTCTAAATCCATGTTTTCTTAAAATGCTTCCATTTATTTTATAAACAATCTAAATTATTATCTAAATAAATATTTACACATTATATTTTTAAATGGATAAAATAAATTGTTTTTCTATTTTCAGAACAATTTAATTTCTATAAAAAAATGTAAAATGAATCAGTGTTTTAGCATACACAAAAAATTGAATTTCATATTCTCATAAAAACTAAATTCCTTTAATAATTACTTTAAATATTGTATGATTATTTTAAAATAAAATATTTCTCCTCATATTATAGATTTTTTTAATTTTTAAAAGTGATTTTGAAATTTATTACTTTATTCTTCTAGCGGATGTTTTTAATGAAAATTTTAGTGTATATCAGTTCATAAATGAAAACAATTTTTTTTCCTATTATACATATAGTATATGTTTTGATGTCATTATCCAGATTATTTTTTAGGATATTTTATGATTAGTTTGACAGATTAATGTAATGATATTTTCATCCTAGTTCTTCCTTTATAGAGAGAATTTTATTATTATTTTATTTTTAATAAATTGTTTTGATTATTAATATGATAAATGAAATTGAATTATTATGTTATTATTGATTCCTAGAATTATATATCCCATAGATGTGTCAGTTTGTCATATCATACAGTATATGTTGGGTATTTAGCCAACGGAATTATAATTTAAATAATATTTCATGTAATGTTAGGAGGCTTTACTGGTATGTTTAATATGCCTTTAATTATGAATTATAGGATTATGAAATCATTTATTTATATAACTTTCACTATTTTAATAGTTATGATATATCCAGGGATAAGATTAAATCCCATGTGATTATTTAAATAGAATTATTTGACCATCTTTTTTTCATCCAGATAAGTATTCATTCGAAAGTTATTGATTAATTGGTATGTGTTTTTTTCTATCTATAATTACACATCGATTGTTATTTATTTAGTCATTATATATTCCATTTTATGTAATCCCCAAAATGAATTCGATATTTCCCCTTTACTATGATTATTTTCAACAGGATGTCATGAATTGTTCAATGAATGGTACATTAGGATATTCTAGATAATATAATTAATTTCTCAAGGAAAATACTATGTCACATTTTTATGTATTCCAATGTAATTTGAGAATATTGTAATTATATAGAATAAAAAGAATACTGAACTATTTTTTACTCAAGTATGTGATTTCTTGTATATAGTTCCAACGAAATAATGTAACCACCACCGAGGGGCTACCCAGGTCTTGTTCATTACAGTAGCTGCCTGAAGAAGTTTTATAAAAACCATGGAAACATTATTTTTGATAACAAAGTTCAACTATGATGAAACTATGACATACATAGTGGATATATCTAATTATAGTATAATATAATAATGAATTTTTCAAGGTAGATTTTATGTGTATTTCTTAAGAATATATCCCAAACTGGAACTATAAGTGGATAGAGTTTTAGCACTGATGCATCTATGTTTAATTACCATAGAAAGATTTTTCAAATACATATAATCCATCATTTTGACACACGTTGACAATGAAATTACTATACACCTATATATACACTCATTGGGGATATGAATGGGTAAAATAATATGTTTTTGTGAACCATTTTTATTTATTTGAATAGATGTTGTCACTTAATATACTAGGAAAAATCTATGATGTATTAGATTAACAACATGGTTCCCTCTTTTGATATACTATAATTTATTATCATGATAATTTGGAATCGTACTATTCTTATTGTTTCTCAAAATAATATTTTTATTATGGAATGAATAGATATATATGGTATTTTATTAACACTGACTGTGATACACAATTGAAATATTTTCCTCATGATCAATCAAATGAAATATGAGATAGAAGGACAAACTGTATCATTTTCTCTAATTAGTTTTCTCGTTATTCAATTAAAAATATCATATTTGGTGATTTTCATGGGATTCATAATAATAGAAAAATTGATTTCAATATTGATGGAAAATGATTTATATTCCAATATCTTATGTATGTGTGATGAATTACCCATGAAAATTTCTCAATGTAATGAGAAGATGATTTATGAGAAGACAAGAGTACATTAATAAAGTAATTACTATGGTAAAAGTTTCATATCGTTAGAGGGATATAAAAGTAATCATATGGTTCCATTTATTGTTAATGTTCTTATGTATGAATAACATGGGAATTATTCAAGTCGATTAAATAATCCAATAGATATCACCAAGACTATGGAATGACGTATTCTAGGTTAATCTATGAAGTGGAGTGAAGGAAGTTATTATATATTAGGATATGGGAATTATGTTTTAGATGTTTTTTATACATGATATTTTATTATTATAATCCCAAAACATCTAAGGACATTTTTATTGTAGTTGTTATTTATATATTTGATAAGTTATGTTTAACAATAATAATTACCCAAAAAATCGATTTGGTGGAAAAGTGATATTTTAAAAGAACACATGATTAACGTAAAGATTATCCTATATATGTTCCAAAGGATAATATAATAATAATTAGTTGGGAAAACCATGTAATTGATATTGATAATAAAAATAAAATAATAATGGTTTCCTTTGAATTAATTATTGATTTGATAAAAATTATTTATTTTATGTTTTATGTTTTTTAAAACATTGTTGGATATATGGAATATATTCATTTATTTTTTGATTTTATTTAGAGAATCATGAAAGTGTTAATTTTATGAATAATGCACTTTTTCATTGATGTTCTATTGTGGCTCAGGTTATTACCATGTCTTTATAGATCATTTGATCAAGGTATTCACATATTTTATAAGATAAATTAAAAATAACATTATTATATTCAAAGGATTAATGATATGTTTCTTTTAGAAATTTTTTTATCCCTGTTGAAAAAAAAATTAAAATCTGAATTTGGTCAGACAAATTTTGGAAGGTATTTCTAGATAACTACTTATTGAATGGTTCAATGTTAATTATTAGTGTTGTTGATATGGATATTTATATCAATATATGATTTTTCCATGTAAGATAACCTTTATTATTATTTTTTCTAATAGATAGAAATTTTATTAATTATGAATCCTTCATTTATGAATATTATAATCGATGAATATTTTTTATTTCTTCAGGAATGAAATAATTATGTTTAATATTAATTTGTTGGATTAATATAAAAAGTGGAAATTAATTGAAGCACAACCAATCCATTAAATTATGATTATGAAATTTGCAACAAATTATTAATTATATATTCATATGTTATTTATCTTGGTCGTAAAAATTACCCCAAATTTAGTAAAGGGATCTTAAAATAAAAGAAGGGTTACTTTTACCTTTTTTTCCGGTGAATTTATCGTATTCCCACCACAAAAAAAATTTATGGGTTTTTTCTGATAAAAATATCATGACTATGTTTTATATAATTCTATATTGGACTTTTTATTGACTATTTATTCTTCGTGTCTATATTTTAACATCCCACCAATCTTCAGTTTATCTAGGAAACCAATTATGGGTTATTTTACGTAACCATTACCTAAAAAAATCAATTTTAATAGATGTATAATCATCCCGCTATATGATGTGGGTTTCAACAATGTTAATTTAAAATATTGAACCTTTAATGGTGGTGATAAAATTGAGATAGTTCAATTTATTTATGTGGGTATTATGTCACACCCTGAAAATTTAAAATACTATTCTTGATAGCATGCTTTACATGCAACACCAATCATTAGGGAAATAATAATAAAATTATAAAATTTAAGAAATATTTCATAGATGCCGAATTTAGGATATTTACGAGTGTTAACCCTATTTTTTTTAAAAAAGTATAAATTATTAATATAATGTACAGATTAATAATAAATAAGTACTCAGTTTTTAGTAAAATCATTTTCTACTTAAAAACTTGTTTTATTTAAAAAGTTTTTTTATTTCATTTTCGGAAAAGAAATTAAATTTTAATTTATACCAATTATAGAAATTTTATTTCATAATATTAGTATGATTTCTAGAATAATCATAACAATTGTAGATTATGATATTTTTTTGTATTTTTATAAAATGATTCACTTTTCAATGAATAGTGAAATAAAATGATTTCTTAAATACTACTATTTATATTTAATAAATAAATTAACTTAAAAGTCCCACTATATTTTATAATTTTTTTAAAGTGAAAAAAATTATATATTTTATTTATAGTAATATAATTATTTCTATTTCTTTCAGTAACATTCATTACTTTCAAATTAGATAATTTTATTCCTTAAAACACATTATTTAAAAATAGATTTTTTGATGCATTTTAAAAATTTATTTTTAAATTTATTTCCTCAACATTATATATTTATTCATGGAAAATTGATACCGTATTAGGAAATAGAAGGATCAAATTTTTTAAATCAATATCTACTATTTTTTATAATTTTCAATAGTAATCTTTATAAATAATTTTTTCCTTGGTAAAGGTAAAATAGGTAAAAAAATGATTAAAACTATGAGATTTGGTCTCATAAGAAGTCCAGAACATTCATTTATTCGATTTTATAGGTTTATTTACACTATATCCTTACCAAATTTAAATATATTGAATTTTGGTTTATTTAACCTTGATATTGATATTTATTTATTTTTCTTAATAGAATATTACAAAATGTCACAATTCTTTTAATTTTAGTTTATATTGTCAAATCGGGATAATATTATTCTATGAATTATTTTAATAAATTATTATTAAAATTATTAATTTATTTTTATTTGGGTATATTTTTGTAATGCTTAGTAATATTACAATTACTGTAAATTCTTACACAATGCTGACATGGTGCTTGTGAAAACAGTATAAAGAGAAAATAAAATGATTTAAAAAAATCCTTCATGATACTTTTGGATAAAATTTGGTGTAAAATTAATATTATTTTAAATATTAATTTTTAATTAATTTTTAATAAATTTATATTCGAATTTAGTTGATATATTGATGTCGTTAAATTCAAATTTTATGAGTTGTTCCAAAAATCATTAATAATATATTATGTAAAATTATATTTTTTAAATTTATCTAATATTTAAGAAAATTGAAAAGAAGAATTAGAATTAATTTTTTTTTGAAATTTCATCCCATGTCCTTTTGATATCATATTTTTACCTTATATGTAATATATCCCATTAATATTGATATAGTAGTTACATTGGTTAATGTTAAAAATAGTTAATGATGGGGTTAAACAACAAAATAATGGTTATTGTTACTTAAAAACATACATATAATGAGTTTTATTGGTTTTATTTAGAATTTACCCTTATCACCTTCAAATAAGAGTCATTTTGGATCCCTATTTTCAGGAAAAAATATTCATTATATTTTAAAACTTTGAAAATTTGCATGTGTGTCACTAACCTCCCATATAGAAGGATACACACCCTCTCTATTATATTCACCACTTTCATCCATATATCTCAACCATATACTTTTTAATTATCTTATCAACTATTGTACAGAAAAATTTATTATTATAGTATTTTAAAATATAAGTCCATGTGTCCTTATGAAGGGATATAAATGAAGTCTCCCAAAGAAGAGGTAATTGTCATACCCGAACTCCTCCAATTTATTCATTATTTGAAATCCTATAAATTTGTAGTATTATTAATAAATAATTATCAATAGTATAATAAATATATAAAATATTCATTATGATTATAAAAATTTCTTTATCCAACCTATATTTCATCAAAGTTTAAGTGAAATTATTGATGTTTGGACTACAACCTCGACGTAGTGATACAATTAATTTACCATCATCATATTTCATGGATGTTTAATAGTATGATAATTATATTTATATACATATTAAATAGGAAAAAATTATTCTTATATAAATATAATATCTTATCTACATTCTAAAATTACATTATATTGGAAAATGATAACATCACTTGTGAGTACCTATGGACTACAACCTTCACAATGCGATGAGGTTTATTTTTTGTTTCTTCATTTCCTGGATTGTGAAATTAATATATTTAATAAAAAATATGATATATATTATATAATAATTATTCTATTTATTTTATTTATAAATAACACTTATATCCTTTATACCAATGAAATGTGAATGCATTGTTCATGCGTACATACAGCCTAACATCACAATTATCAGTGTAATTCATTATTCCATATATACCATTTTTTGATAAATATATATAATGAATATATATTATAATTACATAATTATTAAAAAATTTGATATCATGGGACCACGTTTAATGTATATGGACTGAAACTACAAAAACCCAAGCAAATAGAAATCCTAGATATTTATCACTCATACAAGATATATTTAATAAATAGTAATTAATTAATGGGTTCTATAATGTTATAATTGGATCATACATGATATATTATATTTTTTTATGGTTCCATTATATAATTATAATATAATTATAATATAATTATATTTATTATACAATAGGTTATATGATCATAAAATTTTTTCTGACTTGAGGTAAGGGTTTATTTCAAAATATCATCAATATTTGGGATTGTGTATCTTTAATACTCAATTTGTTGAATTATATTATATTTATATATTAAAAAAATATTTTATTCTTCTCAATTTATTCCTAGAATATAATATTTTTCCCTTCATTTTCTATATTTAAGTACACAAGATACATATATATTTTTACTAAGGAAAAAAAGAATTTAATTATTTCATTCATCTAAAATAATTTCTCTTCGATATCCATCATGTATAAAAAATTCAATAATTGTTTATCTAATATTAAATGATTACAAAATATTAATTTTATTAAATTTTTATTTTATACTATTGGTTTTAAAGTAATATTCTAACCATCTGTAGAGAAATTTTATTTTTCATTTTTTACAATCAATGTTTAATGAATATTTATTTTAAAAAACACACCATGAACATAATTTCCCCCCATCATCACCACTAAATAATTTAATTATTAATTTAAATAATTCTATGATAACTTTAAAATAAATTTTTCCCATTGTATTCATTATTTTTTTAGTTTCTAAAATTAAATATCATAGTGAATAGGTTATTGTGAACAAGTATTTTTTAATTGATATTTTTGTTGTATTTAAATTAATCAATGGAAAAGCTAATAATTTGACATATTTTCGTTTAGGTATGTGTTTTAATGATTCCATAGATAAATATTATTTGGATTATTTATGATCATATTGACTGGTGAAAGTGGTTACATTCTATAAACTTGTTATTCATATTGAGAATTTTTATTATTACTAATTCTTATTGAATAAATTTTTTGTTTATTTATATGATGAATTAATTAGACTTATTATGTTATGCGTGGTTCCTAGAAATTTATTTCTCATAATTGAATCGATTGGAGTCGCAGTATAAAACAAGTAGGGTATCTGTATGATCCATCAGTAATTTATATAAGAATTATTGGAATGAGGCCTCATATGTATGTTTAACATTTATAAAATTAGTAATTACATCATTATTAAATAATTTAATCGTTTTCATGTTTTTATATGAATAGTTATGATATTCATGAATATGTTTCAAGATAATGTGATAATTTATATAGATTTATTTTATCATCATTCATTCCATTTAAATTATTCTTCATGCTTATGTTAATTAAGGGATTGTGTTATTAGTTATCTACCAAATAATAGATATTGTGTTTTATTTACTCAGGATATATTCTTCAATAATTGGCTTTATTAAGAATTTGAGATCAATATGTTCTTATATTTAATTTCACTTCGATTCCATGAAGTTTACTATGATTTATATGAAATGATACATGAGTTAAAATAAATATTTTATCAATGGAAATATTAAATTGTATCTTATGTTTTCAAACATAATGTGATATTTTTTTATTTATCTAGTTTAATATGTCTACTTAACTATTCAGTCATTTTCAATAACATTACTTGTATATAGTGATAATGTAATAAATTAACCACTGACTCTAGTATTATAGGGTATGGTTCTATAATGTCTCTTGTAATTACTCAATGACTAAAGTTAACTCATAATTCCTATCCAATAATTGGAATGTAAAAGGTAAATCAAGGTAATATGAAAATGTATTTTTCGCATGTGTCATGAAGGGCCACTAGAAGAAAAATACACCAAGGAAATGATAAAATGGTTAGAATAAATTTCTTTTATTATCGATTGTAATATATATTTTTCATATAAATATGGAAATATAAAAAAACATGTTGTGCTCAAATATGTATTCAAATATAGGATCCATTATATTTTAGATGATTACTCATGGTGAGTAGTATTAATGAACACCCAGTAAGGAAATATTTTTTACTGTGCATGTTGGGGAATACTATCTCACATTGAAGATTAGAATGATCATGGTTTTAAATGATTTGGACTATATAAATTCACTTACTGAAACCATAATTTCAGTGTTCATATTTGATACAAATTGTTTTTTTTTTGCAAATTTGGGAAAAATAATTTCATTATATGCAAAGAATATATTTTTATAATAATAAATATTTTAATAATGATATTTATATGTTAGATCACACAATGTAATGTCAATTGATAAAAATTATATTTTACATTTCGCGTACCACAACAAAATCTGAATTCACCAAAATTCTTATATTAATAAAATTAATTTGATCATAGTAGATAAATTTGGATATATATTTTTATTTAAAATAAAACCTCTAGTTGTATTTTATGGATACTTATATGATAAAATTTCTAAATGCACATATTTATTGAATAGTGAATGGGCCACATGGCTTCTTGAGTTGTCTCCTTGTATGTATAGTGGGATATTTCCAATTTCATCTGGGTTAGAGTACAAATTCATCATAAATTATTCAGATGGCTTCAGTAGATTTGGATATGTGAAATTGAAGTGACATAAGTCAGATTCCATTCATAGATTTATGTAATACATGAATAATTATGAGAACCGTCATGGAAAGAAGATAAAAAACCAATACTCAGACCTTGGAGGAGAATTCCCTAATTAATAAATGATTTAGTATTTTTAGATGTTTGGGATTTTACGTCAACATAATCCAATATAGATAAAAAATGGAATGGTGTAAGTGGAATGTTGAATCATGAAATACTAACCATGGTGATATAAATAACTAGTCATGTGAGACTTCCATTATCATTTTAGGGATATGTATTAAAGGAAAAACAATTAAAAAATGAGTTCCATATAAATTATAATACAATATACATTATGTTATTTGTATAAAAATAGTCATGTGTTTTCACATGTAAGAGTTTGTGGTGGAGAAGAAAATTTATAGCCATTTTTTAAAAAGTATAAAAAATATATAAACATTTCATTATTGGATAACCTAATGAAATGAGGTGATATTACATATGAAGCCCCTCATATTTGATTACTTTGTTTGATAGACATTCCACATTTTCAAAGATGGATTATATCTCTAATGGAGAAAATTTGATCTAGGTAAACTCCAATTAACCCATTGTACATTATATAAATTTTTCATCAAGTTGATAAATTTCAAAAATCTATATAGAAGAATATTTTCCAAAAACAAAAGTACTATATATACATAAAATGGAGGTTAGAGAAACTAAAATTTATGCTATTCTTGTCACTGATAATTATAACTCATTAATATTAGATAATAATAAACCAATAAATGAAAAGGTGAATTATTTGTCACAAAAGAATCCAAATGGCAAGAAAAATGATTTCTAAAATGATATACATATACCAAAATAAAATTTTTATTTATGTAGATATTATAGTGGAAGTAAGTAATATTTTTTATGAATGGGTATTAAAGAATAATTTTGACATTGATTCTTTATTAAGATCATATAAGGCTATACTGTCAATACTATCATATAATCAATGTCAAGGAATTTAAAATTAAGAAACATTTTCACCTGATAATATAAATATATATATTATAATAACAATCTCCAAATAGGAATTACTTGACTATGATATTTAGAAGATAAATGTCAAAACAAACTACCATAATGGGAAAATTTAATAATATGACTATATAAAACAACTATAGGAGAATTTGACTCTTAAGGCTGCCAACAATGTATTTAGGTTGTTTAGATCCATTTATGGGTTAAAGAAATAATCTGGGTATTGGAGAATTGTTTTTAATGAATCAATGATAGAATAATATTTCATAAAGAACAAATGTGATCCTAGTTTATATAAGAGATTCTTTGAGTGTTAATACATTTAAAAAATATTATATACAGGTGACATACTATATATTGGAAGTGAAATTTCAGTTATACAGTCCATAATTTCCGTGATTAAAAAAATCATTTCCCATAAGGGATTAGGTTAAGTAACATATATTCTTTTTATAATGATCCATCATGATTTATCGAAGAGTATTATTGGACTATGTCAATATAAATATATTTATATGATACTGAAGATATTTTGTATGGAATAATCAAGGGGGAAGGGGTTATTTCTATTTTCAAATAGAATATGTATTTTAGGGAAAATGGGCCCTCAAACATATAAGGACTCCTAGAGGATGATAAGTATTCCATATACTTTATAAATAGTGTTATCAATGTATTCTATTTTATGTATATGGATTGATGACATATATTCCTTTAGCAGCATAGGAATACATCAATTTAACCCATGTGAAAACCATTAGATGGTAGTCAAGACTATTTTTATGTATTTTATGTGTGCCAATTTTACTATTTAGGTCCGTGGAGGTGATGAGGGGATATCAATCATGGTATATACTAATTCAAGGTTCAAAAAAGATCATGATGGTCTGAAATGGTTGTCGGGATTCTTATTCACACTCAATGGAGGTGTTTTGAGATTGGAGAGATCAATGAAAACCATATTTCTCAATTATATAGTAGATACTAAGTACATTATAGGATCACATGTAGATAAGTCTGCTGTTTATATACACAAAATCAGGGAACATCATGATGTTATACAAATTAATAAAGATCCAACAACACTATTCTATGATAATTCAATAGCGCTAACTCTTCCAAATTAGACATGGTCACTTTCGTGAAATTAAATACATCAGAAATATAATATACCGATTTATTTTTCATGTAGAGGTTTCTTCATTTGGAGTAGTGTTTCCACCAAAGGAAATGTTGAAAACCCGTTAACTAAAACCTTTACATGGTAGAAACATGATTGTCACAGGTCATATAGCAAACTAATGGTCACTAGAAGTTGGATCAGGTACAAGTGGGAATTTTTCGTATTTGGTGTTCTAAAAAAAATTTCTTTGGAATTTAGAATGGGTGAATATGAAAATTATTTATTAAAAATAAACTATATTCTTACATATTATTCAATTTTTAGTGCATCATTTAATAATTAGATACAATATTTACACAATAAAAATGTCATAGTAGTTCCCCACTATGAGGATAAACATCAAAAAAATATGATACAATTATTAAAAATTATTTTATAGTATGATTAAATTCTATGATGGGGAAAATATTATATTGACCGATAGGTGCGAATACTCATATGTAGATTATACCTTATCTAATGATGTTTTACATGATTATCAAAATGATGATACATTTTCAGAATATACCAACCAATTTGAATTCATCATGTATTCATGTAATTATAAATTTTTGTTTCTGAGAATGTGTAATGATCCTAAGATTTTATTGTAATATGGATTCAAGTCATGAATCATGCATAATAAATTAATTTATATAATCTATGAAGACATATGTTCATGATAAAATCATTTACGTTTCATTATTATCAAATTTTATTCTATTAATGAGAATTTCCTTAAAGTATTTTACGTAACATATTTTTAGAAGATCATATCACATTAAATTGATTGAAATGGCTCTGTCACATTAAATTCTATATCCACATTGTATACGTGAGTTTGTTTTAGATGCTCAAAAAAAGATATATAATTCAAATTGGTTGATAACATTCCCTTGAAACCTGATTGATTGTATATCTTAATAAATGGAATCTATTTCACAATTAGGGTTCACATATTGTTGTCATCAATGTGATATATCTTCTCCCATTGTGGGTTCCTTGATCTCTTTCTAGATAGTAATAAGAGACATTAGGAAATCCAACCCAATGCCTCCAAAGAATAGACATATTGGGCTACATAAATAATGTTTCTATGGATTCTAGATAAATATTATTTATATTCAACAATTTCAATTAATATTATTTTATAGACCATGAAATAATATTTATTCAGGATATACAATTTGATAAAAAAATATTAAATAATTATTTATTCATATGGTAATTCTTTAATTACAAGAACGTATAATATATAATTATCTCATTCAATTTTCTTGGTAACAAATAATTAATTATTTATAACTATTTAATTTAAAAATTACGTAAATATTAATTAAATTATATTTTCTTGACTATGAATAAAATATTTATCTAATTTATCGAATGATGAATATTTTTTTAAATATTAATTTTATAATTTCATATAAAAGAGAAGGAAGAACATAGTGAGCACCATGTTTGGTGATAAATATATAATTTCTAGAATGTAAAAAAAATATTATATATTAGATGTGTTTGATCACATCATGTGTTAAATAATAATAATATTTTTATTATTATTATTATAATTATTATATACATGGAATGGATATTATTGGGGAAGAATTAATTTTTTTGGGCCTTTGGAAATTACATAAAACTAATCACACAAACTTGGACTATTTATAGAATGATTTTTCAATTAGAAAAAGGTTTAACTTTATTCCAAAATATTTATTCTCAAGATCACCAAGCTTCTTTTCACCAATCATGAATAGGAAAAAAAATATTCCTTCATGCTTGACGGAATGTGAAGTGATCTTAGATGACAATGAAGGATGGTCTATCTGCAATTCAATCACAAGGAGTTTCGTTTCCATAGATTGGATATTGAAGGAGAACATCTATAAGATCATTTAATGGGATATTATTTTTGGCATCATGATGAAATGATGAAAGATGGATTGAGTTCAAATGGTGAAAAACATCATTAAATAATGTTGATAAAATCAAGGGTTTATTTCTTCATGTGTTTTATATTTATTTAATATTAACATAATATGATCCTTTCTTGGTTTCACTGAATTCATGTTCAAAATTATTAACATAAACGTTTTCATTCAACATGACATTCATCATCAGGTAGATTGTGAATATCAATTGAATTTGTAAATTTTTTGTTATCCATGGGCTCAATAGTTAATATTTCTATATATGGAACCATGAATCAACCATATTTCATCGTCATATCATGTATTCCACACACAATGCACCCACGAAAAATTACATAGTCATGTATGCTATGACTAATGCATTCAATCTACTTGACATTAAAACCCATATGTGTATGCCTAAAATGAACAATCACACCCCATTCTTCATAACTAGATCCATTAAGACACAAAAAATTACTCGTGACATCCACATTTACATCATTATCTCCAAAAAATCATTTTCAAAATATCGAATTGTAAACAAAAAACCCCCACCATAAATAAATCATTAAAAGGAAAACATCATAAATTACTAAAACATGACCATCAGAACGAGGAATCAACAAAAAAAATCATATTTTTTCACGTTATTTACAAAGTTACCATTCACCATTTACCATTTGTATATAATTAATAATATTAGATTTCTCTTCAATACTATAATTCCATATCAAGCATATCTTTTTCTATTTATATTTATTTTTTAGAAGAAAATAATTTCAATACTAATAACTGATTCATTCAGTTCATAAGAAATATTCAACCCAACAGTTTTAATTTTAACACCACCCTCAACAAAAAAGTTGAGAAATCAAGATTAGACCCCAGATTTATTCCCATAACAATGCACACAATACCTCTAACCCAATTTCAATAATTTAATTAATTTGGATGAATGAATATAATACATCTCAATCATTCTCATTTCTTCGCTCAGATCTTTAATTTCTAAAATACCAAAACACACTTCAAACTATACATTCATCTAGAATCTATATATTTCAATAATAAAAAACATACAAAATCATCCATAACCGATTAAAACACTTCGAAAATGATTGTTATAATGATAGTTCCCCATAACCCATTAAAAAATGAAACAAATATGAAAAAAACAACAACTCTTCAAAAAATAAATCATCTTCCAAATCCTTGAAAGAGGTGAAAACAACCCTTAAATAAACCATCCAAATAGTACACTGACAAAGATTAACATAAATCCATCTTTAGAATTAAAAAATCCAATTAATACATTGTCTTTTATTAAGACCACATAATGATGGATGAAACTTCAATAAACAATAAAAAATATCAATTCCCTACACTTTTTCTCAATTCCATATTTAATTTACAATTTTAACATATTTGAACAGGAAAAAAATAACTTTTTAATCACATTATTTATCACATTTCACTAAATAAATTTTAATAAATATCAAATAATAAAAACAATAATTCTATTTTTTGGAAAACCCTAATAAAACAAATCCACCCATGGTTACTGTAACATCCCAAAGTTTCATTAATAGAAAATCCCTCTTGATCCAGTTAAATTTTTCTTTTTTAAAAATGTTTTTATATGATGTCAACTTATTTAGTTTCACATTAAGATTTGTGACCGTTACTTTTATAGCCGTTGAACAGTGATCATCTGATTAGTATAAATATAAGGCTTTAACGAACCCATTTCTACTCAGAAAAAGGAAGCGATGGCCTCATCCAGTAGAATTGCCCCTTACGATGCCCATTTGTCAGAGCTCGGAAAAGAGGTGGCGTCTTTGGGCTTTTCCCTTGACCAAGCCCAAGCTGAGCTTCATCAAGTCAAGCTCGAACATGATCGTCTATGGGAAAAGTGGAAGTTGATTGAAATTACCACTCGAGCGATGTTATCCGAGCCACCCCAAGAGTCTGTCACCATCACACACCTTAACCATAGGTCTTATGCGGCTATTTTAAGGGGTTATGTAACAAATAAGTAGCACCATGTTCATGTACATTATTTTTTATATAATAATGAATATAATTTCTAGTCATTTTGATACATTGTAATTAGTTTTTAAAGTACAAATGGTGTTTTTAGTTATTATTTAATTAAGAATTATATTTTATTAAATTAAAGGATTTTTGAATTAAATAATATTTTAATAAAATATTATTATTAATATTAAATTAATTTTTATTAAATATAAATAATCTTATAATTTTATGAATGCAATTAAAATTTTTATTAAGGTTTGAAAGCCATTTCTGTCAAAACCAGTGAATTTTTTTATAAATGTTGGTTTTTATTTTAAAAGTGAAAATTCACATTTTTAGAAAATTATTTAGATAAATTAAATATTATTTTTGGAATCAGGACGTCGAAATTATCCAATGGTGAATTTTTCATAATTTTCTGAGACAGTCAAATTTTTGGGTAAAAATTAAATACCATTTAAATATATATAATGTTTTTTATGACATCATAATGACCCAATGGTGATGTAATAAAATAACATAATCCTTATGTTCGGCCAATATGTGTTTTATCATTAAAATAATGAGGTTTTGGGTTTGTTTGACTTACTTTTCAAAGCATTAATGGAGCCCTCAAGACTTATTCAACACTTTGCCTTTTTAAATTAATTTCCATGGGAGTGTGACTCACCTCCACATAAGAAACCCTATTTTTTTTAATAAGTTCAGACCTTGGCCTTGTAAAATATTGTTTTCCTCTTTCCTTTTATAGAATCCATGGGCAAATACCATGGGATGGTTTGTGGTTTGGATTATTTTAATATAAGGGGTCCCAAACCTAAATAATAAAGAATTCTATCACCTTTCCTATATAAACCCACCCAAGCTCCCACTTCCTGCTCACTAAAATCCCTTGGAGTTCGTCCAACCTCTGCCCTAATCTCTCTAGAATCCTCCCAAGGTGCCCCAAGCTCCCAAGAAGCCTCTCACAAGCCTCTCTCTCTAGCCTTTGGAAGCACACTTCCAAGTAAGGGTTTTTTTCTTCCTTTCTCATTTTAGTCAATTTTCTTTAAGTTGTATTGCCCTTTTAATTTCAATTATTAATGTTGGGGTATGGTTTCTCACCTCTCCCATACTGCCCTATTATTGTTTGAATGATGGGATACCCCTTTCTCTCTCATTAAAAGCCTCCCATGTACACCCGTTACTATGCCGAAATTTCGAAAGAAACCCTTTTCTCCTCTTTTATATTCAAGCAATACTTTTGTATCATGAATCTAAATTCATTTTAAATTGTTGGGAAATGTATATATATGACCTCCTTACTGTCCATTACATTTAAATATGATGAGTAACCCCTTTCTATCTCATCAACCTTTTTTATGAATTCTTATGTCACGCCGTTACGCTGCCGAAATCACACCGATTTTCTAAGCCAATATCATTGTGTAGTGAATACCATGCCCATTTCTCCATTAAGGGTATTCAACTATATGCACATTTACTTATTGATTATAAAGTTTCATGTATGAATTCCACATTACTTTATCGTGGAATAAATTATTATGTTTTATTAATCCATCTTTTATGATCCATGTGGCACACTTATGCATGAAATGAAATGTTTAAGAAGGGTGCGCCCTTTATAGCGCTCCAATGCATTGGGTAAAGTATAGTATCATGATTCGTCATGTGCAATGAGTATTGACTCATGATAATTCAAGTGCAACGAGGGTTTACTCGTGCTTCAAGTGCAATGAGGGTTTACTCATGCTCCATGTGCAATGAGCCTTGGCTCATGCTAATTCAATGTTAAGTGTTGTTGCCACATTTCCATGTTATGATTATCATGCTTTATCATGCCTTTATGTTCATGTTAATCTTATGCTCTATTTATGTTCCTATTTCCTAACATGTATTTTACTCATCATGTTATTCATTGTGAACTCCCTTACCGGGCTTTATAGCTCACCCTTTTCTTATGCATGTCCTCAGGTTATCCCATGCAATGCTAAGTATGAAGGAATGTTGTGGTCATGTAAAGGAAGTGTTCAATAAAGATGTTGTATTTCATGTTTAAAGTTTTTATGTAATGATCCTAAGCCCCAAAGACACTAAACCTCTTGATCGTCTTTTTTTTATCAAGTGATGTTTTATGTAATAAAGCATGATTAAGTTGTAATAGAAAGTAGGGTTGTCATAGTTGGTATCAGAGGTTAGGTTTAGTTATTTTTGGGATTAGGAAACCCTAGTAAAGCCTTAGATACAAGACTAAGCATAATAAAAACATCCCTAACTATTGGTAAATACTAAGTAAGTGGTTTATCAAACTAATACATCCCTGTATGGATACGAGTAGGTAGAGGCGGCTCTGGTACAGATGTATCCTAGGGGTAAAACCCGAAAACACCGCTTTGAGCTAGACTTGAACGGGAACTGGTGAAAGACAACGAGCCTTGCTGCACTCTTGGTTATGACACTCCTGGGGGATATGTTTTGATAAATTCACAATCTTAGTATGAACCCTTATTAAGGGAAAAATTCCCCTAAGAATATATATTAGAAGGAAGATCATGAGAAACCTGGATTGAATCCTATAGACTCATGAGTTAAAGAGATTAATGTTTATTTATAAGTCATCAACTTTTTTCTTTGGATTACCCTTTATGTGTTACCCCTAACTTTCCTTTTATTCCAGCCAAAGTCTGGTAATAGGAGAACTCGGGCTAACAACCGTTGTGAAGATCAGTGTGATGATTGTACTAATGAGATTCCCAATCCAATGGGAGCGGGAATCGTGAACTTTGTCACGCTTCTCTATCAGCTAACTCATGTTTTGAATAGAAACACGGGTCAAGAGGAACGGTCAACCCCCCCCCCCCCCCTACGAAAGAACAAGTCACTATCGAGAGCTTCATGAGACAAAGGCCTCTTACTTTTAGTGGATCATCTGATCCCACGATCACTGAGCAATGGATTAACTCCATTGAAAAGATCTTCTCTATCCTTCAATGTTCTGAACAAGAGAAGGTTCTCCTAGCAGCTTATCGTATGGCGGGTGAAGCTGATCAATGGTGGATGTTGATCAAAAATACGAAGCCTGAGGAGGAGATCGAGGCTTTGGAATGGAAGGAATTCCGGAAGATGTTTTTCGATAAATATTTTCCGCGCACCCTCCGTCTTAAGATGGAAATGGACTTCCTTTCCCTCAAGCAGAAAGATGAAGAATCTGTGGGAGCGTATGAGGAAAACTTCACAAGGCTTGCACGATACGCTTCCGGCTTTGTCGTTACCCCCGAATGCAAGGTTGACCGCTTCTTTGGTGGGTTGAAGCCTAGCTTGCGGAAAGCATTAGCGATCCGTGACTTCGATAGCTATGAGGAAATTTTCTGATGTGCCCTCAAGGTTGAAATGGAGATCGGAGAATCACATGGGTATCAAGGGGACAATAAGTGCAAGGTGGACTTCAATGCTGGTGGTCCGATGGATAAATCCAATGGTGCTAAGAAGTTCCAGCACCCCACTTGCCAAAAGTGCGGAAAGAAGCACCCTAGAAATTTCCTTAGGGGGACGAGAAAATGCTTTAGGTGTGGAAGAGAAGGGCACCTAGCTATTAACTGTCCGCAAGAAGAACCCGCGGCTGCGATAGAGGAGAGGAATGCTCTGTTCGAACCTCAACACGTTGTTCAATGCTACAAATTCAATGAACTGAGTCATTTTTCAAATCAGTGCCCTAATCCAAGGGTTATCGGAGGCAACCAACAACCTCCAAGACAGCAAGGAAGAGATTTTGCCATCACTTCTGCCGAAGTGAACCCCGACAACGAAGTTGTGACAGGTACGCTAGTTATTCATTAAAGAATAGTGAACGTACTTTTTGATTCAGGTTCTACGCATTCTTTTATATCTCGAATGTTTAGTAGAACAATCCCAGCACCACCACAAATCCTAGAAGTAAAGATGTCGGTGAGTATGGAAAATGGGGAAATCATTGCATCCCATGAGTATAAGTCCTCCCCTGTTATAATATGTGGATTGAATTTCCCAGCGAACCTCATCATACTCCCTTTGGTGGAATTTGATGCAATTCTTGGCATGGATTGTCTTTCCTTATATAGAGCCAACATAAATTTTCGGGAGAGGGAAATCACACTCCATATGGAGAATCACCCCCCGATTATTTACAAGTGTCAGGAGGAAGATGAATCTCCTTTAGCTCCATCATCTCAAGAATTGATATTACTGCCCTATGAGCACACATATCTGGCTCAGATGATTGAGTCCAAGGAAAAAACCACCCTTGAAGAAATTCCTATTGTGAGGGAATTCGCTGAAGTATTTCCCGAGGAACATCCTGGTATTCCTCCAAGAAGAGATGTTGAGTTCTCAATTGAACTTATACCTAGGGCGCTACCAATATCCAAGACTCCATATAGAATGGTGTTGTTGAGCTTGAAGAGATGGAGAAACAACTACAGGAGAATCTGGATAGAGGGTTTATACGCCCAAGTGCATCACCATGGGGTTCACCAGTCCTCTTCGTCAAGAAGAAGGATGGGTCAATGCGGCTTTGCATCGATTATTGTGAACTTAACAAAATAACGATAAAGAACAAGTATCCTCTCCCATGAATCGATGACTTGTTTGATCAGCTGTGTGGAGCACAATACTTCTCTAAGGTGGAATTGTGGTCGGGATATTATCATGTAAGGGTGAAGAAGGAAGATATCCCCAAGACTGCTTTTCGTACAAGGTACGGGCACTATGAATTCATAGTAATGCCTTTTGGACTCACCAATGCTCCAGAAATATTCATGGAATTGATGAATAGAGTCTTTAGAGATTACCTTGACAAATTTGTGGTAGTCTTTATAGATGATATTCTAATATACTCCAAAACCAAGGAGGACCATGAGGAGCATTTAAAAACTGTACTAGAGACTTTGCACAAGGAGAAGCTCTATGTAAAGTACATCATGTGTGAGTTTTGGCTGAAGGAAGTATCATTCTTGGGCAATATCATCACAAGGAATGGGATATCTGTGGACCCCTCCAAAACAGATGCAATTGAGGGATGGCCGAGGCCATCATCGGTAACTGATATCCGTAGCTTCTTGGGGTTAGCTAGATATTATCGACGATTTGTGAGAAATTTCTCACGATTGTCCGACCCTCTTACCAAGATAACTCGAAAGGGAGTAAAGTTTTCTTGGAGTGATGAATGCGAAGAAAGCTTCAAGGAGTTGAAAAGGAGGCTTCTCACTGCACTCGTGCTCACTTTACCCACAAGTGGGGAGCTTTTTGTGGTATTCAGTGATGCTTCGAAGAAGGGATTAGGATGTGTGATGATGCAGAATGATAAAGTGATATCCTATGCCTCAAGGCAGTAGAAAATCCATGAGCGAAACTATCCAACACATGATCTGAAGTTGGCGGTGGTGATCTTTGCCTTGAAAATATGTCGGCATTATCTCTATGGAGAGAAATGTGAGATATATACTGACCACAAGAGTCTTAAATATATATTCACACAGAAAGAGAATAATATGCGCCAAAGAAGATGGATAGAGCTCATCAAGGATTATGACTGTTCAATACATTACCACCCTGGGAAGGCGAACAAGGTGGCAGATGCCCTAAGAAGAAAGGATCCAGCGATTCTATCAATGATGATAATTGATAAGGATCCAATCTTCTTAGACTTGATGACGATGGACATGGGAATCATAATGAAGGGAAGATCATCAAACCTTTCATAAATGATTGTTCAACCATCTCCTTTGGAAAGGTTAAAGGATTCTCAAAAGGATGATGCAGGAATCCAAGAAAAAGTGGAAGCTATCAAAAAGGTAAAATCCTCAAAGTTTAATTTTAATGAAGAAGGAATTGTGCGGTTTGGGAAAAGACTATGTGTTCCATCATGTTCGGAGCTGAAGAAGGAACATTTGGATGATGCACATAGTTCAAATTTCTCTATTCACCCAGGGAGCACAAAGATGTATCGAGATCTCCGAGAAAACTTTTGGTGGGATAATATGAAGAAGGAGATCACTGAATATACATCAAAGTGCCTGGTGTGTCAGCAAGTGAAGGCAGAGAGGCAGAAGTCTAAGGGGATGATGCAACCATTGCCCATACCAGAATGGAAATGGGAGAACATCACCATGGAATTTGTCACTGGATTTCCAAGGACATCCAAAGGCAACAATGCAATCTGTGTTGTTGTGGATCGTCTTACAAAGACTGCACACTTCATTGCTATTCAAGAGGATTTCTCTTTGGATCAACTGGCATAGATATATATCAGGGATGTGGTACGGTTTCATGGAGTACCAATATCTATTATTTTTGACCGAGATCCAAGATTCACCTCTATGTTTTGGAAGAGTCTTCAACAAGCTCTGAATACTGAATTGAACTTCAGTACGGCCTATCATCCTCAAACTGATGGCCAATCCGAGCGGACTATCGAAACACTTGAGGATATATTGAGAGCGTGCTCAATGGACATTAAAGGAGGATGGGATCAACATCTTTCTCTAGTTGAGTTCTCTTATAATAATAGTTTCCACTCGAGCATCCAAATGGCACCATATGAAGCCATGTATGGGAAAAGGTGTAGAACACCAGCATGTTGGGATAAGGTCGGTGAACGTAAGATGCTTGGACCAGAAATGGTCGAAGAAATGGTGGAGAAGGTTAAAACCATTCAGCAGCATATCAAGGCAGCCCAAAGTCGACAGAAGAGTTATGCAGATAATCATCGATGAGACCATGAGTTTAAAGTCAGAGACATGGTGTTTTTACGCATATATCCGTGGAAGAAGGTCATGAGGTTTGGAAAGAAAGGTATGTTATGTCCAAGGTACATCGGCCCCTTCGAGATTCTTGATCATGTTGGGGTTGTGGCCTATCGACTAAAACTTCCACCTACTATGGAAAAGGAGCATGATATCTTCCATGTATCCCTCTTAAGGAAGTACATACCAGACCCTTCACATGTACTCTCTTCCGAGGTGGTACAATTAGAAGACGATCTTTCTTATGAGGAGAAACCAGTGAAGATCTTATATCGTTGAGAAAAAGTTCTACGAAATAAGACAATGCCCCTCATCAAGGTGTTGTGGAGAAACCACAAGTTTGAAGAAGCAACTTGGGAGTCAGAGGATATGATGAAGCTGAGTTACCCACATTTGTTTTAGTGTGGGAAAAGGAAAATTTCAAGGGTGAAATTTCTTAAGGGGGGAATATTGTAACGACCCAAAGTTTAATTAATAGAAAATCTCTCTTGATCCAGTTAAAGGTTTCTTTATGAAAAATGTTTTTATAAGATGTCAACTTCTTTAGTTTTACCTTAAGATTTGTGACCGTTACTTTTATAGCCGTTGAACAGTGATCATCTGAGTAGTATAAATATAAGGCTTTAATGAACCCATTTCTACTCAGACAAAGGAAGCGGTGGCTCATCCAGTAAAATTTCCCCTTACAAAGCCCATTTATCAGAGCTCAGAAAAGTGGTGGCATCTTTGGGCTTTTCCCTTAACGAAGCCCAAGCTGAGCTTCATCAAGTCAAGCTCGAACGTGATCGTCTACGGGAAAAGTAAAAGTTGATTGAAATTACCACTCGAGCGATGTTATCCGAGCCGCCCCAAGAGTCTGTCAACATCGCACACCTTACCCTTAGGTATTATGCGGCTATTTTAAGGGGTTATGTAACAAATAAGTATCACCATGTTCATGTACATTATTTTTGTATATAATAATGAATATAATTTCTAGTCATTTTGATACATTGTAATTAGTTTTTAAAGTACAAATGGTATTTTTAGTTATTATTTAATTAAGAATTATATTTTATTAAATTAAAGGATTTTTGAATTAAATAATATTTTAATAAAATATTATTATTAATATTAAATTAATTTTTATTAAATATAAATGATCTTATAATTTAATGAATGCAATTAAAATTTTTATTAAGGTTTGAAAGCCATTTCTGTCAAAACCCGTGAATTTTTTTATAAATGTGGGTTTTTATTTTAAAAGTGAAAATTCACATGTTTAGAAAATTATTTAGATAAAATAAATATTATTTTTGGAATCAGGACGTCAAAATTATCTGACGGTGAATTTTTCTAAATTTTCTGAGATAGTCAAATTTTTGGGTAAAAATTAAATACCATTTAAATATATATAATGTGTTTTATGACATCATAATGAACCAATGGAGATGTAATAAAATAACATAATCCTTATGTTCGGCCAATATGTGTTTTATCAATAATATAATGAGGTTTTGGGTTTGTTTGACTTACTTTTCAAAGCATTAATGGAGCCCTCAAGACTTATTCAACACTTTGCCTTTTAAAATTAATTTCCATGGGAGTGTGACTCACCTCCACATAAGCAACCCTATTTTTTTTAATAAGTTCTGACCTTGTCCTTGTAAAATATTGTTTTTCTCTTTCCTTTTCCAGAAACCATGGGCAAATACCATGGGATGGTTTGTGGTTTGTATTATTTTAATATAAGGGGTCCCAAACCTAAATAATAAAGAATTCTCTCACCTTTCCTATATAAACCCACCCAAGATCCCACTTCCTCCTCACTAAAATCCCTTGGCGTTCGTCCAACCTCTGCCCTACTCTCTCTAGAATCCCCCCAAGGTGCCCCAAGCTCCCAATAATCCTCTCACAAGCCTCTCTCTATCCTTTGGAAGCACACTTCCATGTAAGGGTTTTTTTCTTTCTTTCTCATTTTTGTCAAAAAAATTTAAGTTGTATTGCCCTTTTAATTTCAAATATGAATGTTGGGGTATGGTTTCGCACCGGTCCCATACTGACCTATTATTGTTTGAATGATGGGAGACCCCTTTCTCTCTCATTAAAAGCCTCCCATTTACACCCGTTACTATGCCGAAATTACGAAAGAAACCTTTTTCTCTTCTTTTATATTCAAGAAATACTTTTGTATCATGAATCTAAATTCCTTTTAAATTGTTGGGACATGTATCTATATGAATTCCATACTTTCCATTACATGTAAATATGATGAGGAACCCCTTTCTCTCTCATCAATCTTTTTTATGAATTCTTCTGTCACGCCGTTACGCTGCCGAAATGACACTAATTTTCTAAGCCAATATCATTGTGTAGTGAGTACCATGCCCATTTCTCCATCAAGGGTATTCACCTTTATGCACATTTACTTATTGATTATAAAGTTTCATGTATGAATTCCAAATTCCTTTATCGTGGAATAAATTATTATGTTTTATGAATCCATTTTTTATGATCCATGTGGCACACTTATGCATGAAATGAAATGTTTAAGAAGGGTGCGCCCTTTATAGCGCTCCAATGCATTGGGTAAAGTATAGTATCATGATGCGTCATGTGCAATGAGTTTTGACTCATGCTAATTGAAGTTCAACGAGGGTTTACTCGTGCTTCAAGTGCAATGAGGGTTTACTCATGCTCCATGTGCAATGAGCCTTGGCTCATGCTAATTCAATGTTAATTGTTGTTGCCACATTTCCATGTTATGATTATCATGCTTTATCATGACTTTATGTTCATGTTACTCTTATGATCTATTTATGTTCCTATTTCCTAACATGTATTATACTCCTCATTTTATTCATTGTGTACTCCCTTACTGGGCTTTATAGCTCACCCTTTTCTTATGCATGTCCTCAGGTTATCCCATGCAATGCTAAGTACGAAGGAATGTAGTGGTCATGTAAAGGAAGTTTTCAATAAAGATGTTTTATTTCAAGTTTAATGTTTTTATGTAATGATCCTAAGCCCCAAATACACTAAACCTCTCAATCTTCTTTGTTATTTCAAGTGATGTTTTATGTAATAAAGCATGATTAAGTTGTAATAGAATGCAGGGTTGTCATAGTTACCATTACGCTAATAATACATAAAGAAAAATAATAGATCAGTTTAAATAGTTTATATATTTATAATAACACACATGATTCAATATTCAAAAAATCCCATTTTACCATCATTATGTGATTATCTATTTATAAAGGTGATAAGATTAAGCAATAATTAAATGGAGAAATAAGATAAAAAAAGGAAATAAAAATAAAAATATTAAACATATTTGATATCTACTTATATAGGATAAGAGACCATATATCCCCTTAAAATTTTTTAGTTGTATTATTATATAAATTCAATTACTTTATGATTATGTAAATTATCCTATAATATCACATTATTCAAACCCCATTACTATTTTAGGATGTAATAATCAATGATTATAGAGTAAAAATTTTGAATCATAAAAAGTACTATACCATTCCATTTTTGTATATAATTTATGGAGATTAAAAATAGTTTAAATGTTACCTAAAATAATTATGATTGATAAAAATACTACAAAAGAAATAAAAATAAATCCATTCTACATCATTTAATACCCCAAGCTTCTGTGGTACATATCTTTTTGAATAATACAATAACATGCCTTGTACGCAATTTCGAGGTCTAACACACCACGATCATCCAAAATAGTAGTTATGAATTGTAATTTTAAATTTATGAAAATGTATAAATTTTATTTATCAAAATGGAATTCATTTTTTGGATTCAGAATATCAAATTTAGCTGACGGTGAATTTTTGTTATTTTCTAAAAACATTAAATTTTTTATTAATAATGAAAAAAAATATATAGTTGTTTAAAACTGAATTTTTTATTTAAATAATTAGTTATTTTTTTTAAAATAATTTTAGGTAATAAATATATAAATAATACCTATTGATGATCAATGTAAATTTTTGGAGTCATTTTATAATAAGACTAGATATATAATATTTTATAGAAATTTCTATCATCTTTTACCCACCTTCTAGGAACATTAGAAAATTTGAATAAAACATAATATTACTGCATCTGTGAATTGAATTTAAAAAAATGAGAGATATTTTTGACATCATAAAGTGAAATGTGTTTCAATAGGATGAATATAGATTATTTTTGAGTAGTAAATTTTGAATTTTATTTAACACAGTTAAAGGTAAATATTATAATAAAAGGTAAAAATGATATTATAATTACTATCACACATGTCCTAAAACTATTGGATATATGTATTTCTACCATAATAAACCGTAGAAATAAAATATGATCATTTTGGTCCACTTGGATTAGATTAAGAAATTTATTATTGTTTTATTTAAAGAAGTGTTAAAAGTGTTAAATCCAATGTTTAATAACTAAAACTTTTTTAATATAGGGTTATACATAAAAAAATTCAACTATAAATATCCATTAGAAAGATAAATATATTTCCTATATAATGGTATTTTATTTATAATTTTTAGAAATTAAATATTTAATTTTATATAGGACCCAATGAAGATGCAGTAATTACCTTTTTATTAAAATATTTGAAAATTGATATTAAAAATATTAATATAATTGTAAATTGAGTCATTGGATGTATTACAAGAATTTTTTAGGTTAATATGAAATGTAAGGGTTTATTAAATAACTTTTTTTCAATGTGATACAGTTTTATGACTTTACAAAAAAATACTAAAGAGTGTCAAAATTGACATTAATGAGTTTTTAAAACAAATAAAATATTATTAAATGATATAATCATCCAAAAAATATATGGTTTGCCGAAATGACATAGATAAAGTTAGATATGTCAATAATAAACCACTTTGGGTTATCATGTCTTTTATAGTATGTTTATTAAAAATTTATTATAATAATACCTAAATATATGGTAAAAGTTAAAATATTTAACCAAAAATTAAATATAAAAGATAAGATTAATATGGTGACCTAAACCGGTCTAAAACCTATTGTTTGAGATGTTTTCGACCAATCCCAACCTTATCCATGATTTCAATCCTTTTGGATCTATTTATAAATATATAATGATTTTATAATAAAATTATATTTTAAGATTTTCGAAATGTGACCATCACCTCTCTTATAAAAGGGTACTTTCACTTCTCTCAAAATCACACCACCAAAGCCATTTCGCTCAGAAAAACCCTGAAAAAATATTCTCCTAAATACTGTCACTTCAACATAGAGGAATTAATTTGTTCACAAAGACATCCTATGGGGGACTTTAGATCAAATCATAAAGAAACACCCGGAGAAGAGACAATAATATCATCACCTCTTTCAAAGATCTTTTTTCTTCCACTACCTCTTTCATTGTTGTTTCTTTACCAAAATAATAACTCCAGTTCCATATAAATACTATAATGTTATTATAAATATTTTGAAACAATATTCATTATTATATTCATCCTATGAATGACAAGTAATCATTCGTACGTACGTACGACTTACCATCTTCATGTCATGGTTTATTTTTTTATTCAAACACATCATTACTTAGATAGGTATAATAATGAGTATAACTGATTTAAATAATAAATATAAAATGTTAATGATTATATATATATATTATATACCATCTAATTACATATTATTTCACCATTAATAGAATGATATCGTTGCTCCAGCGTATGTACGGATTGTCGTCTCCCAGAACACAATGAGATTCAATCCAATCGTAACCATTCAAGAATTATTTTCATTTTATGATTTAAAATAATGTTTCAGAACTTAATATCATTCTAGATATGAAAAAAATTAAATCATATCCATGACAATAAAGTCTTACATACCAAAACAGATAAAGGAAAACGAATCAGTTAACACCTGAAAGAATTATACAATTGAAATATTATTAACAAAGAAACATTAGAAGATCATATATGATATCATATTTATGTATGTGGTTCTTCTATAATTTAATAAAAATGATTTATCTGTTATTAAGGTGCTTAATATACCCTCAATCACGGAAAATTAAATGGTAAGGTTTAATTCCATAATCTCTTCATTATCCGAGGTTGTTTATACGTGAGTATCCACAGGGTCGCCTTTATCATCCACATCCGCGTTTCTAAAAAATGTATTTATAAACATCTTTACTATTTAAAATACTATGTATTAAGTCATTTATACACTTGTATGACTTTATATAAATTTTTTACAAAGGATTCATTCCATCATTTTCCCAAAAAGGTCCTCTATGACCTTCTGTCAAAAATATGGAAAGAATTTTTTTAACTTATACAATGAGTGCCCCTATTTTCCTCCATTATAAAACCATTGAAGGTTCCCTTAAATGATTATAAGAATATTTTAAATGTAAATTTTTTCTTTTATCATTATGTTTCTTTTAAATGATTTCAAAATAGAAAAACATATTTCTGTCAAACCATTTTGATTTCATCTATGTCAACATCCTTGGATGAATTTTACAATTGTTTGAAGGTATTTTTTATGAAACAATCTCCATATATTAATGATGGTTTTTGGATATGTTTGGCTATGGATGCGTTATTTTTATACCTTTCATGGTTTTTGTTTAATGTGTTGACATTTCGTATGCTAGAATATATATGATTGATTATGTTGTGTTTCAACCTTTTCATATGAGGAATGTATTGTACTTAGTAAGTCATGTGTGGTTCCCTATATAGCTCCTTGATGCATCTGTAGGTCTCATGAGACAAACTAGTGTCCTGGCACATGGCCTTGAAAAAATCTTATTTGTAGTCTTAGCATGAGGCATTGACTATGTGGTTATGATGTATGTCATTAAGCATTCCATCATTATGAATTATGACATTGATATTACATGTGATTTTTCTACTAGTAGAATACCCATGTGAATGTGTAAAATGGGATTATTTGATTTATATTTTCCACATTTTTTAGATATTTATATTTAAAAAGATTCTATTTTAGTCTTATATATTTCCTTAAATGTTTTTTTCTCATTTATGACAGTTTTTTTATGTTGTTATCCTTACTAAGCATCTGAGATCACGCCATTCTATGATTTATTTTTTCCATGATTCGAAGTAGTATATTATGACATACCTGAAGGGATAGGATAAGAGGGATAAATGTGTCCAATGGATACACAATGGTTTTGTTTTTCATTTTATAATGTAATATAAAACTTATGTATGTATCAATTAATTCCATAGCTTCTAAACTTATCGGTCTTTCGGGGTTTGATCCCTTGTGATCATGCCAATGTTATGTAATAATTCACTAACTCTGGGTAATAAGGTTTGGGACGCTAAAATTGGTATCAGGGAATGTTCAGTACAAAACATGGAAGCTAGATTTATAAAAACACTGATTAGATAACATTAACCTCAGATAGACTTTGAGGATTAGTATAAATGAACATCCTAGAATTTGGGTAATGCTGAGATTTTGTGTGTTTTCCAACCAATACATCCATGTTTGGATTTGAGCAGGTAGAGGTAGCTCTAGCACATATGTACCAATGAGTGAAAACTCCAACAAGATGTTTGGGGCATTAAATGTGGTATCCTGGTACACCACAATAGTCCTTGTAGCACTCTTGGTTGCGAAACTACCTGGGGATATTTTTAGGATAATTAATATTTTAATTAAAAACCATTATAAAGAATTTAAGAGTAAATACTTCCTCAAAAAATTTTGTTTATGTTTATGGAATATTTCCATAAGTCGTTTAATTTATGTAAAGTGTTTTTTCACGTTTAGAATTATGTATTGCGATTAATAAAATTATTTAGTATATTTTATTGCCTAGAAATGGTACGTTATAGAAGGAATGAAAATCGTATCTACGCATGTATTCCATGTATTGATTTTCATCTAACTAAAGATAATTATAGTGGAGTTGGTGATGCAATGAGTGTTGATCCGTTTATCACCATACTGGGACTACTCACCCAGGTTATGGATAATAAACTTTCCCATATGTAGAACCCTGATCCACAACATTGAGGATCACTGTTAGACCTCTTCATGAGGAAATAACCATGAACATTCAATGGGACTACAAATCCATTTGTAGGAGAGCAATGGATAAGTTCCTTATAGAACATTTTTCAGGCATTAGGGAGTGGTGAAAAGGGAAAATGTTGTCATGGATGTTTATCGCCTCAAGGGAGATGAAGATCAATGGTGGTAATTAATTCAATACACAAAGAAGGATGAATAATTATAATATATGGAATGGAGGGATTTTAACGATCTTTTCTTAGAAAAATATTTTCATCCTGACCATCAAGTGTACATGAAAAGGAAATTTTTTAGTCTGATTAAAAATGAGAATGTGAATGTTTCATAGTATGGGGATAACTTTATAAGGATAGAAAGGCATGATATACATTATATATGTAACACAAAGAGTAATATTGATCACTTATTTTATGGGATAAAACCACTTCTACTTTGAGAGTTAGCCCCAAAATCATTATCCCCATACTAATATATTTTCTCATGTTCTATCAAGATAGAAAAGTAATTCCCTAAGTCTTACGACTTTATGGAAAATCTATAGAAGAAGAGATCTTCTGAACACTCTAGAAATGGAAATAAGTGGAAGAAGGTTAAAGTTGAATTTCCATCCTGTAGTAAATGTGGGAAGAAACACCTCGATACATTCCTCAAGGAAATGGGAGTCTATTACAAGTGTTGTGAAAAAGGCCACCAAGCTCGTGATTTCATGGTAAAGAAATAGAATGTCAATTTCAAATGCTAAAATTGTAGTGAAATGGGAAATTATGAAAATTAATGTTCTCTGAGCCACATAAACATACCTCCGAAAAGGCCTTGGGAGAATAGCCAAGATTATTCAATAACTACTAATGAGTTTGATGCTACAAATGACGTGGAGGTAAGAAATTTAATTCTTTTCTCTTGTTTAGCCAATGATTTATTTAATTATGGAACACAACATTGATTCATATCTTATTAGTTTGCTATGAAAATTTGACATTTCTAATTTGATATACCAAGGGAGTTTTTACTCAAAACTCCAATGGGATGTATAATTGCAATAATTATTTGTGAATTTGTTACCATTAGGGAAGATAAATGTTCTTTATCTAATGATTTCATCATCATTACCACAATTGAATTTAATATAATATTTGTAATGGATTTAGTTTCGGAACAGGATGAGAAATTTTATTTTATTAAGAAAGAGGTTATAATTTTCGATGATGATAACGAGTACCTTATCTTTATAGAATAAACATAACTATCTGATTCTTATCTAGATCCACACTCAATAGCTCTAATGAATTCAATTAATGGTGAGGAAGAGAGTGAAATAACTATGGGTGATGAGAGGAATGTTAAAATAGATGATGTACTTATTATGCAAGAATATGTTGATGTGTTTCCAGAGGATTAACCTGAACATCATCCAAATTAGTAATTGAGTTTTCTATCAACATAATTCTTGGTTCAAGGGCCACATCGAAGACCCCTTATAGAACGTCCACTAAGGAATTAGTGTAACTAAAGAAACAATTTGAGGAATTTATTATTAAAGGATTAATTCAGCCAAATGTTTCTCAATGGGGAGCCCTTGTAATTTTTGTTAAGAAGAAAGATGGATCTTTGAGGTTCTATATTGAACACAGGGAGATGACTGCTATAACAACAATGAACAAGTATCCCTTACGTTGTATTTATGATTTAATTGATCAATAACATGGAGGTCAACCTTTATCAATGATTGAACTTCGATCTGGATATTAATTGTTGTGAGTGAAGAAAGAATACATTCTGAAAACAACATTTCGAATCGGGTTTGAGCATTACAAGTTTGTAGTAATGCTTTTGGGGCTGACTAATGAACCCTATATTTTCTTGGATCTAATGAATAAATTTTTCAATGAATATCATGATGAATTTGTAGTGGTATTTATTTATGATATATTTTTATACTAAAAATGCCACATAGATCATGAAATGGAGTATCGCACTATTCTAAAAACACTTATGAAGAAATCAATTATATTGGATGTTTATCATGTGAGAATTATTGCTTCATGTTATTTATTTTCTTCACCATATTTCCTCTAAGGATGGAATCTCTGTTGATCCTTCAAAGTCTAAGGAAATCAAATAATGGCTAGCACCGATGAGTATAACTTAGGTCCACAGTTTTATTGGTTTACCAGGGTATTATCGACATGTCGTCTATAATTTTTTCTAATTTACTAACCCATTAACTAAGATCACACATAAAGTGGTTAAGGTTTTTTGGACACATGATTATAAGGGATTTTTTTAAGAAATGAAGAAAATATCAGTCAATGATCCTACCTTGATTCTACCATCAGGGAATGATGAGTTTGTTATTTATAGTGATGCTTCTAATAATGGACTTAGTTTTGTGCTTATACAGAATGATATAAATATTTCTTATGCATCATGACCACTAAAAATTCATGACCAAAACTATCCCACCCAGGATATTGAGTTAGAAGCTGTAATCATTTCAAGGAAAATTTGGAGACACTATCTCTATGGTGAAAATATGATATATATACTGGTCACAAGAGTTTGAATTATATTTTCTCACTTAATAAACTCAAAATGAAGAAAAGAAGATTTCTTGGACTACTCAAGGAATTTTATTTCACTATACAATACCACCCAGGGAAGGCAAATAATATGGAAGATGCTTTGAGTAGAAAGGATCATGGTGTTTTGAACATGATGATAGTCGAAAGAGATCTTATGTTCGTGGATCTAGTAAATATGGACATGGGAATAATCATGCAAGGTGAAACATCAAATCATTTCCAAATTGATTCCAAACCATCTTTTTTAAAAAAGATAAAAAGTTCTCAGACTGATGATGAGGAGTTCCAAAAAAAATTAAAGCTGTGAATGATTGGAGATTGATTGACTTCTTATATAGGGATGAAAATTTTAATCATGGGATGGGACATTGTATTCCTAAAATACCTGATCTAAAAAGGGAATTTTTGGATGATGCTCATATCTTTAATTTTCTATAAACCATTATATAACTAATATGTATAGAGATTTGAAAGAACATTTTTGGTAGGACAACATGAAGAGGGAGATTACCTATTATGTGTCAATATGTATGGTTTTTCAACAAATTAATGTTAGAAGACAACATCCTAGAGGAGTCATGCAACCTCTTCCCATACATGATTGGAAATGGGATGATATTACGATAGACTTTGTTATAGGGAAACCAAAGACACTTAGATGGAATGATGCAATATGGGTCATTGTTGATCGTCTTACTAAGTAAGAAGATTTTCTTGATATAGGAGAAGTTTTACAACTTGAATGTTTAGAAAGACTATATATAAATGAAGTTGTAAGACTTCATGGAGTACCTTTATCTGTTTTTTCTTATCATGATCCCTACTTTACATTAAGAATTTGTAAAATTCTTCAGAAGTCCTGAGATAATGAACTTTTTTGAGAACATCCTACCACCCTCAAACTAATGGTCAATCAGAATGGACTATTAAAACCTTATAAGACAAGTTTAGATCTTTATAAAATTAATTTCACAGTATGTTTGATCATTATTTATCTCTTCTAGAATTTTACTATAACAATAGCTTTCATTCAATTATTCAGATGGAACCATATGCAGCGTTATATGGAAAGAGATGTCTCAAAACAACTTGTTGGGATGATTTTGGTGAAAGAAAACTAGTAGGCCTTGAACATGTTGAGGAAAAAATGGAAAAGGTGATGATTATCCAAACCTATATCAAAGAAGATCAATGTATTAAAAAGAAGTATGTTGATAACTGAAAGAAATATTTATAATTTCATGTAGGAGATCACGACTTCTTGAAGGTATCACCATGAAAGAGTGTTGTACGATTTAATAATAAGGTTAAATTAAGTCCCATGTACATCAGACCTTTCAAAATTCTATAATAATTGGTGTTGTAGATTACCATTTGGAAATTCCTCCAAGTCACTCCAAAGTTCATGATGTGCTCCACATATCACGGTTAAGAAAATACATGCCTGACCCAACACATGTATTCACATATGTTGAAATATAACTTCACCTGATCATTCTTATTGTGAATATCTTTTCATAAATCTTGATACCAGAGAACATGCGTTGGGAAATGAAGCGACTCGTCTAGTAAATGTTCTATGTAGAAACCATAAGATAGAAGAGGAAATGTGGGAACCCGAAGAACATATGATAAAGAACCTACTGAATCTTTTAATTCAGTAGTATTATTGAAATTTCGAGGATGAAATTAGTGGAAGAAGGGAAGAATGTAACACAAAAAGCTTCCATGGTGCGCTTCTCTTTGGATAATACAATAGATTGTGTTATACACAACTTTGAGTTCTAGCACAGCAGGACCAACCATACTAGATGTTATGAATAAGATTACCAACTAGTTCAAATTTTATAAAATTTATTTATCCAAATGGACTAAATTTATGGATTAACAATATAAATATTATCTTAGGGTGAATTTTTGGTATTTCTATAAAAACATTACATTTTTGATGAATAGTGAAAAACAGTGCGTTATTGTTTAAAACTGACTATTTATATAAATAAATATTTAATTTATTTAAATTTATTTTAGGTAAAAATAGATACATAATAACTATATATGTTTAATGAAAATCATTGGATTCATTTTATAATAAGATTAGATTTATAAAATTTTATTGATTTTTTAAACATCTTTTACCCACATTCTAGGCACGTTAGAAAATTTTCATAAAACACAATTTTATCACATCATTGAATTTAATTTCAAAAATCTAATAGAAACTATTGAAATAAGAAAGTAAAATATGGTTCAATAGGATGAAAATAATTATTCGGGAATAGTAACTATTGAATTGTATTTAACACGGTTGAAAATAAATAGTGTAATTAATGGGAAAATGATATTATAATTACCTAAGACATGTCATAATGCTATTAGATAAGTTTATTTCGAACAAAATAAACTTCATGAGTAACATATTATCCTCTTTTTCCACATGTATTAGAGTAAGATATTTAATATTTTTTTAAAGAAGAGTTAAAAGTGTTAAATTCAATGTTTAATTACTAAACAAATTTTAATATGGGGTTATACATAAGATAAATTCAACTATAATTATTTATTAGAAAGGTAAAAATATTTCCTACATAATGGTATTTTTTATAATATATAGACAGTAAATAATTAATTACATTTATGACTCAATGATGATGAAGTAATTTCCTTACTATAGAAAGATTAAAATAATTTATATTACAAATATTAATATAATTTAAATTGTGACATTTGATGTATTACAAAAATAATTATAGGTTAACATGAAATGTTATGGTCTATTAAATAATTTTTTTTCGAACTCATAAGGTTTTAATGACTTTCAGAAATACAAAATACCAAATAGTATCAAAATTTACATAAATGAGTTTTAAAAACGAATACAATATTATTAAATGATATAATATTACTAAGTATATATAGATCATCTAAAGGACTCTGATATGAATATATATTTCAATAATAAACCACTTGGGGTTCTTGTTTCTCTTAATAATATGATTATTATCCATTTATTATAATAATACAAGAATACATGGACAAAGATAAACTATTTAACAAAGTGTTACATCAAAAAGATAAGGTTAATATGGTGACCTAAACCTGTCTATATAGAAGGACCCAGCCTTAAAACATAACTTAATCTTGAATTAAATGAATAATTCACATTGAGGATCTTTTTAGGATTAGAGTTTTAGGGAATTAGGACATAACTATTACATCTCACAAAGTACACACTTCTACACAGTTCCCATTTTTTTACAAAACATGAACTCTTGAAAAAAAGATTCATGACTACTTCCATGTTTAAGACAACATGAAATTTCATTGATCCCATCCTCGACCATATTCCACATTATGTCCTGTGAAAAACATTTCAAAAACCTCTGGTCGAGCATAAAAATCTCAGTAAGGGATACACAAAGAAGGAAATCTGTTAGTTTTCATCAAAATAACATATACACCATGAATACTTTATCAAAAGTAATAATTTTTACCTTTATAAAGTAGTAAATACTCTTCAATAAATAAAAAATCATTACTTACCCTTTTTTAAAAATATGATTACCATAAATCCCATATAAAGAACACATAACATATAAAGGTAACTTGGGACATAAACATACATAAATGGAATAACCATACGGTCGACCTCCACACATATCACTAAATTGAGAATCCATACGGCTGAATTCCATAAACAATTCATTTGAGGTTATAACGTAACCACCCTTCCTCGTATTCATGGAACCACTCGTCATTTGGTTTATCACGTAACCACTCGTCAAATGTCCAAGTAACATTATCAAATCATGAGACATAAAACATTTATAATTGAAAGAAATCATTTCCACATTTCAATAAAAATATATCAGTTAAAAATATTGACATAACAAATCCATTATCAAAATAATTTTCAATACCAAATTACATAAAATATTAGATGTTATTTATTTTCATTTAAAAACAATACGGCTTGTTAAGGAAGCCAAAGATCAAATAGTACTCGCGGCGATAGAAAAGGTCGTTGTCACCACGTACGTTAAAAGAAACATTCCTTTTTGACGTTTAGTAAAACTTTTCATAGAAAAATATTCCAATTGAATGAAATGAAAAGTAAGAGGTTTTTATACAGTGTATAAAAGAAAGTCTTGTATTAGAAAAAAAAATGCCTAAATGAAAGGAGATTGAGACAAAGTCCCTTACCTCGTGTCCGACTAGAATCGATCATTCATTAATCTCACAAATAATAAACTAAAGTTAATTTAAACTTTCTTAAGAACCATTTTCAATTTTATTATTCCTTTTATATCACTTATTTCTTTGTTATAAACATTATGCAATCATTTAAGTTAATAACGGTCATTTTGTCAATATTTGGTACTAGAGTAAAAAATGGACTTCTTACAATTACATGATGTTCATGCGGTAAATGTTTAATTATATATAGAATGATATTCATTATTTGGATATCATATATATCATATATATCCAGCATATACATGTATTTATATTATTACATAACATTTAGAGGTAAGAAATGAAATGCACCGTTCATGGAGACGGTAAGGCGTACGTACGCATGAACGCTACTTTCATTTCTATTTCGTATTTAATGGAAATAAAACATTATGATATATAGATAAATTATAATTCCAGTATAATATCATATATAATATTATTAACTCCATCCCTTATACATCCCACATATGGCATTAACAATTCAAATCACTTTGAGGGGGCGGTAGTCCACACTTCCAAAAATGAAGTTATCACGTTTATCCATTATAGAAACAATAAGGGTATTCCATAAATTAAAAATAAATAAGAATAAGTAAAACATAAACATGATATATATCATATATAAATACAGTGACATTGTAATGGCCACCATGAAAGGTGTTAAGAGAAGATTGAACAATCATCGTTTCGTTAGGCAGTAATTTTTCATCCACAGAAACAGTATGTTCTTTAACAATTAGACAGAGGTGTGTGTAAGTGTAGCTAGAATACTTATCATAACAACATTCTAGTATATTGAAGATACTTTTCTTGTAACTAAATAAATAAATAATAAGAGTTTAGGGGTTGGAGAAGAAAAATAAAAGAAAAGAACATAAGAGAAGACATTACCTTTAAATCGCGTAACACCCCTTTGTTTGAACCAAAATGGTTTCTTAAAGAGGTTTCTGCCAAAGGTAAGGCTTATAGGGTTAAGATAAGGATATTGAAAGATTATTTTATTAGTGTTTGTAGGAGACAATGGGCTTTAGAGGTATGAGAAATGGGTAGGAAGTGGAGTCTTTTTATAAGGGAGAGGAGGGGCTCTTCTGGAATTCATGAAACTTTTATTTTATTATATAATTCATTTCAGTTTCTAATGGTCCAAAAATTATTAAAGCTAAAGATAATGTTTCCCATGTTCTATATATAATCATCCAATAATAACAGTACAAGTGTTGGATATTATTTTAAACATTATCTTCTTATTTATTTAAATCATTCATTAATGATGTAAACATTGTGTCATCGTTGTGTCATAAATACTTTTATGTATATGAAGTCTAAAAATTATAAAAAAATTACCATGTTTTATGAAAACATTGTATCTTTATAATTAATATTTATAGTCAAATATATCAATTATATAACCCTATGTAAAAATTGTTTTAGTAAAAAATTAAATGTTTGTGACATTTGTATTTTTACTTTAAATAAAAGGCATTAATTTCATTATCTTACCCATGTGGCTCCATGGGGTAACAAAAATCGACCCATGGATTTTAATGATAGGCCACGACTCATCCAATTAGTGTTGTACAAGTTTAAAGGTATTTTGATATTGTTATAACATTATTTTTACCTTAAATTACACTAATTACCTTTAATCGCGATTGATAAAACTTAAAAGTTACTATTCACCAAAAATTATATTCATCCCATTGAACCAAATTTTACTTACTAATGAAAAACATGTATGTCAGATTTTTGAAATTCAAATCATAGATGTGGTAAAGTTTCATTTAAAAGAAAAATCTGCATTTTAACTACCACTTAGTGGTTTCACTATTCATAAAAAATTGATGTTTTTCAAAAAAATACCATAAATCCACCATAAGATATATTTGATATTCAGAATTCAAATATGATTTAAATTTTATAAAATTCAAAACCTATAAGTTTCATAAATTAATTTAATAATTAATTTCCCTTGTCAAAACAAATAGCGTGATTTTAAGAAACAATATATATCAAAAGATTGACACTAGTTTAAGTCCAATTTCAAAGTGAAATTAATTACAATGGCCACTATTAGATTAAATGGTAATAATATATTCTAATTTAACATTAAAACAAAAGAAAAAGAAAATATTACAAACTAAATAAATTATATTTAAATGTGTTTATGAATTAAAATACAACATTTTCACTATTCATTAAAAATGAACTTTATCCAAAAAATAAGAAAAACATACACAAAGTAAATTTTGATGTCCTAGTTCTAAAGAAGGATTATATTTGGTCCAATAGAAATTATAAGAGTAACCAAAACTATTTTTAATGAGGGTTCGCCATCAAAAGGCGATAAATTGACCTTTTAGTGAATATTAGAGTATCTATGCCTAAAATTGATTTTTTTTCTTTTTTTAAGACTATATATTTTATTGGATAAATGTAAAAACATTTAACAAACATATTTAATCATATATTAGTTATTTCTATTCATTCTCTCTAATACAATGACTACATTTTAACTACCATTTAAATTAATATTATTATATTATTTTTGTGCAATGTAAGATTTCAAAGAAATCTATTGTTGTGTATCGGGTACCCCATCGAACATAGAAACCCCTTTAAAGTTTTATTAATATTTAATTCAAAAATATTAATTAATACGAAAATGCCTAATTCTTTATTTACCTAGGATGTTACATCCTTCCCCCGTTTTGGGAATTGCGTCCTCACAATTTTATTCACTTATCAAAATCAGTGGGGGAATTTATCCCCCATATCATTTTCAGATTCCCACATTGCCTCTTCAACCATATTATTTTTCCATAAAACCTCCACCTGATAAATTACCTTATTCTGCACACACTTTCTCTCTACGGTCAAGAATCTGAACCGGTTGTTCCTCATAATGGATATTTTCTTCCAACTGAACTACCTATGGACTTAAAACATGAGATGGATTTGGAATATACTTCCTCAACATCGAAACATGAAAAAAATTGTGTACCTGGGACAAACATGGAGGTAAATCCACTATGTATGCAACTGATCCTACATTATCCAGGATTTCATAAGGTCCAACGAACCTCGAACTCAACTTTCCCTTCATGCCAAAACACATCACACTTTTCCATGGAGAAACTTTGAGAAAAATATGATCACCTACCTCGAAAGATAAATCCTTCCTCCGGTTATCTGCATAACTTTTCTGCCTGGTCTGAGCTGTTCTCATGTGCTTTTGAATCAAATGAACTTTTTCTGCCATCTCTTCTACCAATTCTGGTCCCATCAGCTTCCTTTCCACTAATTCATCCCAAAAAGATGGAGTTCGACATCGTTTAACATATAATTCCTCAGACAGAGCCATTTGTATACTGGAACGAAAAATATTGTTATAAGAAAATTCAACCAAAGAATGATGTCGGTCCCATCGTCCCTTGTAATCCATCGTGAAAGCAAGTAACATATCCTCTATGTTCTGAATTGTTCATTCTGAATGCCCATCTGATTGATGATTAAAAGCTGTATTGAACTTTAATTCAGTACCCAACGACTTCTGATGGACTTTCCAAACGTTATAAGTAAACCTGGGATCACGATCAGATACAATGGAGAGGGGAACTCCATGCAACCTGCCTATCTCTTTAAGATAAAATCGAGAAATTTTATCTAGAGAGAAAGTATCTCGAATATGATGGAAATTTTCATATTTTCTCAATCGATCAACAATATCCCAGATTTCATTATTACCATGAGATTTCTTCGGTAATCCCACAACGATGTCCATGGATATATTTTCCCTTTTCCACTCCAGCACCGGTAAAGACTGAAGCATCCCATTCAGTAACTATCACCCTGCTTTAACCTGCTGACAAGTCGAACAATTCACAGTAATATCATCAATATCTCTTTTAATTCCAACCAAATAGTAATACTCCCACATATCTCTTTACATCTTAGTACTTCCAGGATGAACTGGAAACAGGGAACTATGAGCCTCACATAACAACTCATTCATCAACTGTGAATCACAAGGCACACATAGTCCATTCCCAAAACTCAAAACACATTCATCATAAATGTTAAATTCAGGCAACTTACCCTTCTGAACCTGCTATACCTTTTTCTGCAACTCACTATCTTTCTTCTGAACTTGCTTAATTCTGTCTGATAGAGATTATTTCACTGACACCTGAAACAAAACAGAATAACTTATTTCACCAACAAATTCTATGAAAAAGTTCATCAAATCAAAAACAAAAGTATCTCGTTTCAAATGTTACATGGTTAATCAAGCATTACTTTTTCTAATCAAAGCATCAGCCACTTTATTTTCTTTTCCCGGATGGTAATGAATTGTACAATCGTAATCCTTGATTAATTCTAACCATCTCCTCTGTCTCATGTTTAATTCTTTCTAAGTGAATATATACTTTAAACTTTTTTGATCGGTATATATTTCACACTTTACTCCATACAAATGAAGCATCCACATTTTATGAGAAAAAACAACATCATTTAATTCCAAATCATGTGTAGGGTAATTTAACTCATGAGTTTTCAACTGACGCAAATCATAAGCAATTACCTGATCATTATGCATAAGAACACAACCAAGTCCCTTCAACGAATCATCACTGTAGATAAAAAATCACCATTTCTGGAAGGAAGTGGAAAAACTGGACCATTCACCAATATTCTTTTTAATTCCTGAATACAATCATCGCAATTTTTTCCAGATGAAAGTAACACCTTTTCCAGTTAACTTAGTCAGTCGACCAGATAACCGTGAAAAGTTTTCAGCAAACCTCTGATAATAACACTTGTTAAATTTTCCAAAACAGTCTCTTTTCATCTATGTTTTTCAAGACAACCCTTAAATGACTTTCATGTTCCTCTTTACCTTTGGAATGTACCGAAATTTCATCAATAAAAACAACCAACATTTTTCACCTGTGTCAACTGATCCATCACTACAACAAACTATTAAATTATGATTCTGACCATATCAGCTTGCTGATTTGGATAGTCATTTCTCTCTATATGCCTTCCCAGAAAAGCTGCTCTGTTTATTCTACGAAAAATAATTCTTAAAAAAGAAATATCTTAGGCGAAGCAACATGGTAATTTGTAAATGCTATATCATTTAAATATTAACATAAATTACTTTATGGATAATAAATTAACAATACCCTTACTCATAATGTTGTCTAAACCGACCTTTGATACCAACTATAATGACCTAGCCTTAAAACATTACTTAATCATGAATTAAAAGAATAATTCACACTGACGATCTTTTCAGGTTTAGAGTTTTAGAGAATTAAGACATAACTATTACATCTCAAAATATTAAAAACTTGAAACTTCTACAGAGTTTCCATTTTTTTAGAAAACATGAACTCTGAAAAAAAAGTGTCATGTCTAGTTTCATGTATAAGACAGAATGAATTTTCCTTGATCCGATCCTTGACTATATTCCACATTATGTCCTATGAAAAAACATTTCAAAAAACATGGGGTGATCATAAAAAGATCATTAAGGGATACACGAAGAAAGAAAACTGTTATTTTTCTTCAAAACAACAGGTAAACCATGAATAATTTATCATAAGTAATACTTTCACCATTAAGAAGTAGTAAATACTCTTCAATAAATAGGAGAAAATTACTTACGCTTTTGTAACAAAAATATTACCATAAAACCCATATAAAGAACACATAACATATTAAGGTAACTTAGGACAAAACCATACATAAATGGAATAATCATACGGTCCACTTCCTCACATATCACTAAATGGAATAGCCATACGGCCACTTCCATACCCAATTATTTGGAGGTTACAATGGAACCACCCATCTTGGAATTCACAGCAGCAGCTGTCATTTGGTTTATCACGTAACCACCTGTCAAATGTCCATGTATAATTAAAAAATCATAAGACATAAAACAAATGTAATGGAAAGAAAACATTTCCACTTTTCAATCAAAATATATCACTTAAATATATTAAAATAACTAATCCATTAATAAAAACCATTTTCAATACAAAAATACATAAAAGAGTATATGGTATTGATTTTATTTTAAAAACATTACGGCTTGTTAAAGAAACCAATGATCAAATAGTACTTACGGCGGTAGAAAAGGTCGTTGTCACCACATACGTTAAAAGAACCATTCCTTTTTTTTCGTTTAGAAAAAATATTTGTAGAAAAAGATTCCCTTTGAATTAAATGAAAATTCAATGGTGTTTATACATCTTATAAAAGAATGTTTTGTATTCGATCAAAATATGCCGCAATTAAAGGAGATTGAGACCAAGTCCCTTACCTCGTTCCGACTTGACTCGATCGTTCTTTAATCTCCTGAATAATAAACTAATTTTATTTTATACTTTTTTATGAACCTTTTTAAAGTTTATTATTCCTTTTATATAACTTATTTCCATGTTATAAACATTATTTAAACATTTAAGTTAATAACGGTCCTTTTTCGATATTTGGTACTTGAGTAAAAAATGGACTGCTTACAATTACATGATGTTCATGTGGTCAAAAGTTTATTATATCTAGAATGATATTAATGATTTGGATATCATATATATCATATATATCCAGAATATACATGCATTTATAATAGTACGTAACATTTAGAGGTAAGAAATGAAATGCACCGTTCATGGAGACGGTAAGCCGTACGTACGCGTGAACGCTACTTTCATTTCTATTTCATATTTAAGGGAATGAAAACATTATGATATAGAGGTAAATTATAATTACAGTATAATATCATATATAATATTATTAACTCCAGACTTTATATATCCCACATATGGCCTTAACGATTCGAATCACTTTGAGGGGGCGGTAGTCCGCACTTCCAAAAATGAAATTATCGTGTTTATCCATTATGGAAACCATAAAGGCATTCCAAAAATGTCAAATACAGAAGCATAAGGAAAACATAAACATAAATATATCATATATATGTACATTGGAATCATAATGGCCACCATGAATGTTGTTAAGAGAAGATTGAACAATCATCGATTTGTTAGGCAGTAATTTTCCATCCATAGAAACATTATGATCTTTAACCATTAGACGAAGGTGTGTGTAAGGGTAGCACGAATCCTTCTCATAAAAACATCCTAGTATATTGAAGATAATTTTTTTTGTTACAAAATAAAGGAATATAAATATTTTATGGGTTTGATAAGAAAAATAAACAAAAGAACATAAGAGAAGACATTAACATTATATCGGGTAACTTCCCTTGGTTTGAACCAAAAGGGTTTCTTGAAGAGCTTTATGCCTAAGGTAAGGGTTCTAGTATGAATAGAGGTATATTGAGAGATTATTTTAGTAGATGATGGACGAGACAAATGGCTTGAGAAGTGTGATAAATGGGTAGTAAGTGGGGTCTTTTTATAAGGGGGAGGAGGGGCTCTTTTGGAAAGCATGACACTATTATTTTATTATACAATGTGTTTTTCGGTTTCTAAAGGTCCAAAAATTATTAAAGTCATAGATAAGGTGGACCATGTTCTAAATAAAATCAGCCAATAAGAATTGGAGATGTTTTGGATATTATTTTAAACATAATCTTCTAATTTATTTAAATCATTCATTAATGACTTAAACACTATATTATCATTGTGTCATAAATTTTTTTATTTATTTGATGTCTAAAAATTATAAAAAAAGTACCATGTTGTAGGAAATATTTTTAGATCTCTAATTAATATTTATAGTCAAATATATCAATTATATAACCCCATGTAAAAATTGTTTTAGTAAAATAATACATGTTTGTAAAATTTTTATTTTACTTTAAATAAATGGTATTAATGTCATTATCTTAACAAAGTGGCTCCATGGGATCCCAAAAATCGACCCATGGATTGTAATTTTCGGCCATGACTCATCCAATAAGTTTAGCACATGTGTAAAAGTACTTTCATATTATTATAACATTATTTTTACCTTAAACTACACTAATTACCTTTAATCGCGATTAGTAAAACTTAAAAGTTACTATTCACCAAAAATTATATTCATCCCTTTGAACCACATTTTACTTACTAATGACGACCATGTATGTACGATTTTTGAAAATCAAATCACAAATGTGGTAAAGTTTAATTTAAATGAAAAATCTGTTTTATAGCTACCACTTAGTGGTTTCACTATTCATCAAAAATTGATGTTTTTCATAAAAATACCAAAAATTCACCCTAATCTATATTTGATATTACAAAGATAAATATGATTTATATTTTACAAAATTAAAAACATATAATTTTCATTAATTAATTTAATAATTAATTCAATTTGTCATAACAAATAGTGTGTTTTTAAGAAACAATATATATCAAAAGATTAACAGTAGTTTAAGTCCAATTTCAAAGTGAAAATAATGCCAATGACCACCATTGGATTAAATGGTAAAAATATATTCTATTTTCAATTTAAAACAAACAAAAAAGGTAATATAACCATCTAAATAAATTATATTAAATGGTTCTTTTGAATAAAAATACAACATTTTTCACTATTCATTAAAAAATGAACATTATCAGAAAAATAACAAAAACATAAAAAAAGTAAATTTTGATGTCCTTATTCTAATGAATAATTTTATTTGGTCCAATAGAATGTATAAGAGTATCCAAAACTATTTTTTGAAGAGGGTTCTCCATCAAAAGGAGAAAAAACGACCTTTTAGTGAATATTAGAGTATCTATGCCTAAAATTGAATTCTTTTCTTATTTTAAGCCTCTATCTATTATTGGATAAATGTAAAAAAAATTAACGAACATATATAATCATATGATAGTTATTTCTATTCATTCCCACCAATACAACTACTACGTGCTAACTACAATTTAAAATAATAATATTATTTTATTAGTGTGCAACATAAGATTTCAATGAAATCTATTATTGAGTATTGGGTACGCCATCGAACATTGAAACCCCTTTAAAGTTTTATTAATATTTAATTCACAAATATTAATTAATATGAAAATGTGTTATTCGTTATTTACCTTGGATGTTACACTATAACAATTTGGTTTAGATGTTTTTCAACTAATCCCAAACTTATCCTCGAAATAAATAAGTTTGGATGCATTAAAATCTAATAATGAATTTATAAAAAAAATATTTCAAGATTTTCCTAAAGTGACCATAACCTCTCTTATAAAAGGGTACTTCCCCTTCTCTCAAAATAAAACCTTCAAATTCATTTGGATTAGCCAAAACCTGCCCAAATATCCTCCCAACTACCCCTAATTCATCATAGAGTCCTTAAAATAATCACTATACCATATTAAGGACCCTTTTTGTTCAAATAAAAATGAAACACCCGAAGAAGAGGTAATAATTTCACCACCTGTTTAGAATTTCTTTTTTTCTTTGAATTCCTCAGTCATTGTTGTTTCCCTACCAAAATAATAACTTTAGTACCTTATAGATTCAGAGATTTTATTATACATATTGTAAACCATATTCATTATTCTATTAATCCTATTAATGACAAGTCACCATACGTACGTGTGAACGGCTTACCGTCTCCACGTCGGAGTGTAGTTTGTTATTATAACCCGTCATTATTTGTATGGGAATAAAAATGATTTTAACTAATGTAAATAATAAATATTAAATGTTAATGATTTTCTATATATGATATAACATCCAATTACAAATAGTATCACCTTCAATAGAATGATATTGTCCCTCCTGCGTATGTACGGATTATTGTCTCCGTGAACACGATGAGATTCATTCCCATCATAACCATTCTAGAATAATTTTAAATATATTATTTAAATTTTTTTTAAGAAATTGATATCATTCTATATAAGAATCAAATACATCCAATTAATAAAATAAATGACTTACGTACCAATACATATAATTGAAAATGAAACCGTTAACACATAAAACAATGATAATACTAAAATATTATTTACAATGAAATATTAGAAAATCATATTTGATTTCCTATTTATGAATTTGGTTCTTGAATAATTTAATAACAATGATATAACTATTATATAGGAGGTTAAATTACCCTCAATCAAAAAAAGTACATGGTAAGGGTTAGTTCTAAAATCTCTTCATTATCAGAGGTTTTTTATACGTGAGTATCTACTGGGACCTCTTAATCATCCACATCTATGTTTCTTAAAATTGTATTTAAAATCATTTTGACTCTTTCCTATAAGATGGGTTAAATTCATTTATAACCTTGTCTAACTTTTTTATAAAATTCTTGTAAAGGAATATTTCAATCGTTTTCGTAACAAGGACCTTTACAACCTCTTCGATATAATTATGGAAATAATGTTTTTATGTTATATGGAGAGTGAGGCTATTTCGGACATTATAAAACTTCAAAGCATCCATTACAAGATTATAAGAATTTTTTAAAAATATATGTTTTCATTTATAATTACGGGACATTTAAATGATTTCAAAATAGAAATAGATATTTCTTTAAGACAATTTGGATTTCATATATGTCAACATCTTTTAAAGGATTTTACAGTTGTTTGAAGTTGATTTTTTATGATAGAATCTTCCATACTATATTGAAGGTTTTGTGGTATTCTTTACTATTGATTTGTTATTTTTATACCTTTCAGGGATTCTGGTTAAGTTATTAACATTTTGAAAGCTAGTTTTAAAACAAATGTTTATGTTATGTTTCATCATTTTCATATGAGGAATGCATTGAACTTATTAAGTGACGGGTGGAGCCCGCTATAGCTCCTAGATGCATAGAAAGGTCTCATGAGACAATCTAGTCTCTTGGCACATGGCCTTAAATAAATATTATTAGTATTCCTCACACGAGGCCTTGTCTATATCGTTATGATGTCCTATATTATGAATTACATCATTATGAAATAAGTTTTTTCATCTACATGTGATTATTTGACTTATTGAATATCCATGTGAATAAGTAATGTGTAATTATTTGATTTATTTTTCCAGATTATGATGATCTTTTTGTTGAAAAGGCAGGTGTTATAGTCTTACACATTGTCTTAAATGTTTATGCTTATTTAAGATACTTTTCACAAAATTGTTATCCTTACTAATCATTTGAGCTCACCCTTTTCTATGTTTTATTTTTCCTTGTATGTGGAAATTATATTATGACTAACCTACTGGGATAATATAAGGGAGATGAATATGTTCAAAGGAGTCACAATGTTTTTTTATATTTTTATAATGTAATGTAAAACTTTTTTATCTATCTAGTACATCCAATGCTACTAAACAGATCAGTTATTCGAGATTATATCCCTTGTTATCATTCCAATGTTATTTAATAATGGACCAACTCTGGGTAACTTTGGTTGGCGCGGGTCGGGGTGTAATGCATCAAAGTGACAAAAATCATCCTATATCTTTTAAAATATCTTGTCCAGTCAAATCACATAAACATTATCCATTATGAATAACATAAATTAATTAGATAAACACTTTAATATGGGGAATGGTAATTTAATGACCCAAAAATATAAGAATGAAATTCCATTTTGTAATGAATATAAGAATTTTTAAGGGCTATAGTTATATATAACACATGAAGTACATTATTCTTTTTTTTAATTTGTGTAAATTAAAAATTAAATCCATGAGTTTTCTAATAGTCTTAAAAGACCATTTGAATCAAAACTATTGATAATATGGTCATTCTAGCATGATTTTTAATGTTATTATATATAATGAGTTATGATAAATTTTAATAGGAACTGATAGAAGAAGCGACGACCTAGACCTGTATGATTGTACCATATGAAGATCATTTACATGTGCTTTTGAGGAATAAAATAATATTGATAATGACAGTTAATCATGTTGAAGATGGTATTAATGAAATAAATATTGAAAATTACCATTAATTGAAAAAGTTGAAACTTACCACGATCATGACCGAAATGATTTTCACAAAAAAGACACAACAATTTATCCACATGACACGACATAACCTTGGGGTGTTTACTAATGTAAAATTGGTCATTTATCTTGACCATCATATTATAAATTTATATATTTTAGTTTTTACATAATTTTTATCCTATTTATTTCATATATATATATATATATTTAATTAAACATTTTTTTAAATTATGATATTTTTATATGAATGAAATAAAATTTATATTTTTTTGGAATATATTTTTTAATTAAATCACATTTCATACATTCAGTAATTTTATAAATAAATATAGTTATCATGGAATAGTTTTTTAAATAAAATTTATTAAATATAAATTTTAATATAATTTGATGAATTCCAATATAAATTTTAAAGGGTTATAAATTTCATAGAGTCATATAATCTATTATTTTCCAGAAAATAATTATTTATTTTTAAGTATTAATTCTAATATATTTGAATATATTTTTGCAGAAATACAAATTATTTTTGAAATTGTTTTATCAAAATTATCTAATGGTGTATTTTTCCTTACTTTATAAGAAAATATATATTTTCTATAAAAATATATATGGTTCAAATATATGTTATGTATTATGACATTATAATAGACCCAAAATGATAAATCAACTCTATAAAGGGAATTGGTGACAAAAAATTGATATATTTTTTAAATAAATTTTTTATCTTGTTAGATGAATTTTAAAAACAATTAATAAATATTCCAAAAAATATATTTCATTTTATTGTATTAAAATACATTCGTTAGGAAAACTACTCACTCAAACACAATAAACGGTATTATTTTAAGGAGTTGGGTTATTTTCCTAATAAAATATTAGAAACCATACCTATTTTGACAATTCAATTGGATAAAAATATGGGTTGATTTATGGTTTTGAATATTTTATCACATTGAGTCCAAAACCCGTGTTTATAAATTATAAATGAAACTCCCATTATTTTTCTATAAATACCGACCCAACCACCAATTTCACTTCACTCAAAACCCATTTATCATGAATTTACTCCCCATATTCCTCTCTAAATCGCACTCAAGGAGTTATGAATCTATTAATAAGATCCTCTCAAGAATATAGAATTTCCCACTCAATTTATGGGATTCTCTCCACTTCCATTTCATTCAAATACTTTCTTTACACTAAGGCTTAATATTATAAAATTGACTAGTTTTAATGGGTATTTATATTTCCCATTATTTTTCTCATTATATCAATGTAATTAGTGAACAACTTTTACTCTTATTAAACCGATCAATTACCCTTATGTACTATTGTTGAGATGCCGAAATTGTCCCATAATTTTCCACACTTAAAATTATGCATTTTGAATGACAATATGCAATTAAACTCATGTATATTCACCTAGATATTGAAATCAATAGTTTTTGTGTACATCCATTTATGTAAACCACAATCTATAATCATAGGGTTTAAAATCTATGAATAATTTTGTTATATTGTATGATCTATGTGTTAAAAAATACATGAAAAAATATAAAAATATGATGAGTGGGATTGTAATTATATAATCCTATATTGCATTTGGTAATGGTTTTGTCTCATGAGATACAATTTATTTTGCATGTGATGTTATCCTAATAAGACTGTTTTGGGATTCCACAATAGTTTTCCATGACACATGATAATGATGTCTTGTTTGATGTTGTTTCCAAATTATTATATTTCTTTCATGTCATCATACTATATTATAAGTTGATTTTATTTTTAATTACAATCATTTTTTGTCAACTTGACATGAATCTTTAATCATATGTATGAATTTAATCATGTTACACTTTTATTACACAGTAATTAGGATTATAAGCTATTCCATTTCTTATGTACATCCTATGGTTATCCATTGAAATTATTAATGATTAATTGAATTATACAAGAATGTTATGGATTATTAATTAATTTCATTGTATCCCTGTTTTATTTAATTGTTATATGTATCTAACTACCAAAATACACTAGACATCCCAATAATTTTGGATTTTATTATTTTTATATTTTGGAAATAAATCAGGAGTTTCAGTTTATAAAACAATTTTTTTTGTTATATGTGGGATAAAATATAGTATTTTTTAAGATTTTAATTAAATAAACATTGACATAGCCTTGTTTATAAGGCTAAACATGGTAAATTATCCATAAATTCTTAGAAATTATCAAATGATTGGTTTTCAATTATCAAAAGCCATGTAATGATACTGTAATGAGATGTGGATCTAAATAATTTGTACCCATGTGTAATCACCCTAAAAAGGGAATGTTGCGTATTAAATTGATATTCACCAAGTACACATAAAATAGGCCTTGGTATACACTTGGATGGATACTCTTGGTAGATATTCTTTTGTAAATTCAAAATCTCAGTACAGATAATTCTGAGGGGAAAAAATTACCTAAAATGTAATTTTAAGAGAGAGAGAATTGATATAATAGTTTAAAAGAAATAAAGTCATAGTCTAATGAATATTTTACATTTATGAGTTATCCCATAAATGTATATTTTTTCCATTTTATGTGTTTAATAGTTTGAGAAATCTAATCCCTAATTATCTATTTAATATTTCAATGGATGGAAGTATGAGGAACGAAGTCAATAAACAGTGTTATAGGAAATGTGATGATTTCAAAATTTCGATGCCCATCCCAATAAGATAAGGAGTCCATAACATCATGACTATACACGCTCAATTTACTCATGTTTTGAATACAAAATGACAAATGCAGAAACCCCACTTCCCAATAAGAAGGATAAAGTTCGAATTTATACCTTTAAGTGAAAATGACCCACACATTCAATATATCGTACGATCCAGTAACTAATGAAAACATGATCAACTCCATTTAAATGATCCCCTATGAACTGTAATGAACTACATATGAGAAGGAAATACTTTATGTTGGTCACATCTGTAATGAGTTTTTTCTATGGATAATAAGGATCATGAATATGAAACCTGAGGAAGATTTGAATGTTATGGATGTTAAAAAATTCAATAAAATTCAAATTCAAAAAATATTTTCCTCACACTCATAATGATAATATAGGGATGAAATTCCTTAGACTCAATCAAAATGATGAAAAATATAGTATGTCATTTGGGGAAAACATCACAATACTTGGGTTATATGACTTATACTTTTTCATTGGCAAAAAATGTCAAGTTTAATGTTTCTTATGTGGGTTAAAGTACACTCTAAAAAAATAAGTATAACACCATGACATTGTCTACTGTGAGATAATTTGATGATGTTACCTCCACCTCAAAAAAAATCAATGATTATAAAGTCTCTCGTAGATCTAAAAATTAGATGTGTATAATGGGTTTTAATTTTTATTGAGAGATAGAGAAATAAATTTGTGTTATGAATGACCAACATCCCATGTTTTAATACTGAATGAAGAAGCTTCCCGTATTTTTCCTGAAGGGGATAAGGAAATCCAATTTTTATAGGTAGGAGAGGAACCTATCCATTGAAAAATGATGGGAGAAACACACCAATGTGATAGAATAATGGAATTTTCCATTCAAGGATCAACAAATTTTCCAATTCTATAATAATAAGGAGAAAGGAAACTACATTAACTAATGAAAGAACATAACAGTTGTCAAGGCTAAGCAGTGAGGAAAAAAATTAAGGCATAGAGGGAATGTATGAGACTATTCTCTTACAAAATATTTAGCGGATCACAACAATGATGTGGTAATTTTTATACTAGATATTAATTCAAAAATAGTAATAATAAAATTTTATTATAATTCTATGCATTTTATAATATCATGTGAGTTTAGTTGAACAATTCAAACACCAAATTAATATATAGAAGTCAATATATCATGGAAAATGGTGAAATTAATGAATCAAAAGTATATGAATTCTCTATAGTCAATACATTCATGATGAATTTACAAAAAAATTATAATATTATATTTTGTGAAATTATATTCTATTAATGTCATTGATTAGTTTTCCTTGTATAAGGACATTATAAAACATTAGAAGAAGGAAATTAACCTATGTATCAAGATCTACCCTCTGATTCTATTCAAGTATAAGAAAGATGATGAATATCCTTGGGAATCATCATATCATGCCTGAAGATTATTTCCATGCGAGCAAAAATATCTTGCTAAAATGATCGAGAATGAGGAAATTATCATCCTTGATGAAATTCCCACTGTAAGATATTATGTTGATGTGTTTCATGGAAAATTTTCTTATTCTCATGCCATATAAGATGTTGATCTTTGAATTGAATACATACATGGATATGTCCCAATATGTAATACTTCATATACAATGGAAACTTTTGAACAAGATGAGAAGAGGGAGAAACTAAAAGAGTATATGAATAAAGGGTTTATAAAGCAAAGTCCATAACTGTACGGTGAACCAATAATTTTCTTTAGGATGACTGAATTATCAATTCCCCATTGTAGTTTTTATCTTGATCTCAAAAACATAATAATAAAAAACATGTATCCTATGGGACATATATATAAACTATTCAATTATATATGTGGATCCCATTACAGGTTTAAGTTGTATCTCTGGACATTATATTATTATGTAATGGTTGAGAAGGATTATGTCCCCAAGACTTATTTTCATACAAGATACAAGAACATTGATTTCAGATTTATACCATTTCGACTCTCTAATAGTGTAATTATCTTCCTATAATTAATGAATATATTATATAGTTATTACATTGAAAAAAAAATTGGTATTAATTATAGATGATATTCTTATCTAATATCAAATAATTGAGAAACACAAGGATAATTTTATTGTTCCATAGATAACCTTATCTAAGGAAAGGTTATATGGGTTGTATAATAAATACTGTTTTTTTGAAGAATGTAACATACAATGTGTGTTCTATTCCGAAAAAAGGATATTTTTGGGTCCTTTGAAAATAGAGGAAATTATAGGTTTTCATATACATATATTTGTGACGGAGATACATAGTTTTTCTAGATTATCCTATTAATACCACTGATTTTTATGAATATTCTCATAATTTTCAAGCCCAATAACAAATATATCTTCTAGTGGAGTGATGTTTGTTTGGAATAATGAATGAAACTAGGGATTCTAAGTGTTAAATAATATGATAATAATGACACCTATTCTCACATTACCTTTAGGTGGGTAATGATTTCGGATCTAGAGTTGATTAAAAAAAGGCTTCTATTGTGTACTCGTTAAACCTAAAAATGTGATAGATTATTACTTTCACCAATTAATGATCCATGTGAATAAAAACCCAACACATGACTTGGAGTTATCTATAGTGATAATCACATTGGAAATTTAGTGAAATTAACTATATAGGGAGAGGTATGACATATATACCAATCATAAAATAAAATAATTTTATATTCAAGGTAAAGAATATCAACATGTTATAATGAATGTGGTTAGTGCTCATAAAGGACTATGAATGTTCAATCAATTACCAACATATGAAGTTTAAAAATAGGGAAGATGATGTGAGTATAGTGGATCTGATAACCATATCGATATAGAGTGTTGAAAAGGATACAATCATCTTGGACAAGGAATGTATTATCAATGTAATCATAAAAGGAACATCATCTTAATTTTTTCTAATTATTTCTCCACCATCAATTGATCATAGGATCAAGGAGTCCTAAAAAGTAGATGACTAATTACATTGAAATTCAGTGAATATTCAGATGTTAAACATTGACAAATTTGGTGTTATATGGTTTTGAATGTAAATAAATTTTCCATCAAAACAAGAAATGAATATTGAATATATTGATAATGGGTATAAATCACCATTCTCTATTAATCAAAGAAGAAATAAAATGTAAAGAGATCTAAAGAAAATATTTTCGTGGGATAATGTGAATAGAGAGATTGTAAAAACTTTATCTCAATACATTGTATGCCATCATGGCAAGGCTAAGAGATATAAGTATAAAGGTAATTTGAAACCAATCCCTAAACTAATATATAAATGGGTATACAATGAAATTGAATTAATAATATTATTAAAAGGGATATATAAGGAAAATTACTCCATTTTGGTGATATATTATCACCATAAAATGTCAGTGAACTTTATTTATATCCTTGAAGATTTAAATCTTAAAAAAATCTCTGACATACATAATAAAAGTGGTAGGACTACCTTGTGTAAAAATCAATCTTTTATCTAATTGAGACCCATCATTTTCCACAATGTTATGGATATGAATTCAGTAAGTATTCGATATAGAGATTATTTTTAGTAACACATATCACTTTTAGTGTGATGATCCTTATGATAGAACTATACTAAATCAAGAGGATTTTTAAGGATATTTTTAAATCGATATACTCGGATGTTTGGATCATTACTTTCACATTGTATAGTTATTCTATGAAAATAGTTTCCCATTATGAATTAAAATAGATCCTTATGAGGTTTTGTATTGGAAGAGGCATCATGCTTATACATTTTGGGATGATGTTAGAGAGAAAATGTTGAAGGGAAATGTTCTTATCCAAAATATAACATATAATTTTAAATCAATTATCATTATATTATATCTATGAAAATTGGACAAAAAATGATATACAATTTTTTTTTGATGAATCCAGTAGTTCAAGGATGGAGTTAAAGAGTTCCTTTGTATTTCACCAAGGAATAATTTAATGAGATCTTCAAATAAGTTAATGCATAAGCCTAGATACATAAGCCACTTTTAGATCCTTGACTTCTTTAGTTCTAGGCCCTATCAACAACCAATCCCACCCAACCAATCTCAACTACAAGAGCTATTCCATATATATCTCCAATTTAAGTAGATAAAAATTCTTCAAATGTACTAAATCTGGAGGTTCTACCCATGGAGAATGACATTTCAAAGAATTAGTGGTTGTTTAAGATCATAAATCATAGAGAAATATTCAATGATATAATACAACTCACCTAGTCTAATTACTGTGGTAGAAACACATGTATGAGGTGGAAATATGTGAACCATATGAACTGGTGAAATATACGTACCCTCATATGTTTTAGTGAAACAAATTAATTTTTTTGGGAAAACATTTGAAGGGGGTGCGTAGAATGTAATGACCAATTATATTAAAAATGAAATCCACTTTTTATAATGTGAAAATTAAAAATTAAAAAATTTGGTTGTATAAAACACATGCACTATAATTTATTTCTATTATATAGGACCAAAATAAAATCATATAGCCATAATATTTTTTTCAAACATAAAAATCCATTAAAAATCATAACCATTGGTAATATAGACATTATAAATTGACCATTAATATTAAAATTTATTAAGGGTTTTGATAAAGTCAAATTGAATCAGATGAATGATGTGATACACATGACCTGTGGGATCCTACCCATTAAACCTCAATTATTGGAGTATCAATGGGAGATAGAATCATTCAGATTTTTCATTGACCAAGTCCGAACTAAGACCCACCAACTGAAACTCATGTGAAACCATTTACATGAAATGTTCAAGATTACCAATATCACAACCCAAGCCATTTTCTTCGAACAACTCCAATAATGTAACACAATTGGTCAACTAACCCTTTGGGAATATGATAATTTAATATGGGGTTATGTATCAATATCGTAGTCTTATGAATTCATATATATCGTTTTTTTTAACAATTATTTTTTTATAGTTTTTCATTACCAATATATATATATATATTTATGTATAAATTATATGTTTGATTAAAAAATAATTTTCCATATGAAGAAACTACAATTGGATTATTTAGAAATATATATTTTCAATTAAAAACCACTACTAAAAATCTTGAATATTTTTTATAAATTTAAATTTCATGAAATACTTATACTAAATAATATTTCCTTAAATATAAATTATAATATAATATAATGAATTCCAATGTAATTTTCACATTGGATAGATATTTAATATTGTTGTAAAACTAGTATATTCAAATAAATTAGTATTTTTACTTAATAGTTAATATAAAATTTTTAATATAAAAATTCTGGTAAAATTTATATATTATTTTTGAAATCATCTTCTCAAAATTATCAAATAATGAAATTTTGATATTTTTTTGAGAAAGATGAATTTCAAGGTAAAAATTTTTTTTAGTATAAATAGAAAGTATATATTCTGACATTATAATAGGGAAAAAATTTATGTTATAAATTATATAATTATAATCAAACAAAAAAATATATTTACCCATTTAAACAATGTGTTTTGGAAGTTATTTGAGTAATTTTATCAACTGTTAATGAATCCTCTATAACAAATTTAATATTTGAGGTTTTTAAAATCAATTCTTAATTGAAATTAATCACATTTACATTAGTAATGGTATTATCATAATGATTTTGGATATTATTCTAATAAAATATTTAAAACTATTTATCATTGGTATAAATCATATTAAAAACAATTTTATGGTTACTATTTTTGATTTTTTTGACTTAAAATCCAAAAAATATAATAAAATAATGAACTTCTCTATGTCATTCTATAAATATACACACATTTTCCCACTAATATTCACTCCAAAACTAGTGATCTTGAATTTATTATCCCTATACATCTCTAAAGACCTCCGATGGTGAACCCATAATATCAAGACTCTCCACCCAGACATTTACATGTGCCCTCTCAAGTTAAGTGTTTCTCTCCACTTCTTTTTTTATTATGGTACTTTATTTATATTACAATTTTTTATTTACTTTTTATCATGTTGAAATTATTTTTACACATTATTTTATTATCATTATGATTTACATGTAATGTGAATGATTCATTCACTATCATTGAAACTATATTGGATTTTTTATATACAACCTTAATACTATAGAAATTATCCTGTGGTATTCCAAGAAATTTTTTTAATGTGAATATCGATTCAAAAGAATAATCAATGTATTTAAAGATGATATATGAGTACTTAATTTATTTTTTTAATCCATGTAAGAAACCCAACATCTTAGTCACTTGATCAAAATTGATGACACATACTCTTATTTTGTATGATCTATGTGGATCAAAAATTAATTTTCACAAAATGAATATTTGAGATGTGACAAATATATATAGTCATCCAATGAATTATGTAATGTTTTTAACTCATTTGATACAATTAATGGTTCACATTTTGTCAAAATATGAACTCTATGTTATGATCTTAAGGGGTTTAGCCAATAATTATTATTATGATGTTATGTTTTATGTTGTTTAAAAATTATTATGATTCCCTGATATAATCATCTTCCATCATGATTTTATGTTGTCATTTTGTATTATCATCCTTTTATATAACCTTTATATTAAACTTGGATCTCATGTAACACTATCATAATATTATTCTGAGATGATTACCATACTATTATTTATAGATGTTCTATTTATTATGTATTTCCACAGGTCGTCTAGTAAAATTATAAATGAATATTGGTATTTTTATAGAATTTTACAGTATTTTAACAAATATTATTGTATCTATATTTCATGTAATTTTGAAATGTTTCTAATTACCTCAAGAAAAAAGGAATATTGATATTTTTTAACTATATTACATGTTTATTTTTGTTAAAAATAATTTTTCAATGTTTATAAAGGATATTGGTTGTCACAGAAAAATGTAAAAAATATTAGAGAAGCACCTTGGGATGAATAATTATCAATCACATGAAAATAAATCCTAGGGGACATCCATATAAATTTAGAATCACTAAGAATAGAATCCAATATTATATAATTTTAAAAATTAATAAAAGGAATATAAGTGAATCTTAGAGGATTCCAAAATGTATACTGAAACAAAAATAGATAATAATATTAGTGTAATGAAGAGGATTAGAAGAAAATGGGTTTGTGAAAATTGAACCAATTTAAATAATTTCTTTATCTATGACCTTTTTCGCCTTAATATTTCATAGTCAATATACATTAAAACATAAACTAATGGAAGTTGAATACATAATCATGTTTGAAAAATTTAAATTATTACCACATAAGGGTCATTGTGTAATCCCTCACTTCCTCTCCTCAAACCCAAATCACTCCAAACAATATCATGATAGAATAAATACCGCATCACGATGCAATAATCCATGAACTTAAAAGTCAATGGAAATATATATCATTGGTTTCTATTGTACAAAATGAAGTTTCACATCATAAAATCCCTCATGTTATATTAACACATAGTTATGAAGTAAAATTGAAACCATTGACCTCTTTAAAATACTATCCCATGATTATCCATTCCACAACTAACAACCATAATTATGCAACAAAACCACAAGAAATACTAAACCAAGAACACCTTGAGACCCTTCATATATTAATTGGATTCAAAATCCTAAACCATACATCCAATACTAAAAATGATGATAATGGAATCCAATAACTAATACTATGTTATAAAATGTATTCCTCATAATATATGAATAAATTTTTTGAAATATCCCACTTATATGTAAAAATTGACCTCCCCGTGGAAACTTACCACACCAGTACAAATATGTTCATCATTTAATCACTTATATAATCATAAAAAAGTTAAAAACATCTCCACACCTCTTCAAATCACCTCAAAACTCCATTGTGACAACACAACACACATGAAACATGTTTTCATGAGTAAGGAAATCCATGATGATATAAAAATTTGAACAGTTTATGGGAAAAAAGATTATTTTAAATTTTTATGTGTGAATATGTTTTTTTGTCTATGTATATATATAAATATTTTTTTGAATAAAAAATTGGAGTTTATTATATTTCATAAAATGGAGAATATTGAAAAAAATAAATTTTTATAAAAACAATAAATCATGTGAATGTAAATAATTTATTTATTTTTCATTTTTTTGTATTTGTTTCGAATGGTAAAATTTATTATTTTAAATTGAAATATTTTTTTTAAAGAATATTTTTTTAGAATAATAATGGAAGTATATATTATTTTCATCAAAATTTTATTTAATGTGCGATTATTTTTAAACTTTTAAAAAAACTTATAAAAAACTATAGATAACATAAAATTTAATCCACATAATAAAAATATATTTTTTTTCTATTTAGTTAATGAATATTTATTATTTATTGATTTTATATAATTATTTTTTAATTATTTTATTGGAATTTTTATAATGAGAATTCATTTTCAAAAGTTTTCTTGTTGGATTTGATAAATTAATTATGATTACTTTTACAATTTTTAAATGAAAATTGGGGTTTCCACATTTAAATGAAGAAGAATTTTATAAAACATTTTTAAATAGAAAATCATGAAATTAATTTAAATGATTTTAAATAACAATCATAATCCTTTATAATTATATATCTTAATTCAATATATTATTAAACAATTTTGACCATTAAAACTATAAATATTTTAAAATTATTTTTTTTTTAAAAAAATTGAATATTTTTTCTAGGAAAAAAAGTACAATGTGCCACTGAAAAGAATCATAAATACATTAGAACCGACTCAAAAGACTCTTAAAAATCACATTGAATGACCCTATAAAAAATAAACCTTTTATAAAATTTCATTTTAATATCTTAATTAAACTCTAGATGTTAATATTAAAAATATATATATTTCCTCCATGTAGAAAAAATATTTTAAATTTTTTTGACATCGACTAAACCAAACTGAATTCAATCAATCAAAACGCAACCAAACCAATCTTCACAAATAATTTCCTCATGAAAGTAAATTTAATAAAACTATGAAAAATTGATTATAACCAAAAAAATAAAAAATAACCAAACTAAATTGCAATGAAATATACCACATTGATTGGGATAAAACTATGTCTAATTGAGTTGAATCAACCTAAACATAAACCAAATAAATCAAATCAAATCAAATTTCGGAAGATGAACCAAAAATAAATTTAACCAACAATAAAAGAATAGAAAATGGATAAATAATTCCAACCAAGTAGAATTGAATGAAACTTAAAAAAAGAAGATCCAAACTGAGCTGGATATGAAAAGAAAAGCTAAATTCAAATAAATCCAAAACAAACTAAATCAAAATTTTGTAACATAATTTCATCCAAACCAACTGAAGGTGAAACAAACTAAGTCAAAGTAACCAAATGATCTCAAATAATCTTCATAGAAGCAAATACATATAAAATAGAACCAACAAGACCCAATTGGAGGAGGCCTAGATCAACCTGAATCAAATATAAAAAAGTATAAAAATATATACAAATTATAAAACAAATGTAAATGAATAATATAAATAAAATAATGGATTTGACTATGAATATGGAAACAATAATAATTTAGAAAAATAAATCCAAAATGAAGTAATGTATTTTAAAAACCAAGTACAAATTAAATCCTCTTGATATAAGATAATCTAAAAAAATACTACAGAGAATAAAATCAAAACCAAAACTATCTAAAATCTATCTGATGTGAATAAAACCCAGATGAATCAACCCAAACTAACACTATCCAAATAGAATATGAATAATTTTAATTACTATATACCATATATATTTGATATCCCCCAGGGTGCGACAATATCATAAATGGGGTGAATCAGAGACAATAATATATAATATTTTTTATTTTAAACTACATTTATTACTATTTAATATCTTTTTCGTCTATTTCATCACATATAATACTTTCATGTATTAAACCAAATTGTAAACATCAAATAACATATGGATTTTTACAAGGTATAGTACCAATTTTGTAATATAGTCACTTCTTGGTTTAGATCAAGAATGAGATACTGATTTCCATTAATAAACATATGTGAATAATGTGTTGTGTACCCATTGAAAATCATTAGCAATTTATAATATGGTTCTGGTATATCTATAAAAAAAATAGTCATATCGTGATGGATTTTTAATATCAACTTCTTCAAGTGTAGGCTGCCTCCTAAAATGACCGACAAGTCTCCCAAATATTTAATTATAATAGCTATCATAAGAACATAAATGTACACATTAATAAATCATTCAAAAGGCATATATTTTTTCATTTTATATAGTAGAATGATATCACTTTTCATCATCAACTCTATAAATCTATATCTTTTTTAGAAAAAGGATAAGGATCACTATCCTTATTCAAAATTATTCTATATATTCTTAACAATATTCTATGATATTAAAGTAACACTACATAGGGATTCCCCAACTTCTGCCTTTTCATACCCGATATGCATTTTATCTCTTTCCCAATTCAATTGTATTTATCTTTCCATAGATAAATAATATTTCTATATTATTATTATCAATTTTTATTCTTCTTTTTTTCTTTTTCACATTATTCTACTATATTTTAATTAATGATTTATTTATAATAATATTTTTCGTATAAAAATATAGAATATCTTCCTTGATTATCATTGGTAGGTGATAATCAAATCTATTTATTTTTTTATAAAAATTATCCAAAATTTTTATAATTTTATATCATTAAAATCTCAATAAATATCTCAATTTAAATATTTCTTGAGAATCATGATTTAAATACACCACATGATAGTAAAATTATCATTGAATTTAGATTCACCAAAAAATAAATGTTTTTTCCTTTTATAGATATATGCACAATTGAATTCATTGAGTTTTGTGGAGTGGAAAAAATACATACCTTAAAAATATTTCCATTATACTATTTATCATAGAATCATCACAAAGAAATAATCTCATTATGGAATGATTTTCTGTGAATTAACATAACAATCATCCACTTTTACATCATCTCAGGTAACTCCATAGCATGTTCTTCTTACATAAATAATTTTTATGCCTCCACTCTCATAACTCATCTATAAGAACAATTCTCATGGAATAATGGTTATTTAAACCATTTTAAAGAATAAATTTTTCCTCACTCGGATTATTTTATAAAAAATCTCACATTTTTTCCAACCATATAATAATAGAAAAAATATGTATTAATTAACATATATCTGTATGAGTTAAAAATATGTTACACAATCCTATGAACATATTAATCATTATTATATGGGATTATTACTTTTAAAAACATATATATCATCTAATAAATTATTCATGTATAAGATAAATTTGTCCTTGACTACCATAGTGTAAAATATAAACTTATTTGCATTTAAAAAATCCGATTAATAATATATGACATTGTTTTCCCTAAAATATTCATCACATATCCATGTTTAAAATTTACACTTTACATTTTATTAGTTCTATTTAAATGATATTGTTTACAAAAACAATATTTATGCATTCTCACTTATCATGTGTCATTTTACAAATCATAACTTTGAGAATATATTACACATGAAATGTGTTGTGGTAATTTTATAATTATATTAAAAAAATATTTAATTTCATCAAAAAAATTATATATAAATATGTTGCCATTCCATTCATATATTTTTGTCTTTTATATAATTCTAGAACTCATATTTATTGGTAGAAACAAATCATGGATACCATAAAGTTTTAACAATCACACAAAAACATAATAACTTAACATGATAAACTGTTTGTAATACACAATACTATATGGATGGATTCTCTAAATATATCTACATTTTTACGTTTCAGTCTCATATATATTAGTAATTTTAGTGGATAAATCTTTAAACATAACTTAAAATATGTTATAATTAGTGCATTCATGTTAAATTAGTAATGGAAATTGATCAATTGCACACTATATTAGTAATAATCATATATAATGGGATTATTTATTGAGTGTGTTTCATCAATCACTTCAAGAAGAATTTAGTAACAATCATCACATTTTTATATAAGATTTATCTTAACATACCCTTATTTACCTATTCAATATCAAAATCACATGAACCCCTAATGTAATTTTTCAAAATTATCATTATGTATTCCACCAAAATTATATATATACCGTCATTATTTCATGTTCATATATTGTTTTAAAATTAAACCAATGCATTTCTCAATCATAATTAATTTATTATCTCTAATATCAACCATTTGATGTGTTCAAAATTAATACATCCACTATGATTTCATTTTTCATACCATTATTAATTATAAATTAATATTTTAAAATGATGATAGATAACACTTCTCTCTTTGCCATTCTCTTTAATAAAGTGTTTTATTATATTTTTATTGTAATGAGACTTAATTAACAAAATATATGTGTTTTAAAAGGTTGGGGCTGAATCCTCAATTTATTATTAAAGCAAAGACCTCTTTAAAGGGTAGAGGGAGACCCAATACATAGCCTAAAGGCCCAAGGCCATGTGGCCTGAATACAAGGCTTGAAAGACCATGTTTTGGCCCAAAGGACCCTCTATGAACAGTACTGCTACAGTAACCTGCACACCTCCATTACCTTATACAGTACCCGCCACCGCTATAGTATCCTGCAACAGCTCCTCCGCCGATATAGTGATGCCACCGCTACAGTTCCACTACTGCTACAGTGCCCCACTACAGTGTCCTTCTACAGTACCCCTAGAAATTCATCCCTACCCAGATTTGAACTCGAGTCTTTTGGATGCCAAGAAAGAGCATGTACCACTTGGGTACAGGCTCATTGGCGATTAACAAAATATATGTGATATGTTCTCAATTTAGAAAATAAGAGTGATAATTTTTATAATAATTTTTATCCATAATTTTATTACATGTGAAACAAACTCTCAATTACCCATATAGAGAATTTTTAAATAGTTTTATCACAAGTGTTTTTTTAATGTGAACTGAACTCAATAAAAAATTAAATATATTCATTTTGAAGGCTTGTTTCACACAAATTTTAAATTCAGTGTATTCTGAACTCTTTTTTTAAAATAAATTTATATGGTGGAAAAAATTTGAAAAAATAAAATTTTACTAATTCCTTAAAAACATTAGAGAATTTTAAGATGTACTTGAATAATGATAGTCTTTAGAAATATCTACTCAAATCCCCAGAGGGGGTGTACACAAACATTTATTAATTATAAATGTTAATGTATTCCATAATAGAATCTTATTCGTGTTTTAAAATATCCATAACAATCACAAATCTCTGCCTAAATCCATTTCCAATAATTACCTATATATGAGTACATAAATAAATGAATAAAAAGGAGCTTCATTATTTGCTGGTGAAATTCAAAATTTTTTGAGATTTAACTCATCCTATTTTCATTATTTATTTAAAATTTTCCAAGATAGTGATTTCTATGCGATAATTTAATTATAACATTCCATAATTATTCACAAGTTCAATGGTATTTGTTGATTTCATCATCATTCTTATTAGATGGATTATGATTTTTTATCTTAAGATACGGATGAACATGTACACTTTTTTTCATTGATATAACTTATGGAAGTTAAAGACCATATATTTTATTATATATTTTTCTGTAATTTAGTAAAATATGTTTGAAAACATTATCCACCCAAGACAACAACCTAAAAAACCATGATATTGTTTGAATATGAAATCATAGTCATTGAATTATTGTGTGTGAATATGTGTAGCTAAATTACGAAGTATAATAGTATATTTGGATTATGCATATATATGTAATTTTATAAAAACAATCATAATTCATTATTATCTCTAAGAATCTTTATTTTTTTGTATGATACTATTTATTGAAGAAAACTAAATATAATATTTTCAAATTTTGATTTTTTGAAAATTAATTATTGATTAATTAATTATAGATTATATTAATGTTTTATATAAATCTGAATATGAAAAACCAATATTTTTAAAGAAATATTTTTGATAAAAATAGTTAATCATTGTAATTTATAATTTTAGTAAAAAGTTAAGTTTGAAATTTTATAAATTTTATATTGATAAAACTTCTTTTTCAAATTTTAATTTTCAGTATTATTTTAAGATGAATTATTTGGGATTTTCAAAAATATATATTAATTTTTAGGTAGTATGAAATATCATTTCTATAATTAACATGAGAAATATTCAATTATCTATAGAAAATGATGACTAGGAAATTCATGAATAATTTATATAATAAAAAATTTATATTTTGAAATAGGTTTTAAAATTTTAAAAATGTTGGTTTTAATTTAAAAACGAATAGTTGACTTGTTAGATACGAAGTAATATTTTTGTAGAAAAATTGTTTTTTTTAATATTTAGTAATTTATATACAAAAATTAATTTTTGCTAATTATATAAGTTTAATATTATATAATTTCTAATATTTTTTAATTGACAATGAAAATAATAACTCTATATAATTTTTTTATATTTTTAAAAAATATATCTATTTAAATAATAAAAATTATATATTTTAATAATATGACCACATTTATAAAATTGTTTCAAAATAATTCCACGAATTCTTTTGAAATAATGATTACAAAAAAAATAATTTTTATAAATTTAAAATATTTATTTTGAAATACTATATTAATATATAAAACACAAATTTATCAACATGAAAATTAAGTTAATGTTTTAATGAAATGATTTTTTAATATGTTTCCTTTAATAAAATTTTTACATGATAAAATTAGTTATCACCTTATTTTAATGTCAATTAATTATTATATGAATAATAATATATTTTTTATATCATTAGAATCAATAACCTTGATAATCTTATACAATGTATAAATCATATGGCTAAAATACACACATTTTTTTCCACAAATGTTATTTTATGTGTCATATGCACTAATAAAAATTTAATTTTTATAACTCAAAGAAATTTTATTTTATAATATTTTTGAAATGTTTTAAATATGAAATTTTAGATTGGTAAATAATTTTTATATTAATATCAGTTATTATTAATATTTTCCAAGGGTGGTCGTTTGGATTCCATGTTAAGGGTAAATGAGGGAAAAGGCGTTTAAAAAAGTGCATGCGCATACAAAAAAATAAAAAAATGTTTTATAATATATTAAGGAGGGAATATAACGATTATATATTTACCCACATAAATATTTGAAAATTTGTATTCCTCTTTCAAAGAATAATGGTGGGATATTATTGAGAAATAATATGTTTTTGAAAAAGTTACTATTTCATCAATTTTAAATAGATACAACCTACTCCCCAATTTTTAACAAGTTAAATATATTTTTATTAATTAAAAATATTACATAGTCACTCCATAATACAATCCATACACCCTTGAACATAGGGTCGCACAAAAATACCATTCTACAAAGCCTTAAGAAGTTTCATTTCGAGAACATCTATGTGGAAGGTAATAAACTCAACCCCACTTTTAATTTTTTTTTCTTCATCAAAACCCATCATGTTACATCTATCTATGAAGGTATGCTAATTTTGTTTCTATAATAAAATTTTATTATACTAATGTATTATCCATTTTAAAAATTCCTCCAATATAAATGAAAAAAATAAAAAAATCATTGTGCATGTGTGTGGACTACCAGCTCCACAAGAGATGTATTTTGTTTTCCAAAGCCATATAACACATATGATGATAAAAATATATGTAGTACGTAAAAATAATGTTTTTACATTAATAATATTATTAAAAGATAAAATATTATAATATATATGTATGAAAAATAATAAATGGTTTTAGTAACAATAACCACTTAAAATATACATTTTACGGAACCTTTCTTAATTTGGATCATTAGGATTTATCCTTAAACACAATATAAGTATTATACTAATGGAATAATAATTTATATATTCATAAAAATTATATATAAGATGATGTTTTTAATCAACACCATTTACCATGATCATAAAATTGAAATTATCACAATTATATTAACTAAACAGCCTAGAAAATACAATATAAGAGAAAACTATATTAAGGATAAGTAGCAAAAGATATATAATGGTCCATATTAAATTAAATATAAGAGAATATAGTTCTTTGGAATATATATAATCAAATTATTTTAATTAGTTTAGATGTCAATTGAAATAGAAAAGTGATTTCAGACAAGAGGATAGAGTTTCCATCTAAACATCGCTTCATTCAAAAATGTTTTAATGTTACACACCATGTCCTTATATATATTTTTTATATGATTGAAAATAATATATTTAATAATATTGAATTATTTATTGAATTTAATTTACATAAATTTTTTTTTCATGCTTCCCATGAGTTTTGATTACTCATTTAGTAAGGGTATACATCTCAATCTCCCATTTTTTAGTCTTGCATTTTTATTATCCAACAATATTCAATTTTATGGGGTAAATTCCGTCCCATTGAATTATAATATAATAAATTATTGAAAATAATATAAAATTAAATTAAATTATTTATCTTCCTTGTTGTGAGAAATGATTTGTGTCTTCTCTAAAAGAATTCAGCATTCTATAACTCAATATTTTCTCTAGATTAAAATGTGTTCCCATGAATTTACAATTTTTTTTCATTTTTTTAACAATTTTATATGTTGTGAGATCACATTTTATTCAAATAATCCTTAAATGTGATATTTAATCAATTAGGAAAATGAAACAATGTTAAAAAAAATCTCATCCATTTAAATGATAACATTCCCTATAAGTCTATAATTTCATTTCCCCTGATTTTTCTTCTTTTTAATTAGAAAGATACTCAATTGTTTTATTATATGAAGATAATATTTACCTTCTCATAATTTATAATTTTTGTTTAATTGACTTATTTTTAGATATTGGATTTATCAATGATGTTAAATAATATAAAATGGGTATTTTATACTATCCTCAATACATTTGAGTGACCAATTCTATTTATTTTCCCCCAAATTGATGAACTATTATTATCCAAAATTTATTATATTTTTTATATGAAACCATTATATATATACCTTGTCAAATATTTTTTTAATTAATAGGTTAATTAGTGTTTTTAATTCCCTTTGAAATTCTCATTTTTATCTAAACATGATTTTAGGGAACTTTTCTATTTCGTGTCTTGTATCAAGAATATCCCCTATAAAATGATTTCAAACCATGAAATGCTTCCAAAAATAATTCATTATTTTTTATAGACAAATTTTTAGAATTTTCGATTTATATAAATTCATAATTGCGTATCAAATTTAAATATATATTTACTTATTTTATAAATAATCACCCATGTGGTTCTTCATTAAATTATAAATGTTAGTAGTAATTTAATTCCTTATTATATATTTAATCCTTATCATTTATCCATTATTTATTCTATAAATTTGATTTTTGAAATCCCCTTCCATCACATGGGTCTGATCATGATTATAATTTATTTATGGTTTGTTTTAATATTGTGGAATACACATATATTGGTTTCATTTATTTAATTGGTGGGAATGAAATTATATATATCACTCTAGTGAATTGGGTAATGTTTTATATATCATGTGATATTATATAATGGATTATGGAGTGAACAGAGCCCACTGTGAAGGATTTTCCACTATGTTTATGGGAATGGTTAGTAAACATAACCCACCAAGTGACTATGTATATGTTATGTTGATGGTCTTAGGATCCACCTTTGGCATATGTTAATTATACCATCTATTATGTTAGTACCATATGTTCCATGATCTGATGACTTTATTATTTTCATTCAGTATTCCACGATTTCATTAGTAACATCATTCTATTTATTATAAAAAGTTGTATATCTTGAATATAATGTAATCCCTTTTTCAAAATTTTATTCCTACTAGAATTTATAGCTCATTGTTTTATATATGTACGTTCTATATGGTACTCTAGATAGTTTTAAATGATCTATGGGAGTTTGGATCACTATTTAATATTTTAAATAGATGAGTTTTTTTACATTAATGATGATGTATTTATGTATATAATGGTCCAAATACAATATACCTCTCAACCAATATATTTTAGTATTGGGAAAGAGTATTATTAATCACGAAATATAGCATGTTTAATTTCTGGATCACTATAGTTATTATAAGGGAAATATATTAATTTTTTTGAATATTATATAACATTGAAATAACGCTAAAGAGAAGTATAAGGGATAATCCCTATTATATAAGGGAATCTTAATTTCTTGGTTGTTTAGTAACTGTGTGATTATCCATGAAATTAAATCGTAGTTTTGATACTCACAAAGGAATACTAGATCAACATTAGTTATTGATAGGGGTAATAACACCAAAGAGAGAATATTGATTATTAACTCAACCACGAACTAGTGCATGATAATGTATCGTAACACGACAACTTGAAAAGGAATCTAAAGTGATTTTCTATAGTTTATCATATTCTATTTATAAACCATTGAGAATGATTGATTTCCTCCATTTCATTTAGGAACTATGTTATATTGTATAGTATAACCAAACATAATGTATCCCAACTTAAATTAATTTGATATAAATTTAACTATAAGAATTACAATATTACATAATTTAGTAAGAGGGTAAAAGGTTTTATTGTTGTATACTCGTTATGTTATTTGTTATTATAACTTCCCTATGATTTGATTTTTTTTAACTTTGTTTAACCTTTTGGGTTTTATAAATATATTGAACTAGATCTAAGTTAGTTAACCTAATGGTTGAGTAACATTACAATGATTAACAAATGATCAAACCATTTTAATGTGATATATAATAAGAAATATGGTTTGTATTCTGAACAAACTATCCTGAAATATGATTTACCATGTGAGAACAGTTGAAATCCTAAACTCCACAAAGAATATAATGATGGAATATCATTATAACTTGGGTGATAATGACAATAGGGGAATGTTTAATCAACGTCATAAATTCTAATATTTTCAAAATAAAAACCAAGGAAATTACCTAAAGGGAAATGATATTTTTTTCTTATGGTAATATAGTTCATTATAAAAAAAGATATCATGGTAAATATATGAATATAATGTATGAAAATTATTCTCTTCATATAGATCCATTAATTATTCAATGTTTTACATTTGTTGAATTTGATAAATATTAAGCTCAATGGTCCAATACAAGAGTTAATGTTTAAATTTGATAACCACTACCTCTAATATTATAGGAACATATAAAATCCTGTGCCACAGCTAATGGTAAGGTTGATGATGATATTTTCACTCTTGATTAATCATTGACTTTTGAATGTTTGATTTGACCGATTAGGTACTGAGATGTATATTTAATTATGTTTTCTATTATTATCATTATTTCATCCATGGTATAAGAAACATCATCTTGGATTGAGGGATGTTACACCTATAGATTTATCTTTTCATCAATTATTGAGATTCTACTTGGTATTGTCCAAATATTTTAAAAATGGGATCACAAAAAATTCCACATAGGGAAATAAAACGTCATATCCTAAATAAAACCAGTATTAATATTCACTATATAGATAATTAGGATACAACAATGGATATTAATCCCATCGTTTGTGTTTTCAAATTTCATTTATGAAATTTATTTATGGGTTTGTCAAATAATGATATGATATTTTAATATATGTTTTCCATAATTATGTAAAATATGTTCGATAGATTGATCCACATAAAACAACAAATAAAAATAAAATATCAATATGTTTATATCATAAAACACGATCTACTAAATTAATATACCTGAATAAGTGTAACCAAATTATGATGTATATTAATATATGATTATAGGGAATGGTAATTTTATACAAATTTACTTAATTTATTATTTTGTGAATGAATTTGTCCTTTTACATGTAATAATCATTATTAAATAAAACTAAGTACATTTTTGTAAAGATATTATTATAATAAAATATAATATTTATTGATTAATTCAACCTTTATAATTTATTTATAGAAATTAAAAATAATAATAATAAAGAGTTTTTTGTAAAAAAAATCATGATAAAATTAGTTTCTCATGTTTTTTAAAATTTTAATTAAAAGTTATAACATAATTTTTAATAAAATTTAATTTAAAATTTAAAATTTATTTTGGGACATAGACGATCAATATTTGTCTAATATAAATTTTATGTGTTTTCTAAAAATGATTGATTTTACAAAAAATAATCCAAAATAATGATTTATAAATAAGATGATTTTTAGTAAATTATTTGTTTATTTATATTAATATGAATTCTTGAAACATTAGTATTAGAATGCATATTTTTTAAAATATAATTTATAGTTTTAAAAAATGTTGGTTTTAATTATAAACCCTATATTTTATATTTTAGTACTTCATTTATATTTTTTAGAAGTAGACTTTATCTTGAATTTTAATAAATTTTATATAAAAGAAGTTTTCATCACACATTGTAGTTTAATATTATAAAATTATATATATATATTATTTATAATTACAATATTAACAAATATATATATATATATATTGTTAAACTCTCTATTGATGAATAACAAAATATTATAATTTTACTATTACTGTCAGTTTCTTTAAATTAATATATATGAATTTGATGAAATATTTTAAAAAATTTTACAAAAAAAAATTTCTAAAGTTATAATAACTTTTCAAAAATAATACATTGATATATAAAACCCACAGTTAACAACTTAGAAATTTAATGTAATCTTTTAATTAAAAATAATTTTCATATGCACCTTTTAATATTATTTTCAAATATAGAATAAGTTTTCAAATTCATTTAAATATAATTAAATATAATTTAAATAATTAAAATTTTAAAATCAATTGAATTAGTAAAATTTATAATATTATCCTAAATCATAAATCATATGAATAAAATACATATTGATTTTCTAATATTTTTTTACGTATTTTATATTCTAAAACATGATGTAATTTTAATAAATAATTGAAATTTTATTTTATAAAATTATTTAAATATTTAAGATAACAATTTTAATATTATTAATTACTTTAAAATATATTTATTTACAATAAAATTATTTTCCAAGGGTGAAAGTAGGGTTGTCTGGGTACAAGTAAAATATAGTGACAACAGATTAAAATTGTGCAAGTGGTTAAACCATGGTTAAAAAGGTTTTATATTTTATCGTTAAGGGAGGTGATAAATTATATCCACACATAATTATTGGATATTTTTTGATTCATTGAAATTTATTAATGGAGTGAGTTTTTTGATAAATAATATGTTTTTACAAAAGCTCCATTTTCATCTACTATAAATGGAAACCAATATATTCCCAGATATCCACCAATTAAAATGATTTTGGATAAATAAAAAATCTTCCATTGTCTATGGTTAAAAGCCCCACAACCTTGATGTGTTGATCTCAACAAAATACCATACCAACTAAATATAAAGAGTTAGTGAGAGGAGAACATCCAAGGGAAATTTAAATCACATAACATGAATTTTCTAAATTTTTTTGACTTATAAATACGTAATGTACCCTTTATTAATGACTTTATACAAAGAATTATATTCTATAAAATGATATTACACAAGTGGAATATCTATTTTATAAATTTCTAAAAAATAGTTGGAAAAAATGAAATGTTGTAATGTGTGTGTGTGAACAACTATCTTCTTAAATGACATTATTTATTTTCCATAATAAAAAAATATGGAATCCAATAAGTGTGTTTTTTTATGTAAAATTATATTTTTTATACAATTAATATTATACAATGATAGTATATGAAAATTTATATTTGATAAATATAATAAGAAGTTAAAATAAATTTAAGTGAATTAAATGGACTTTCCAAAGAACAATTCTTAATTTTTATTTTTTATATATTTTGAAACTGTATAAGTATTATTATAATAGAATAATAAATTAAATAATCAATCATAATTATATATATCATGAAGTTATTTTACAACAATTTTGACCTTGTTCAAAAATTAGAATGTGTTATGATGAAATTATGAAAATAACGATTAGAAACACACACACACAATATTAAAGATAACTAACAACTTATAATAGATATACCTAATAAACATAAATATAGATTAATAAGAATCTTCCGTAATGGTCAAATGAGTTGAATTTATTTATTCCTGAAGTTATGTGCAAGTGTAGTGTGATATTGGACTTATGTTCAAGGTTTTTATCTCAATATAACTTAATTGAGGAATTATTTATTATTCTGAACCCTATTCAGATTTTTATAGTGTATAAACTATAAATTAATATATTCTTTGAATAAAATATGATATAATTCACAGTATTTGTTGAACCATCAAATTAAAATATTCAAATTACTTTTGATTACTAAAGCCATAGTGGTTTCAATCTCAATCTCCCTTCATTAAGAAATACGTTTATAATTTACATCAATGATTATTTTTATCATGTATCTACTACCCCTCTAACATAAAATAAAACAAATAATATTTCAACATTGAAAAATCCCTACCATTCATTCCGTTTATTATCAAGTGTTATGATTTATGCCTTCATTAAAATATATTGGTCTTCTATAAATCGATTTGATCTCTTGATTTATAATGTCTCAACGTGAGATTACTCTTCATTTTCATATAAAATACCATTATTATTTCTTGGGTGAAGACTTTTGATTCAATTATTCTTTATTGGTGTGTTTAAATCATTTATATAAATAAAAATATGATAATAATAAATCCAAACTTTTTAAATGTTGGTTTCCCATCCCTATCCAAAATTTCTCTTCCTGATATTGTTCTCCTTTTTAATTGGAAACCACATCACTTTTTTTATCTTATAAACATAATAGATAAATTATATTTTTTTTAAAAATTTTGTTTTATTTTATAATTTTATAACGTGTGATACAAAAATGGTGTTTTAAAACAAAAATGGGATCCTTCATACGACCATCATTACTATTGAGGTATCTTTCTTTTACTCTATATTTACGAAATATTAATATCACGACCTTATTATTATTTTTAAGATATGAAAATTAAATATATAGATATTAAAATATCATTTTTAATTTATTTTTTTATACATGTTTTTAGTTCTCATTTAAATTTTAAATTATCTATAAGACTGATTTTAGGGAAACATTTAACTTCTGATCTCATTTTAAGAATCACCTCCTCAATTTATTTTAAAAAATTAAGTATAATTTATAAAAAAACATAATTTTATAAATCATTGTCTTTTGTTTAAATTTATTTTTTTGAAAATAAAATTAACTTTTTTATAAAAAAATATTATCAATTATTTTATAATGCTTCACCCAATTAGTTCATTTTTACTATTTCTTAACAAAAATCATTCTCCTTATTTTTTTATATTAGAAATCATTTTTAATGATATACATTATTTTTTAAATTTTAAATTATAAAATATTTTATTCCTTTTTCTCTTGGGAATTCTTATAATTAGTCATTTATTATTAAATAAATTATAACTATGAATCACACATCTATAATAAGGGTTTTTATATGCTTTAGATTTATGTATGGATTCATTTACTTATGTGACCAATACATGTATCATTTTAAATTATGAGAGTGTTGGGACTAGAATAATATGTACCTCCATTTAATTGGGAAAAAATTTATATCTTAAGAGTTATTATCTAATATATTAGGCAGTAATCCTCATTTAAGATGGTGCTTTTTCCACTTTGTTTATTGGAATGGGGGGTGAATCCAATCCGACATGGGATATTGTAAAAATTTTGATGATTGTATGGGGAGTTACCCTTGATTTATGTTTATGATTTCATTCCTTATGTTGTTTCCACATATTCCATGATTTATTTGATCGCATGCTTTCATTTAATTATTCCATGCATTCTTGATCATTTAATTGTCTTTATGTTATAATCTTATGTTTCTTGGCTACTAGATTTTCCATTATTTCTTTCTTTATTCCCATATTTGGATTTATAGCTCAAAATTTTCCATATATAATTTCCCTATGGTATTTTATGAATTTTAACATCATATATGGGATTTAGGAGCATAATGTGATGTTTTAAAAAACATAGATTTTTTATGTGTATGATATATATATATATATATATGTAATTAATATTAAAAATACACTACACCATATAAAAAATATTTTATTATTGATAGTATTTTAGATTAATAACTAAATAATATGTGTTTAAGGATTGGGTTTCTATATTCCATCCATGAGTTTTTGTGTAATGCCCTGACTGTAGTTACCCAAAGTCGGTGCATTAATACATAACATTATCGTGATCACAAGGGATCAAATCATGAACGAACGATTAGTTTAGTATCCATGGAAGTACTAGATACATAAATAAGTTTTACATTACAAAGGGAAATGAAAAAAAACATTGTGTCTCATTTGAGCACATTCATCTCCATTAGACTGTACGTGCAAGTCATTCATAATATACATCTTCGCATCCTAGGGAAAATAACTCATTGAAAGGGGTGAGCTCAGATGCTCAGTAAGGATAAAAATATAGGGGAAACTATATTAAATAAGCATAAACATTTATTGAAATTTATAAGACTAAAACAAAAGCCTTTTAAAAATAAACATGTACATAATATAAAAAATATAAATCAAATAATTACATATTAATTATTCACATGTATATTCTAGTAATCAAAAAAGAAAATGTAATATAAATATCAAATTTTATAATAATGGAATTCATAATGTTGGACATCATAACAACATAGTCAAGGCCTCGTACAAAGACTAATTTTTTTTTCAAGGACTTGTGCCAAGACACTCTTTTGTCTCAAGAGACCAACAGATGCCTCGAGGAGCTATGACGGGCTCCACCAGTCACTTACTAAGTTCAATTCATTCATTTTATGAAATGGTTGAAACATAACATAAAAATTCATATTAAAACTATATGATGAAATTATAATAATTTAACAATTAACCATGAATGATATAAAAATAACCCATCCATAGTAAAACATATCAAAAAAAAATCAGTATAATATTTAAGATTTTATCATAATAAATCGACTTCAAACAAGGTTAAAATCCATGAAAGGATTTTGATATAAATGAAATCAAAACTATTTGAGAGAAATATCTCTCTATATTTTAAAATCATTTAACAGTCACATAATTATAAAAGAAAACATTTATTTTTAAAATTTCATTATAGGCTTGTAAGATAATATTTAAATGTTTTATAACAGCATAAAATATCCATACGCATCATATACGTTAGAAAAACATTCATTCATTAATTTTGTCGAAAAGGTCATAAATGACTTTGTTTTAAAAACAGAAGACTGATTCCTTTATAAATTTTGTATAAAAATTAATTCAAGGGTATAAATGAAATTAACACATAGTATTGTAAATATTAAAAAAATATTGAAATACATTTTTCTGAATCCCAGATGTGGATGATAAAGAGGTCCTAGAATATACTCACGTATAAACAACCTTAGATAATGAATAGTTTGTTAAATTAACCCTTAAATTGTATTTTACTTAATCGATGGTACGTTAACCTTCCATATAATAGTTATATCATTGTTAATAAATTATATAGGAACCACATACATAAATATCATATCATTTATGATCTTCTAATATTTCTTTCTTATTAATATTTCACTAGTATCATTCTTTCGGGTGTTAACTGATTCGATTTCCTCTATATTGTTGGCTACATAATCCATGATTATTATGGAGAATATGTATATGATTCAAATCCTAAATGATATTAAGTTCATAAAAAATATTTTTAATCATAAAAGGTTATTTATTATTGAACTGTTATCATGGGGAATGAATTTCATCGCGTTCGTGGAGACGGTAATCCGTATGTACACAGGAGAAAAAATAACATTGTATTGATGGTGAAATCATATGTAATTTGATGTTATGTCATATATAAATAAAACATAACATATTATATTAATTATTTACATTGTTTATACTCATTACTATACCCATCCAAATAATCAAGTGCGTGAATAACACACTACACCACGATGTAGACATGGTAAGCGGTACGTACGCACGTATGGTGAGTTCTCATTCATCGGTTGAATAAAATAATGAATATTGTGGTACCATATTTATAATAACTTCACATATTTTATATGGTATTGTACTTATTATTTTGGTATGGGAACAACTAATAAATAGAAAGTTGAAGAAAAAAAAGACCTTTGAAAGAGGTGGTGAGATTATTACCTTTTATTCGGGTGTTTCCTTTTGATTTGATCAAAAGGGATCCATAGGTTGTCTTTATAATAAATGTGAGGACTATAGGTTGAAGTTAGAATAGTTTGGAGGATACTTTGGTATGGGTTGGATGATGAAAATGGAATTGGTGGTGTATATTTTGGGGAAGGGGGAGTACACTTTTAAAAGAGAGGTGAGGGTTACTTTTGGAAAATATTGAAATATTAATTTATTATACAATAATATTCAGATAATAATGGCTCAAAAAGGATTTATTTCAAGGATAAGGTGTGGATGGGTCGGGAAAAGCTCAAAAAATATGATTTAGATAGGTTTAGGACACCATATTAACCTTATCATTTTGATATAACACTTAGGTAAATATTTTTACTTTTACCATGTATTCGTGTATTTTCATAATAAATTGTAATTAAACAGACTATAAAAAGCCAATAAAACCTCAAGTGGTTCATTATTGATATATCTAACATTATCTAAGTCTTTTGGCTGATCATTATATTTTTAGGAATATTATATCATTTAATAATATAGTATTTGTTTCAAAAATTAATTTATGTCACTTTTTTTACTATTTGGTGTTTTGTTTTTATGAAAGTCATAAACACATTATCACTTAAAATAAAATTTATTTAATCAACCCTATCATTAAAAATTATACTATAAAAGTTTTTGAATAAGTCAATAGTCTCAATTTACAATTATATTTATATTTATAATCTCAATTATTTTAATCATTCAATATTATGGTAATTACTCCATCATCATTGTGTCGTAAATATTTTTAATTACATAATGTCTAAAAATAATAAATAAATTAAATTTACATAGAAAATATATTTATATATCTAATTAATATTTATAGAGGAATTTATATTATGTATAACCCTATATTAAAAATGTTTTAGTTATTGATATTTGAATTTAACACTTTTAACACTTCTTTAAATAATATAATAATAAATGTCATAATGTAATCCAAGTGGACCAAAAGGATCATATTTTATTCCTAATGTTTATTTTGGTTGAAATAAAATTATCCAACAGAATTATGACATGTGTTAGGGTAATTATAATATCATTTTTACATTTAATTACTGTATTTACTTTTAATAGTGGTTATTAAAATTTAAAAGTGACTATGAACCAAAAATTATTTTCAACCTATTGAACCAAATTTTACTTACTAATTTCAATCGTGTCTCTCATATTTTTAAAATTCAATTGACAGAAGTAGTAAAACTATTTTTATGAAAATTTCTAACATGCCTAGATGGTGGGTAAAAGACATCAAAAAATTCAAAAAAAATTTATATATCTAATCATTTTATAAAATGACTCCAATAAATTACATTGAAAATATATAGGTATTATGTATATTTTTTGACCAAATATAAATTAAAATTAAAATAATAATTATTTAAATTGAATGTTGGTTTTAAACTATAACGCAGTGGTTTTCACTATTCATCAATAATTGAATGTTTTAAGAAATATACCAAAAATTTAACATAAGCTAATTTTAATATTCCAAATCCAAATATGATGTCCATTTTGATAAAAAATTATAAAATTTCAAAAAGACGATATTACTATTCATAACGACTATTTTGGTGGGTCGTGGTGTGTTAGAACGCAAAGTTGAGTACAACGCAAGCTATTGTATAATTCAAAGATAGGCATTCTGTGGAAGCTTGGGGTTTCACATTATTCCATCATTCATATAATTTGATCCCTGGAATATTTATAATACAACTGTATAAAATGATTTGGGTGGTTCTTCATCATGAGTTCTTCGAGTTTCCACGCTGCATCATTCATCTTATCGTTTCTCCATATAACTTTACCAGAAGAATCCTCCAGTTTCTCAACACTTGTTCTCTGGTATCATGAATCATTATAGGAACTGCAAAATAAGAAAGATCGGGTTACATTTCTATTTCTTCATAGGTGGGTACATGTGCTTGGCTAGGAATGTGTTTTTGCATCAGTGATATGTGGAACACATCATGAACTTTGGATACACTTCGATGAATTGACCAACGGAAAACTATAACTCAAATTAATTCATTAATTTAGAATGGTATGATGTACCTAGGACTTAATTTACCATTCTTACATAAATGTACGACACTCTTCCACGGAGATAAATTGACGAAAACATGATCTTCTACTTGAAATTCTGAATCCTTTCTTTGTTTATCTGCATATCTCTTTTGCCATCTTTGAGATTCTTTGATTTGGGTTTGGATAATATTTAACCATTCCAATGTTTCCTCAATATCTTCTGGGCCTATGAGTTTTATTTCACCAACATCATCCTGTCATGTTTTTGTGTGACATCTCTTTACATATAATGCTTCATATAGTTCCATCAGAATACTTGAATGGAAGGTATTGTTATAGGAAAATTATAACAAAGATAAATACTGATCCCATATATATTTAAAGTCATGTGAGAAAGATCTCAACATGTCTTCTAAATTTTGAATAGTCCAATCTGATTTTCCAACAATTTGAGGGTGGAAGCCAGTGCTCAAATGAAGTTCATTATCTAGGGCCTTTTGAAGACTTTTCCCGAATCATGATGTAAAATGTGTATCAAAATAAAAAACAATCAATAGGGTTTCTACATAAAGTCTTATAAATTCATTGGTATATTGTCTCGCTGAATGTTCAAGTGGTAAATCTTCTCTTATGACAATAAAATGTGCTTAGATGATAATATGATCAACAATAAACCATATTGCATCATTCCTTCTAGGAGTCTTTGGTAGCCCCATTAAAAATTCCATCGTAATATCATCCCATTTCTACTCAGGTATGAGAATGGGTTGCATGACTCCACCAGGATATTGTCTTGCAACCTTAACTTATTGAAAAACCATATATCGTGACACATAAACAGCAATCTCCCTCTTCATGTTGTCCCACCAAAAATGCCCTTTCAAGTCTCTATACATATTAGTGCTACAAGGATGTATACAGAAATTGGAGTTATTAGCATAATCCAACAATTCCATTTTTAGATCAGGTATGTTAGGAACACAATGTATTTTCCCAAATTTCAAAATTCCATCCTTATATACGAAGTCAATCAGTCTCCCATCATTCATAGCTTTAATTTTTTTGAAACTCCCCATCATTAGTTTGAGAACTATTTATTCGTCCTAGTAAAGTTGGTTTGGAAACCATTTAAAAAAGTATTGATATTTCACCATCTATGATTAATTATATATATATATTTACTAAATCCATGAACATATGATCCCTTTTAACTCTCATCTTGTTCAAAGCTCCATGATCCTTTGTATTCAAATCATCTTTCACCTTATTTTACATCCTTAGGAGGTAGTGTATAATGCAATCATAATCCTTGAGTAGTTCAAGCCATCATTTTTGCCTTATGTTTAGTTATTTCTGTGAAAAAATATATATCAATATATTGTCATCGATATATATCTCACAATTTTCTCCATAGAGATAGTTTACCCATATCGTCAAGGAAATTATTATTTTTACTACCAAAATATCATGAGTTGGATAGTTTTGTTCATTAATTTTTAGTTGTTGTGATGCATAGGAAATAACTCTATCTTTCTACCTAAGGACACAACCAATTTATTTCTTTAAAGAATCACTATGAATAAAACACCCATCATTCCTTGATGGTAGATTCAATATTGGAGTGATGACTTATATTTTCTTCAATTTTTCAAAACATTCTTCACAACCGTTTTTTCAATCAAATTTAACCCTGTTACGTGTGATCTTGGTTAATGGGTTAGCAAATCGGGAAAACTTCTGGATGAAATGCTGATAATAACCAGCTAAACCAATAAAACTATATACCTCAATTATACTCATTGGTGTTGTCCATTCATGGACTGCCTTATTCTTTGAATTATTGACAGTGATTCAATCCTTATAGACAATATGGCCATGAAAAGAAATTTCATGAATCCAGAATTTAAACATGTTAAACTTCCCATATAATTCATTTCTTCTGAGGGTTTTTAATATTAAATAAGTTAATTTCATGATCTGTGTAGATTTTTGAGTATTCCAAGATATCATAAAAAATACCACTATAAATTCATCATGATATTTCTTAAAAACACTATTAATTAGATCTAGAAAAAAAGGGTACATTAGTTAGTCCCAAATGCATTACTAAACACTCCTTATGTCCGTACCTTGTTCGAAATTATGTTTTTAGAATGTCTCCCTTCTTCAAACACAACTAATTATTTCCACATTTAAGATCAATCCTTAAAAAATAATGAGTTCCCAGATTTTGATCGAATAAATCATCAATTTGAGGTAGGGGATACTTGTTTTTTATTGTTAAAACACTGATCTCCCTATAGTAGATTCAAAACCTCATAGATATATTTTCTTCTTAAAAAAAGAACAATGGCTCCCCATTGAGAAACATCATAGAGAATAAATCCTTTATTAGTCAATTCCAAAAAAAAATTTATTTGGTTCCACTAATTCCAAAATTGCCATTGAATAAGTGGTCTTCGATATGGGCCTTGATCCAGGAATTAAATTGGTGGAAGACTCAATTACTCATTTTGGAGGATGTCAAAGTAAATCCTCTAGAAACACGTCAACATATTCTTGCACAATAGGTACATCCCATATTTGATTATTCCTTTCTTGGCCAATATTTATTTCACTCTCCCTCCGCAATAATTGAATTCAGTCGAGATACTAGTGTTGGATATAGATAAGGATCAAAAGATTACTTTTATGCTCTAATGATATGGTACACTTTATCATCATCAAAAATTGTAACCCCCTTATTCTTACATTAAATTATCACATCATGGTCTGAAATCCAATCCATACTAAATATTATATCAAATTAAATCATTGGTATGGGAATGAGATCATCAAATAAAGTACATTTATATTTCCTAATGGTAACTAATTCACAAATCCTTATTGAAATGATACTTCCCGTAATAGTATTGAATGAAAAATACTTTATTAAATCAATTTGGAACTATCTAATTTTCATAGAAAACTGGGAAGATATGAAATAATGTGATGATCCATAATCAAATAAATTATTGGCTAAACCTGAAAAAACCCATTAAATTACCTACCACCATGACATTCGAAGCTTCAAACTCAGCAGTAGTGATCTCATAAGCTTGGACTTTGTCTCTTATTCTTTTCTAAGGAATGTTTCCTTTGTGGTTAGGATATTTATTTTAATAATTCCCCTTTCTCTACAATTATAGAATTAAACATTGACTACAAATTTCTTTCCCTTGGAATCACCAGCTTGTTGGCATTTTTCAACACACCTGTAACAAACTCCCATTCCATTCTGGAATGTATTGGGGTGTTTCTTCCATCATTTACTAGAGGATATAAATTCATGTTTTCCCTTCATCCTCTTATTTCCATTTCCAGAGTCTTCAGAAGATATCTTCTTCCCTTTCATTTCATTAATGTCGTAATACTTCGATAATCCCTTTTCTGTCATGATAGGAAATGAGAAAATATCTTCACTTTGTATGATGAGAAGGATTGCGATACTAATGCTCGAGAGTGAAATTGTTTTGACCTATCAAATAAGCGATAAATATTAATCCAACGGTGACATATATAATCTACAGAATGACTTGCTAAAAATGTAATGTTATCCTCATACTTTGTGACATTCTCATCCTCCTTTTTCCTTAGAATCTGAAATTTTAATTCCATATCTGGTCAATAGTCACGAGGAAATTATTTTTCGATGAAAATCTCCTCAAACACCATCTATAAAATATTTTATACTTATTCATCCTCATTTTTGTTTTTAATTATTGACCACCATTGATCTGCATTTTCCACGATGTGATAAACTACCTTGACAAATATTTCCCTTTCACTACTCCCCAATACATGAAATATTTTCTCTACGTAACTTATCCATTTCTCAATAAAAAATTTATTTGTAAAACTATTTAATGTTAGGGTTTTTTTCCTCATTATGTGGTATAACATTTATCCTCTACATTGTGGATCAGGGTTCTCCATATGGGTAAAGTTATTATTCATAACCTGATTTAGTTGTACAAGTATGGTGATAAGCGGATCAACACCAATTTCATCACTAACATCACTTTAAATATATTGAGTAGGAGGGAAATCCAAACATGTATTACATGTGTTGATAAAAACTCCATTCTTTCTACTAGGAACCATTTCTATACAATGGAATACATTAGAGTAGTTTATGAATCACAATACATAATTTCAAACTTATAAAACACATAACATAAATTGAACAGTATTTGGATATAATACATAAACATAAAAAAATTCAATGATGAGGCATTTACACATAAATCCATCATAATGGTTTATAAAGAAAACGTTAATTATCATAATAATATCCCATAAGAGTGTCGTAACCATGAGTGCATCAAGGCCCGTTGTCATGCACTAGCATACCCTAGGTCAAGCCCGAAACTCCTTGTCGTAGTTTTAACTACAAGGCACATCTGTGCTAGAGCCGCCACTACATTCTCATATCCAGAAAAGGATGTATTTCTTAGAAATGTCACAACATATCTACATTACCAACATTCTCAGATGTTTTTCTATACTAATCCTCAATGTCCATCTTAGGTTAATGTTCTATAATCAGAGTTTTAATAAATCTATCTTCCAAGGATTGTACTAAACATCCTCTTATACAAACTATATGGCCCCAACCCTAGTTACCTAGAATTTTTACATTATTTCAAAACATTAGAATGATCCCGTGTGATAAAATCCCAAAAGATCGATCATTTTAATAGCCTTGAAAGTACTAGATACAAAATAATGTTTTACATTACATTAATAAATGATAAAAAACATTTTGTATCCTTTGAACACATTCATCTCCCATAGACTATCCAAGAAGGTCAGTCTTAACATACATTTTCACAGCTGGGGAAAAATAAAAAAGAAAAACGGTGGGCTCAGATGCTCATAAAGGATAACAATATAGAAAAATATATCATAAATAAGTATAAACATTTAAGGCAATGTAGTAGAATAAAACATAAGCCTTTTAAACATAAACTTCAACATAATATGGAAAAGATAAATCAAGTAATTCCATTTTACATATTCACGTGGATATTATACTAGTAGAATAAACATTTGTAATAATAATAGCTAATTTCATAATGATGGAATGCATAATGTTGTACATCATAACCACAGAGTCAAGGCCTAGTTCTAAGACTACAAATAAGATTTTTTCAAGGCCTTATGCCAAGACACTAGATTATCTCAAGAGACCTACTAATGCATCGAAGAGATATAGTGGACACCACCCATAACATACTATTTCTAATTCATTCCTAATATGAATAGGATGAAACATAACATATATATTCCTATTAAAACTATCATACCAAATGTTAATACATTAACCACAAACCATGAATTGTATAAAAATAACACATCCATAGTCAGACATATAAAAAAACCTTCAATACAATATGCAAGACTGTATCATAATAAATCAACTTCAAATAAGTGTAAAATCCATCAAAGGACGCTGACATAGATGAAATCATAAATATTTGAGTAAAATATCTATTTATATTTTAAAATAATATAGAAGTAATTTATGTATAAAAGATTTTTTTTTGAAAATATTCCTATAATATATTATGGGATGAGTTGAAGGTTTTCTAATGGTAGAAAATAGCGGAACTCGCCAAATATGTTAAAAAACATTCATTCGTTATTTTTTAAAAAAGGTTGTATATGATTTTTTTTGGAAAATAACAGAATGATTCGTTTATAAAATTTTTATAAAAATTCAGACAATGTTATAAATTAATTTAACCCATTATATTGGAAATTGTAAAAAAATTTCGAAATACATTTATAAGAAACACAAATTTGTATGATAAAGTGGTATCTGTAGATACTCACCTATAAAAAATCTTGAAAAATGAAGAGATTGTAGAATTTTCCCTTACCTTTTGATTTTCCTTTATTGAGGTAAAATTATACTCTTTAATAATAGTTAAATAATTGTTATTAAATTATACAAGAACCACATACATAAATATGATATTATATATGATCTTCTAATCTTTCTTCGATAATAATATTTAACAAGTATCATTGTTTTGAGTGTTAACAGATTCATTTTCTGTTATATGGATGGTTTCCTAAGCCATATTTTTTATAGATAGGATTTATTTGATTCACATCCAAAATTATATTCTGTTATTAAACATTATTTTTAATCATAACATGAAATTTATTAATTAATGGTTATGACATGGAATGAATTTGTTCGCATTCGTGGAGACGGTCATCTGTACGTACGTACGAGCGACAATATCATTCTATTGATGGTGAAATTGTATGTAATTGGATGTTATATAATATATATAGAATAATTAACATTTTATATTTTTTATTTACAAAATTTATACTCATTATTATACCCATCCAATAATGAAGTGTTCGAATAACAAACTACACCACGACGTAGAGACTGTAAGTTGTACTTACGCATGTATTGTGACATTCCATTCATAGGATTAATAGAATAATGAATATGGTAGCACCATATTTCTAATAAAATCACAGTTTGTATGAGGTGCTAGATTTATTTTTTTGGAATGGTAACAACAATGAAACATGATGTTGAGGAAGAAAATAACCTTGAAAGAGGTGGTGGAATTATTACTAATTGTTTAGGTGTTTCCATTTGATTCTATCAAAATGGGTCCATAGGATGGCCATACGATAAAATAAATTCATCTAGGTTGGGGTGAGGGTAGTTGGGAGGATATTTTGTCTGGGTTTGGCAGATCGAGATGTCTTTGGAGGTGTAATTTTGAGAGAAGTGGGTACACTTTTACAATAGAGGTGAGGGTCACTTTTGGAAAAGCATGAAATTTTAATTTGTTATCCATTAATATTCTGATTATAATGGATACAAATGTATTTATTTCAAGGCTAATGTGGGGATAGGTCTAATAACTCTCAAACAATATGTTTTATATAGGTTTAGGTCACCAAATTAACTTATTAGTTAGATTTCACTCTTAGTTATATTGTTTAACTTTTACCACGTATTCTTGTATTATTATATTAAATGGTATATAAACATACTAAAAAAATATAAGAGAACCCTAACTGGTTCATTATTGATATATCATACATTATCAAAGTCTATTTTTAAATCAATAAAATTTTATTGATATTTTATCAATTTTAAATATTGTATTAGTTTCAACATTTAATTTATGTCAATTCTGACACTATTTGGTAATTTTATTTTCTGAAGGTCATAACAAAATTATTACTTCGAATTTTTTTTTATTTCATCAACACTATAATTTCATATTAACCTATAAACGTCGTTTAATATATCAAGAGTCACAATTTACAAATATTTTAATATTTATACTATCAATTATTTTAACATATCAATAATATAGTAATTACCCCATCATCACTGTGTCATAAATAAATTTAATTATTTAATGTCTACAAATTATAAATAAATACCCAATATGTAGGAAATATTTCAATAATTCTAATGATTATTTATTTTCAAATTTATCTTATGTATAACCCTATATTAAAAATGAATTAGTTATTAATCATCAAAATGAACACTTTTAACTCTTCTTTAAATAAAATAATAGTAAATTCCTTAATCTAATCCAAGTGGACCGAAAATATCATATTTTATTACTAATCATGATTTTGGTTGAAATACACATATCTAATTAAATTAGGACATGTTTAAGGGTATTTATAATAAAATTTTAACATTAATTACCCTATATACATTTATCCTTGGTTAACAAAATTCAAAAGAAACAATTCACCAAAAAATATTTTCATCTAATAGAACCAAATTTAACTTACTAATGTCAACTGTGTCTCTTAGATTTTTTAAATTCAATACATATACGTATTAAAATTATGTTTTATTCAAATTTGTTAATGTGCCGTGAAGGTGGGTAAAAGACGTTAAAAAATTCAATAAAATTATATATATATATTATTATTATAAAAATATTCCAATGAATTAAATTGAACATATATAGGTATTCTATATCGATTTTGACAAAAAAATTATATAATGTAAATAATTATTTAAATAAAAAACTCAGTTTTAAACAATAACGTATTGTTTTTTAACTATTCATCAAAAAATGAATGTTTTCACAAAAATTCCAAATATTCACCCTATGATAATTTAAATATTCTGAATCTAAAAATGTAGTCTATTTTGATATAAAAAATTTATAAAATTTGAAAAGGTGGGTTTACAATTTATAACAGCTAGTTTGGTTAGTCGTGGTGTAACGACCCAAAGTTTCATTATTGGAAAATCCCTCTTGATCTTATTAAATGTATATTTATATAAAATGTTTTTATAAAATGTCAACTTCATTGGTTTTATGATATGAATTGTTACCGTTACTTTTATAGCCATTGGACAGTGATCACATGATTAGAATAAATATAGGGATTTAACACATCCAATATTACTGAGAAAAACGAAGCGATGGCCTCATCCAGTAGAATTTCCCCATACGAAGCCCATTTAGCAGAGCTCGGAAAAGAGGTGGCGTCCTTGGGCTTTGCTCTTCACCATTCCCAAGCTGAGCCTCACCATGTCAAGCTCGAACAGGGCCGTCTACGGGAGAAGTGGAAGTTGATAGAAATTACCACTCGAGCAATGTTATCCGAGCCACCCAAGAGTCTATCACCATCACACACCTTACCCTTAGGTCTTATGCGACCATTTTAAGTGGTTATGTAAAAAATCTCTAGTACTATGTTCATGTATATTATTTTTGTATATAATAATGAATCCTCTTTGACATTTTTGATAAATTGTAAATTGTTTTTAAAGTAAGAATAGTGTTTTTAGTTATTATTTAATTAAGAATTATATTTTATTAAATTAAGGGATTTTTAAATTAAATAATATTTTAAAAAATTATTATTATTATTAAATTATTTTTTATTAAATATAAATTATCTTATAATTTTATGAATGCAATTATAATTTTTATTATGGTTTGAAAGCCATTTCTGTAAAAACCTGTGAATTTTCAATAAATGTCGGTTTTTATTTTAAAAGTGAAAATTAACATATTTAGAAAATTATTTATATAAAATAAATGTTATTTCTAGAATCATGATGTCAAAATTATCCAACGGTGAATTTTTCCTAATTTTTTGATACAGTCAAATTTTTGGGTAAAAATTAAATACCGTCTAAATATATAATGTGTTTTATGACATTATAATGACCCAATAGTGATGAAATAAAATAATATAATATTTGTTTTCGACCAATATATGTTTTACCATTAAAATAATGTGATTTTGGGTTTGTTTGACTTACTTTTAAAAGCATTAATGGACCCCTCAATACTTATTAAACACCTTGTCTTTTTAAATTAATTTCCAGGGGAGTGTGACTCACCTCCACATAAGCAACCTCATTATTTTAAGAAGTTCGGACCTTGGCCTTATAAAATATTGTGTTCCTATTCCATTTTCCAAAAAACATGGGCAAAAACCATGAAATGGGTTGAGGTTTGGATTAATTTATTATAAGGGGTCCCAAACCTAAATAATAAAGAATTCCCACACCGTTCCTATATAAACCCACCCAAGTTCCCACTTCCTCCTCACTAAAATCCTTTGGAGTTCGTACAAACTCTTCCCTACTCTCTATAATCCTCTCAAGGTGCCCTAAACTCCCAAGAAGCCTCTCAAAAGCCTCTCTTTAGCCTTTGGAATAACACTTCCAAGTAAGGGTTTTTCTTTCCTTCTTATTTTTGTCTAATTTTCTTTAAGTTGTTTTTCCTGTTTAATTTCAATTATGAATGTTGGGGTATGTTTTTGAACCTTCCTCATAATTCCTTCTTTATGTTTAAATTATGGGAGACCACTTTCTCTCTCATTAAATGCCTCCCATGTACACCCGTTACAATGCCGAAATTCCTAAAGGAACTTATCTCTCCTCTTTTACATTCAAGCAATACTTTTGTATCATGAATCAAAATTCCATTAAAATTATTGGGACATATATATATATGACCTAATTATTTTCCATTACATGTAAATATTATGAGGAACCCAATTCTCTCTCATCAACCATATTTATTAATTCTTATGTCACGCCGTTACACTGCCAAAATCGCACTGATTTTCTAAGCTAATGTCATTGTGTAGTGAATACCATGCCCATTTCTCCATAAAGGGTATTCACCTTTATGCACATTTACTTATTGATTGTAAATATTCATGTATTAATTCCACATTCCTTTATCATGTAATAAATGATTATTTTTTATGAATCCATGTTTTATGATCCATGTGGCACACTTGTGCATGAAATGAAATGTTTAAGAAGGGTGCGCCCTTATAGGGATCCAATGCATTGGGTAATGTGATACTTCATGTGAAATGAGTGTTGACTCATGCTAATTCAAGTGCAATGAGGGTTTACTTGTGCTTTATGTGCAATTAGGATTTTCTCATGCTCCATGTGCAATGAGCCTTGGCTCATGATAATTCCATATAAAGTGTTGTTTCCACATTTCCATGTTATGATTATCATGCTTTATCATGCCTTTATGTTGATGTTTTTCTTATGTTTTATTGATATTACTATTGTCTAACATGTATTTTAATCCTCATGTTATTCTATGTGTACTCCCTTACTGGGCTTTATAGCTCACCCTTTTCTTATGCATGTCCTCAGTTTATCCCATTCAATGCTAAGTACGAAGGAATGTAGTGGTCAGGTAAAGGAAGTTTTCAATAAAGATTTTGTATTTCATGTTTTAAGTGTTTATGTAATGATCTTAAGCCCCAAATACACTAAACCTCTCGATATTCTTTGTTGTTTCAAGTGACGTTTTATGTAATAAATCATGTTTAAGTTGTAATAAAAAGAAGGGTTGTCATAGTTGGTATCAGAGGATAGGTTTGGTTATTTTTGGGATTAGGATTAGAAAACCCTAGTATAGCCTTAGATACAAGACTAAGTATAATAAAAACATCCCTAATTTTTGGTGAGTATTGAGTAAGTGGGTTATCAAGAAAATACATCCCTGTCTAGATACGATCAGGTAGAGGCGACACTGGCATAGATGTATCCTAGGGGTAAAACCTGAAAACACCACTTTGAGAAAGACTCGAACGGGATCTGGTGCACGAAAACGGGCCTTACTACACTCTTGGTTATGACACTCCTAGGGGATATGCTTTGGTAAATTCACAAGCTTAGTATGAACCCTTATTAAGGTAATTAAAAAAATTCCCATAAGAATATATGTTATAAAGCAGATCATGAAAAGCCTAGATTGAAGCCTATAGAATCTTGAGTAAGGACAGAAAAGTTTATTTATAAGTCATCAACTTTTGTCTTTGGAATACCCTTTATGTGTTACCCCTAACATTCCTTTTATTCCAGCCAATGGACGGTAATAGGAGGACTCGGGCTAACAAACTATGTGAAGGTCAGTGTGAGGTCTGTACTAATGAGATTCCCAATCTAATGGGAGCGGGAATTGTGAACTTTGTCACGCTTCTCTCTCATATAACTAAAGAATTGAATAGAAACATGGGTCAAGAGGAATGTACAAAGGCCCCTAGGAAAGAACAAGTCCCTATCGAGAGCTTCCTGAGACAAAGGCCTCCTACTTTTAGTGGATCATCCGATCCCACGATTGCTAAACAATGGATCATCTCCATTGAAAAGATCTTCTCCATCCTTCAATGTTCTGAACAAGAGAAGGTTCTCTTGGAAGCTTATCATATGGAGGGTGAATCTGATCAATGGTGGACATTGATCAAAAATACAAAGCCTATGGAGGAGATTGAGGCATTGGAACGGAACGATTTCCGGATGATGTATTTCGATAAATTTTTTCCGCGCACCCTCTGGCTTAAAATGAAAATGGACTTCCTTTACCTCAAGAAAAAAAGATGAAGAATCTGTTGGAGCGTATGAGGGAAACATTACAAGGCTTCCATGATACGCTTCCGGCTTTGTTGTTACCCCCGAATTCAAGGTTGACTGCTTCTTTGGTGGGCTGAAGCCTAGCCTGCGGAAAGCATTAACAATCCGTGACTTTGAAATCTATGAGGAAATTGTCTGATGTGCCCTCACGGTCGAAATGGAGATCAGAGAAGCACATGGGTATCATGGGGATAAGAAGTGTAAGGTGGACTTAAATGTTGTTGGGTCGATGGATAAATTCAACGGTGCTAAGAAGATCCAGCACCCCACTTGCCAAAAGTGCAGAAAGAAGCACCTTGGAAATTGCCTTAAGGGGACGAGGAAATGCTTTAGGTTCGGAAGAGAAGGGAACCTAGATGTTAACTGTCGGCAAGAAAGACCCTCGGATGCGACAGAGGAGTGGAACACTCCATTTGAACCTCAACACTTTGTTCAATGATACAAATACAATGAACCATGTCATTTTGCAAATCAGTTCCCTAATCCTAGGGTTTTCAGAGACAACCAATAACCTCCGAGGCAGAAAGGAAGAGATTTTACCATCACTTATGCTGAAATGAACCCCGACAACAAAGTGGTGAAAGGTACGCTAGTTATTCATTCAAGAATAGTGAACGTACTTTTTGATTCAGGTTCTACGCATTCTTTTATATCTCAAAATTTTAGTAGAACAATCCCAGCACCACAACAAATAATGGATGTGAAGATGTCGGTGAGTACAGAAAATGGGGAAATAATTGCATCCGATGAATATAAGTCCTCCCCTATTATAATCTGTGGATTGAATTCCCCAGAAAACCTCATCATACTCCCTCTGGGGGAATTTGATGCAATTCTTGGCATGGATTGGATTTCCTTATATAGAGCCAACATAAATTGTCGGGAGAAGGAAATCACACTCCATATAGAGAATTGACCCCCAATTCATTACAAGTGTAAGGAGGAGGATGAATCTCCTTTAGATCCGTCATCCCAAGCATGGATATTACTGCCTTATGAGGATGGGTATCTGGCTCAGATGATTGATTCCAAGGAAGAAACCATCCTTGAAAAAATGCCTTTTGTGAGGGAATTCACTGAAGTGTTTTCTGAGGAACTACCTGGTCTTCATCCTAGAAGGGATGTTTGAATTCTCAATTGAACTTATACTTGGGGCGCTACCAATATCCAAGACTTCATATAGAATGGTTGTTGTTGTGCTTGAAGATCTAAAGAAACAACTATAGGAAAATCTGTATAAATTGTTTATACGCCCAAATGCTTCACCATGGGGTGAACCAGTCCTCTTCATCAAGAAGAAGGATGGGTCAATGCGGCTTTGCATCGATTATCATGAACTTAACAAAATCACGATAAAGAACAAGTATCCTCTACCAAGAATTGATGACTTTTTCGATCAGCTGCATGGGGCATAATTCTTCTCCAAGGTAGATTTGCGGCCGGTATATTATCATGTAAGGGTGAAGAAGGAATATGTCCTCAAGACTACTTTTCATACAAGATACGGGCACTATGATTTCATAGCAATGCCTTTCGGACTCACCAATGCTCCCACAATCTTCATGGACTTGATTGATAGAGTCTTTAGATATTTCCTAGAAAAATTTGTGGTAGTCTTTATAGATGATATTCTAATATACTCCGAAACCAAGGAGGATCATGAGGAGAATTTAAGAACTCTACAAGAGACTTTGCGTAAGGAGAAGCTCTATTCAAAATACAAGAAAGTGTGAGTTCTATTTTAAGGATGTCTCATTCTTGGGCCATATCATCACAAGCAATGGGATATATGTGGATCCCTCCAAAACAGATGCAATTGAGGGATGGCTGAGGCCAACATCAGTAACAGATATCTGTAGCTTCTGGGGGTTAGCTGGATATTATCGACGATTTGTGAGAAATTTCTCACGATTTTCCAACCCACATAAAAAGCTAACTCAATAGGTAGTAATGTTTTCTTGGAGTGATGAATGTGAAGAATGCTTCAAAGAGTTTAAAAGGAGGCTTATCACTACGCCCGTGATCACTTTACCCACATATGGGGAGATTTTTGTGGTATTCAGTGATGCTTCGAAGAAGGGCTTAGGATGTGTGATGATGTAGAATGGTAAAGTGATATCCTATGCCTCAAGGCAGTTGAAAATCCATGAGAAAAACTATCAAACTCATGATCTGGAGTTGGCGGCGGTGATCATTGCCTTGAAAATCTGGCGGCATTATCTCTATGGATAAAAATGTGAGATATATACTGACCACAAGAGTCTTAAATATATATTTACACAGAAAGAGATTAATATGCGCCAGATAATATGGATAGAGATCATCAAGGATTATGATTGTTCAATCCATTACCACCATGGGAAAGCAAACAAGGTGGAAGATGCCCTAAGTAGAAAGGATACAGTGATTCTATCAATGATGAGAATTGAAAAGGATCCAATCTTCTTAGACTTTATGAAGATGGAAATGGGAATCATAGAGAAGGGAACATCATCAATCCTTTCACAAATGATTGCTCAACCGTCTCTTTTGGAAAGGTTAAAGGACGCTCAAAAGGAGGATGTGGGAATTCATGAAAAACTGGGAGCTATCGAAAAAGAGAAATCCTCGTAGTTTAATGTTAATGAAGAAAGAATTGTGCAGTTTGGGGAAAGTCTGTGTGTTCCATCAAGTCTGGAGCTGAAGAAAGAAAGTTTGGATGATGCATATAGTTCAAATTTCTCTATTCACCCAGGGAGCACAATGATGTATTGAGATCTCCGAGAAAACTTTTGGTGGGATAATATGAAGAAGGAGATTGCTGATTATACATCATAGTGACTGGTGTGTTAAAAAGTGAAGGTAGAGAGGCGGATGTCTAAGGTGATGATGCAACCATTTCCCATACCAGAATGGAAATAGGAAAACATCACCATGGACTTTGTCTATGGACATCCGAGGACATCCAAAGGCAACAATACAATATGGGTTGTTGTGGATCGTCTTACAAATACTGCACACTTCATTGCTATTCGGGAGGATTTCTCATTAGATCAACTGGAACTGATATATATCAGGGAAGTGGTAAGGTTGCATGGAGTACCACTATCTATTGTGTCTGACCGACATCCAAGATTCACCTCTATGTTTTAGAAGATTATTCAACATGCTCTGAATACTGAACTGATCTTTAGTAGGGCCTATCATCCTCAAACTGATGGCCAATCCGAGAGGACTATCCAAACACATGAGGATATGTTGAGAGCATGCTCAATGGACTTTAAAGGAGCATGGGATCAACATCTTCCTCTGGTTGAGATCACTTATCCTAAAAGTTTCCACTCGAGCATCCAAATGGCATCATATGAAGCCCTGTATGGGAAATGGTGGAGAACACTGGCAAGTTGGGAAGAGGTCGGTGAACGTAAGTTGCTTGGACCAGAAATGGTCGAGGAAATGGTGGAGAAGGTGATAACCATTCAGCAGCATATCAAGGAATCCCAGAGTTATGCAGATAATCATCGACGATACCTTGAGTTTAAAGTAGGATACAAGGTTTTTCTAGGCATATCTCCGTGGAATAAGGTCATGAGGTTTGGAAAGAAGGGGATGTTATGTCCATGGAACATCTTCCCCTTCGAGATTCTAGATCGTGTCGGGGTTGTGCCCTATCGACTAGAAAATCCGCCTACAATGGCCTAAGGACATGATTTCTTTAATTTATCCCTCTTAAGGAAGTACATTCCGGACCCTTCACATGTACTCTCCTCTGAGGTGGTACAATTGGAAGATGATCTTTCTTATGAGGAGCAACCAGTGAAGATCTTTGATCATAGAGAAAAAGTTCTATGAAATAAGAAAATTCCCCTCATCAAGGTGTTGTGGAGAAAACACAAGTTTGAAGAAGCAACTTGGGAATCAGAGGAAGTGATGAAGCTTAGTTACCCACATTTGTTTTAGTGTGGGAAAATGAAAATTTTGATGGCGAAATTTCTTAAGGTGGGAATATTGTAACGACCCAAAGTTTCATTAATGGAAAATTCATCTTGATCATATTAAATGTCTCTTTATATAAAATGTTTTTATAAAATATCAACTTCATTGGTTTTATGATAAGAATTGTGACTGTGAATTTTATAGCCATTGAACAGTGATCACATGATTAATATAAATATAGGGCTTTAACACATCCAATTTTACATAGACAAAGGAAGTGATCGCCTCATCTAGTAGAATTTCCCCATACGAAGCCCATTATTTGGAGCTCAGAAAAGAGGTGGAATCCTTGGGCTTCGCTCTTGACCAAGTCCAAGATGAGCATCACCATGTCATGCTCGAATGGGACTGTCTACTGGAGAAGTGGAAGTTGATAGAAATTACCACTCCAGTGATGTTATCCGAGCCACCCCAAGAGTCTGTCACCATCGAACACCTTACCCTTTGGCCATATGCAGCTGTTTTAAGGGGTTATGTAACAAATAGCTAGTACTATGTTCATGTATATTATTTTTTTATATAATAATGAATATACCACCTTGCTATTTTTGATACATTGTAAATAGTTTATAAAGTACAAATAGTGTTTTTAGTTATTATTTAATTAAGAATTATATTTTATTAAATTAAGGGATTTTTGAATTAAAAAATATTCTAATAAAATATTTTTATTATTAATAAATTAATTTTTATTAAATATAAATGATCTTATAATTTTATGAATGCAATTATAATTTTTATTAAGGTTTGAAAGCCAGTTCTGTCAAAACCTGTGAATTTTCGATAAATGTCGGTTTTTATTTTAAAAGTGAAAATTAACACATTTAGAAAATTATTTAGACAATGTAAATGTTATTTCTAGAATCAAGATGTCAAAATTATCCAACGGTGAATTTTTCATAATTTTCTGAGACAGTCAAAGTATAGGGTAAAAATTAAATACCATTTAAATTTATAATGTGATTTATGACATTATAATGACCCAATAGCGATGTAATAAAATATTATAATCTTTATATTCTGCCAATATATTTTTTACAATTAAAATAATGTGATTTTGGGTTTGATTGAATTACTTTTCAAAGAATTAATGGACCCCTCAAGACTTATTAAACACCTTGTCTTTTTAAATTAATTTCCATGGGAGTGTGACTCACCTCCACATAAACAACCTCATTATTTTCAGAAGTTCGGACCCTGGCCTTATAAAATATTTTCATCCTATTACCTTTGCCAAAAACCATTGGCAGGAACCATGGGATGGTTTTTGGTTTAGATTAATTTAATATAACGGGTCCCAAACATAAATAATAAAAAATTCCCTCACCTTTCCTATATAAACGCACCCAAGATCCCACTTCATCCTCACTAAAAGACTTTGTATCTCATCCAACCTCTACCCTACACTCTCTAGAATCTTCAAAAGGTTCCCCAAGCTCCCAAGAAGCCTCTCACAAGCCTCTCTCTAGCCTTTAGAGGCACACTTCCAAGTAAGGGTTTTTTCTTTCCTTCTCATTTTTGTCTATTTTTTTAAGTTGTTTTCCCCTTTTAATTTCAATTATGAATGTTTGGGTATGATTCTAACCTCTCTCATACTTCCCTAATTATGTTTAAATTTTGGGATACCCCTTTCTCTCTCATTAAATTCCTCCCAAGTACACCTGTTTCTATGCCGAAATTCCGAAAGGAACTTCTGTCTCATATTTTAAATTCAAGAAATACTTTTGTATCATGAATCTAAATTCCATTAAAATTGTTGGGACATGTATCTATATGATCTCCTTACTTTTCATTACATGTAAATATGATGAGGAACCCCATTCTATCTCATCAACCATTTTTTTAATTCTTATGTCACGCCGTTATGCTGCCGAAATCACACCGATTTTCTAAGCCAATGTCATTGTGTAGTGAATACCATACCCATTTCTCCATCATGGGTATTCACCTTTATGCACATTTACTTATTGATTGTAAAGTTTCATGTATGAATACCACATTACTTTATCTTGTAATAAATGATTATGTTTTATGAATCCATGTTTTATGATCCATGTGGCACACGTATGCATGAAATGAAATTTTTAAGAAGGGTGTGCCCTTATAGCGCTCCAATGAATTGGGTAAAGTATAGTATCATGATACGTCATGTGCAATGAGTGTTGAATCATACTAATTCAAGTGCAACGAGGGTTTACTTGTGCTTTATGTGCAATGAGGATTTACTCATGCTCCATGTGCAATGAGCCTTGGCTCATGCTAATTCCATGTTATGTGTTATTGCCACATTTCCATGTTATGATTATCATGATTTAACATGTCTTTATGTTCATGTTTTTCTTATGCTCTATTGATATTCCTATTGTATAACATGTATTTTACTCCTCATGTTATTCCATGTGTACACCCTTACTGGGCTTTATAGATCACCCTTTTCTTATGCATGTCCTTAGGTTATCCCATGCAATGCTAAGTACGAAGGAATGTAGTGGTCATGTAATGGATGTTTTCAATAAAGATGTTTTATTTCATGTTTTAAGTTTTTATGTAATTATCCTAAGCACCAAAGACACTAAACCTCTCAATATTCTTTGTTGTATCAATTGATGATTTATGTAATAAATCATGTTTAAGTTGTAATAAAAAGAAGGGTTGTCATACGTGGTGTGTTAGAACTCAAAGTTGCATACAACGAATGTTATTGTATTATTCAATGAGAAGTGTACTGTTGATGCATGGTGTGTTACATATGGAATTGGATTTATGGAAAATAATTTTTTATAAATTTATCTCATTTAATAAATACTAAAATAAATTATTATGAATATATGTTTTCTTTTAGAGGATTTGTTTTGGATGTTGTAATAATATAAAATATATAATAAATTTTGTAAGGGGAAAATAAAATGATTTATGGACTTGTGAGTTTTATATGGTTTTTGGTAGTTTTTTATAAAGGAATGATATGTGTGAATTTTTTTGTAATCAAATAGATGTTATGTAGGATATTAGTGAAGATAAATTTCATTTAAATGTGTGGAACACACATGTATACTACATGGGTCATTTAGTAAGTGGATAACCAACCATGTTCCTCTTTTTTGATGTAGTGGGTGTAACACGAGGTAGTGCTCCAGGACCGATTCATTTTTTAAATATATCATTGATGATTATATATCCTAAAAAATATATAGGTTATCATGTGGTGATATTCTATAATTTGGTCACAATTCATGCATTTTAAAAATACACAAACACACAATGCATTTCTTATAAAAACATCACACGCCATCATCTTTAACCTCACCCTTACGGATATTTTTATGCATAGTATTTTCACAATAATACCACACTAAACTTGTTTCATATATTTCAATTCAATATACCTTTGATGATCTTGTGGTTATTGAATTCACAATAACATAACAATATTTTCATACTTGTATAGTAGTTGGGGTTTTCTTATAGCTATAAATTTTTAGAATTTCAATCATTAAAGGGAGACACATGGTTCAATAAAGTCAAGTGTGTTATAAGTTAACCCCCAAATAATGGTATTTTCCTAAGACAAGAGATATTCTTAAGTCGAGATCATATATGTTTTTCAATATTAATTTTGTTCAAAAAATATTTATAGTAAATTTACACAAACCAAAATCTATAACGTCGATGTATGATTGGTGAATGTTTTAAGTTAAATGAATTTGAAACTGTTTTTTATACACAATTTTAGAAAATCTTCCATAAAAAGTGTCATGACCTTTTCTTTTATAGTGATCTCTCAAATATGTTTGAACTGAGAATGACTCTAGTCATGAAGAGAAACTAATCATTTATTTGTTTCAATATAACTTCCCTGAGAAGATAACACAAATAAGATCAAGACATTATTTATGTTAATAAAATTAATCATATAGTAAATTCAATATTCATGATTTGTAGTTTCTTATATAATTTTTATATTGATGTAATTAAAAGGATTCCATCTATATTTTCTCTGATATAAAGTGGAAGGAAGGAATATCACTTATAGTAGTTTGCATGAGCTCAATATGGTGTATTATGTTTATATTGAAAATGAATTACATAATTATTATATAAGAAAATTGTTTTCCTGAAGAATGAATTGAACCTCACATACTGTGAGATATGTATAGAATATACAAGCACTATATATTATCATGAAGATACCATGATATTTGGGTTTATATGAAAACATGATTTTATAGTTGAGGAAGTTAAGAAATATTGATGAGGTTGAATCTAAATGTAATACAATAAAGAGAATTAATGATAACAATAGTGTCACGACCCATCCCTTAGGGCCTGTGTTGTGATAGCCCCAAGATCTCTTTCCTTTGTCCTTGGTCTATAGACTAGCACCGGAATGGAGTATACCTAATAAGTGAAGGCATTTAATTTTTAACCTCTACCGACACACAGTCCGAGAACACATCAAGAAGAAACCATGAAGTAAAGTGTTGTTGTAAAAGTGTTCTCAAAGTAATGGGTCTGGAATACAGGACCAATTGAAAAGTACAAGTACAACTAAAAAGGTACATATACAACTGTAAAGTGAAAAATACCTCATGGTTCATCCACCGAGGATACTACCTGAATGGTTGTTACAACTCACAATCAGCAGTCCCTACATCATGTCACACCAAATGATCTATGTCTGAGTACCGTCCAGTCCTGGCATCCTCAGCCTCGCTAAATGTTGTTTGTCATCTGCACAAGACACAATGAGGTGTGGGTATATCCCATAGAGGGGTGAGTATAACGATACTCATTTGGGAACCTGAGACCCCGTAGGTCTCCCAGAGTTCCACAAAAGAAAATACCACAAAGAAAGACCCTAATCTCAAGAATGAAGTGATAGACATCAACACTACTTAGTTATATTCCGATACACATACCTATGTTATCAATACATACTCATCTCACACATGAGGAATGAATACCACAATGGTAACATCATGAAGGTAGAAGTACCACATAGATAACACCACGAAAATAGAAGTACAACACTATTAACACCATGAAGATTGAAGTACCACACATGTAACACCCAAATGAAAACACCATGAAGGTAGAAGTACCACACAGGTAACACCACAAAGATAGAAGTACCACATAACGAAGACCACAAGGATAGAAGACTCAGATCATATCAGGTATAACATAATTAGAGAAATACTGATGATTAATATGAATAAAAATCATATTATTAGGTTAAAAGGAACTGCTACTGACCCACACAGGATCGGTAGGTACTAACCCCTGCTGACCCATATAGGATCTGACACACACAAGATCGGTAAGCGCTGCACCAGATAGGATCATTGCACGCTGACCCACACAGGATTTGATATAATCTAACCCACACAAGATCGATAGATACTAACCCCCACAGGATCGATGTTCATTCTTCATGTTATAGCTTTCAACATGATTCCTCACACCCTGTGCGATCAATTTCAATAGAACATGCCTCACAAGATATCGTTTGTAACTCAAAATCCACTAAGCTCCACAAATGATTAAACCAAAGAATTGTCATGTCCTAAGTGTTCCCAAGTGATAGACAGTGCATTAATCATACACATGGTCTGTGATTTATAAGCGTTTTAGTAATGAGGGCCTGGTTGGATTTGGTTTCGATCCAACCCCTTCGTACTCCAACTGTCTCAAAAATCCATGTGTACTATATAAAAGGGTCTCTCTCACTCCATGTATCCCAGGGTCACAGACTTTTCGTCAAATAGACGTCTCATTCTAAAGGTATGGCTCTTATGTGTTTCTGTGTCCGGTTATGCCCGGGCCCAGCCCCACCTGATCAGACCAACCCAGACCGACCTTGTATGGTTCAATCCGACATGGTCAGGGTCCGACCCGACTTGCAAAGGATCGGTCCGACCATCATGTGGGTGACCAGACTAGCAAGGGGGTGGCACGACCAGAAAGGGGAGGCCCGACCATTAAGTGGGGAATGACCCATCAGGTTGGCAGCACACTGGGTAGTTGGACCACTGGGTAGGTGCCCGAGACGCGTGAGGCGAAGACCATAGGAGGAGTGGCACGTTGTCTGCCCAATGTGGCATGAGGTGCATTTCTCCAAGGTATACTTACTGTCACTGACGCCGTTTGAATTTGTGAAATGGCAAATCCACATAGGAATCGCTTGGTCGCTATAGAACCCGGTGGTGGAGCGGGTTCTACCACTACCACGGCTTCGGCGACGATTCTTTTATTCCTTACAGCGCACTGGTCATGCCTCCCTCCCCTTCCACGGTCGGTCGTTGTGCCAGCCGGCTCCTCTGATGGCCGGGGCTGATGAGCCACGACCCCTTTCTCACTAGCGGCGTGCGACGACATGCCCATCCTCCTCTGCAGCCGACCAATGCTGGCCGCTCCACTAACCGTTGCAGCTTAGTGTAGTAGTCTCCTCTTACGGTGCTCGATGTCGTGTCGCCTCCATCCTAGCAGTTTTATATCACCACACTACAAATCTACTGATGAGGTTCAAGGGTTGCAAGGTAGCGGAGTGTCCGAGCCGAGTTCTTTTGGCATGCAACCTCCCCAATAGATTGTAATCATGAGGGAGGACTAATTTCTTTAATAAAAAACACTATAAATAAACAAACACAAACCCCAACACCAAGAACTATGGATAAACCCCCATGATTGAGGTAGTGGGTATGTGTTTGTCATCCTGCGTAACAAGCCTCCAACGACATCGCTCAATCATCGATCTTCAGTTCAGGTTTCGGTGTTGCTCGCCACCGCTTTCTAGAACCGGCTCCATCCTCCAAGGGTATGGTGTCTCGGCACTTAGTAAACACTTCATTTCTTGATGAAGCAATGCCGACACCTCTCCCCATGTTCCATATAAATATGAGAGGTGGAGGGTAAGTAACGACATTGGGAAGTAAAGGGGATCATTAAATAAAAACATTCATAATTCCCCAATGACGCCCATACTTATGATTGAATGGTCAACCATTTATTTGATTGACACATCACGAGTCCCACTTTTCTGTTGGTCTGTTGGAGGAAAGGAAATAAAATAAAAATTAAATATGTTATTTTTATTTTTCATTAAAAATTCCCAAACCATAACTTTTTCTCCAATCCTACTGTAGTCTAAGTGAAGCCTCCATTAAAATAATCCTGGTTCTGTGGATTCAATGTTGCTCTTGGATAATTAATTCGATCACCAGTTAAAAATTTAGAAAATGCCGCTCACACGTTTATAGAACATACCATAAAAATGTTAAGAAAATCATTCCAGGAACACATAGCCTCAGAATTATGTGAATTATGTTTTCACAGACTTTTAATAATTCCTTATAATTAAAATAAAATTTACATGGAAAATATGGGTGTTTATATTCTCTCCACCTTATGTATTTTCATCCCCAAAAGCCACAAAATTGACTAAGGGAACAAATGGGGATACTGGTCATGAATCTAAGCCTCCCACTCTCGTGTGCTCTCCTGGAGGTCCCTTGCTTCCAGTAATCGTACACTAGTGGTATCGATCACCCATGATGGACCTGATCATGTCTATCCTCAATCTCCATAGGAACCCCCGTAAACGATGCCCCATCATCAAAATCCATCTCATTGTAGTCGATTATGTGAGATGGTTCATGCATGTATCCCCTCGACTGGGAAACATGGAAGATGTCGTGCACCCTCTCCGACTATGGTGGAAGTGACAAACCGTATGCCACCTCACCGATAATACAATGTAATAGAAATTGTGCGATAAAACTCAGTCATAAATTGACTCCTCTGCCGAATCTCTATAATTCTAGTCGATGAGAGACTCACAAGAATACGTGGTCCCCTCCTATAACACCAAATGTGTTTTCCTCCTGTCAACATAAGACATATATTTACTCTGTGAAATCTTCATCTGCTCCTATATGATATTCATCTTCTCCGTGGATGCCCGTACCAACTTTGGACCCATAAGTGCTAACTCCACATGTATTATTAGAACACAGTTGATTTTTAAGGTTGACTATATAGGTCCTCAAATGGCTCCATACCGATGGTCAAGTGATAACTGTTTTAGTATGTGAACTCAACAAATTCAAGTGCTCCTCCCAACTATTGCCAAAATCTATGACACAAGCATGTAGCATGTCCTCGAGTGTTTGTATAGTCTGCTCAATCTGACCATCCATAAAAGGATGAAAGGCTGTGCTCAAACGTAATTGAATCTTGAAGGCCTCCTATAACACCTTCCCCAACCGGGAAGTTTAACATTTGTCACTGTCAGAGACGATCATCGATGTCACCCCATGAAGTCACAAAATCTCTTATACGTAGAGGCGTCGCAATCCCTATATTGATCCCTACTCTCAGATATATTAGTAGTGGGCCAAGATGGTGAGTCTGTCGAAAATCACCGAAATAGAATCAGGTCCCCTGAACATATGTGGAATCCCTATCACATAGTCCATGGATATTCCATCCCACTTCCTATATAATATCTCTAGTGGCTATTTTACGTCTTCTGTAACCTAATGCTCAACATTCACTTACTGATAATTTAGGCATCGTGAAAGAAACTCTGCCACTACATTCTTCATCCCTGGCCACTATTGCTGACGCTTGAGGTCATGGTAAATTGTCACTACACCAGGATGTACCTCTAGAGGGGATGTAAAGAACTCTTACAAAACCACCTCCTGTAGTGCCACTAGTACCATGGTACGTCCTCTAAAGGGAATGATGTGGTACCCACCATCAATAACTCCATCATGTGCATGTCCTGAGGATAACTGATCATGTGAAACCTCACATTCAATGTCCCCAAGCTACACCTCTATGAATCACAGAAGGAGAGGGGGAGTGACTGGCATAGACAAAAGGTACGATGATCAATCTCTATCCATGAATGATATCTGCCACGCGGCTTGCATCTTTGTTGCCTCACTCATCAACTGTAGACTAGACAACCTGCTGAATGTATCTTCTACCATGTTCCCCTTCCATGGAGTATAGACTATCTCAATGTCATCATCCTAGAGGAACTCTAGTCATCTCTGTTGTCTCTAGTTCAGGTCCTTCTAAGAGAATATATACCTGAGACTGGTGTGATCAGAGTAGACTGTAATATTTTTAACCACCATGTAAATTCTCTATATCGTCAGGGAGAAGCCCACTGCTGCTAACTCCATGTCATGGGTAGGATAGTTCTTCTCATGTTGTCTTAGATATCATGAACCATAAGTGATCATTTCTAGCTCCTACATCATGAAACATCCAAGTCCGGTATAGGATACATCACAATAGAGAACATACTGAACACCCTCTTCGAGTAGCCTCAAGATGGGGGCACTCGTCAGACCTTGGCTCATCTCCAGAAAACTCTAATGGCATCTCTCCTTCAACCTGAAGGGTTGTCCTTTCATCACCAACACTGAAAAGTGTTCTAAAAATCATGAGAATTTAGGAATGATTTTTCAGTAGAATCCAGCCAACTCCATGAACCTTCGCACCTCAGTCACACTCTTGTGTGGATCCCAAGCTAGAAGAATCTATATCTTCGATAGATCCACTAAAACTCCAGTCTCCATAATAATTTTTCCTTGAATGTGGAACTCTCATATCTATAACTGGAACTTTTGGAGCATTCCATAAAGATGGTGCTCATGGAGTGTATCCAAGACTATCTACAGATGATAGGCATGCTCCCCCTCCAATGAGGAGTCTATCACGATGTCATCGATGAAGACCACCACAAAGCTATCAATGTATAGCTAGAAGTTCCTATTCACAAGTTCCATGAACACTAATATGAAATTCATCACACCTAATGGAATGACCAAGATATCATAGTAGCCATACTGACATCTGAAGGATGTCTTCTCCACATACTCATCTCCTACCATGAGATGATGATAGTCGGATATGAGGTCTATCATTAAAAACCAATGATCTCCCTTCAGGTGATCAAAAAGAGCATTAATCCTTGGTATAGGATACTAGTTCTTCACAATCACCTGGTTCAGGAGCTGGTAGTCCACATGGTGTCTTAAACTCCCATCTTCCTTCTTGATAGACAAAATCGGGGCTGCCCATGTAGAAACACTGGGCCTTATGTACCCCGTCATCTTGAAGACCTCCAACTGTACATGTAACTCATGAAGCTCCACCAGAGACATATGATATGATGATGTAGGTATTATTTTCATCCGGGGGTTCATTTAGATGTAAAAGTATACTTCTCTGCATTGAGGTAGTCTTGGATCATCATCATGAAAGACAATGGCATACAGGTCCACCACTATAGGATAACTCATACTCTAAACAACCACTTCCCTGAGGGTAAGGCTAGCCAACTGATGTGTAATCAGCTGAACCCTCCTCCGAGTAAGTCCATAAAGTGATGGAAAGGTTCCCTTCACACCGTTGATGAAAAACATGGTCACATCCCCACAGACTCATCAAATATTTCTCCTAATACAGTCAATATGGGAGTGGACTGTGGATAACCAGTCCATACCCAAGATGGTATCTTAAGTCCTCGATGCTGCTATTAAAATATCTCAGATGAAGTTCTATCTACCTAGAGTAAGCTCAAACTACTAGCACCAGTTTCTAATTGTCGAATACTATCATGTAAGAGTCTCTAGCTATAAAGATAGATCCAACGGCTACACCAGAATCTTCGAGCTCTGAACGAGGGTTGTGGAAATAAAAGAGTGACTGGAACCTGTGTCTATAAGTACATCAACTATGGTGGAGTAGACATAGATCATACCTCTAATAATAAATTGAGCATCATGGTCATAGGTCTCAGGTGCCTAAATATGAGCTCATTCTTTTCCACCTGCTCTTTATGGTCGGGGAGGACCACATGGAGGTGGTGGCAGTAGAACCTCAACTCTCTTCCCACCACCTGTTGCATGGACAACTCCTCTTCCACCTCTACCTGCATTCTGTAGTCCTACTTGATCGACTCTCTACCTCTTCCTTGGTGGTCCCTTGACCATCTACCGGTCCTTCATACGGAATGACGGGCAGTCATGAGCCATGTGGCCCTGCCCACACCACGAGTAGCACATCATACTTCTCAACTGTTCTCGTCTATCCATGAGATCCGCACCAACAAACCTATATCCTGAGGCCATACACTAGAAGGCATGGACCACTTGGGCCCCAGTGTCATCGACCAATTGACTGCTAATAACGACCCTGCTACCTGACATCCGGTGGTGGGGCTCGCTGTGGGTGCCTACTCAGTTTGGAAACTCTCCACCAAATATTCTCGCTTTAGCACTCTAGCCTGCATCAGAATGCTGAGTGATATCATCAATGTTGTGATCTCCCATCGGAGACCCTACTCAATGGTTAGGGCCATAAATAAACGATATTTTATCATGTCGGTGGAGTAGTGGGAGAGATCAGTGAACCTCACTGAGTACTAGTCCATAATCATGTTTCCCTGGTATAAGTGTAAATATCCTGTATACGCATAGAGCATAAGGTCGATGGGACAAACACTGTATTAAAATTAACTCAACGGTCACCTAGATGAGGGTCATATCATCATGTATTTGGAGCATCAAGCTTCTTCATCTCCCTACTTCTTCTGGAAAAAACTGGTTACTAGGATCACCATAAGGTCAGCTTATGTCCCGACCAGGCCGAAACGTCTAACTACATCCTACAGCCAGTCCTCAGCAGCCTGCAGGTCCATCTCACCACGGAACCTCCGAGGCCTCTACCACGGAGACTCGTGCATCATGATCAGTTGACGTGCACCCTCTACTTCTGAGGCTGGTTGCAATGACTACCAAATGGTTAGTGGTGATGCCGGTACACCACCTGAATGTTCTATTGCTGTAAGAGGGCCCTACCCCGAGTCCTCATCACTCGGTGGGTCATCATCGCGTACTCTCTTGGGAATCATGAGTAGCTATCTATGTGGCATCATCCGGAATGAAGACATGTGTGCCAACATCATCAAGTTATTCTTTATGAGTTTACTTGAAGAGATCACAAGGGAATCATATCAAAACGCACAGAATCACTGTTTTCATGCACTGAGTCGAAAATCAGATGTTAGTGTCCGTGTGTATGGATACGTCATCCGCCGCAACAACACATGATTCCCCAAACTAAAAACCAAATTCATAACACATAACACTATTTACAAATAGAAAGGATCAAATTCTTAGTTCTTTGGTAGAACCAAATCATGTGATACCACATTGTCACAACCCGTCCCTTGGGGTCGGTGCAGTGACTACCCTAAGCCCGCCTACCCTGGTACAGGGGCTAGCGACTAGCACCAGAAAGGCATATCCCTAATACGGAAAGGCATTGTGTTTTTAACCTGTATAGAAACATAGTCTGATAACACAACAAAAAGAAACCACAAAGTAAAATGTTTTAGTAAAAGTGTTCTAAAAGTAAGGGGGCTGGAATACAAGCACAACTAAAAAGTTTAAGTTCAACTAAAAAGTACAAATACAACTGTAAATTGAAAAATAGCTCCCAGTTAGTCCACTGAGGATCATACCATAAGGGTTGGTACAACTCGCGATCAATAATCTATACATCATGTCACACCCAATGTTCCACCTCTGAGTATAGTCCATTCATGGCTCCCTCAGCCTCGATCAATGTTGTATGTTGTCTGTACAGGACACAACACGGTGTGGGTGTGTCCCATGCAGGGGTGAGTATAACAATACTCTGTAGGGACCCAGAGACCCCATAGGTCTCCCTTATATCAACAATTGAAAATACCACAATGAAAGACCCAAATATCAAGCACGAAGTGATATATATCAACACTACCTAGGTATATTCCCATACATATACCTATGATATCAAGATATAATCATCTCACACATATGGAAAGAATACCATGAAGGTAACACCATAAAGGTAAAATTACAACACAGGTAAAACTGAGAAGATATACGTATCGCATAAGTAACACCATGAATATAAAAGTACCACACAAGTAACACCACGATGAAAAAACCACGAAGGAAGAAGTACCACATTGGTTACACCACGAATGTAGAAGTACTACATAGGTAACACCACGAATATAGAAGACTTATATCACATGAAGTATAATGTAAGTACATAAATACACATTTTTTAGTAAGATAAATCATTAAATTCTGTTAAAGGGATCTATTGCTAACCCACACAAGATCGATAGGTAATAACCCGTACTAAGCCACACAAGATCTTACCAACACAATATCGGCAGGCGCTAACCCACATAGGATTTCTGAGCACTAACCCACACATGATATGATAGAATATAACCCACACTGTATTTATAGATGCAGACCCATAGAGGATCAATGGTCATTCTCCACGTTACAGCCTGCGACAAGATTCCTCACACCCGGTGCCCTCGAGTTCCGTAGAATCTGCCTCTCGAGATATAGATCATATCTAAATAGACACTATTCTCCACAAAGGATTAACCCAAAGGACCTCCATGCCATAGGGGTTCCAACACGAAATACGGTGCATCAATTGAATGCCCATTTTTTCAGTTATAAGCGTTTTAGTTATGAGGGACTAGTTGGATTCAGGTCCGATCCAACCTAGCCATACACAAATTGTATCCAAAACTCAAGTAGTGTATACCAAATAGACTATATCAATCTAAGGGTTCCATATCAAAAGGTGATTCATCGAACAAATGTCAAGTTCTCAAGATTTTTACCATTATGTGTTTCTTGGTCCAGATGAGATATGGCCCAGTCCAAAAGGGGGAGACCTGGCCAGTATGGGGAAGCACAACCCGAAAGGAGGGAGGTCCGACCGGCAAGGGGGCCACTCGACCTACAACGGGGGCATGACACGCCAGGTTAGTGACCCGCTGGGCAGGCGGTCGAGCCATGTGAGGCACGGTCCACAGTAGGTGCGGCCCACGATCCACCCGAGCTATCATGGGGGTTCATTTCTTCCTGATATCGTGAACACCCTCGAGGCCGTTTGGATTTGTGAAATGGAGACACCACATGGGCTCCATCCTGTCGCCTCCAAACCCGCGAGTGGTGTGGGTTCTACATCCGCCGTGACATCATCCACAACCAATTGCATGCTAGCATCATGTTGTTCGGGCCTCCATCCCCTTCCACAGCTGGTTGATGTGTCGACCGCCTCCTTTGACCACCTCGACTGACAAGCCGGGCCCCTTGCTCACCGGTGGCGCACGATTGTGCGCTTCACTTCCTCCATTGCCTATAGGTTTCGACCGCTCCTCTGACAACCATAGCATAGTGTCATGGTCTCCTCTTATGTCATGCGACATCACTCCCCCTCTATCATAGTTGGTTGATGCAGGCATGACAAAAATCTTCCACAGAGGCACATGGGTAGAAATGTATGGGAGGGTCCAGGCTGGGTTCGTTATGCCTACATGCTTCGTGTTAGCTTATAATACTAAGGGTGGACTGAAGGGTTCATGAGAAACACTTAATTAAACCAAAACAAATCCCTATGTCTAGAATTATGGAGAAATTACCACATTTGAGGTAGTGTGGCGGTGTTTACCGCCCCACACAACAAGCCTCCATCGACGTCGCTCGATCTTCGATCTTAGGTTTTGGGTTTCGGTGTTGCTCGCCTCTGCTCATCAAAAATGGATCCATCCTTCATGGGTTTGGTGTCCTGGCACTTTTTTAGTACCTCGTTGCATGATAAAGAAGTGTTGACACATCTCCCCAAACACTATATAAATAGGAGAGGGGGAATGTAAGTAACGATGTTGGGGATTAATGTGGCTCATTAACTAGGAACCTTCTTAATTCTCCAACAACATCATTACTTATGATAGAAATGTCTAACCATTTATTTTCTCGGCACGTCAATGGTCCCACATTTCCATTTGTCCGATGGAAGAATCAAATGGAAAAAAATGGGCTATGTTATTTTTTTATTCATTAATATGTCCCAAAAACTAAATTTTTCTCCAGTCCTACTGTGGTCAATGTGAAGCCTTCCATAAGAGAAACTCTGAATTGGAGATTCAATGGTTCTCTAAGATTTTTAATCTGAGCACTGGTTCAAATGTTAGAAAATCCCACACATGCATTTACTGAACATACCTTTAAAAATGTTCAGAAAATAAAATCGGGCACACTGGGCATTGGAATCACGCGCCATCAATTTTTTCAGACCTTTAATAATTCCATATAATTAATAAAATATCATATAAAATCTAGGTATTTACAAATATAAATGGCTATCTCTTTGTAATAGGTGACCCAAGAAATATACATTGATGAACTGAAGAGATATATTTGTATTGGAATAATAAATTGAATATGGAAATTAATGCATATGGATACATTCAGTATATGGAGTTAAAATGTCTAAATTTGGGAGATATTTATGGAGGAAGATGTTGGAGGGGAGGGATGGAGCTTTCAATGTTATACATTCACTAATGAAAAAGTAACTCGATGGATAATTCCAGTCAGGAAAAGTTTAAAATATTCTAAGATGCACTGCTATAATAAGAGAAAATATTTTGTCTAAATAGTATTTTACATTGACAATTTTTCATCAATATTTGAGAAGTACTGAAACAATATAATATATATATGAACAAATTAATCTATATATAAAGTTAAAATATATTATTATTAATATGATGATCTAGAATAGACCCTAGTGTCTATAAACAGACTGTATCATTCATAAAATAATTCAATGGGGTGAAATATTTTCAGTTCCCCTTTAGTGAAGAGTGACCAAACCATATATCATATGTTGCTAGTGATCCTGACATGTAAGTAAAATGGATGAAACATTGTATCCATTGAACTAGTTATAGTTATTGTATTTTTCCACATTGATACATTGTTATGTTGTTCACATGTGACATAGACCATTATGGTGAATGAATTAAAATATTTTTGTTCAGTATATACTTTATGTTCTTCTATGTTTGTATTTGTTTCAGTTATTAGAAAATAGATAGATATAGTTAAAACATGAATCATTATAATATGAAACAATATCTCAAAATAACTAATGACTAAAGTTAATTTGTTAATCACACTTATCGCCCCCACCTCATCACGGTATATCATGTATCAAATAGTGGTATTTGAGATAGATGGAAACAAATGTTCTTTCAAATTTCTATTTTTAGGAGATTTTGCATGGTATTATATCACATGACATGAATCATTCACGTTAAAAGGGAAATATGAATGATTTTCATAGGGGAAAATCTAAATCTCAATAGAAGTGATTTCATTAATGGGTTGTTGACCATCATTATATTAATAAAATATATTTTCTGATTTATATATTTAAGGATTTATGAATTTTAGAATGGTTGGATTATTTAAAGAATATTATGAATATAGATATGATCATGAATATGATAATTAATTCCTTTAAATGGTGTCTACTAGACATTATATAGTCATGTGACCTGAAAATAAATAGTGTATATTAAAATGAATACTGAAGAATAAGTTATGATATTAGAAACATTGTGTTATTTTAGTGAAAAATGAATTGAGATGATTGAATCTCACGAGGATTATGTTTCTATAGTAATAATTATAGCTTATAAGGATCACATGGACATTGAATAATTTGAAATTAATTTCATTTGAATACATTGAAAATAGCATGGAGTCAATTTCATCTGATGAATGTTTTAATGAAGAAGATATGCCTAAATTTCGAATGATGGTAATGAGGAGAATTCAATGAAGAATGCATTTCTTTGGGAAGTGCTGAGAGAATCATATTGAACTATAGTAAGGATCTCAGGATATTTCCTTTGTAATATAGAAGAGAAACTAAAATAAGAAGATAAAGTCATGGAATTTGAAATGGTCCTAAATAATACACATATAGATTTTAATAAATGGATGATAAAATATATAAAAAATATCCAAATAAATAGAAAATAGTATCATGATTGGTAGATAGAGAGGTAGAATAGTGAATGTAATGAATGGGTGAACATTGCCAATGACCATAAATATTTTATATGTCTAAAAGTACCTATGCTCATGGTGACATTATGATACATCGAATGCAACCAAGAAAAATCATTAAAAGATAATGAGAAAATGATAACATGTTTTGAATTTCCTAAAATTAGTATTATCATAATGAAGTATCATAATATTGATAAAAATATCTTGAGTGCATCAATAGATCAACAAAATGTTGGACCACAATGAAACATTCTGTCTTAATAAATATATTTGGACAAATGGTAATTTATATTAGAGTGAATGAACAAGTTTAATATCATTAGAAATATTGACTGATAAATTTAAATGAATTATCAAATATATATATGATCATGTACAAGAAATGAAACCCCCAAAATTTTATTAAAATTAAGGCCAATGTTGTGAAATAAGAATAAGCAATCAAATTTTATTTTGATGCATCTATAAGAATAATATTATTATTTATTAGATACTATTTTGGATTTTTATTTTTAGACACATGTTAATTTAATAGTTTAATAATATTTCATTTTATGAATAAAATAAAATTCCCTCATTTAGAGGTTGAAAATTAAATTAGAAGTTAAATATTATTTAATTGAAGAAATGATCATAGAAAGGAATAAAATTTATAACCATTAACATGTATGAATTAATTGAAAGTTTCATATATTATTGAAAAATGGTCACATTTATGAGGATTTATGATATATATAAATCATTCATCACTCATATGTTTGAAATGGGAAAATACTACAAAAAAGTGTTATTGGAGTAGAAATGGAAATAATTAAATATTTTAGAAAAATTAGTAGAAATATAATGATCATTTTAAATAAAAATTTTGTATTGATAATTATTCCACATAAACTAAAAATGAATTATTCTATTGTGGTAGAAATTATCATATCATGGGTAATTTTTAATTTTCTATGATCATCCAAGATACATTGAGAGAACACGTGAATTATTATGTTAAAAATATTTTTTTAAAGAAGTAGTACAATCATATATAGATGATTAAGAATGTACCTGATGAATGATTCAACACATTTATTTAATAGTTGAATTTTTCAAGGATGAATAAAAATTAATATGAGTATGAAATTGATTACATGATATTGTTGAGAACCCTATTCAATATTAGAATAAATTTTATCTATATATATGGATGATTGATAAAGATGTCAAGAAAAAATATACATTGGAAAACATGACTAAAGTGGATTTATTTTTGATATAATATGAAAACCATAATAAAATTTCTGGTGGTTTCATAAGGAATATACTAATTAATGATATAATGGATGGGGGACAAGTCTTAAAATAATGGATGATAGATGATGGAGGATGAATCGAAAATGATTCTACAATAGAAACAAGTACTAGTGGATATAATCTCACTATCAATATGGAAATAATGATAGAGAAGACAACTAACACTAATTGGTAAACCCATAGTGAAAATTATTTAAATTTATATTCAATTATAACCACTATAAATTCTTTTATGAAAGATGGACACACTAGATTTGTTAATCAAGACCAACTGAAATCCTCAACCAAATGACTTTAGGGGAATCCTTATCACCATGCGTTTAAATTTAAATTTTTATTTTGGGAAAAGGTGATTTCTAAAGGGGGAGGTACAATCCTGGAGGTTGTATGTATTGAAAGAAACCAATGCGATTAAAAATATGATGGATGAAATAATGGATAAAAATATATGACGTGCCTCCACTAACATTATAGATACATGAAATTTATTTCTTATTTTTATGGTAAAATATATCTTTGAAGTTCAAAATGATTCATAGTAAAATTTCTCAAGAGGTATGTGATAACAAGAGTAATGATAGGAAATACCTATCAGAGAATAAAAAATAATAATTAATTACTTATTTTATAATTATAAAACATTTGGTTTCATCTGATTACATTTAAGATAACATGATGCTTCCAGAAGAAAAAAAATTATAACAAACTAATAGTTATTCAAGACCAGAAGTTATCAAATAATATGGAATCAACAGTCAATGGAATTCAGGTGAATTTGGTAATGATAACTCTATATTTGACAAGACATAACTAGAAAAATATTTTCCCTATTAATACAAAAAATAATGATACATTATGTGGTATCAATTGATTCAACAAGTGGCATAACTAACACACTATATTATTAGTTGATCATTACTTGATGGATTTTTATAAGTGTGATTGATCCATATAATTTTTTATAATTAATGTGATTTTTTATATCTGATGAATTATATAGATTGAATATGTATTGTTAAAAAAAAATTATTTCCAACCCAGAGTCGTAACTCAATTGTATTAGTGAACATGATGACAAATATTTTCCAATTGATGGAATTAACTATTTTTAATTTTAATGATGGAATATATCTTTGATATGAATGTGGGGGAATATTTTTTAGAGTTAAATAGTTTTGGAAGAGATACATTTGAAGGTATTAATTATGAATGTAGAGTTTTTAGAAAAATATTATGCTGGATCATATGAGTCCCTTATTCTATATTATTTGAAAAAGTTATGTTTCATCCTGAAACATTTTTAGAATTGTATTTTTTTTAAATGTGGGGATCAATGTTTTTTATAACATAAAATATAGTGGTGATACCCACAATGGTGGGAGAATTTACATTTTAATTTTTTAGAAATTGGGATAGAATGAGGAATAGAATACAAAAAAAATTTACAATTATTTAAAATGTAAAAGGATATTCAAATATATTTTCATAATAAGCATAAGGTTATATTGCTGCTACTATTAAATTTTGAGTTAGATTTGTAGAAAATATTTGGTTAGTAATAAATGTATTAGGCGTATATACTTTTTAATATTAGTTCTATATAAGAAATAGGTTATCCAAAATTAATCTAATTAGAAGGTGGAATTAATGAAATAGTAATAATAAATATTTGATGTAGAAAATAAAATGTCATATTTCATTGTGATTTATAGATAATGGTTGGTATATGTTTGGTAAATGGACTTTTATTTTTGGAATAAAAATATTTCTAGAATGAGAAGGCTATAAAGGATCATCATGAAAAAAAATCACATTACCAAGGGTGGAATATCCTTATATACTACACATGTTAAGATTTTTGTGGCGTTCCAACCACACATGTTTGTGTGGTAGCTATGGGTGTGTCATAGGCTAGTTCTATAAGACACATTCAGGTTGCCTATGGGGAATTGAGGATTTTTATATATAATAAGTGTACATTTAATTTGATATTGGATTATCTACAAAGGATATTGTTAATCAATTTTAAAAATAAAATTTACTATTTTGTGAGGCATGAAAATTAAAATTCCACACCATCATCTACAAACTCAATAATATATTGGTTTTCATACACATGATGTTCACACTACACCCAATAACAACTTATTCTATATTTTTTAATCAATAGTTTTCAACACTATTTATGTTGTGATTATGGAAACTAAAACTCAATTGTGTCCTTATCAATACTGTCTAGTTTGGGTATTCTTACATATAAAAGTTTGATGAATTTCACACTACCAAGTGAAAACAGCATATTTACCCAAATATATGTACCTTTTGGTTTAAATGATCCATCATGTATGCTACAAAAATTATGATAAGTTTATGTTGAGTTTATGTATTATTTGAAATATAATTTTTCTTTTGTAATTTCAGATATAAATATCATCTTGTTTGGAAGCACTGCATAGGTACCAGTGTGGTAATGAATGTTTATCGAATGGACGATATATCATGTTAATAATATGAAAATGTTAGTGTAGTTTACATATAAATAGAGTTGAGCTTCTCATTTTCAATGGCATATAAATGTACAGAAAGACCTAGGATTACATGAGTGAATAAGATAAATATGGACTTCTTTGGTTACCATATATGATCTAGAATATTTTAAAAAATATAGAATTATGTTTTTATTGACATGTATGTGACGAATCATACATTAATTTTTGTCATTATTTTGGTTTATTCCAGGTATAGAGTGTATCATGATGTACTAGAAAGTTTTTTGTGTGAGTGTTTTCATATGAAGAAGAATTAGAGAGGGATACCACATACAATAGACTACATGAGATTCATATAGCCTATTAAATTCAAATAAATCCTATAATACATGGACATTTAATGCATGTAGTAATTTTAAAGACAAATAAGAAACACACATGTACTATGAACCATGTCAAGAGGCTACAACAAATAAATATGAGTACAAATATACCATTAAAAGTGAGTTTTCATAAAAAAATATACCACAGATCAGAAGCAATGCCAACTAGTGGTAAGGGGAGATCATATGGATGTACTTGAAAAAATTGATTTTAGTTGAAAAGATTCAATGGAAATACCCTTGTAATTTTTGATTTATGATACTATATATTGAAAAAGATAAATGATATTCTACTCTTAGTATAATTATTATAATATTATAAAGAGAGAATATTGATATATTTGGTAGAAGGAGTTCCAAGCTTTAAATATGATAGAACAGACGGAAGAGGACTCAAGAGGAGAATATAAGACATTAACATTGTAATATATAGATTGATAAAGGAGTATAACAAGGGATAATTATAGAGCTGGAATTGTCATCGTATGGGGATAAGCATTGTTATGTTTAGACGGATTATAGAATCATAACTATCATTTATTAAGATCTATTTCCATCAAACTAGAATAAGTAAAAAATTTCCATATTGTAGATCCAAATGAATCTATCTATTGTTGATGATGATTTTTTTTCATTCCATGATAAACATACATAAAAAAATATGTCTATAAATTGACTTTATCTATTATGGAAGTAATAAAAATACTGAAGAAGATAAAGTGGCATTGGTTTAAAGATTGACCAAACATGAAATATTATTAAGGTTGTGATCTTGACAAGGTATCACTATTTACCAAAATTATAACTATAGAAATTATGAATTGTAAGATATTTTTACTTGTGATTCTCCTTAGAAGTATCACATTGTGGTGAATGATGAAAAATCATTGTGTTATGTCCATTATGAAATTGCATGATTTTTTGGGTTATTGAAGCATATTACGTTATGTGATAATCAAAATTACAAATAACATGAGTAATATATCCTAAATAATAAATTATGTTTTTGACTTGAGATTCAACCCCATTCACCCCCTATTACATAATATCGTGTTAGAATAAGTAGTATAGGGGACACCAGTTTTTAACTTATTATTTGACATGTTATTTTCTTTTACGATATCTTAATAAACTATTATCACATTATATTATTCAGTCATATTGAATTGGAAAGATTAATGTTCTCTAAAATAACCCATTGAAATAATAGTAGAATAAACAAAATAATAATTTGTTGACCATCATGTAGATGTTAATGGTTATATATAGTAAACAAATATTCAATGATCGAATAATTGAAGGATTGGTGGATTATTAATGTTACCTACTCAATATGTTTAGGATCATAATGTAGAAATTGACTAACGTGTAATGGATTTAAAAAATAAATAATATAGACAAATTAACTGTAAATAATAAGTAGTTTTTTAAATTATTGAATAAAAAGAATGCTTTGGTGATTGAAAATTTTGATTAAGATGAAAATATTAATGGAAATATTGAATTTTATAATGATTATGTTGCTAAATTTACAATTACAAACTATGAGGATCCCTTAGTAGAGGAATAATTTGAGATAATTTTTTTAACATATTATAAAAAGAGAATAATTTCCATGTTTATTATGAAGGAAGAGATGATTAAGACCTAACCAACGATTTATTGAATGGTAGTAAATAAGAGTTTTAAAATATGGATGAATAATTATAGAATCTTATAAGAGAATATGATTATACTATAATAAGAATAATATGAGATCTTAAGTAAGAATAAGTGAATTTAATTTCTTCCCACAAGACACTATCAGATATAATGAAACCAAAAGTTGAATTCATAGAAACATGTATGGATCTAATTATTCCTGAGTTGGAGGTCAATGAAAAGATTACATAATAGATGAAAAATATTTTACTGAATTCAAATATAGTTTATGATTGTAAAATATATAATATTAATAGTTATTTTGATAAAAGGGTAAAAACAACTGATGGCTCTAAAAATTATCTATATCAAAAATTTCTTAAGTTATAATAGAATATTAAAAACCAAGAAATAACCAAATATGAATCTACACAAACTATCGAGAAGAGGGAAGGTGTAATATATGTATTTTAATATATTTATCTTTTTATGAATAAAAAACTAATGATAAAATGACCATGAGTTCATTAGTTATTCAACCTATTATGATCTCATGTAATAAGGTAACATACTGTCCTTATAAATATATTTTGACTAGTTTTGTTTCATATAATAATAAATAAAATAAATCAAAAACTAGATAAATAAGGTGGGATATAAATTCCTTTTTGAAGGAGTATAAATGTAGATATGAAAAGAGAAGATAAAAAATATGTTCAATATAATCTAGAGTTGTCTAATAAAATCATTGGAATCAAATCTATGAAAACAATATGTACGTGCTGAGTCAGATGATTTATTGGTTACCATTGGTGGTGTTGGATGTCCTAATAAAATGAGACAAAATATTAGCATAATATGTCATTATATTGAAAATATAGATGACCTATCATTATGGGGAGAAAATATATATAAAATATAAATTTTATTAGGTGGATGAAATATTAATATAATGGATAAATATTTTCCACCATGATCATATATTATTGTAATAAAAATATCCCGAGTAATCCATCCTTCAAATGCATTACCTACCTTATGATAGGGCCACAAGGGTTTTACCAATCCCCACAGACTAGATAGAAGTGAAAATTAAATATATAAAATTAATGGGAATCATTTGAACCATAATTTAATGATACAATAACAAGAAGAATCTAAAGAAAAATTTGGATAAACTATTCATATATTGAACATTCATTACAAATAAAATATATATAAAAAACTATAATGTACTAAATAAGGGTAATAAAGTTCCTCCACACACCACTAGTCTCCTTACCTATTATAAGAAATCATAAAAAGAAAGACACCTCCAGATTCCTTGTCTTCATCCAATAACGAATATCACTTCTCTTTATCTATAGAAATTAGTAAAATCATAATTATCCACAGTAAATACTATAATGGGAAACAAAATAAATACTATATAAAAATAAAATCAATTCAAGTCTATTTTAAGGAAAACATAATCATGTGACAACTGAAATAAAATAAATTACTCACATCAGATAAATCAATTATATTTTGAGTGGTCAAATGAAGGGAATATACTTCAAAAATGATAGATATGAATGACATATATCTAAGAAGGCATGATAAAGAGAATTAAAAGACCATGTATTAACATTAAAACAAATAATAATTGAGTTCTTCGTTAGAAATTGGAATATTAAATGGGTTTTCTATGTCATGATAGTGCACTCATGATCTGGTAATAATGGAAAGGGTATGGATAAGTCATATAAGACACCACGGGAGGATGAATCAACTAGTTCAAATGTGTTACATCATGCAGAGATTGCTCTTATTGTTTAGAGAAATTGATTTGAATGGGTTTTTGAATGGTAATATTGGTAGAAGGATAGAATTGACATGGTTAGGCCTTCAAATCAGTAGGGGTCCCCATGGACCTAGTCTTTGATGAGGATTCAAATAATTTATCTAGAAATATAGAGGATGATATTCAAGGTGATTATGTTTCATGATCGAGGTGAAGTAAGACCCAAAGGGGTATTCTGAAAGAGTGAAAGGAATATTCATTATTTACACCACCAAGGGAGAAAAGATTATCAATAAAATTACAAGACAAACTGATGGACAGTGTCCCCCACATCCCCCCCCCCCCCCCCGAAGATTTTTTATGGTCAGTAGTATGAGCTTGGTGTGGTGAGAGATCCTTCTATGGAGCAGCTTATGCACTCGAAAGGAAAAATTGTTGAATCTGTTTTGATGATTAATTATACAGAATATGAAGATAAAAAGTTGATGGGATGTCCATTTTGGGTGGTTATTAATGACTATCAGAGTACCTAGATTAAATGGGCAATCTAATATTTATTAGGAGATTCATTGCTGGAAAGATCACTCAAGAAGAGTACATTTGTTGTTGGGAAATGCTTGGGTATTAGTATGAAGAACGTAAAATGATGATCCCTATTTTCATGATAAAACTAATTTTTAGAAATTATGTTTGGAGATAAAATCAAATAAACATAAAAATTCTGTTAATTTTAATGTTATTTCCTTTAGGTCCTGAACTATAATTTCTCACTAGATCCTTAAAAGTGTTTTCTATAATAAAAAATAATTTTTCAATCAGTAATAATCAAAATTTATTTATAAACCTTTATCCTTGATTATTTAAAATGAAAACCATCACTTTCAATGAATTTATGAGGCCTATGAACCTTATTTTATTCATATTTTAAAATATTATTTTAAATGATTTAAAAGTGTTTTAAAAAATACAATCATAAATAACATGATTAGAAAATGAAAAAAGGATGAAACCATGTCATAGAGGAAATGATGAAAATTAAAGAAACCAATATATGTTACCACACATATTAAATAAATAAGTGAATATATAGAATCCATAGGACCCGCATATATCAGTCTACTAATCATTGAATGGGTTTTATAGGATGTAGGTAGGCTTGTAAGACATGTTTTCCTTAAATATATATTTTCTATCATATAGTGAAATGGTCTAGTATCCCATAAGATAGAAGTGGTGGGTAGATGTATGACATTAGAGTAAATACTAGAAAAATATATCATCCTATATTAGTTATCCTACCAAAGAGAAAGGGTTCCTATGAACAAATTAATGAAAGTGTGAGTAAATAAGAAATTAGCACAACCAATAATTATCATATAAAATAATCATGGATCAATTTAATAGTAATTCATCCTATAAAATTACTCTCCTTAAATGATATATCATTATAAATAATAAAACCCTCATTATATATCTATCACATGATGTAAAATCAAATTCACACCATATGGGATAAAGTCCCTAGAAATGAAGGTAGACATTGTTCAATTGGATCTTTCATGCATGAATAGAATTAGAAATCCATTAAAAGTGAACAATAATTTTTCAGATACATATTTTAATTCCATAGATACAACTTGTTTTATATTTATACTCATATAAAATTACACAAAAACACACACACACACACATATATATTTACCTGGTTATATAAATTCAAATATTATCATTTGAATTTATTCATATATATTTGTGAGTATGTGTGTTCATGTCTTTCTGTAACTATATTTATGTGTAATACCATGATGTATATATATAAAGAGAAATTTTATTAAATTCACACTTCTATTGGAAATATTATTTTATTATAAATATCTTTTTTGTACAAGGTGCTTTACAATTCAATCGAAATTATATTTCATAAATATTTTATAAAAACAACTTATAATGAATCCTCTTGAAAATACTATTTTACTATGTTTATATAATTTTGACATAAATCCTATAAAAATAACCAATAAACAATTTCCATTTTTATTTAAACCCAAATGGGGTTAAAAAAATCAAAACGACCCATTTTTAAAAATATTTATTTAAATAATTTCTAAATACATTTAATTTCATGTTTAATATAAGTTGATAACAACATGAATTATTATAAATTAATAATTAAATAATTCCATGGTAAAATAAAATTTATAAAAACATTTATGTGTAATTAATTAAATAAAACTTCTTTAATGTCAATAAATAATGTGTTCTAAAATTTAAGGCCTAAAAATGTGGAAAAATGACATAAAATAATTCTGAAACAATACAATACAAGCCATAACCTTCCGACTTTTATGGAGGACACCACAATATTGAAGAAAAGACCTAGAAAAACCAAATTAACTAAAAAATCAATGAAAACTAGATTAACAATTGGATGTAGGGTTCAATAAATAAATAGTGATATGGTATGGTGATATGTAGTTAGAAGGACGGAGGATGAAAGACGAACTCGAACCCTAAAAAATCACAAAATAAATTTGAAGAAATATGGAGACATGATATTTTATAGGCGGGGTTAGGGGAGGGGCATTATTACCACCTAACACCAGTAATTCAACATTGTTAGTTATTTTATTACATTATATGAAATATAAGGGACCACATCATAAGGGATTGAATAGTTATTTAGTATATAGACACTAGATTGATACATGAATCTCAAATTACATATAAAATATGGAAGATAACTTAAAAATTATAGTTTGTATATATTTCCACTAGTAAATCCATTTAATCTTTCATTGATCACAACTTTGTATCCTATGGAATAAAAAAATAATTGTTGAGCTTAGATTCTTAGTTACAGAAAGTATGCAATAGAATATATTATAAAATAAATAATACAATGATATTATGGAAGATAAAAATAATAATAAAATATTATAAATGACTAATATCATAAAAGGAGGATAAATACAAGAATGAATTAGAAATAGAAATAATAAAATTGAAAGGAAAATCCATTTTTTTAACATTATAATGCATAATGTTGGATATCATAATCTTATCACCAGGGACTTTTGATAAGAAATCATACATGATTGGTCAGATACACACCAAATACACAATGTTTTTAGTACCATGAGTTGTAACAATGAATCATGGGGTATAATGGACCTCTCTCACAAGATACAATGTATAATTAATTCCTCTTATGAATGGGGTGAATAATAATTCAACACATAATCAATATAAATATTCATATTGAGAAATCTTGTATAAAATATATTATCATTTTCCCCAATTAGTACATATAAAATGATCATAATCTACCTATATTAAAATAAAAATTTGAAAAAATTATATTATATCCCTATTAAATAATATTATTTTTCAATGGATGTTTATATAGATAAAATAAAAATAAAAATGATCATTGTAATTTTTGAAGAAAATAACCTTTTCATTTTGAAATCACTTATATTATATTATAAAAAATATCGAATAGTATGATAAAATTTTGGTTTAAAAGAATAATGGAAACATGTAAAGTAATATTTAGATAAAAATTTATTAATAAATTATGGAAAATTATTTCATTTTGAAATCATTAAAACAATCATTTCATTCACACCATTGGTAAAAATCACCTCTTTCAAAAAAAACAAGAAATATTATTTTCAACTATTATATAAAATAATAAGAAAGTGAAAAAATGACTTTAATCTGTCATTAATGAATACGATAGTAACTCTTGAAATCTTTAAAATGTAAATATGTACATTTTATGAAACTATTCTTGACCAATTAGAAAAACAATGTCAACCTTCCTTTAAATATTTTATTCATATTTTTGAGTTCCAAATAAACGAAAAATAAAAATAAAAAATGGAAAAACTAAAAGTATTTACAGGAGAATAAAATATTATTTTATTAATATATATTTATTATATAGTTCATGAAATTGAATCTTAAGCTTATAAAATCCCCATTATGGTAAGAATGTAAAATAATACCATACTTGAGGGCTCTTGTTTTTGTAAATTCTTTTAATGTCCAATATAATAAATTTTAATTTATTATAAAATAATTAAATAACAATTTTAATACTTATAATATAATATATAATCCATATATATTATTAATATACTTTTTTTTAATAATTACTTAATAAAATACCTATTTTGGTGTGTTGATTCATTTTTCTTGTATGTTTCGGTTTGATAGTTATGATCATTTCTTCTTATACCCCGGTCGTACATATCCAAAATGTTAATAATTTTAAAAATATAATTAAAATTAATTATATACATTTTTATAATAATTATTAAAAGGAATACATGAAAAATGAATCATATCACATAATGAAGGTGGCAGTCAACATGCACGCCCAATGAATGATAGCATTTTAATGGGCAGAAAGATATGAAGAAAAATTATATATTATATTTAAGAAATAAAAACAATGTTGTTATTTTAAAATAAAAATATTATATCCTTCATAATAATTATCAATTTATAGTGGTGATCAATAATAAAATAAATAACTTCAGGAGGTGATAATCCACACATACACATGAATGATTCTATTGATTCCCATTTGTTGGAGAAAGTGATAAATATTGGTTTTCCCATTGAAATAATAATGTTAAATTATAATTTAGATACTTACATTAAAATTTCATAATATTTTGTGTATAAATATCATATTTACAATATAGAATAAACTGAAAAATCTCGGTTATGTGATATACATATTCTTTAAAAAGCCTCAATTGAGTTACAAATTAATCCCATTAGGGTTTTCATTGTTGTCTGAGATAGATCATTAGGTCATGGGAATAGATGATAGTAATTAAATTTATATAGTTTATTGTGAACTATAATGCTCATGATGTGTGTAAAAGAGAGGATAGTTTTCGCCCTTTTATAAGTGAGGGGAATGAGAAACATTGATTTTTTCAAAATATTAAATTATTCTAATGTATAACTCAAGAAAATATTCTCCATAATTATTCATTATCAAATTGGAGATGGGATAGTGAATAAATATGACCATAAATATGATTTAGATAATATTTAAGTCATTTTAACCCTCATTGTTCGTTTTTTATCTTTTTTACCCCATTTTACCTCTTACTTTGTTAACTGAATTTCATTTCTAATGTTACCATTCATTATGAGAAATATGAATGTGGACTCATTAAACAATATTAAAATTTTGATTACATATATTGATTCTAGTTTTGAAATTTTAATTATCTATATGTGCTAAAATAATTTTTTCAATTAACACTCAAAATGAATTTTTTTTTCATAAAAATGATTTTTTAGCATAAAAATGATTTTGTTACAATATAATGTATAATTTTATTTCCAAATAATATAATTGTATTATGTTCAATATTAGGATATTTAATTTATTCTATATACAAAATCATAATATTATTTTATATAGTTTATTAATATGAATTAACTAAAAATAATTTTTATTTGAATAAAATCATTATTTAGATATCCAAAATTTTAGGCATATATTTATATTTTCAATATCATTTTTTTATATTAATTATATATATTATTTTATATTTATATGGTCTATTATAAATAGTTTTATATAATTTAAATTTATTCTTATAGAATTATAACATCATAAATTTTTCAGATTATGTAAAGTCTTTATTTTTTAATATTCGAACAAAAATCAAATATTTCAGAAAAATATGAAAAATTAACTTTATTATTATTTTATAATTTGGAATTTAAAAATTATTTCATTTCTAAAAAATAAATTATAGAATCTGAAATTTATATTTTGTTTACATTCTTGAATAACTATATTTAAATTACATTCTAATCTATTTTTAACGAAAATTTTAATTACTACAATAGAATTTTAGGGGTTACATTATCTAACTATTGTAAAATTTCAAGCATGAACTTTATAGAATATCACCTAATTAAGAGAATTGGTTAATTATTTATCATAAATACAATAAGATCCCACTTATACTATTCTGTCTTATTAATTTTGAAAATTTACATTACTATATGTTTTTTCTGATTCCCCAACACTTGTTCCCTACTATCAATAATTTGGATATGATATTCATATAATTTTAAATATGGTTCTAATTATGATCCCATATAAGTGATCACATGAATTAGGTCTGACATATAATTCCTTAATAAAGACATATTGTACAAATAATGACGTTTATATAGGCTATGTGGAATTTCCAAATGGTGATCTGTAGTTCCAATTATTTTCGGAGTTCCAAATTCTAATTTGACTAGAACAAAGTTTCTCTTTTTTTTTGTGATACATATAACAAATTTTCATAAATATATATTAAATAAAACATCACCTCCTTAAAATTCTATGTCCATCTATAGTTAATCAATATAACATTGTTTTCCTTCTATTATATTCATTAATAATATTTTGAAATGTTTTTAGTTTTTATATAATCTCTACTATGGGATCCATTACTATAAAATTTCTTTCACAAATTTACCCAAAAAATGATAGACTATAAAACATCTTTCAACACAACAATTTATATAGTGCCATATGAATTCATGAATGGAAATGATTATTATATATTCAATCCAATAAAGGTAACTACTTACCCCATATACCTTGAAGGTTATGTGAGAATGAATAAAACATGTCTTTTTTACGTAAGATATTTCCTATTAGAAAACCAAATAGTTTCAGGACAGTAGGTTTTTTCTTAAATTTTTGTTGATGTCAAGATCCATCTAAAGCATCATCCAAAATTTTTATGTACACTAGAGATCAAGATTAGATGCAATTAAAATATGTTCACTATAAAGTATAAAAAATTCAATAATATAGAGTTAATAATGTTTTGAAGAGCTAAAACCTCTCATATATTGTGTAAATTTTAAATCTAGGTATGTAGGAGAAAAATAAAACAAAATGAAATATTTCTTTTATTATTACATAAAATCTAGTGGAAATGTCCATAATAAAATCAATCCATTTCAACTCATGAATTCAAAGAAGTTTCATCACTCCTTTTGTATATTGTCTATAAACCATTACCCAATTAAAGACCATGTATCCTTATATGTAGTTTAAAATTTAACATCCAATTTTAAACTACCATAAATGTTCCCCCAAATTGTGAAACATTTTTATGCTATGAGGATTTAAAATTAAATTATATCCATCAGCTGCATCTAATAAAAGAATTTTCAAATCAGGCATTGATGAAAAATAATATATCTTTTCATGTATAAAAATATAATTTTTATATATTATGACAATCAAATTCCCATCATTCATGAGTGTGATATAAATTTATATTCCCATCGACTATCTAAGAAATTTTGATTTTCAATAATATTTATGGGTTATAATTAATTTGGAATTGATGTGATATTTTCTTTTTTTAATGATTCCCAAGTACAATAATACTAAATCGAGGCTTAAATAGTCATTTCAATAATAATTTTAAAAAATAAACCATTATCTTTCTTACTCAAAACATTAACCATGTTATTTAACATTCCAAGGTGTTAGTGTATTGAGGAAAAAAATTCTTTATTAGTTCTAACTATAAAATTTGTCTCTTGTTTGCCTCATTATAACATAAGAAATATTTCCAACATTTTTGATCCATATATATTTAAAAAATTTCACCATAAAGATAATGCCTCTATATCATAAATTCTATGATTATGGAAACCAACTATTAATCAGGTAATTACTAATTATATTCATGAATCATTAATTTACTTTAATAATATATTATAACACTATCATTCTACATATGGATATAGCCAAGTATCTTCTTTGATTCATCTATATATTTTAAAATATTTTACCATATGAATGGAATAATCACTATTAGTAAATATTTAATATCCTTCTTAATTATTAAAATCATAACTTACATTCTCTGAACCATATGGAAATTTATACCTTTATATATAAACATGGTTTATGATTTATCCAAGTGGGAATTTTTTTTGAATAAATCATCGATAAAAACCTATTAATCAAAAGAAACTACATAACTCTATTATATTCAGTGGTATCATTCATTCCATCTATACATTATTCAATTAAAAATAAATTGATATTGATTACATAGATAAAATATATCCATGAAAATAATCTTTTGGAATCCAAAATTAAAATTTTAAATTTTTTAATTATAACTACATTTCACTATGATTCATAATAATTATTTTCAAGAAATTGTTATTATTATCATAGACATCAACGTATATCTAGATATCACTATTAAATAATATATAAAATCATTGATATAATTTTATAATACTCTATTCATAAAATCAAAAAAGGGTGAATTATTCTATCCATAGTATATAACTATAATTTATAATCTTCATTCCCCAGATGAAATTTTGACTTTTTAATATCCTTTTTCATTACACATTGTTGATCATATACACAATGGAGATCAATCCTTGAAAAGTATTAAGATCCATGAATTTTATCAATTATGCCCAAAATGTGGGGAAGGAGATACTTCTTCTTTATATTAATGGAATTTATTTCCCTTCAATCTATCATCAATAAAATATATTAATATTACATATTCACAAAAAGAAGGTTCCCCATGATCAAACACTAAGGAGTATAAATCCATTATCACATAACTCATATAGGTATTTATTTTGGTCCATAGTTCCAGTGTATCCAAAATGTAGAGAGTCATAGATATTGGTTTTTCATTAGGGATTATATCTATAGAAAACACAAAATTATTCTTAGGTGGGTGTCTCATTAGTTTTTTATAAGAAAAGATCAACGAAACCATTTATAATTGGTATATCATCTAATGAAATGGTAAATTTTAACTTCATATATTATGCACTCTCTTCTTCTATAATAAATTAATTATATAGGGATAATGTAAGTTTATTCCATCATTAGTTCGATAAAACAGTATCCCCTCCAATGAAATGGCACACAATATATCTACCACAAATTGAAACCTTTTTCTTACTATTTAATTTTTTTACACAATAATTTTTAATCCAATCCATACCAATGATTTTATAAATTAAAACTATACATATATTAGTCTTCTTTCCAAAGAGGGGTTTCAATTCCTCAAAATGGGAAATGATAGAAATATCCACGTGGTTTTAATATTTACACAATTAGTATAGATTTAGAATTCCTTTATTACGGTTCTATGTATGTATATAATATTCATGGAAAACATAGAATATATAAAATAGTGATATGATTATGATTCAAATAAAAAACTGTGTAAATATGACACTATGGTCAACATAGTTTCTAATTAATTGTTATAAAGCTTAACCTCATCCATAGTGATCTTTTAATATTAATTGGTCTCCAGTTTTATTTTCTAAGGTGAATTTTGCATTACACATGGGCAATTATTTTTCATATCTCATAGTCTCATTATAGTGATATCATTAAAAATTGGAAGCATATACTGTTACTATGAAATCACAATCCAAATTTAATTTATTCCCACTAATGACACAAAATACCTTTCCCATCTTGGAGGTTCTAGGATGTTTTACTAAAAAACTAGTAAAATATGAAAATTACACCCTTCCCTTTTTACCATTTACAATATTTTATTTTATATAGATATAAACAAACTGCTTATTTACATTCCTTCATTAGAAAACATAATACTTGGATATTGATTTCACTATGTTTATAACGTATTAAAATATATCCCCATATATTGAAATTTTTTGAGATACTAATTCCCTTTGATGGATTTGATTCATATCATAAATAAAATGATCAATGTTACTATTTATATCACACACATACTCTATAGTAAAAGTTTATAACCCTACCAAATAGTTTTCATATTTAGGAATATAATATTCTTCATTTTTCTTTATACTGAATAATTTATTTTCCATTTCATCATGCTTCTCATGAAGAAAATATTGTTTAAATGATATCACTTTGAAAGTATTACACCCCAATCTATTTATTTCATATGACTCTATAGTGTTCTATATCAATGAAATCTAATTATAAACATCTATTTTATGATAATAGAATCCATTGATAACATTGTCACATTAAAAACAATACGGAGGGAAATATATTCTATAGGGAATATGTATATTTATCAACCACTAATGTATGAGAATTACCATTTAATGTTGGTGGTTTCAGAAATATGATGCAGTTTAACAATATGAAATGATGTTGGAGTTCAATAAGAAAATACATATAGGTGTGGTTATTTGACATAGCCCTAGTCATTGGTCCCAATATAGTAAAAATTTATTTATCTCCCCCTCTAGCACAAGTTCCTTCTCTAGATTCTTTTCCATTCCCAAGAGGTAAATCCCTACATATATAAAATGCACTGATACAGTTTCCATTTTATTTTCTAGGTGGAATCTTTAAACAATTTAATACACCAAAAAAATTCACAGAATTATGAATTTTAAATCATATTATTTTATTCTAAATGTCTAGTAACACTTAAAATAAATTAAAACATTTTTCATTTTTAATCTTAAAAAAATAAAAATTGTATATATAGAAATATCATAATGTAGAAAAATATTTTCAAATATTTCGTTCATGTTTGTAAATATTTTGTTAACCAACCAATGAATATCCCTTGGGATTGTTCATATGGTTGTATAAGCTTAGGCCTAATCATTTTACACTAGTGATGATGGAGTTAATACCCAATAATTTTCATTTAGAGTAGTTACCCCAATGGGAATCTGTGTTATAACTACATCAAAATTTTGGCTTTCGTAATGCAATATAATTTACAAGATACCCACACAATCACAACATAATAAAATTAAGATATTATTCTATAATAAAACATATCCAAAGATCATTTAATAGGATTATGTTTTCTTACTCATGTATTACGTAATAAATTTATTTTGGAATTTACTAAACATCCTTTGATACCAATTGTAACACCATAACTCCAGTAGCCTAAACCCTAGATTTATTTTACTACATTGGTTTGAACATGTTGGGTCACATCTCAATGGAACAAATTTTTTAGTATTCTTGAGAAACTAGATTCATACATAATTCGTTGTTCACGTATGAAAACAACGATTACAAGTTAAAATTTTTATTGAGGAACTTATAATTTAATCCAGTGAAACCCTGATATCAATCATAGATCCATTATTGGTATCTTGATGAATGGAATACATAATTAATGATGAGCTAATATTTTATTGAAATGATAGAATATGACATAAGATATCAAATAATAAATAATTTTATATTTTCTAAACACATGTATGTTGTGGAAATAAATGAAAAACGGAAAGGATTATTTGAAAAATATTTTTGGTGGTTTGTGGAATGAAAATCCAATATTACACTCCTTATATGCTTTAACCTTAGGGATTATTCATTTTCACTAGAATATCCCTTATACCCGATACATATAGTCATTTTCATAAGGAATACATGACTATGTGAAAGAATTTGACACTTGGTACAATAATAACATCTTTTACTTAGATCATATATGGATTTAAAAACACCATCTCTTATTGTTCTTTTTCTAAAAACCATCACACATTCAATGGTAATAAATAAAAGCAAATATTACATTTAAAGATTATAGTTGTAAGTTATAATAGATAGAGGATAATAAATAGCAATTTGAGGGAATAATAATAATAATAATAATAATAATAATAATAATTAATAATTAGGTGATTATTTAAAAATAACATCAATGTTGAAAATTTAAGAACATCTGTATGAACTAATATTTCTTCTTCTTTAGATTCGAATAGAGTAACAGAAAATATTCAAGAGTGTGTGGGAGGAAGGAGTTGAATGTGAAAGTGCTTCAGTTCTTATGTATGTTCTATATTTCACTCTTATTATTCAAACGAACTATTCAAAAACATAACATTTTATTATCAACATGAAATCCATAAATTATTTTTTAGTAAAAAAAAATAAGAAATTCCTTTTATAGAAAATACCGTAGTAGTAGGTGTCAACATAAAATTACTCTGATTAATATTTATTATCTCAGTACATGAATCATTTGTAAAATCTATTTCACTATAAAAAAACTGTTTAATATTTAATTTAGTTTCATGAAAATTAAATTACACATAAAATAATATAAAATTAATAATTTTGTAGGTTTCCAAAAAAGGTGTTGTCTTCAGATCACCATGTTGTTGTATTTGACGTTATTTAGGTCACATATGTGAATTGATCCACATAGTCATTATTTATATACATTATTTCTCCATGTATGAAAATTTCATAGGTTTTATTTATATAGACAAATTCTTGATGTATCCCTCTCACTCAAATATTAAAATTTGAAAAATCATAATGAATCACATTATGATTTAGAACCTGATATCCAAATTCATCATGTATGCCATTAACAAATACAATTACTCCATGTTGATGATTCTCATACCCATTTGATCAATGTACCTATTTTCAAACATATGTGATTCATCGGCGTGTCTGATTTGTGCATAGCTGATTTCATGATGTAGCAACTTTTCTTAGGTGATTACATTTCATTAAATAATTTCATATTTTTTTATCAATGAATAATAAATCCCAATTGTTTACATCCATTGGATAATAAATTTCTATACATAGGTATATTTCAGACAAAACATCCAAAATTTCAAAACATGAGGTAATGAACTAAATTTTTTAATGAAAATCTTAATCATGTTGAACACACTTAAAATATAATCAACAAAATATGAAGGGTTTTTGAGATCAAAAAAACATAAAATAAAAGGGATATGTTATAAATAAATTATTATCCCAACAATACCCCTATTTTTGTTAATAAACCCCATTAAAATATAACTAATAAATTTTAAATTATTCAATTGATTATATATAATATCTAAAAAAATTATTTATCTTTTTTAAAATTTTCATTTTATCATTTTTCATCCCTGATAATCATATTTATCGCCATTTATGAATCTTCCCCACTTTGATTATGATTCTTCCCCTTTTGTGTCATCAAAAAAGAAGGTTATAGAGTTAAAACACAATTATTTTAGCATATAGAGTTACTAACTAGTTAAGAAAATTTCTTATAATGAACTTGAATAATGGAAGGAATGAATTTGAAAATCTATATCAATATAATAACATTTCAAAAATTAAATAAATAATGAAAAAATTAAATGAAAAATATAGACAAAGAAGACACAATAAATGGATTAAGAATATTTTATTAATGATCACCATTAGTATACCAATATATTTAATCCACATAGAAAGATAGTACATATATATTATTTTTTAGAATACATGGGATTATGTATGGGTTTATGTTGATATGGAGGTTTGGGATGTGGTTTATTGGAGGTAGGAGAGAATGATGATGTTGATGGAGGGTTAGCCACAAGAGGTATAACTGGTCTCCCAACAACTATAGAGGTGACATGCATCAAAATTCCTTATATTTATCTATGTTTTTTTTTGAAAGGTTTACTTAAAAAAATTTCTAATATTACTAGAATTAATGTTTAAAACCTATGTACTAGTACTGTCAATGTCTTTTATTTGGAGGTACGAATCATTTTTCATGATTTCAATAACATTATTTAACAAGATAAACATCAACAATGGATTTTTCATCATTATAAATACTATCTAGAATATAAAAACATCCAATATTTTCCTAGAACACATCATATATCTATTGGTTCTGGTCTGAGAGAACTTTATTCTATGAGATAATACAATAAATCAGTGGATAGATACTTTTTTTCCTAATATAATATTTTTAAAACTCCAAGATAGTAGTGAAGAAATTTATGTAGACATGATAAATGGATGATAGAATATTATTAAGGTTAACTTTGGGAATTTATTTTTATATTGAATAGAATCTCTATAAAGATTGTGCAAGTAGAGCATTATATAAAGGACATGAATGGAAAACTTAAGTCCTTGAATGTTACTTGGCATGAATGTTATCATATAATATTTTCAATTTCATTATTCGTAACACTAATGAAGTATTATTTTAATTTAAAAGATTTAGATCCTATAATTGTAATTGATCATAGTTAAGAAAAATAGTGGATTGAAAATGGTGAACTAAGGAAGGAATAATAACAACAACAACTTATACTAGAGGGATGGGCCTGTGAGGTTTGTAGACAAGAAGTTGTCTTATTATAGTAGAAGTTGAAACAAAAGGGACACCCTATGACTCTGAATAACTAGATTTATATTATGAAATTTATATAAGCAGATCATTAACACCTTCATGAATCTAGACCAACATATGTTAAAATTGCTTATGGTTCTTATTAATTGTTTCATAAAACCATGAAACCAGATCTCTGATTTTATTAGTCACACCCAAGGTCTCTTCCACATTAACTCCAATGGTAACCTAAATATTTCCAATCGTTTTCTATTATCTCACATAATTACCAATACTAGATATTCAGATAGCTTATTTGGTCTCTTAAAACTGATCTATCATACCTATTTAGAAATATTTAATAAGAACACATGTAAACATTAAACACTATAATGATAGGATATTATATGTTACTGAATTAATATATAAAAATAGTATATCAATACCATCTTTGATGGATTGATCCATAGAAGGTCCAGATAAGGATAAATAATTTGGTTTAACCCCCTTAAAGAACATAGGCTAGCTCACAAATACACACTTAAAAGTATGTAAACTCTCTTTACATCTATCTTGAAAGATTGAATCTCATCAAAATAAATTCATGATAAACTATATAGAACCATTAAAAGTATATAAATCATATCTATTTAATATTAAACATGAAAAGATATCATTCATCTCTGACATGGTGTCATAGAAACTTTGTACCCCATTCAGTTTGGATCTCATATCCTCAATGTCGTTTCCATTACTCACATAAGTAACATGTTTATCTTTTTGTACTTTTCAAACGATTGGGATAAGTTATTTTTTAGTAGAAATCATCTAACTATATTATAAAAATAATTTATAAAAAAAATTATCTCTGATTTTCCTCATTTCATCCTTAGAAGATATTATATCCTTTTTCATCTAAATATGATTACCATTAAGATTACTGAAATGAAACATAATAGATAATTCAATGTTATGAAATTTATATTTTACATTAGTACCATCTAAATTCTAGGTCACTAATAGTTCAACCTCATTCACATGAGGAGGTTATGTAATGGAATTTTGAGTATGAGAATGAACACAGTATTCATACAATGTAATATCACCACCTCCATCTCTGTCAGGAGTGTGAGGTCCCAAAGGGATTGTATCAAACATGATGTGATCATCCCAAGGTTTCTCTATAACCACTTCAGTTGTAATATTTCAACAGTATCCACTAGAATATCCTCATGATATTCTACTTTAGTAATTATCTTAACAACTAGAAGAACTATTTAAATAGATTCAGTTTCACTGTCCACTCTAACTTCTTGCCTTTCTGATTATTCCCCCACTAGTTTGGTTTCAGACATTTAAGGTTTTTCCCTTGAAATAAATAACTCTTGTAACTCTTTAGTAGTTACCCTATCAACTTAATTTTCGTCCCAATGTGGTGATGTACTGAATTTCTCACCCAAAATGTTCTACAGAAGATAGATGGCCACAGGAGCTCTACCATCCTATCTGACAGGTTTTAAATATCCGTTGGATGCATCCTTGTAATAACCAAAAGTCATGAAGAGAATTTTAGATAGTTTATTAATATTATTGAACTCAATATCATATCCCTCACTTAGATATATTTATTTATTATCTAACAATATGAATAAATTCATTCCTCATGGATAGTTATTCAACTTCCATTTCCCTTAGAAGTATTGATTCATAGACCCCCATCAAATAACAAGGAAGATTAAATTTCAAGTAATATATTAATACTTATATGATATGAATTTAATGAAAAAAAATTGTTTCCATATAAACATATATCTGGAAAATCCATGTTTGAATAAACATTTATAGTACTTTATAGTCTTCTTCTACATCAATCATAACCCTCTTCTCAAAATAACATGTTCCAAATATAAATATCAATAATTTCATTGGTGTCATTGTACTCAAATGAACCATATATTGGATAAAATATAAATCATCCCCAAGATGATCTAAAGGGGATTTAACCATTTCATCATCTGAAATAAGATCATATTTTCCATTCGAGTTTGATGAAAAATCATCCTCTCCATCACTAAACTAAATAATCATTATTATATAAAAAATAATTTACTTACTCTTGAAAAAGGAAACAATATTTATTTTTTTAAAACATGAAATACAATCCATAAAACAGAAATACATAACTCAATATAATTTTATTACTATAATCCATGATACAGCTATACCCCTCCCAAATTACAATATGCATACTGCACTCCCTTCCTTTTATTTTGTTATAATAACTGGAACTACCACCATGTAACGTCCCGACCCCAGAAGCCCTGAGTCGGTGCATCATTACCTAACATTGGCATGATCACAAAAGATCATGTCTTTAAATACCAATTAGTTTAGTGGCCTTGGAAACAATAGATACATACATATGTCTTACATTACATCATACAGTGAAAAACTATAAAAAATAGTCTCCATAGTCCACACTCATATCCCCTTAGACTATCCCAGCAGGTCAGTCATAAAATACTTCTTCACATATTGGGAAAAATAAATCATAGAAATGGATGAGCTGAGATACTTATTAAGGATAACAATATAGTAGAAACTTTCATAAATAAGAATAAACATTTAAGGAAATGTATAATTGAAACAGAAGCCTTTTAAACATGACCAACACCATAATATGGAAAAAATAAAATGAAATAATTCTATTTTCTTTTTCACATGGATATTCTACTAATCGAATCATCACATGAAATATCAATAATAACCTTCATAATGATGGAATGCATAATGCCCGACTATCATAACCACTTAGTCATGACCTTGTGCCAAGACTAATAATAATAGTTTTTTCAAGGACTTGTTCCAAGACACTAGTTTGTCTCATGTGTCATACCTATGCATGGAGGATCTATATCGGGCTCCACCCGTCACTTACTAAGTCTAATGCATTTCTCATATGAACAGGTTTAAAGATAACATAATCATTCGTATTAAAACTAGCATATGAAATTCAATTGCTTTCTCCATAAACCAGAATGGTTTAAAAATATTACATCCATAGTGAACCATATCACAAAACCTTGAATACAATATGGAGGTTTTGTATCATAATAAAGCAACTTGAAATAAGACTAAAATCTATCAAAGGACGTTGACATAGGTGAAATCAAAAATATTTGAGAGAAATATCCCTTTTTTTGAAATCATTTAAAAGTAAAATAATTATAAAAGAAAACATTTACATTGAAAATTTTCTTATAAGCTTGTGAGGGATGCTTCGACAATTTTATAATGGTGGAAAATAGACGCACCTTCCGTATATGTTAAAAACACATTCTTACCTTAATTAAGTTGAAAAGGTTAAAAAGGACCTTGTTTGGAAAATGACAGAATGATTCCTTTATAAACATCTTATAAAAATTCAGACAAGGGTATAAATGAATTTAACCCATATTCTATAAAATAGTAATAATTTTTTGAAATACATTTTTAAGAAACATGGATGTGGATGATAAATAAGTCCGAGTAGATACTTACGTAAAAATAACCTCGGATAATAAAGAGATTGTGAAACTAACACTTACCTTGTACTTATCCTTGGTCGATGGTAGGTTAACCACTTTTATAATTGTGTAATAATTTTTATTAAATCATACAATAATCATGTACATTAATACGATATCATATATGATATTTTGACATTGTTATGCTAATAATATGTTAGTATTATCGTCGTTTCTGCTGTTAATGGGTTCGTTTTCCTTGATATTATTTGTTATGTGAGTCATAGTTTTTATGTATGGGATGTATCTTATTAATATAAATAATGGTACTAAGTCTTTAAAAATTATTTTTAATCATCTAATGAAAATTAGTCTTGAATGGATATGATGGGGAATGAATCTCATCGCGTTTGTGGAGACTGTAATCCATATGTATGCCCAAGCAATAATATCATTCTTTTGATATTAAAATAATATATAATTTGATGTTATATCATATATAAAGAATAATTATCATATTATATTTATTATTTACATTAATTACACATCATTATTATACCCATCAAAATAATAATGTATTGAATAAAAATTATATCACGACGTGGAGACGGTAAGCCGTACGTAAGCATGTATGGTGACATGTTATTCAATGGATGGAAAGAATATTGAATTTGGTCATTCCATATTTATAATAACATCACAGAATAAATTATACACTAGAGTTTTTATTTTAGAATGGAAACAACAATGAAAAAAGAAGTGGAAGAAGAAATGAACTTGAAAGAGGGTGGTGAAATTATTACCTCTTCATCAAGTTCTTCCTTTTTATTTGATCAAAAGGGCTCCTTATATTGGATTTAATACTAATGTAAGGCATCTAGGATGATTTTATTGAAGTTGAGATGATATTTTGGCAGGGTTTGGTCGGGCCAAAAGGCTTTGAATGTGTGAATTAGAGTGAATGGGGTGTTCCCTTTTTATGAGGGGTGAGGGGCACCTTAGAAAAAGCTATAAATTTTATTTTATAATAAAATCATTTTCTGTTTCTAATCACTCAAAAATGGGTCATTTAAAGTCTATGGTGGGGATGGGTTGAACAAAACTCAACCAATAGGTTGTAGATAGGTTTGGGTCATTATATTAAATTTATCTTTTATATTTAACTCTTAGTTAATAGTTTGACATTTACCATGTCTCTTTGTATTTTTATATTATATGGTTAATAAACATACTATATACTTCCACGCAAACACCAAGTGGTTAATTAATGAAACTATTATCATTTTATATGTAATTTAGTCGAGCCTTAGATATTTAGGAATAAAATATCAATTAATAATATAATTTTTTTTAAAAAACACTATTATGTCAATTTTGACACTATTTGGTATTTTATTTTTTCTAAATTCATAACAGCGTTATTATTTCAACAAAAATTCATCTAACCAAACCTAATATGTCATATTAACCTAGAAAATTATTTTAATTCATAAAAAGTCTCAAATTACATTTATTTGGATATTTATAATATCAATTATATTAATATTTCATTAATTAGGTAATTACGGCCTCACCATTGTGTCATAAATAAATTAACTTATTTAAAGTCTAAAAATTATAAATAAAATACCATTATGTAGGAAACTATTTTACCTTTCTAATTAATTTTTATAATCGGATTTATCTCATATTATAAACCTTTAATAAAAAAATTTTAGTTATTAAATATTGATTTTAACTCTTTTAACTCTTCTTTGAATTAAATAATAAAAAATGTCCTAATCTATTCCAAGTGGACCAAATATGTTAATATTTTATTCATAAGGTTGTTTTTGGTAGAAATATACTTATCCAATAGAATTAAGACATGTGTTAGGGTAATAATAATATCATTTTTACCCTTAATTACAATATTTACTATTAACCGTGGAAAATAAAAGTAAAAAGATACTACTCACCAGAAATTATTTTTATCTTATTGAACCAAATTTTACTCTTTGATATTTATCATGTCTCTAAGAGTTTTGAAGTTTCGCTCACAGAGGCTGTAAAATTATGTTTTATGTGAATTTGAAAAGTCTCCTTAGAGATGGGTAAAAGACGGTGAAAAGTTCAATAAAATTTTTATATACATCCTAAAATATTATTAACAAACTCCAATGAATTAAATTGAATTTATATAGGTATTAAGTATCTATTTTGACCTAAAATAAATGAAATAAAATAAATAAATATTAAAATAAACTTTCGGTTTGAAACTATATCTTAGTGTGTTTCACTATTTATCAAAAATTGAAGGTTTTCAGAAAAATAAAACAAATTCACCCTAAGCTAATTTCGATATTCCAAATCAAAAAATGAAGTCCATTTTGAAAGATAATATTTATAAATTTTCAATAAGTGGATATTAATATTCTTAACCGCTAGTTTGATTGGATTTGGTGTGTTAGAACTTGATGTTGCATACAACATACACTATTGTATTTTTCAAAGAGAAGCATACCATGGAAGCTTGGGGTGTTAAATTATCCCCTCCATCATATAATTTTGTCCTAGAAATTTCTTGAATATTACCGCATAAAATTACTCTGTTTGTTCTTCATCATAAGTTCCTCGGGTTCCCATGTTGCCACTTCCATCTTATGGTTTCTCCATAGAACTTTTACCATACGAGTCATCTGGTTTCTCAAAACATTTTCTCTGGTATCAAGAATCCTGACAGGCTCTTTGCAATAAGACATACTAGGTTCCAGTTCTAATTCCTCATAAGTGAGTACATGCATTGGGTCAAGAATTTATTTTCTCAACAGTGATACATGGAATACATCGTGAACTTTGGAGGGATTTGGTGGCATTGCCAAATGATAAGCAACAACCCCAATTCTCTCTAGAAATTAAAAAGGTCTTATGTACCTAGGACTCAATTTTCCCTTCTTATCGAACAGTATAACACTCTTCCATGGAGATACCTTTAAGAAAACATGCTCTCCTACCTAAAATTCCAAATCATTCCTTCAGTTATCAGTATAGATCTTCTGACTACTTTGAGCTACATTGATGTTGTTTTGGATTAAATTCACTATTTTCATCGCTTACTCCACCAGTTTTGGGCCTATGAGTTTTCTTTCACCAGCATCATCCCAACAGGTTGGTGTGCGAAGTCTCTTTCCATATAATGCTTCATATGGTTCCATCTAAATACTTGAATGGAATCTATTGTTATATGAAAACTATACCAAAGGTAAATATTGATCCCACATACCCTGAATGTCATGTGAGCAGTAACCCAATGTTTCTTCTATTGTTTGAATAGTTCGTTCTAATTGTCCATGAGTTTGGGGGTGGTAGGTAGTGCTCAAACGAAGCTCATTATCCCAGAATTTCTAAATACTTTTCCAGAATCTTGATGTAAAAAGTGGGTCATGATCAGAAACAATCGATAGGGGTAATCCATGAAGTCTCAAAATTCATTAATATATTGTCTTTCTAGACGTTCAAGTGGTAAATCTTCTATTATAGCAAGAATTTGTACTGACATGGTAAGATGATCAACAGTCACTCATATTGCATCGTTTTTTCAATGAGTCTTTGGTAGTCCCATGACAAAGTCCATAGTAATATTATCCAATTTCCACTCAGGTATGGGAAGAGGTTGAATGACTCTTCCAGGATGTTGCCTTCCAGCTTTCACTAGTTGACAAAGCATAAATCTTGACACAAAATCAGCAATCTCCCTATTCATGTTGTCCCACCAAAAATGTACCATCAAATCTATATACATCATGGTGCTCCCATGGTGTATAGAGAAATTGGAATTATGAGCTTTGTCCAAAAATTCACTTTTTTGACCAGGTATATTGAGAACACAATGTCTCTTCCCCAAATTTCAAAATTCCTTCTTCATACAAAAAGTCACTCAATCTCCTATCATTCACAACATTAATCTTCTTTTGAAACCCTTCATCATCGGTCTGAGAACTCTTTATTCTTTCTAGTAAAGATGGTTTGGCAACAATTTGAAAAAGTATTGATGTTTCCCCTTCCATGGTTATTCCCATATCCATCATTACTAGATCCATGTATATAATATTCTATTCAACTCTCATATTCTTAAAAACTCAACGATCCTTTCTTCTCAAAGCATCTCCCACCATATTTTCCTTTCCCGGTTGGTTGTGCATAGTGAAATCATAATCCTTGAGTAGTTAAATCCATCACATTTCCCTCATGTTGAGTTCTATCTGAGAGAAAATATACTTCAAACTATTGTGATCAGTATAAATCTCAGTTTTTTCACCATAGAGATAGAGTCTCCAAATATTCAAATCAAAGATTACATCTTCTAACTCAATATCATGAGTAGGATAGTTTAGCTGAATAATTTTCAGTTGTCGTGATGCATAGGAAATGACTCTATCATTCTGCATAAAGACCCAACCATGTCATTTCTTAGATGCATCACTATAAATAACGAACCCATCATTCCCCGATGGTAGAGTCGGGATAGGAGCAATGAAAAATCTTCTCATCAATTATTCGAATCATTCTTCACAATATTTTTTCCAAACAAATTTAACCCCTTTATGTGTGAGATTCATTAATGGGTTAGCCAATCAGGCAAAATTCTTGAAAAAACATTGATAATAACCTTCTAAACCAATAAAACAACGTACCTCGGTTATACTAGATGGTGTTGGCCTTTCTTGGATAACTCTTGTCTTATAAAGATCGACAGAGATTCCATCCTTAGAGAAAATATGTCCATGAAAAGAAATCTACTGATGCCAAAATTCACACTTGCTAAACATCCCATATAATTCATGTCTTCCCAGTGTCTTCAGGATAATGCGCAAGTGATTTTCAAGATATTCGTATTATTTGGATTATATCAATATATCATTAGTAAATACCACTACATAGTCATGAAGATATTCCTTGAAAACATTGTTCATTAGATCCATGAAAAAATAGGGTGCATTAGTCAGCCCAAAACTCATTACTCGAAACTCATAATGCTCATACCTGGTTCAAAATTATTTCTTTGGAATGTCTTCCTTCTTCACACAAAACAGATGGTATCCAGATCGAATGTCAATCTTTGATAAGTATTGATCTCCGTGCAGTTGGTCGAATAAATCATCAATGTGTGGTAGGGGATACTTGTTCTTTATTGTTATAGCATTGATCTCCCTGTAGTCAATGCACAACCTCATAGATCCATCTTTCTTCTTATAAAAAAGAACAGGGGCTCCCCATGGAGAAAAACTTGGGCTAATAAATCCCTTATTAAACAATTCCTCTTGTTGTTTCTTTAGTTCCACTAATTCCACAGTGGGCATTCTATACAGTGTCTTTGATATCATCCTTGAACCAGGAATTAAATCATTGGAAAACTTAATTTCTTATTCTGTAGTTTTTCTTGAATGAGAAACTACCATCCATTAATGATATGAAAATACCCCACGAGGTGGAGGGATAGATTGATAAAATATATTAGATGTTCGATATCCCAGATCACCCTGAGAGTATCACAGATAAGTGTGTGGAATTCAATATTGAGGTTCCTTGAAAGAGATGGTGGGAATCAATTGTATTAGTGGATATTCATGTGGTCTTGGACTAGTAGGGTTTCAAGAATATATTGTTCTAGATGTTATATTCATTATTGTTTATGATAGTGATGTCTCTAAACATATGTATTTCACTGTATGGAGAGAAATATGTGTCTGCATAAACTAATTGTCTTACAATGATGGTATATTTTTTTACAAGTGGTTGTAAATAAGGAATAGATGATACCTCAGAAGTATATAAAATGTCTATGATAGGATATCATATCATAAGTACTTATTCATAATATTTCAACCTATTCATATACAATAGATAGGGCTATTATAGAAGAAATTAATATGGTTAGAAAGTATGTATACATATCCCCTTCACATACACCTAGTGATGGTTTTAGTGGAATGATAGGGAAAAAGTTGTTGTGGACAGATCATCACTTGAGGAGTTGAGGTGATTATAGGTTGTTGGACTCTTTGTAAACTCTAGTTATGGGCATTGGTATAAAATTGACATGCCATCGGTGTGGCATGGTTATATAGACATGACATTTTGGTACTCCACATACAAAGATGTGTAATAGTTTTCGATGTTACATACATCTATTGTTTTTCTATTAGGGTATTTCTACACCTTGGTATAGAGATGGAAGATTAACTCCAAAGTCTATTGTGGAATAGTAAATTTATTCAATGTCTATAGGGTTCTATCCATAGGCCTATAGAGCATAGAACCTTCACACAAAATATGAGTTTCTATTAGAAGTTTATACTGGTCCAATGATAGTGATATGTACCATAATTATTTTATCATTCAATGAATATTCAATATTTAATATTGGTTATCCCCACACATTTATTTGTTAGAATTATATTAATTCATGAAACCATTTAATGAAAAAAATATCTATTATTATAGTGTTAGAGGAAACAATTGTGAAGAGTAAAGAGAATAGGTTTCAATGTCCTTTTTATGAACTACAAATAGCTAATGCATAGACAGTATGAGATTATCATTCTCGATCTGGATATATATGAAATTTTCATCAAGATGTATTGGATTGATTCTCTTCCTATATAATTTGATTATTATCATTGGTTTATCTTATTTCTTATGATTGATGGGGACTCATGATTACGTCAGGGAGAGTTAGACTTAAGGTCTGGTCGTACATGACTTTCCCACCCAGATCTCAACAATTTTATTCCTACTATTGAAGTTTATCCTAATGATTATTCTTATATTATAGATCTTTTCATTGTTTTTATATATATATTTTTTACACTGATGATTTCTTTTTAATTCTTCCAGATAGGGAGGTAGAGTTTATGATTTAATTATTGTATGGTTCACACCTGATTTCAAAAACCTTCATATCATATTAAACTAGTGTAGCTAGAAGATCTCAAGATTTTGTTGACAAGATGATGGAAAAGAGTTTTGTTCACCCATGTGTTACACCATGGGAAGTCCAGTGCTCTTTTCTAAAAATACATATGATTCAATGAAATTTATAGCTGATAATTAGAAGTTGATCAAGGTGATGGTTAAGAAAAAGTATTATCTTTCTCATGTGGAATATTTTTTGATCAATTAATGGGTCCAAAGTGGTTTATGAGGATAGATCTTTGTTCAGGTTATCATCAGCTCAGTGTTTGGGTGCATGATATATAGAATATGGCCATAATGAACAAGTAAGACCATTATGTGTAGCTTTTGATGTGGTTTTATCAACTAAAGCTCTTTTAGTTTTATGTATTCAAATAAATTATATATTTAAATAGTATATTTACTCTTCATTTGTAGTTTTTGTGGGTGATATTTTTTTTACATGAGATCTGTGTTTGAGAATGAGAACCAAATAGAATTGGAGTTGGAAATCCTAATGAGTCGCCCATTTTTTGGAAATCCTTAGAAATGAAATTTATTGATCCAATAGGTGTAGTTATTTGGGAATGTGATTTATAATTGTGTATTATATGTGTATAATGGGAAGGTAAAGTGATTATTGTCATGGGAATATACACAAAATGAATTTTACATTCATACCATCCTAGGTATTTTTAGATACTACTCAATGTTCATCAAGTATTCTACAAATATGGGTTAACCATTGACTGCTCATACTAGGAAAGGGGTGAAATTCATTTGGGATATGTATTTTCATTATTTTTCTGACGAGTTGAAATGAATTTTAAAAATAAATCTTATTTTGACTATACATGAGCTTTATCCGGGTTATGTGGTCTTCTATGACGCTTTGAGCAGTGGTTTGGGTTGTGTGTTTATGTAGGTTGCTCATGTGGATGATTATGACTATTGAAATATTTTACTACATGAGAATAATTACTCCATAAATGATTTATATTTTTCTATAGTTATAAATGTTCTCAAGTGTTGGTAGGACTATGTTTTTGGTGGAATGGTTTCATATTCTTCTCTCACCATGGAATTTTGGGCTATATACTTTCACACAATGAATTGATTCCAAGATAAGGGTATTTGGTGGAAGAACATAAGATTATTTACATCAATATCACCTAATCCCCATGGAATGGGAGTGAAATTATAGATTATCTAAGTAGGAAACATCCCTCAAAATCTATTATTTAATCGAAGGGAGATTGATAGCCTATATGGAATTTTTCTTAGATGCATCTAGATGGTCAAGAGAATAGTTTGGGCATGCTTCTGACCATTTTTTAGTATTCATCATCCTTAATAAAATTAATTATATAGAGTTATTAGAAGTATGATGAGTTCATAATAATATGACAAACCCTGTATTGTTGGGGAAAATATTTAGATTTCTCTCTATCTTCTCTTGGTATTCATTGTTTTGGGGAATGTTTTTTCATCCTGGCATCATTAATGTTTATTTTATTGATTTTATATGTTCATTATGGATCATTAATCAAGGAAAAATGAAGATGTATCATGAAATGATATAGTGATTCTTGTATCTAGGTATGAAGCATTACATTATTGATTTTGTGTACCGGTATTACACCTTCAAACAATTACATGCAGAGAATCTAAAACATTCTGGTTTTTTCCAACCTCTCCCTGTATTGGATTGAAAATGGGAGGAGGTATCCAAAAAAATTATTTATGGATTACTATGGAATACATGAGGATATAATGTTATCTATTTTGGGATTGATATATTAATAAATTTATCTCATTTCATTTTAATAAGGGGTACTGTTAATGTTTAAGATATAGATAAGATATATAACCAAAAAATTCGATGTTTACATGGGATTCCATCTACTATTTTTTCATACATGGATCCTAGGATTAAATTTTTATTCTAGAGGAGTCTCTAAGAAGTGATGAAAACTCATATTAGGTTGATTACATATTATCATCCAGAGACAGATGGTTAGAAATGGAATGCTATTCAAATAATGGGGGATATGCACCACGCATGTGTCTTGGATATTGGTGGATCATGGGATTGTCATCCAGGGATGGATGTGTTTTTTATGAATACAATTATTAGTTATCGATTAGAATAGATCCTTCTGAGTCTTTGTATGTTGGACTGTTTAGTTCAACTCATTGTTGGGTTGAGGTGGGTAAAGCTTTATTTGTTGGTCAATGTTTTGATTAGTAGATATCTATGAGGGTTTATTATATATATCATCATCATGATATATGGATGATTTGAATGAAATATTATATATATTAGAGGTGTTTTAAATTAGATTATTTTGTAGGTGACCATTTGTTCTCGAATACTTCCCCTCGGTTAGTTCACTACTGGAATAGGAAATGTGGAATTTTGGCTCTAAGATATGTTGGAAATTTTGAGTTTACTGAGCAGATTTGGTAGGTAACCTATTAGGTAACATTTCTGCTTTAGTTGATATGAATTCATGATGTTTTCCACAAATCACATATCCCAAAATACCACCCTGATCCTTCTAAGAATATGAAATGGTATGGGATTTATTTAAGCAAAAATGATTATATTATGCAGGATCCAATATATATTGTTGAATCTAAATTGTAACTTTTTAGTGGTAAGTCAATATTGTTGTCAAAGTGATTTGGCGACAAAGATCATATTATACAGAGACACTGGAGAGTGAGTCATTGATTAGGGAGTAGTGGACTCACCTCATTGCCTATCTTCATTATTTTACATGACATCTTGGAGAGGAATCACTTATAGTGTGGCATTGGTATGATCATATCACCCACTTTTTTTGTAATTTCCTCAAATTATATAATTTTTCTCTTTAATATGGTGTGTCTTGGAATTCATAGTGATAGAGAACATTTTCTGAGAAACGTGTAGTAATCATCAGGGATGTAAGTTTTTTTGAATTAATAGAGTTTGGTATTCAATGTGTTAATGGAGTTATGGGGTTCTCCACTTGTTCAAATAATGTCCAAGATGGTATGAGGTTTTTGTGATGAATCAATTGTTTTTGTTGTTTGCAGGATGTTTTCTTTTCATGTAAATATTATATAAAGAGTAATGCCTATGAGGATTAAGAAATGAAATGATTACACATTATGAATGTATACACACCATGTAAGGGTTACACATTGTGTAAGGGTAACACACCATGTAATTTGAAAAGATCAATTTTTATTAAAAAGATGATGGTTTCCTAATAGTATGTGAACCATATGGATTAAAAAACTTGTAAATTGATTAAATAGTATATAACTATCACTAAAATGAATTGTATGGGTTTTCTCAAGTAATTTTATTAATTAATTATTCCTTATCACTCTCCCATCTCAACTTATGTTTCTTTTTCTGTGATTTTAGGAGCCTTCATTTATTCATGATTTATTCATTCGATATTCGATCATCAGGGTAGTTGTGTTTCATCTCTCCTTTTAAGAGATCATTTATTCTAACTCATTGAATTTTATAATCACATATCGATTTATTTTCACAATTTTGTTTCTTATTTGTATCAATGTTTCATGTAATTCATTCTTATATATATTGTGTGATCTTTTCCGTGTGTCGTTTCTATTTATGTTTGTGTTGCGGCAAGGGTATGTTCATGAAGTTTATGATTTTTCCTCTTCTAAACTGTTGCTTTTATTATATATAATAATTATACGATTTTTATATGGTTTATAGAGCCTCTGATATGATTTTGGGCTCTTCCTAGAGGTGGATTTCACTACAGGTGTTTGCAACACGAGTTTTTAGGTCGGTGGATCCATCTCTAGAATGTGTTGGTGAACTTCATTACACATGTTATTCATAAAAAAATTAGATGAAATAAAATAATTTAATGATTATTTAGTTGTGAATGGAATTTAGTTTTTTAAATATGGGTTTCACTTGGTTTTAGTAAATGAAAAGGATTATTTAATGCATTTTGATATTGTTTTATAAAATAGTGTTAAATGCATGAAATGATGAAATATTTGAAGGAATTTTTTAGAATTTGATCATACGGGAATCCTAGTGAAATTCTGTGGGATGTATAATAATTGGAATCATATTATGTTAGTGGTTTACTCACGGTTCTTTCCCATACTCCCATAGACCATTTTTCTAGAGACTTGTTAGAACTATTGTGGGATCGAATTCTATGGTGTTTTTATGATCTCTAGGATCAATTAAAATTTCTAGAACATTGATTCACATGTGATTGACTATGTTTATATATGTGTGTCCATGCTTTCCCTGCTTAATGTTACATTGACATATTGTTACCAATTTCCTTGGAAAATTTTAATTGATTTCGGTTTGTACTATTTTGATTTTAATTCAATGGATATGACAATATAATTAATATATGATTATATCTGACATGTTATATCTATTTTGAAACATTTATTTGAATATTTTTGAAACTAATTTACCATTTTTTTAGTGGACGTGTAAAAAGGGGATATAAAACAAATTTTCCATGATGTTGATAAATAAAATTTATAATAGGTGTATCATTATATGTTTTCAATAAACATGAGAATGCATGGATTATTTTTCATATACTTTATGTGGATCAACTGGGTGGGACTCTACTGATCCTATTATCTCCCACCAAGTGTACCACTTCCACAGTGCATAGACATGGTTTTGTATGAAGTTACTGGGAAATTCTAGGAACCATAGATGGGGGGTCGGGTATTCGTTCATTTAAGTTTTCCTAGATGGGGAGTGAGATGGTGATGGTTATCCCAAACTATCACTTGGTGTTTATTGGAGTAGGTATTTTAGTTTTGTTTTCCATTACAATTGGACTTGTCTCTTGGAGCTTGTTTTTCTACCTCATCTATTGTATTGTTTATGATGTTCTCTTTTTGTTATGATATATATATATATATATATATTCATATTATTCATCTATTTCATTATTTACTTCTATATATTTGTAACTTTTTAACTTTAGGGTTGCAGAAATCATCCCACCCAGTTTTCTTATTGCATAGTTCCATGTATCTTGGAGGTGATTATTGGGAAAACACTTTGGGTATGTGGTGGATTTGATTGGGTGCCAATTTGAGAGATTATCCAGGTCTGTTAATTATATTACTTATGACATAACGTGTTTTATTTGTAGTTTCATCCCAAAAATGAGGGTGAATGTTATATTCACATAACATTGTCCATGCAATTTCTTGCAAGGTTTTATTCATACTTTTAACAACACCCTTATTCTGAGGTTCCCTAAGAGATGAAAAATCATATTTGATTAAATTTTTTGGACAATAATAGTTGAACTCATTTTTTTCAAATTATCTTCCCTTATCACATTTTAATTAAATAATTTATTCCTCCTTCTCATTTTGAACTAATTTCAATAAACATACAAATATAGATCATGAATTAATCTTAACAATCAATATGAAAACCAAATTAAATGTAGTGAAATCAATAAATAACAAAAAATATTATTTTCATGTTAGTATTCCCATCATAGATAGAAAATGAAAATTCACATGGACAAGTTCCAGAGGCATAGAAGGGGAATCTAGTTTAATTTATTGAAAATTTGATTTCTATTTCTTTCCAATTTTGCATGAATCAAATGTCTTCCATTTTTAAATTTAATTTGAGGTAAATTTAATAATATTTTTTTGTATAATTGTAAAAAAAATATAAATTAATTTTTTTATTTTTATATTAAAAATCAATTATTCATTTATTTTATCATTTTAACAATTATATACCTGGTCAACAAAAATAGTTATGATCTAATGTGTAGATATTCTTTATTCTTGGACCCTAAAATTTTATAATATCATATTTGAAAACAGAACGTTAATTACTTGAAAATTTTAAATAATTAGAATGAAAAAAAGTTTTAAATTACACTTAAAATTTCATTCAATCGATCTATATAATTTTTACGATGTACAATGATCTTGGGATATGACTGAAAATCTCATATTCTATTGTAATTTTCAGTTTCACCATTTCTCATTAAGTTTGTCACACTGTTATCATAAAAAATAATTAAATAGGAAAAAAAATTCTACCTATATAAACATGGGAATATCAATTTTAACAACATATTTTTTAAGAACGTAAACCTTTTTTTCTCTATAGAATTTTAATGAAGAAATTTTAAAACATAGTTTGAAAAAAAAATATTTAACTACTAAAAATTGATGATTTATTAATATGAAAATATTAAAAGAGTTCCATTATCATCTTTAGTGAATCCAATAACATTATAGAGGTACTTATTTTTTTAACTAGGCATAAATAATTTTTATATAACAATAGTATTTCACCTACTATTCTTATTCCAAAATTATTTTTTTAGTCTTTATTGTTTCCAAGAATTTGATTCATGTAAATTTCACATTTATTGAAAAAACAAACAACAACCTTTGGATCCCAAATGTTATATTGTATGTTATAAATTTTGTTACGATGTTAAATAAAATATATAGACGAATTTTTTATAATGAAATTAAAATATAAATTTTTTTATTCAGGTTTTCATTATCATTGAAAAAAATAAAAGGGATCTTGAAAGATTTTTTTCTTCTATCGTATATTTTATATTTCTTCCAACATGCTATAATATTAATTTATTTTTTTATAAAATGATTTTTTTAGATTCAGATTCATGTGCAAAAAAATAATATGAATTTACCTCATTATAGTTTGAAATAAAGAATATTTTGGCCATATGAATAAGAATTACACAATCTGATTCTTCATATGTGACACCACTAGAAAATTTTGAAGCACTCAATTTTGATTTCAAGGCATTCTTATATATCATAATACCACTAAAAATGACATGATTATAGGTGGTATTTTTTAATTTATATGGGGTTATTACCCCCTCTAAACACATTATAAGGGGTTATGAGAAGCTGCAGCTAAAGTGCCTACATAGTAATGTTAAGATATGATGATATTAGCGGTATTTAAATTATATGTGGATATAAACAACTCTAATGTTTGTCTATATTTTCCAAAAATGAGTCAATAGGGTTATTTTTTTACTACCCCTATTATATATACGCAATTAGAGATTTTTTTACAACCTACACTAATTTAGATTATATAGAATTATATTGGCGATTTTAACGACCCATAATTATTACAATTTAAAGACACTGGGAAAACCGCCCCTCACCTTTTTTAACCCACATTTCCCCCCTCTTTCTATAATGTTGTACAAGCGCCTTCTCCACCAACTCATTCCCATTTAATTCCCCTCACCCATCCTCTCCATCCATGTCCCCCTCATATGCCTCAAGATCACCTCTGTTTCCTCTCGCATGAATCCCATGTATCACATGTGTCTGTGAAAGCTGCATATCCATACAAAGTCCATACTCCATCCTGTGAATCCATCTCATAAATCTTGTAAAAATCCACCATTTTGGATTTCATCTAAGGTCACATGGCTTATGGTACTATGGATGACCCACTATGGAAAGTTAATTTCTTTTCATATTATGCATATCTTTCTATCTAAATATATTTATCTGTTTATTAAAATAAATAAAATATGAATAATATATTTAAATACATTTAATATATAACTTATTTATAAATTTAAATAAATTAAATTTTTAAATTTTTATTAATCGATATATGTATATTAGTATATATATATATATATATGTAATGTATATATATATATATTGTACACATATATAAATTATATATTTACAGATATTTAAATAAAATTTTGTTTGTGTACTTTTTATAAATACATTAATTTCCAACATACACAGAGACACAAATGTGTATTTATATATTTATTTTTAAATATTAATATTTTTTTCATACATGGATATATGACATGTATATTTATATTAACCAATGATATTATGCATATGTATATATATATTATTTATAAATACACAATTAAAAATTTTAATATTTATATAACATATTTATATTAACACAATATTTTGTATATTTTTTAAATAGGTTTATATGTATACAAATATATATTATACATATACATATAATATAATATATATATATATATATATAAACTGTAATGAATTTTAAATAAATATTTACAAATATTTATATAGTAATACCATTTATACACATTTATATTTAATATAGATATATATGAATAATTATTATTATATTAAGATTAATATATTTACTTGTAAAAATTAATTTTTATATATTTTTTATTTATTTATTAAATAATATTATATATATAATATATATGTAATATTATTTAATATATATTAATGTAATTATTTATACATGCATTTAGGTTTTAATATTTATTTGTATTTATTTAATTTATTTATTTAATATGTTAAGATTGTATATCCATACGTTTATATATTGTCTTGATAAGATTCATACAGATACATTCAATAATTACATATAATTGTAAAAAATAAAAAATATTCTAGGTTGTTAAAACCCCTTCTACTCGGCTATTATAACCATCTTCTAATTTCATAAATTATAGGTGTTAAACCCGCATCTAATTACATGCATGTCAATGTAAATATATATCTTTATATTCATTAATTTTTATTATAAAAAATAAAAATAATTTTAAATGAATTATTAAATAATTTATATTTATATAAATATTTATATAATATATTTTTTCATTTATAATATAATTAATATTATATGAAAAAAAATTATACAATGACAATTTAATAACATATATACACATTAAAAAAATATATTAATGTACATATATAAATACAACAAAATCAAATAATATAAATTATTTATATAAATATATTTACATAAAATTATATAGTATATAAAAATAATTTTATATATTATGTTTTAATTATAAATATAAATATATATGTTATATTATATGATTTTTATGAAAAGAGGTAATTTACAACCCCTCTAATCACTTATATTATAGAGGGTTCAAAACCCTCTCTAATTTAAATTCTAGAGGGGGTTGTGAACACCTTAGTTTTTCTCAAAATTTAATATATATATATATATATGCATATAATTGAATATATAGAGCCCCTAATGAAAAAAATATAGGCGTTTTTGGCATAACTGTCTCTAAAATCTAACAAAAATTTTAAAAACAGTCACTAAAAATTTAAAGGGGGTGGTGAACACCTTATACATGAATCATAAGGGGTTTTCATGCATAAACCCACTATAATTTTTAATGAAAATGAATTTAGACATGGTTGTCCATAATCCACTCTAAAAAACAACCAATAATCTACCTTTTTGTATTGTATAGGCAATCCATGTAAGATACTTACTCATAAATACTTTTCTTATATTTGAATGAAATTAAGATTAAGGTTACTGAGTATCTTACAAATGTTTAATATTACCTCTTTAGAGTCTTCCTCATGCATCTTTCACTATTTAAACCTTATCTCATGTTATGAATTTTTTGTTCAACAATTTAGAAATCTAAGTAAGTTCCTTATCTGATTTCATGTAACATGAGGTATCCACTTCTTTATATTATACACATATTTGTGTACTATTATTCTCCTTGATGTCTTTTTATTTAGAGTCATGAAAGAAAAAAATCATCCATTTTAATCAAACATTTCACTCTGGCGATACCATCTATATTTTACTCATACATCATTTGTATTTTTATAAGGTATTTTATATTCAATAATTTAATGTTTTTTATTTACTAATTATATCAAATATTCTTCACCAATTATATTATAAAATGAAAAGAACATTCAATTATTGATCATATTCTGGAATTGGAACTCCAAGAGAAGCGATACTGTTCACAATTTCTATCAACCATCTATTTGTTTGAGTTATGGTTTGACCATATATAATATAGAATATTTCAGATATCATATATTATGTATTATATGTAATACATCATAAATTATATGTAATATTTTATTCCATCGATGTAATTTTCCACATCTCATGTGCTACATCTCTTTGTTCATATTTTTTTGAAATCATCAGTACATTTTCCACAAACTTTATAATTCATAGCATTTGTATTCAGATAATAAATTACTTTACTATTATCATCTCACTTCCCAAGATCATAATTAAGAATAGAATTTGGCTTAAAAAATTTTAAACAATACATAAAAATAAATATTTTGAAGTATATTGTCAATTGGTCCTTCCAACAACAATAATTTTCTCCATTGAATTTTTTATATCATACGATATACATACCATCCCTATTTTTAGCAATAAATCAATTTCTATGATAATATTAAGACTTAATATTTTGAAATATGAGAATATAAAATTCCCCATATCTGAAACCAAATGATAGTCAGAGACCAGGTGCACTAAGAATCAAGAGGGGGTGAATTGAGTTCATAATTGTTTTTGGATTATAAAAACAATATATATAAGGTATGATGACATCAAATATTTTCATAAAATATTTATGAAATATGATTAAAATTATAATTAAAACAATTAAAAATAATATATTTTAGTGGTTCAGGTAATATAAATCCACATGTGCACTACACCAATGTCGAACCTCATGATCCTAGTAACCGTGAATTATTAGTAATATTACCCTGGAAAAAATGACTATGTTAATGTAGAAAAAAATTGATTAAATGCAATATTATTTAACCAAGATTTTATAATGAATTATCAACACCATCCATTATTTTTATTTTACCAGGAACATTAATTCCTCAATCAATGTGAAAAAATATGAAAAATTATAGATTAAGCTCACAGTTGTATGATAAAACACATGAGAGATGATACAAAATATCCAAGATAGAAAATGATTATATAAATAATCCTAAGGATAGACATATAAAAAAATATTATGGTTTATCTTTGAATCAAAACTATAGAACATGAATCTTATTATTCTTTATCTTAGAATAGAGTAATAATAAAAAAACATCATGATTGAGATAGATATATATAGTTGAGAGTGAAATGTATTCTATTTTTATATTTGTTCTTTATGATCCTCTTTTTTTAGATATGTATTAAAAAATATTGTTCCTCTCCTCTACATGAGATCCTTAAAATTTGTTCGTGGATTTAATTACTACATGAGATTTTCTCAAAACTATCTCCACAATGGTATGATCATTAATTAATTTTTATAGATCATTCTTATCTCAACACATGAAATAGTTTGATATTATATTGCAGCACAAAAATATATTCCACTATTAAAAGAATTGATTGAGGAATTAATTTAAACATAATGTAATCCAATGTTAACAAATATGCAGTTTGTAGGACCATGAATCCAACTCTAGATCCCTATGTATATTAATTCGATATATTTTAATTTACATAGCTGAATTGATTCATGTAGATGAGTTCCTCGCATATCAAATTTACAAAGGGGTTATTTGTTGGGGCGCGGAGCCCGGCGCCGCAGCGGAAGTCGTCGTTGCAGAAACACGCAAGAGGAGAAGAGATTTCACCCGAAGGCTTTTTAACATCACACCCGAAGGCCTTTTACAACACAACACCGACACCATGAACGTACCATTTTGTTCCGTACCGCCGATCATCGCAATCGGGACACGCCGCTTGATCTCCGCAACCAAGAGGACTTTCGATACATGGCACTGTCATTGTCGTCGTCTTCAATCATCATCGTCGACACACCATCGTTGTCGTGATCACCATCTTCGCTTCGCACCGGTTACCGCAAACGCAGCAACCCCTTCACCGCTCTCTCTTGGTGGCCACATCTTTGCCAGCCCACCTTCGCACCGGTTACCGCAAATGCGGCAACCCCATCGCCATTCTCTTTGGGCGTCTACATCTTTTCTAGCCCACATTCCAAAACATGTTACCGCATCTTCTTATATAGACACCCAGCCCATATCTCCATTAATGCGGTCAACATTCGTTATTCCATCATTAATTCCACCAATTAATCTTGGAATTAACTTTTCATTAATGTTGGGAGAAAATCCTCCATTAATGTTGAGAAAATCCAACCATTAATATTTTTATCTCTCCTCATTATTTAAATTTTAAATCAATAACACCCAAAAAATCTCCACCATGATTTAAAATTCAAATACTCAAAAGTTATTTCCACAATCTGGGCCAATTTGATCGCCAACTCCACCAAGGTCTAAATGTCACCCAATGAACGGAACACGCCGCATGACACCTGCGGCCAAGAAGACTTTCGATATTCCAGCAACACCGCTGATACCGCCGTCATTGTCCGATGACATCTGAGTCCTTGATAAGCTGCTCCACCAGATGCTTGCCACCATGTTCTGCAACCGAACACTTCAACCAATCCCTTTGATACCACTGTTGGGAAAATCCAACCATTAATGTTGAGAAAATCCAACCATTAATATTTTTATCTCTCCTCATTATTTAAATTTTAAATCAATAACACCCAACATTATTTACATTGATGAATTCTTCACATAGCCTTATCAATAACGTATTATAATTTGAAATTGGTGAATTAATCATGCATCCATTTAGAACAACATTGATGAATTCAAGTTGTAGCCATTTTACATAGCTGATTTCTTAATTGATCTGATTCACATAGCCATATTATTGCGGTATTCATTTGATAATTTAGTGCACTCATCAACGAAGGTTATTTCCTCATATCGGATTTCAAAATGTGGCCAATTCACACAGGTTATTCGTTCATACAACAGTTTGATTTAGCTTATTTCAACAAAGACAAATATTCATATAGTCAATTACCTCCCATAACCAAATTTACATATATTGGTATATTTCAATCAAACATGTATAATTATAGAACAACACATAATGAAATACGAATGAAATTAATAAAATAAAACTTAATGTACACATTAAAAAATCATCATAATCATATGAATAGTTTTTTAGATCATCCAAAACATAAATTACATGTTATATATTTGAATAATATTAGTATACAAATGTGATATACATTAAAAAGGTCAATCATAGATTTTATGAAAATTCCAATTTAATTTTGAAATAACATATATTGTAATTTATCAAATTCCAAATTATTAGGAACAATAATTCTATAGAAAAGATCCATGGAAACTAATGACATAAACATAAAATAAATTATTATTTATAATAGAGAAAAATAATAATTAATGTGCTAAATTTTAATATAATGATTTTGTTTAAACAATTTCTAAGAGGCACATGTTTGAAATATGAGAAGAATAATTATTATAAATAAATTTATAAAAAAATTAAGAAGGGATAAAATGATTTTAAAAAGTTATTTGAAAATATTTAAATGATTTTTAAGAAATTTTAAATAAAATATGGAAATTGATGAATATTATTCGAAACTAAATAAAAAAATGTTGATTTTAAATTATTTTTTTGTCTTATATGAGTGAATATTATGGTAAAAATGGTACTATTACAAAATGTGGATTTTCCCTTAAAATATGGTTCAATTAAACAAAAACTATAGAATTTTAATAAGGATATAGATATTATATTTATTCATTTGGTATATATTTATAATAATTATTTAATGGAAAACAAGAATAATTAATCACATAAATGTTTTGTAGTGGTAGTATACACTTACAAATGAACAACATTATCACTTTTTATTGTGTGGAAAGGTAAGATTATAAATGATAAATTATATATTTTTAATGAAAATTATTTATAAAATATCTTATATTAAAAATATATAAATATTAATAACCATACGTTAATTTTTTTTATAAAAATATTTAATATATGGATTTGTGTGGTATTAGTCCTCACATCAGCACAAAAGATACATTCATTTATAATTTGATGGAGAAAGAGATTGATAATGGCTAATACAAACACATAATAAATCACAGTTTAGGTGATATAATTATTATTTTTATTTCATCATGGTTATCAAATAATTGAATGAGGCATAAGAATACATAAATTGAAAACAATCGGTTAAGGGTTTCACATATTCTTTGACTAAACCCTTTTGACTGAAACATTAAGCCCTATAATGTTGACAACATGAACATATCATTACCCATATATCATGGTAATATATGTTATGATGGTTTTATGGTATGTATTTCTGGATATAGAAGGACCATGAATTTTGAATAAGAGTGAATAGTTAGTATCATTATATGAGGGAGGGGGATGACACAAATGAAATTTATCATAAGATTAAAATATATTAATGAATTTATAAATAAATATAGATCACAATGAGAAATATATAAATTTTAGATGATATATGATATAATTATGTTAATAAAATAATATTTTGAAAACATTTTAAGAATTTTTAACCCATGTCATTTTAGAATTAACCCTTTCATATAGTTTTAACTGTTAATATGTTAATTGACTTTGTAGAGAAATTTCTACTCATTATTAAGAAAATTGAAATTTGTTTAATAAAAAAATTATTAAAATTAAAATATGATTTCAATATTTCAAATTTGATTTATTTCACTGTAAAACATTTATTTCAAACATTCTATTAAAATGTAATGATAGACAGTCCATAAATTTGTTTTTTAAGCATTAAGTAAATTTAAATTAAAATAATTTGTCATGATGGATACAATGGTTTTAATTATATTATGGTAAATAATATAAGGATTCATTTTCTAAAAATCAAATAAAAAACATAATGAATACTTTAATATACATATTTATGAGAACAAAAATACAATTTCACTTTATTTGGTCAAAACCATTATTTTGATTTCAAAAAGATCTAGAATAAATTTCTATTGTGATATTTATATTTATATTATAATAATATTACATCTATAATATGTATATGTACTAAAAAATTGTTTAAATTTTTTTCACGTTTTTTCTTATACCATTATAATTTTATAAAAGTGGGAGTGTTTATAAAATACATATTTTTAACTATTCAAACAAAAAATATAGTTCTATTTCAAAATTAATATTAATATCATAAAATTAAATATATGATATTTTTAATATATTTTTATTTAAATTAATAAATAAGGTTATGTAAATTTTACTATTAATTTATTATAGTTAATATATTACTTACTATAATTGAAAATTTGTTGGAACATTCTCCCCCTTTAAAAACATCATCCTCAAAATTTCTCAAATATTACCTTATAAATTGATGTCAATAGTTATTCATCATAACATCTCTAGGTTCCTTGTTTGCACTTCCATATTATGATTTTTACATTTTACCATTTTCAAAAAATCCATTTGATTGTGAAAAACTATTTATATATTATCAAGAATATTGATAGGCCCTTAACAGTATGATAAATGTGCTTTTTATTCTATTTCCTCAAAAGTGAGAAAAAAAATTTTTTATAGAATGTACATACATAATAAAAACATATTAAAAAAATTATTAACAATAGATATGATAGTTGTCATTTCAAAATTTCAAGGCATAGTTCTAATTTATTCAAATGTATTAAAATGACCAACTTATAATGGACTTAGTCGTCCATTCTTATGAAACGTTATCAAAACATTACTTGGAGATGAATTTAATAAAATATGATCACCTATATAAACTAATTAGTACTTATATTTGTTATATATTATATAGTTTTTCTAATTTTAAATTCTATAATATGATTTTGAATAGTATTCCAATTTTTGTCATCTCTTATACCAGATATAGGCCTATAAGATTCTTTTCAACAACTATTTCCCAAATTGTTAGAGTATGAAACCTCTTACCAAAATTTAATAATATAGTTTGACATAAATTCTGGAATAAAATATATTATTTTCTCTGAATTCAAAAAACTATAAATATTGATCCCACGTATGTTGAATATCAGGTGGGAATGAGGAAAAACAATATTCTAACATATAAATTGTCCTTTCAGACTACCTATCAGTTTTAAGTGAATAGTATGTGATTTAATTTAAATCCCCATCAATAATATTTTTAATTGATTAAAATTATATTTAATATAAATTATTGATAATTATGAGATACAATCAAAAATAGTATCACAATGATCTGTTCAATAACTTTTAATAAAGAGTTTCATAATGAACATAAGAGGTAGATATTCCCCTTAATCAAGGGAATATTCCATAATGGTATGGTGATAAAAAATAACCCATATTACAATACTAATTATAAGGAATCAGCCTTTAAAAATGCATAATATTGAATTATATTAATAATTCACATTGAGGGACTTTTCAGGATTAGAGTTTTAGAGAATTAGGACAAAACTATTACATCTCAAAAGATTACAATGTAGACACTTCAACCCAGAATCCATTTTTTTCATAAAATAAAAACTCTTGAAAAAAAGTGTCATGTCTTTTTCTATGTTTAAGACAACATGAATTTTCCTTGATCCCATCCTTGACCCTATTCCACATTATATCCTGTGAAAAACATTTCAAAAATAGGGATTTTCATAAAGAGCTCAGTAAGGGTTACACAATAAAGGAAAACTGTTAGTTTTTTTAAACAACAAATAAACCATGAATACTTTAACATAAGTAATACTTTTCACCTTTATGAGGTAGTAAATACTCTTCACTTAATAAAAGATCATTACTAACCCTTTTGTAACAAAAATATTACCATAAAACCCATATAAAGTACACATAACATATAAATGTATTTGGGACATAAACATACTTAAATGTAATAACCATATGGTCAACTTTCACACATATCACTAAATGGAATTGCCATACGACCGACTTCCATACCCAATACATTGGAGGTTATAATGTAACAACCCGTCCTAATATTCCCAACACCACCCGTCATTTGGTTTATCACATAACCACCTTTCAAATGTCCAAGTACAATTGTAAAATCATAAGATATAAAACAAATAAAAAGGAAAGAAAACATTTCCACATTTAAATCACAATATATCATTTAAATAGATTTACATAACAAATCCATTATCAAAACTATTTTTAATACCAAAATAAATAAAAGATTGTATGGTATTTATTTTATTTTTAAAAAACATTACGGCTTGTTGAAGAAGCCATAGATCAAACAATACTCGCAACGGCGGAAAGGAATTTATCACCGCTTACATTAAAAGAAACATTCCTTTTTTTAATTTAGTATAAAACATCATTGAAAAATAATCCCTTGGAAATGTCAAGGGTGTTTATAGAGCATATAAAAGAAAGTCATGTATCAAAACAAAATATGTCTCAATGAAAGGAGATTGAGAGGATTTCCCTTACCTCATGTCTGACTTGACTCGATCATTCTTTAATCTACTGAATAATAAACTAAAGTTAATTTATACATTCTTAATACCATTTTTCATGTTTATTAATCCTTTAATATCCCTTATTAACATGTTATAAACATTATGTAATCATTTATTTTAATAATGTTCATTTTGTAGATATTTAGTACTTGAGTCAAAAATGGACTTCTTATAATTACATGTTGTTCATGCAGTCAAAGGTTTACTATATCCAGAATGATATTCATAATTTTGATTTCATATATATAATATATATCCATCATATAAATGTATTTATAATATTATATAACATTAGAGGTAATAAATGAAATGCACTGTTCGTGGAGACGGTAAGCCGTACGTACGCATGAATGCTACTTCCATTTCTATTTCACATTTAATGGAATTAAAACATAATGATCCATAGTAGTAATATGAATACAGTATGGTATCATATACAATATAATTAAATCAATCCATTATGCGTACCACATATGGTATGAACAGGTCATATCAGTTTGAGGGGGCAGTAGTCCGCACTTTCTCTAATGAGATTATCCCGTTTACCAATAATGGAAACAATAAAGTCATGATATAAATGGAAATTTCAAAAGAATAAATAAAAAATAAACATAATATATATCATATATAAATATAGTTCCATCATAATGGCCACCATTAGAGGTGGTTGGTGATATTTAAACAATCATCTTTTCGTGAGGCGTTAGTTTTCCATCCACAGAAACATTATGTTCATCATCCATTAGATGGAGGTGTGTGTATCTGTAGATATAATCCTTCTCATAACAACATACTAGTATATTTAGGATACTGGTGTTGTTTCAAAAGAAATGAATAAAAAGATTTTAGGGTTTGGAGAAGTAAAATAAAAGGAAACAATTTAAGTGAAACAGTTACATTTAATTTGGGTAACATCCATTGGATTGAACCAAAAGGACTTCTTAAATTGTATTTTTCCAATGGTAAGGAATCTAGGAGGATAAAGGTAAGTAGGGGGCTTAATTGGGAAGAGTTTTGGCAAGAATAATGGCTTGAGAGGTGTGTGTAATTAGTTAGAAGTGGTCTCCTTTTATAAGGGCTAGGAGGGGCTCTTTAGGAAAGTGTAAAAACATTAATTTATTATAAACACATATTCCGTTTCAAAAGGTCCAAAAATCATTAAGTTAAAAGATAAGATGACTAATATTAGAAATAAATTCATCCAATCAAAATTGGACATGTTTTGGATAATATCATAATCATTATAATCTTATTTATTTAAATCATTTATTAATGAGGTAAATACTGCATCATTATTGTTTCAAAAATAATTTAATTTATATGATGTCGAAAAATTATAAAAAAAATACCATGATGTAGGAAATATTTATATATTTACAATGAATATTTATAGTCAAAAACATAATTTATATAAACCCTTCTAAAAATTAATTCACTAAAAGATATTTTCTTTTGTCAATTTTGCCTTAACTTTAAGTTAATTAATCTAAAGTGTCGTTATCTTCATAAGTGGTTCCATGGGGTCCCAAAATCGACCCAAATATGCCCATGGTATTCCATTACACATGAAATATGGTTTGGAAAAGTGTTAATGAAATTTGGAATTATTATAATAATCTTTTTACCTTGAATTAACCTATTTACCTTTAACCGTAGTAAATAAAAGTCAAAAGTTACAATTCACCAAATATTATTTTCATCTTATTGAACCAAATTTTAATTCTTGATAATAACCATGCATGTCAGATTTTCAAAATTCAATTCATAGATGTGGTAAAATTTCATTTATATAAAAAGGTTAGTTTTTTGAACTACTACTAAGTGGTTTCACTACTCATCAAAAATTGACGTTTTTCAGAAAAATACCAATAATGAAACCTAAGATATATTTGATATTCCGAATTCAAAAATAATTTTTATTTTTCCAAATAAAAAACATAAAATTTTAGTTAATTAATTTTAAATTTAATTCTAGTTGTTAAAACAAATAGCAGGGTTTTAAGAAAAAATAACTATCAAAAGATTGACACTTGTTTTTGTCTAATTTCATAATGATATTAATTCCAATGACCAACATTATATTTAAAGATAAAAATATATTATAATTATACTTTAAATCCAATTAAAAAGATAATCTAAACATATAAATAAATTAGATTAAAAGGAACTTTTGAAATAAAATACAATATTTTCACTATTCATTTTAAAAATGAACTTTATCAGAAAACTCCCAAAAATTTACACCAAGTAAATTTTGATATCCCTATTCTAAATAAGGATTTTATATGATAAATTAGAATGTATTAAATTTAAAAACACTATATTTAAGGAGGTTTCTCCATTAAAAGGTGGTAAATGGACCTTTTAATGTAAATTATGCTTAAAATTTGATTCAATCACATTTTTTGCCTCTAAAAATTTATTTGATAAATGTAAATACATTTAACAATCATATATTATAATATTGTATTTATTTGTTAATAAAATGTCTAGGAGTTAACCTCTATTTAAAATAATAATAATATACTATTAGTTTGCAACGTATGATTTTAAAGAAACCAGTTTTTGCGTATCGGGAAAGCTATCGAACATAGAAACCCCATTAAAATAGAAGTAATACTTAATTCAAAAATATTAATAAATATGAAAATATATTATTCTTAATTTACCTAGGATGTTACATCCATCCCCCCTTTTGGAAATTGCATCCTCGCAATTTTACTTATCAAAATAAGTGGGGGTATTTATCCCTCATAGAATGTTCAGATTCCCATGTTGCCTCTTCAACCATATGGTTTTTTCACAAAACCTTTAACTATTGAATTACGTTATTCCTCAATACGTGACCTCTACGGTCAAGGATCTGGACTGGTTGTTCCTCATAGGAAATATTTTCTCCAACTGAACTATCTCTGGGCTCAAAACATGGGATGGATCTGAAATATACTTCCTCAACATTGAAACATGAAAAACATTGTGTACCTGGGACAAACGTGGAGGTAAACCCAATATGTATGCCACTAATCAAACTTTCCCTAGAATTTCATAAGTTTCAATGAACCTCAGACACACATTTCCCATCTTACCAAAACACATCACACTTTTCCATGGAGAAACTTTGAGAAAGACATGATCACATACCTCAAAAGAAATATCCTTCCTCCGATCTTCTGAACCAACTCCACCTTTTTCTGCAACTCACTATCTTCTTTCTACGCTTGCATTATGATGTCTGATAGAGATGATCTCACTAACACTTAATACAAAATAGAATAATTTTTGGAACCATCAATGTTTATGCCAATGTTTATCAAATAAAAAACCAAAGGATCTTGTTCCAAACATAACATGGTTAATGGAGCAATACATTTTTGACTCAAAGCATCAACCACTTTATTTGCTTTTCCCAGATGGTAATGGATCGTGAAATAATAATCCTTGATTAATTCTAACCATCTACTCTTTCTCATGTTCAATTATTTCTGGGTTAATATATACTTTAAACTTTTTTGATCAGTATATCTTCACACTTAACTCCATACAAATGATGCCAGAAAATTTTTAAAGAAGAAACAACATAAAATAATTCCAAATCATGTGTAGGGTAATATAACTCATGTGGTTTCAGATGATGTGATGAATAAGCAATTACCTGATCATTCTGCATTAGGAAACAACCCAATCCTTTCAACTAAGTATCATTCTAGATAACAAACTCACCATTTTTGGATGGCAGTTCCAAAACTGGAGCATTCACAAATCTCATTTTCAATTCTAGAAAACAATCATCTCATTCTTTTGTCCAGATGAAGTTAACACATTTTTGAGTTATCATAATCATTGAACTAAATAACCTTGAAAATGTTTCAAAAAACCTCATATAATAACATTCCAAACCAAGAAAACTATGAATCTTGTTTATATTTGTTTGTGTTGGCCATTCTTCAACCACTTTTTTTTATAGGATCAACAGATATTCAATTTTTTGAAACAATGTGACCAAGGAAAGAAATTTGTTGTAAAAAAAACTCACACTTTCTGAATTTACCAAATAGTTTATTTTCTTTTAAGGTTTTGAAGACAACCCTTAATATACTTTCATGATCCTTTTACTTTTTGAATAAACCAAAATATCATAAATGAACACAACCACAAACTTATCCAAGAACTCACGGAAAATTCGATTCATAAGATCCATTAATACAACATGTGCATTAGTTAACCCAAAAGGCCTAACTACACATTCATAATGGCCATATCTAGTATGAAACGCGGTCTTTAGAATGTCTTCTTCATTTACATTCAACTGACAGTACCCAACCTCAAATAAATATTTGAAAAATACTAAGCTCCTGGAGCTGATACTACATCCTTCAATGGCCCAACATCTGTTGAAGTAGTTGGGAAGGATTTCACCACCTCTTTCTTCTTCTAGTCTGGCTGCTTTCCCTCAGTTGAGTTCTTCTCTGGACACTCGTTTTCATAATGACCCATTTCATTACACTTAAAACATCTTACCGATGGCTTTTTATTCCCTGCATGTTCATCTTCTTTATAGTTACGAGAAATATGACCAGACATACCACAACAGAATCACTTTTCAGACTTTGATAAACATGCTCTGTGATTCTTTTTACCACACTTCTCCCAACATGGATATTTAGTTTTCTAACCTCCAGGTTTTTTTGATGAATTCTTCCCCTTTTCATGCCAAGTGGACCTCTTATTATGTTGTTTTTAAAAGAACACATGATCATAGGAAAACTCCCTTTCCACCATCTATGCATATCGAACATGTTTTTCATAAATTTTGAACTCACAAGAGGATAACACTATTTAATATCATGGTTTCAGTCCTGAGTAAAATCAATTTATCTTAATATCAGGATCTCAAATTAAATTTGGTGCATGCCATGCCAGTCGAGTGAAATTTTATTCATAAGCAGCCACAGAGTCATCCTCCTACCTCAATTCTATTAATATTTTTTCCATCCTAAGACGAACCACCTTAAAAAAATAGTTCTCAAGAAAAATACCTTTGAATTCATCCTAATAAAGTGCATCAATCTCCTCACTATCCCTAATATCTTTCACCATCGACCACCACCGATTAGCTTCACCTTCAAAACGATAAATAGTGAGACTAACCTTTCGATGTTCTGAACAACCCATGACATCGAAAATCTTCCCAAGTGCTTCAATCCACCCTTCTTGTAGAACTGGGTCCAATGATCCTATGAATGATGGGGGATGTTGCATCATGAAATTTTCCACTACAGACATGTTCCTATGTGGTTGATCTGGCTGATCTCATGCATCGATACCACAACCATTTATCACCCGAGTCAACTGTGACATGACTGCAGCAAACTGTTCAGTTCTGATTCTGACCATCTCAGGTTGCTGATTTGGAAGGTTTTATTCCTCTTGATGTTGTCCCCACATGACTGCGATGTTTCTTCTGTAGAAAACCATTATAAGCAAATAAACATATTAGGTGAAGTATCATGATAATATTTAAATTCTATATCATTTCAATATTACCATAAATTAATTTAGGGACATTAATTTAACAATACCATAACAGAAATTTTTTTCTAAACTGACCTCTGATACCAACTATAAGGACTCTGACATAAAACATACATAATATTGAATTATGTTAATAATTAAAATTGAGGATCTTTTCAGGTTTAGAGTTTTTTTGAATTAGGACATAACTATTACATCTTAAAAGACTACATAGTAGACACTTCTACCCAAAATCCTTTTTTCATAAAATAAAAATGCTTGAAAAAAACATTCCTATCTAGTTCCATGTTTAAGACAGCATGAAATTTCCTTGAACCCATCCGTGACCCTATTCCCCATTATTTCCTGTGAAAAACATTTCAAAAACATGGGATGAGCATAAAGAGCTCATTAAGGGATACCCAAAGAAGGAAAACTGTTAGTTTTTTAAAACAACAAGTAAACCATGAATACATTAACATAAGTAATATTTTTCACCCTTATGAGGTGGTAAATACTCTTCCCTGAATAAAAGATCATTACTTACCCTTTTGTAACCATAAGGTTACAATAAATCGCATATAAATAAAACATAACATATAAAGGTAACTGGGGATATAAACGTACTTAAATGGAATAACCATACGGTCAACTTCCACACATATCACTAAATGGAATAACCATATGGCCGACTTCCATTCCCAATGCATAGGAGGTTATAACGTAACCACCCTTCCTGGTATTCATAGCACCACCCGTCATTTGGTTTATCACGTAACAACCCATCAAATATCCATGTACCATTATAAAATCATAAGACATAAAACAAATATAATGGAAAGAGAACATTTCCACATTTCAATCACAATATATCACATAAATATATTGACATAACAAATACATTATCAAAACTATTTTATATACCAAAATATATAAAATTGTGTATCGTATTTTTTTTAAAAACATTATGGATTGTTGAGGAAGCCAAAGATTAAATAATACTCGTAGTGGCGGAAAGGCCGTTGTCATCGCTTACGTAAAAAGAAACATTCCTTTTTTTCATTTAGTAAAACGCTTCGTAGAAACAGATTCCCTTTGA